>JAPWTK010000009.1:700000-1300000 GCA_029963805.1 Aromia moschata
CGCGGCTGCCGGCAGCTCAGGCGTTGCCAGCTCTTCAAAATTTTCTTAAGTATAGTAATATACATAAAGTTGTTTTAATTTATAATTATTTTTTCCAGCAATATTAAACGCTTTATTTTAATGCTAAGTAATAAATTTATATCTATGTATTTTTTTTAAAATATTTCCAAACTAGTTTTCTAAGAACGTCACGAACTAACAGTTTACTGAAGTATGAAGTATACTTGTATAGTGAGCTTAGCAATTTTAGAAAATATATCTGACAACCTTGCTTTTTTCTACCTATTTTCAATTTAAAATGGAAATAGAGTACTGATGTTAGTGACACAAATAACTGCGAAATTTGTGGACATAATGTGCGTGGTGTGTCGTCCTCTGTCCATGCGAACTATTTTGAATTTGCTCTTTAATTTCAGTAGATGTGGAACGATCATTTTCCTTCTACAGGCCAAATCGCTTTCGTTTAACGAGAAGAAATGCAGAGAGACTACTGGTTGTGGCAACGTGGTAATCACAGTTCACACATGAGTCAGTGTGAACACATTTTTACTCCTGTCTTTTTGGTCTCTCATATATCCTTCCGTCAATGACTTGACGGATTACGAGTCCGACTCTGCGTTGTGGCACACTTGCCGGACCCTAGTAATGATTTAAGACATGCGTAATCCATTCCAAGTCATAGTCTGAGGACGTTTTTTTTGCTTTTGTAGTATAGAATGATGAAAACAATTCTCCGACACCTAATAGTCCACTGTTCTCATTAATAAACAAGACACAAGTTTCAGTTCGTCGAACCTCAACGGAAATGACCTTATTAGCCGCAATTTTTGCACGGGTTCGGCCAAGAGAAGGGTCGCACGTCCGACCAGTTTAACACAGTTGCTTCCGGAGCACCACGTCAAGTGAATCCGAGAAGACACAATTAAATTCTAACGTTCTAATGCCGTCTTTAATTATCTAAGTGGACGTCTCCGGCAAAGGCCCCGGTTAATGAATTAAATCCAAAGCGCCCGAGGCGAAAATTAGACGGCAATCTCTCGATGCATAGTGGATTAGGGCCTGTCTTTGCACGCGCACTCACAGATACACACGTTCAAGCAGATAGGGACGGTTTGTAGGCAATTTTCAGAAAATAGGAATCTATAATATTTAATTAAGCATCTCATAATCATGCGCTACATACGTACATAGTACAGGGTGTCCCAAAGTTGATGTCTCGGGACTATATATAGAGAATGAAAAAAGTTATCACAAAACCGTTTACGTGGTTTGATTTGGGGTGCAGTAAGGTGCATTTTACGCTACAAAATTGTTTTTTTCGAAATCTAGAAAATGGCGAAACTGACTTCATCAGAATTTTTTCCCAGGAACATATACTTTTGTGTGCTAATTTTTTCTGAATTTTTTTTTATAAAAATAGTTTTTTCGTATCTTTTATATTTTAAAAATAATAATAATAATAATAGATTTTTATTGCCCAACAGAATAATCCAATAACAGAGAAATTGACATTATAAAAAGTTAAACAGTAGGTACTTAAAAAAAAATAGTTTGAAGATAAGTTTAAATCTAGATACAATTGATACTTATTTTTGAAATACAAATCATTTATACTAAAACCACTCCAAATTGTAATCACAAGTCTTGACTCATTACTAATTAAAGAATTATTAGAACATATACTTTAAAAATATACAGTTATATCTAAAAATATACAGAGTAAAATAGTTTGAAAATACCCTCAATTGCATAGGAGTTAGCCATGATGTGATCGAGTGGCCTATGGAAAACTTTTGTATAGGATTAACATAGTATCGATTTTCAGTAGCCCAATAATGTTCGTTTCTGCGATTTGGTTCGCCATTACTTATAAAACGACTTTTGTCGCTCCAAAGAATATGTTGAAACAATCTGTTATCTACATATGTCTATCCAGGAGTGGGTACTGGAATCTTCGGCGTAGAAACAAAAAACTGGACGTTTTCCACGAAACACCGAACTACTACACTTTTCTCGACGCGCGTTTCGCCAACCAAGTTGGCATCTTCAGGAGAAGATTAAAACTTTTTTTACAGTTTTACTTTTACTGTTTTACTTTTTAGAAGATTAAAACAGTTTTAATCTTCTCCTGAAGATGCCAACTTGGTTGGCGAAACGCGCGTCGAGAAAAGTGTAGTCGTTCGGTATTTCGTGGAAAACGTCCAGTTTTTTTTTTATTACTTTCAAAATACTCTAAAAACCCTACATTTATATCATTGCACACTGATTTTGCTATCTGTTTTCCTTTTCGCGATGAAAATGCATTTTCATTACCTCGCAAAATTCTTTCTAACTAAATTTTCTTCTCGGTTTTTTTTGAGATTCACCATATATTAAAATCATGTCTACTTTTTTCATTGTTTGTAAACATTTCGTTTGTAAACAATGTTCAGAAAAAATAGCACTTTCCAGATAGCACAAAAAAAAGTATATGTTCCTGGGAAAAAATTTCTGATGAAGTCAGTTTCGCCATTTTCTAGATTTAGAAAAAAACAATTTTCTAGCGTAAAATGCACCTTACTGCACCCCAAATCAAACCACGTAAACGGTTTTGTGATAACTTTTTTCATTCTCTAGATATTGTCCCGAGACATCAACTTTGGGACACCCTGTACAAAGTTATTGTATATTATTTAAAATATATCCATGCCTCATCTCATGTAATATTCGTAACTAATTTATTTTTGAAGAACGATTTTGAGACACGAAATAACAAGAAGGATATAAATTCATATTTCGTTTTTAATTATTTTCGTAATATGTTGTCAATAAAACCAAAGGGACGTCGCGTTTTCGATATATGCCATAAATAGGTTTTTTATGAAATAGAATAGTATACCCTGTATATATTTTACAAATTTTGATAGTTGGTAAAATTTTTTCGGATTTATTCGATATAAATATGTAGTATCTTAGTTTTTTGCTATTTGAGAGTAAATTAAGTATTTCAGAATCTAAATGCTGGTATACGAGGTGTGGCTATTAAATAACCGAACTGATGGTGCTACCAGCGCGCTGCGAGCGTGTCGCGACAGGTTTGATCAGAACTGTGTCTGGTAATACTTTCCCCACCATGAGCTCGCTGGACAGACCAGTGGGTCGCTCAGTTTGACTGTAGCAGTCGTTTGAATTAGTCTACATACCAGTGACGCGTCGAAAAAATGTTAAGTGTTCAGATGGAGCAACGGGTTAATCTCAAGTTTCTTGTTAAACTAAGGAAAACTTTTACAGAAGCTTATGCAATGTTAAAAGAAGTGTACGGGAATGAATGTATCCCGCACACAAGTTTTGATTTTGGTTAATGGTTTAAACGGTTTAAACGGTTTAAAGAGGGACGTGAAACGCCTAAAGACGATCCGCGTCCCGAACGGCCCTCAACGTCAAAAATGGACGAAAACATTGAAAAAATTGGTGAATTAATCCGCGAAGATCGTCGGCTAAGCATCCGAGGGCTTGCTGAAACAACAGGAATCGACAAAGAATGTGTTCGCCAGATTTTGTATGAATCGTTCAACATGCGCAAAGTTTGCGCAAAAATGGTGCCCTCCTCACTCCCTAGCAAAAGCAATCAAGAATTAACATTTGCGCTGACATTCTAAACAACATTGACACCGATCCAGGCCTGTTAGACACGGTGATTACGTGTGATGACAAGATTCGAAAGTGTGGAAGCGGTTAAACCAAAAGCGACGGAGGTTCTGAACCAGCTGACAGAAGCGGACTTCCAACACTGCTTTCAACAATGGAAACGTCGTATGGAGCGGTGTAGAGATCGCCAAGGGGAGTACATTGAAGGCGAAAAAGTTGCTACTGTAATTGATAACGAATAAAAAGTGTTATGACAGCAGTTCGGTTATTTAACAGCCACACCTCGTAAAATAAAAATTAAAATTTCCATAACTTTAGCAAATCTCGAAATTTAGAATATGACACAAACATAAAGAAACCTTGTATTTTATGTGATGCCTTTTTTTTGCAGCCCGTTTCCAAGATTTTCTGGGAATGTGCCAGATTTTTTCATTTTAATTTTTTTTGCTATTCTAATATTTCGTTTAGGTCCTAAAATTTGGTGTGGGCCCCACGCTTCCTTAAGAAAGTACGATAATTTCAAATTCCACCAGTCGCCACTGGGAAACACCCTGTATGTTCAATAATTCGCCCACGACTTTTCGAATTGTATATAACTTTCTGCGTAAAGATGGCCCACTGACAGTTCACACGAACAATGTTTACAAATACAAAGTGCTGGCCACTCGAACTTACACATAGAGACTATATTAAAAAAATTTAAAGTTCAATATTTTTAACAGGAATGCAAATTTTTGAACGCGGCTTGCAAATTTTAAGAGCTAGTTTTTTTCGGATTAAGGTGCATGGCGTATATTTATCGTAGGACCATAGGTTTATTATATACGGGGTGATCAATGAAGTCATGCAAAAAATCAAAAAGTTTGTATGAGTGAAATTTCCGCAAAAAATTTTTTTGTCGTTGCAATATGGTTCGTTACTAAGGTAACATCAATATCTCTAGACATTTTTTGTCAGTTTTTGGATTAAGGCCTTAGGCTTTGTACACACTACTCAACATAAAATTTGGATAGCAAAATTTTTAAAATGCTATAACTTGACATTGGATTGACGGTTCTTGATGATTTTTGCGGATTTGGAATCTCTATTTCACGTAGATTTTCTCTGGTCTAAGCATTTTATTTGAGGGTTGAAATTTGCACATTATACCGGGTCGATAATAAACGAAAACGTAGCGACAAGAACACGTTTATTACAATATATTCTCTCATTAAAATTCTTTCGGTTCTTTGGTTTATTTTTTTTGTATGTCCACCCCCATGCCCATAATTATGATCACCAGTAGTTTCGACGCGGCGCTTCAAATTATAAATTGTCTTTCGGCTGACATTGTAAATGTGTGCAATTTGCTCTTTTGACATTCCTTCGTTAAGAAGTCGAATGCAATTTTCCCCTTCTGCCGTGGTTAAACGCCTCATATTAATTAAAATGTAGAAAATTATAACATTGAAATGTGTCAGATTATTTCTAGATTAATGTTAACAGTTTTTAATTCCATAGCAACAAATTTGTTTTTCCAATGCCTACTTTGAAATTGACGCGTCGCGTAGAAATTACACCCGATCATAATTATGGGCATGGGGGTGGACAAAGAACCCTGTACAACTGAATGATTCTTTGAGACAACAAACTGGGGTGTGAGTTTCGGACAGAACAGTGAGAAGAAAGTTAAATAAAAACAACTTGAGGTTGAGGTGAGAATCGATTTTTACAAAAACTTAAATAATCCCAAACCTTAGAGCGCGTCGTACCCTACGTTTTTGTTTATTATCGACCCGGTGTAATATATAAATTTCAACCTTCAAATAAAATGCTTAGACCAGAAAAAATCTACGCGATATAAAGATTCCAAATCCGCAAAAATCATCAAGAACAGTCAATCCAATGTCAAGTTATAGCATTTTTAAAAAGTGTGCTACCCAAATTTTATGTTGAGTAGTGTGTACAAAGCCTAGGGGCCTTAATCCAAAAACTGACAAAAACGTCTAGAGATATTGATGTTACCTTAGTAACGAACCATATTGCAACGACAAAAAAATTTTTGCGGAAATTTCACTCATACAAACTTTTTGATTTTTTTGCATGACTTCATTGATCACCCCGTATATAAAGAACCTATGGTCATACGATAAATATACGCCATGCACCTTAATCCGAAAAAAACTAGCTCTTAAAATTTGCAAGCCGCGTTCAAAAATTTGCATTCCCGTTAAAAATATTGAACTTTAAATTTTTTTAATATAGTCTCTATGTGTAAAGTCGAGTGGCCAGCAGCTTATTTTAAAAATACCTACCTTACAATTTTGGAAACAAATAAACAAGAACCGCCTTTCTTTTGACCTCCTCCCTTTAAAAGTCCGCGGAAAAGGCCCCCACTTAACCCGTAAACCCAATTAATCCGCGTTCGACGTTCGGTTAAAATACGACCGTCCATAAACAAGTATTACCCGTATCATCGGGATATATCCGCGAAAATAACCGCGCCCGAAATTAAAATACAGGGCCGCCCCTCGCGCAAATTAAGAGTGGTGGTTCGGGGGCGCCAGCGCCAGCGCAATTTCCCGAATGATAAATAATAATGCGACTTCGGTAGGTGGGGTTGTTTATTGCGGCCTCGCCAAATAAATAATATTATTAATATATAAAGCGGCTTTTAAGTAGCGGTTATAATTAGTTTTGTAATCGCCGCGCACCCGGCCGGCACCTGGGTACCCGGCGTCGGCGTCGGCGTCGGCGTCGGCGTCGCCTTGTCTCCGGGAATTCTAAAAGGACTGCGCGCCTCGCCGTAAAATGCGGACCGAGCTGGAAGCCGCATTCCGGAAGCAGTGGCGTGCGGGGGGAACGCCGAACGGAAAAAAATTCCGTTGCATCGGGATTCACTTCTGCATTCGCATTTTCCACATATTTTAAGGTCTCGAAAATATGTGGAATCTCGAAAACTTTCCAGTCTAATATTCTCTCTATTAATCTCATATTTCCTTTCTTCGGGGGGCTTTCCCGCTTTTTGGCTGGAAAAAAAAAGGTTTTTTTTGGGAATTTTTTTTGAAGAAAGTATAAAACGGATTGAGACAATTTTTTTTAACTAAAAGATACAGGTATGTATGTTACATTTAATTTTTTATTTATTTTTTAAACCAAAATGGCGGCCGTCGATCCTTGTTCCAATGCAGCTACTTCAGGCGGACATGTCTCATGTAAATGAGAACTTTCTAAGACGCTATTCATCTGAAATCAAAAAATGAAACATTTTTATTAAATATAGGGTTGTTGTTAGTGTTTATCGTAGGGGTTTTTTGAAATTCAAATTTTTAGGCGATTTGGTGCAACTTTGAAAAAAAAGTTCGATTTTCACCTTAAATTTCTACCTTTAAATTGTTATTAAAAATCGAATTTTTGCAACATCAAAAAAATCGTATGTTGATCACTAATGGCATCATTTTTGAACATTTTAAAAAGAAAAATCATTAAAATCGGTTAATTCGTGTCCGAGAAAAATCTCATTCCAGTTTCAAAAACGTTGTTTTGAGAAAAATGCGTTTGAAGTTTTTTTTTGTCATATAATTATGAAATTTTTTTTACTTACAGTTCGTCATCAATTCGGGGCCCGTACAGGACACCCTCCTCTGCCTTGTAGACCCCATTTTGGCTTCACGTCAGATAGCGTCACGCATTTTTTCCACTGAATCCGCATTTCGCCGAATACGGATAATAAGTAACAGACCGTAATAAGCTGTCAATTCTCCTATTACCTTGATGGTCAGTTTTTCGAGTCCCTTGTTTGTTTTCTTCGCATTACAGAGCCTGGTTCCCATGCGTTTTTTCTCCACGTGACCGACTCGTTCCTTTTTCATTACTTTCGGATCGTTGTTGTACGGGTCCAAATCCAAAATCGCCTTGAAGGTCTTACTGTCCCCGTCGCCAATATACTGAGCATATTTTACATTATGCTTTTCTTCGGATCGTTGAAACACTTCCTTTACACTGTCCACCTCCATTTTCCCTGCGTTACTCTTTTCAAGCGTCGGGACCGTCGTCACTAATCCGGCTGTAACTCGAAATCTAATACGCGGATCACTTTAAAATTTCACGACAATAAATTTGAATGTCTAACGCATCGATTTCAGTAAAAAAACGATTTTTTGAAACCGAAAAGCGGGAAAGCCCCCTTAATAGTCGTATATTATCTCGTCTATTACTTAACTACAACGTTCCGAAATTATTACTACATACACTTACATACAGGGTGTCCCCGGATCGAGCTACCTATAGGTGAAATGGACAAAAAATTTATTTTTCGACAAAAAGTAATTCTTCATAAAAAGTTTTGCTTGTATTGAAACGTCCAGAAAGTTTGTTTTTTGATCAATTTACCATACAGGGTGTTCAAAAATAGCAAAAATTAGATAATAACGAAGAATAAAGTACCTTAAATATTAACGCTACGTAAAAAAGTTATTAAGAAAAATTGTTTGCAATTAAATTTAATACTCAAACATGAAAGCATGGCCTACTAGTCAATATTAAGTATTTTGAAGAGATTCCGCAATTTTTATCATTGTTGTACGTTTGAAGTATATCTATTTTCCTTTAAAAAAATCATGTTTACTAAAGGCGCAGACATAATAAGAAATCATAAACCCCAAAAATATTATTTAAACATTTATTTTGAAGAAACAGCACGTCCAGATAATCATTTAGTCAATCAACACTGTAGTTAATAGGTTGTCTTTACACTACTTCTTCTCAAAGTCCCTATTTAGAATATTTGAAATTCCAGTAAGCCATCAATAAGGCAATTGTTATTGTTTGACATTGTGTTTGACAAAGCGCTTGAAATTTCAATTATTAATTTTTAATTCCAAATAATGCTTACTTTACAACATAAAATTGATCTAATTAAATGTTATGGTATCGGTAATATTTCTTATCATCATGCAATTGAATTGTTTCATGAAAAATATCCAGAAGTCGAAATTAGCCGTCAAAGTTTGAAAAACTTAGTACGAAAATTTGATTTAACTGGTGATGTAGAATGCGGAAAAAAAAAAAAAGGTCCATGATGACGATGATGCCACAATTCTAGTTTTAAATTCAGTCGAAGAAAATCCAAAGCTATCACTAAGTAAGAGATCTGCACAAATCGATATTAGCAAGACACACATTCAAAGGATTTTGGCCGAAAATAAGTTTAAAACTTTCAAACCGAAAATAATACACACGTTGGAAGTTGGTGATGATGCACGTCGATTGGATTTCTGTTTAGAAATAGGAGCGAGGCTTACTGTTGATATGCATTTTCACAAGAGTATAATTTTTTCCGATGAAAGCACTTTTTCTACCAATGGGGTGGGATCGTCGCAAAATTGTCGTTTTTGGGCACAAGAAAATCAGTCTTTTTCAGTTACTTCCAGAAGTCAAAATTTCAAAAAAGGGAATGTTTGGTGTGCAATTACTTTCAATCGAATAATTTTTTCCGTATTTTTTTAAAGAAAATTTAAATCAAAATTCATACTTTTGCTAAGATGCTAAACACATTTTTATGGCCAGAATTAGACGAAGAGAATTTAGAATATAGAAAAAAAAAGCGTATTTTCAACAGGACGGATGCCCCGCCCATTCAACAATTCAGGTCCGCAGTTGGCTTAACAAACAATTTAGGAGAAGTGGATCGGAAGATATGTATATGGAACTATTTGTTGGCAAGCAAGGTCCCCTCACTTATCATCACTTTTTCCTTTGGGGATTTTTGAAGGAAATAGTTTATAGGCAGCAGATAGAACACAATATTCATTTACTCAAGACTCGGATCATTCAAGCAGTGGCCCAAGTAAATCAATAAATGATCCTGACTGGAGAGGTGTGTTGAACTTGGAGGCCTGCATGTAGAATAGTTATGGTGCGTGAATAATAATTTTGCTGTTTTTTTCAAAATAATTGTTGAATTTGTTTATTAAATCATAATTTCTTCAAAATTAATGTTTAAATATTATTTCTGAAAATATTTCATACTCGCATGAAAAAAAATTAACCATAGAATTTTACCACAGTGAAAGTATATAATTTTATTCTAGGGGTTTGCAATTTCTATCTTTTTTTTAATTGAAATATTTCAAAAATCGGTCATTTTAGAGGCAAATAATAGATATGCAAGTTACTGTTAGCTTCCGGTATATCCCGAATTGGCCAGACAATGCAAAGGAGCATCCCTGAAAACCCTCAGATAAAAATTTTCAGTCCCATATTATTTGTAGTTTTCCCAAAACTCTTAAAAGTAAACACACTGTGATGATTCCCTGCATGTTATCACTTAAGTTTTTTTTACGCTGTATTTTCTGTTTTATAATTCAAGCCTTTTATTAATTATATGTATACGGCAGTAGTTTCAATGAACGTTCAACTATTACGTGCATTTTCCGAATTCTCTAATGAACCAACACAGGCAGAGGAAAATTTGTATTATCGCACGCATAGAAAAATGTTAATCACGGTCCGCGAAATTTCGAAATTAATAACAGAATTTAATTACGCAGCCGCGGGCCCGGATTTTCTTATGGAATTTATGCTATCCGCGTCCATTATGCGGCACAATGAAGTACTTTATATAAAATATTGCACTACCAATTTAGTGGGTTATTGCGAAATACCTCTCCTACATATTTGCTTTGTTTATGCATTCAAAATATGTTGTTTTGTTATCCATTGTTTTGCAATATAGTAAGTGCCCATTACCGCAGATGTTGGGTAACTCGCTGGCTAGCCCGCGTTGCGTCGTAAATCTACCGCTGGATACTTCATCGATCATAGATAAAGGTAGGTAGTAGTTCAAACTGAACGTAGTTAAAATCAGAGTAGAAAATAGCAAAACTTTTCTTCTCGTCGCAATTTCAATGATCAGGTACGTGTAAACAATATCATTAAATGGACTCTTTACCGTAGCCTGATACAATTTTAATAGGTAAAACACCTCTGAAAATATCGAGCTATCCAAAAAAAAAAACTCCATCAAAGTTGGCCTATTAACAAAAGACGTTTCTATTCTATCTTAAATTTATAACCTTATTTAATTGTCAGAGCTGTTGCGTTACATGATTATTTTACAATTGTGACAGTCACTTGTCAAAAGTTTGACATAACCGAAAAGCTTCGACATGACCGCATTTCTATCTCGCTCGTTGATAGCCAACTTGGATGACGTTTTTTTTTTTGATGTCTCTTTAACCTTTGGAGCGCCGGAAAATCTTATATAAGACGCTCTCCATAGGCTATACAATCATTCTTAAATTGTAACGAAACTTACTAGTCTTTGTTTTTGGAGGTCGTTGATCACGAAAAAAAATACTTTGGGGTTGACACCCCCTAAAAAAGTACCCCCGATTCTGATATCAATGTAAGATTGAGTTTTGTGTAAATATATAATTTCATTTTATATTTCACGTGTCTTTGCACTATGAACGGTGGCAGATACCCCTGAGGGAATATCTCGTGAACGTTTCTGATAGTAAACGAATGAAAACCAATTCTTGTTGCTATTTCCAGGGGTGTTTCGGAGTTAGACGATATTTGAAAATATTTTTACGACGCGTAATAAATTACTCGTTTAGAATCAACTGAAAATACTGAAAACTCAAAAAAAAATCTAAAAATTCGATAAAAAAAAAACAATAAAAAAAATAGTAAAAAAACGAAAAAAAAGTCATTCTACGTCCTCGTCGTTGGCTTCCGGTAATACTGAAGGAAAGACCATCAATCAGTCACACACTGAACGGCAAAATGATTCCAAAATCACCATAAAAACCAATCCGATTTTGAATCGACGGAGGGAAAATGTGTTTACGCTTCGGATTGGCTAGTGACAGCCTACTATGTTTTTTCCAACCTATTCTTGTAAATTATCTATTTCAGGAATATTTTTTTTTAGTTCAATTGAATTATTGACTGACCCTTGAATGGCCAATAAATATTTTATAGTGAACGTCGTTTAAAATTTGATAAAATAATTTTCTTACCCAGTGAGAGAAAAAAAGGAGCCATACGTACTCTCCCCTGAAAAAGGGTAGAGTATTATATACTTTATTGTTGTAAACAAAATTCATCTTTCCTGATTTTGGAGAATTTTCTACTCTCAAAACTTATTACAAAGTAAAACCGATAGTAGAAACTTACGATAGGGGCCCGAAAAAATGATAAAAGGAGTAGTTTCTAATCAAAAAGGGGTGTTTTTTTGAAGGGTAACGCAAAAATTACTATCATCATCGCATTCCTCATCCTCGAAAACCCCATAGATGCATTTACTTGGAATTTTTAAAAAATTAAAAATCTTCCGGATCGTTAGCAGTCGGAACGTCTTATATAAGACGCTATTTGAAGTTTGTACTGCATGGGGGTAGAATGTAGAAAGTAGGACTAAATCTCTAGGATTTTTTAAGGCAAAAAAAAGTGCCAGAAACCCCGGCGCTCCAAAGGTTAATACGTATCCCAGTTACTATGGAAACAAGTTGATACAAATTTTATTAATGTCCGATTTAGCCATTTTTTTTTGTATTGATCCTGAAAACCTGCACATTACCAATTGCAATCCTAAAATTCGCATTAATTGAGAATGTAAAAAATGTATAGGAACTGTGAAAGAAGTTATTGCCAAATGTTTTTACTTTCATACGTACCACCTCCTAATATCAATTCGTTGAATTTTATGTTTCTATACCATTCTATACGTTTAATTTACTAATGGAAGTACATTGTATAAAGCTCCACAATATTTAATGCTAGCCATACATACAAATGCACAGTATATTTTAGCATATATCCATAAATTTTCTTAATTCTGGCGAATGCGCTGGGGATTCATTTTTTATGAAAAACGTTTTTCCAAGACAAATCGTAGAAAGCTAGCGGTTTGAGGTATGAAGCAATTGGTGCATTGAAAATGTACGATGTGTATTAAGTATTGAAAATGTTTAACTGGGGGCCACTGTATATGCAGCGTGTCCAATAAAAACGTGTCAGAGCAACAGTAGATTTTTTGGGTAAAAATAAGTAAAGTTAAATTTTTACTTACGGTTTTCCAAAATAACATTTGTATAAAATCAACATTTTCATAAAATTTGGTGATTGTTTTTTTCTTGATACGGGGGATTTTAATTTGTCAATAATTTTGATGCAGATTGTAGACTTTTAGATTGCAGATGTAGACTTTCTGTATATATAAAAACAGGTGTAATTTTTTTGCGCCTTAGAGTATTTATGTTTTATTAAAAATATCAATTTTTTCATAATGTTTGCGCAAAATTTTAATGGACCAAAGTACAGCAACGATTTTTGGAACAGTATCCAAACAGAAGGCAGCTAGATTAAATTTTTAAGGATACATTTATCTTTTTAGGAAGCTCTAGTGGGGTTTTTAACCCTTTAAAACAGTCACAAGGCTGACAAACCACAAAGCATTTTGACAGAAACAGAGTTTTTGAGAACGGTTTCTTTGCATTATTTTACTCAAAGTCTACTATGAAAAATTGTGTATCCATGAGTCCAGATTTAAATAGATCGAGTTGTTACACGAACGGTATACTTTTTTGCCTAAAAATAACGAGAACTTTGATTTTTTAATAAAAAATAAGTATTCTAAGGCTTCAAAAAAATTACACCGTTTGTTTTTGCCGAATCACCAAGTTTTGTGCAAAAATTGTGATTTTTAAAACAAATTGTTTACGGAAATCGCAAATAAAATTACAACTGATATTCTGTAGCTTGGTTACCAATAACTTTTGGACGAAGGTAAGTTTGGTTAAATCACAATATATTTACCCAAAAATCTTCAATTTTGTCCCGTTATTTACGGACACACTATTTAAGTTTAATTACCCCTTCGTATGCACGACCAAATTTTGTAATATGTCACGCACAGTGGGACCCTTTGCTTTTGCTATTAAAAAATAATAAAAGCCATGAGTGGAAAAATCTAAACTTGGTAACTAAAACATTTTGTGTAAAAAGAGATTTGTGAATGATTGCTTGAAACAGCTGATATGAAATTAGCCGGAAAAGCAAAATTGGCGGAATTAATTCCTGAATTTACTCTGGGGTCAAATTGACCCCACTGAAAGGTTAAATTAGTTTTTATTTTCTCTTTGAACGAGAACAAAAAAAGCGTAATAAAAACAATGGGCGCATTCAGGGACGGTCAGCGGCTGAGTAGCTAACTTAGCTACTTCCCTGAATGGACGTGGCTGACACTTTTTTGATCTCAGCGGCTAACTAATTTACTTAGCCTAAAATATTATAGCTGAGATGCTGACTTGACAATAATTCTATCATGATTCTCTCTGTCGTTTTATCTGTGCTGTGGACAACTGAATTTTAACCTACTTTTTAAACAAAAGTTATAGAAAAGAAAATATTCCTTGTTTTTAAACAAAAGTTATGGAAAAGAAAACGAACCTTTGTTCTTTAAGTGTCTTTAAGCACAGAATTCACGGCAGGGAATTATGAATCCATGATTCATGAAAGATCTATGCCATAGAACATATTAAGTTTTCTAGATCTTTGCGAAACTCATAGAAACCATTCAGGGAGTGTTAAGCCGCTGACTGTCAGAAAAGGCTAACTACTAACACATAGCGGTCAGCGGCTGAGCGTCCCTGAATGCGCCCATTGTGTACAGTTTCGGGAGTTTCAAGGCTCCACGACAGACATTCGGAGCACCGACGCTCTGCGAGAGAAAAAAACTCCGGCAGCGTTATGCAAAGTACGTTTGCGCGCCCATTGTTACTAGCGCCTATTTGCGTTTATCATACGATGGCGCGTTTTCGTTCGCCGTGCGCCCGTAAAACGTGGCGGAAACTCCTCCCGAGCGGGGGCGGCGCGGGAAGCGGCGGTTTCGGGCCGCATTTTTAGCGAAAACTGCATGTACACGGGCCTAGATGCGTCGCGCCGATAGGCCCGCGCTGTGTCACGTCGCGCCGCCGATATAAAACAAAGTTTACGATTAGCAAATGAGGACGGTGAAAGGGGAAAAACCCGGCGGTGCATCGGCACGGCCAAACGGGCGCCCAGAACGAAATCCAGGACCGGGTCCACGGACAAAAATTATTAAAATGTTTAGTTAGCTCGCCAATTTCAAGTTTCGCCTCTCATTTACCATCATTCGGTTCATTTATTGCCACTTGATCGGATACTTGGTCTTTCGAGCCGGATACACACAAACTATCATCGACGTCATTAGTAAATGAATAAAGTAGAAAATAGAAATAGTGGTAAAAATAGAACATCACGACGCTTTCAAAATAATTTAGCACATATTCAAAAAGGCCTGGGCACTATTTCAAAGAACAATTTTGACTTTATGACTGGTCAATTATATTTTTATCCTAGTGTGGGTACTGGAACCTTCGGCATTGAAACAAAAAAACTGGACGTTTTCCATGAAACACCGAACTACTACACTTTTCTCGACGCGCGTTTCGCCAACCAAGTTGGCATCTTCAGGAGAAGATTAAAACTTTACAGATGAAGATTAAAACAGTGTTAATCTTCTCCTGAAGATGCCAACTTGGTTGGCGAAACGCGCGTCGAGAAAAGTGTAGTAGTTCGGTGTTTCGTGAAAAACGTCCAGTTTTTTTTAATTATATTTTTAGATTTTTCACCAAATCGAATTTATTGTAGAAAGGCAAAACAATTTATTGAAATTCGTTTTTTTTTAGACATTACACATCTCTTAAGTACACAAAAATATTTTAATCAGTTTTAATTTTCTCCTGAAGATGCCAGACTTAGTTGGCGAAACGTGCGTCGAGAAAAGTACAGTAGTTCGGTGTTTCGTGGAAAACGTCCAGTTTTTTTAATATACAGGGTGTTCCATTTAAAGAAACATAAATTGACCGTTTTTATTTTGCGATCGTCTTTTTTCTGGCTGACATTAAAAATTTTGAGGAAAAAATCCTGCAACTTTTTGCTTTATCTTTTTTTCTGTGTCAAGAAATGAGCTTCTCCAGGGGGTGGCAAATGACAAGGAAAACCCCTGTACATATTTTACATCTTTACTCGAATGAAATACAAACAATTTTTCTATACTCATTTTTTTTGTGTAATATTAGCAGAGTTGCAATTCTGATAGAACCAAAAAGTTTGAGTCTGCCTTGGTTAAAATTGCAACAAAGATGAATGGCACAGACTTATGATTACTTCGAACTATGTTTCCTCCAAGTTTACATCTTTTAAGAACAATCGAAATTAATTAATTATTTGGTCCTTCGATCCGGATCGGCTCCCTGCTGTAACCGAGCATAAAATACGTATAGTGGTTCTAATTTTAATTGAAAATGATAAATACGCCTGGGGAACAAAAAAAGCGGTGCAACTTTATGATTCCATGGGCGTGCATATATCTTTTATAAATTAGAAAATTGTGAAATATTTTTTTTTTCATTTAAATCAATATAGGAGATTAAAATTAGCCTGCATATAAAACTCTTAACATTTGTAATATAATTTGCTGTAAATAATGTTCATTTAGCCAGACAATCTCAAAAAATTGTCTGTGTTAATAAACCTAGCTGAAATACACGTCACTGACGTCTTAGACAAGTAGTTGAAGTTCCTAATTCATAAAGTCGTAAATCATTTTAACGACGTCGTTAAAATTTTGTGGCACAGTGGACCGAACAAATATTAGCAATGTATTATATGCAAAGTGGTTTACCGACAGTGGTTTACGTTGCGCCACCAGCGCGTTGCCGGCTCTTTAAAATTTTCTTGAGTATAGTAATATACATAAAGTTGTTTTAATTTATAATTATTTTTTCCAGCATTTTTAAAGCTTTATTTTAACGCTAACTAATAAATTTATATCTATGTATTTTTTTTTAAATATTTCCAAACTAGCTTTCTAAGAACGTCACGAACTAACAGTTTACTGAAGTATGAAGTATACTTGTATAGTGAGCTTAGCAATTTAGAAAATAAATATGACAACCTTGCTTTTTTCTACCTATTTTCAATTTAGAATGGAAAGATAGTACGAGTAACTTGTGCAGGTATTATTATAATTAGAGACAGGATCAGTTTTGTGCAGAACTAACAGTACAGGGTGCGCTTATGGAACAAATCAGTGGTGTACAGAGGAGAGAGAGATACTAGGCCCCGAGTACAGACCCGGTAGTTTTAGTCCCAGTTAAGGCAGACACCAGTTGAAAGTCTTATCGCCTAGTTAATAAATCGGTCTTAACCGGGAGTAAAAATACAGACTCTACGACTTTGATTAAGAAGTGGTTGACGTTACCTGAACCGTGTATTCTCGTTACTATACTCGCAGTAGGCTCACCCGAATTTGTCAAATGTTTTGTGTGAAATGCATTTTAATATGCAAATAGTAATGTACCTTTTAAGATATACTTAAACCTAGTTCTCATAAGTTCTAATTGCAAAAGACGATATTTTACACGTAACAGTATTTCGCAAAACATAAATAGTTTAGTGGGCCTTCCTCGCTAAAGCGGATGTCGTCTGTAATCTATCCAACTTTTAAAATTATTCGTAACTAAAAGAATTTTGCTGTCCGTGATTTGACAATTATACGTTATTTAGAGTTTAAAACATTTCAAAAATTAACTAAAATGCAAAATAAGTATACTTAGCATAGTAAAAAGATAAAACAATCACCAGAAGTTTACATCATCTCAGTTCTGAAATAATTTAGATCACATTCAACGCGCAAAAGATAAATGCAGTCCGCCGTTATGAGGACTAAGATTTACTCATGCGACAATAAACCGTATTGTTTGCATTACTCCGCAAGATAGTTGTCTGAAAACGATAAATTTTTATTAAAAGTTCAAATATATAGAAATAGAAGCAAGATATCCGCCAAGGGTGATAAACTATACACAAAAGTTTTTTATGTGCAACAAAAAATTGTTTTGAAATTGCTATGCACAAAAATGATCCTGTCTTTAATAACTTAGGAAAGATAGTCAAAATAGGTCCAATTTTGCAAAAAATTCCTCAAGCGTTAAAAAAATTATAATTAGGTAAAAATTAGTGCAGTTTGAGTGCACTAGTTTTGGATCAAGTCGGTTTGTAGGAACATAACCAAAAAATTCATAAACGTATGAAATACCGGTTTTTTCACTTTTTTAAGTACCAAAACAAATTATTTCAGAAAAACAAAAAATAGCACGTTATAGCGCTTAAAAAGACGAAGAAAATCAGTTGAAATCGGTTCACAACTTTTTGCAAAAAAAAAATAAAAACCTTCGAAAATTGCCATTTTTTTTACTATCTAATTGCTCGGCCTACGAAATTCGTAAGGACTTCCCTGATTTTCTTCGTCTTTTTAAGCGCTATAACGTGATATTTTTTGTTTTCTGAAATAATTTTTTTTTGGTACTTAAAAAGTGAAAAAAACCCGTTTTTCACACGTTTATGAATTTTTTTGATTATGTTCCTACAAACCGATTTGATCCAAAACGACTGCACTCAAATTGCACTATTTTTTACCTAATTATAAATTTTTTTTAACGCTTGAGGAATTTTTTGAAAAAATGTTCTATCTTTCCTAGAGCTATAATTATAATCGTGGGGTGTCGCGCGGCCCGGTGCGGCCCTGCCCTCCACGCCGTAAAAACGGAGTTTTACAGCGACGTTCGACAATCGCGCGGAGGCATTGTTTAGTTTTCCAGCGGAACACAGATGGCGGGCCGCGTCGGCGAGGCGGCTTTGTCTCCGCGCCGCACAATATGCTTCCTGCGAGAGATACGGCGCGTTCATTTCCCAGCCCATTGTCTTGGCTCGGGAAGCGGCACCGACGACGGCGCGGCGGCGCTCCACCTCGTCGTCGTCGTCGTCGCCGTCGACCCCTTTCTACCTTTTGTCGTCGCGCGTTCGGTTCGTTTAATTAAGGTATGTATCGCGCTCCCGGCTCAGGTGCTCGCCGAGGTGGCGTTTCGCACTTGTTTTTCGCTGTGTTTACGCTTCGGATTGGCTAGTGACAGCCTACCATGTTTTTTCCAACCTATTCTTGTAAATGATCTATTTCAGGAATATTTTTTTTTAGTTCAATTGAATTATTGACTGACCCTTGAATGGCCAATAAATATTTTATAGTGAACGTCGTTTCAAATTTGATAAAACAATTTTCTTACCCAGTGAGAGAAAAAAGGAGCTATACGTACTCTCCCTGAAAAGGTAGAGTATTATTATATACTTCACTGTTGTAAACAAAATTCATCTTTCCTGATTTTGAGAATTTTCTACTCTCAAAAACTTATTACAAAGTAATACTGTAGATGGACTTACGGCAGAGTCCGAAAAAATGATAAAAGAGGTGGTTTCTAATCAGAAACGGGTGGTTTTTGAAGGGTAACGCAAAAATTACTATCATCATCGCATTCCTCATCCTCGAAAACCCCATAGAAGCATTTACTTGGAATTTTAAAAAATTAAAAAATTCGTCCGGATCGTTAGCTCCCGGAACGTCTTATATAGACGCTATTTGAAGTTTGTACTGCATGGGGGTTGAATGTACAAAGTAGGACTAAATCACTAGGATTTTTAAGGCAAAAAAAAGTGCCAAAAACTCCGGCGTTCCAAAGGTTAAAAAACACCACCGATGTCATCAACATTTATAGCAAAATGCAATTGTCTGCTGACGCCTGGATTGACGCCGAAACGGCTTCGGTTTCAGGCCGTTTGGACGTCGCGTCGCGTCACGTCGCGTCGCGTCGTCCCGTCATCAGAGATCCTGTCAAACGCAGGCCCGGCCGATAGCCGACGATGTCCGTATGCGATCGGGTACATGTAAATACATATTAATAACAGCAGATTAATGAGCGTGCAGCGCATCGCTAATAGCCCCTTAATTGAGAGCTATCCGATTATGACTAACGTGTCTCGGCCGATTCCGGGCGGTCGCCAACTGCACGGAGGGCCAAATATTATAATCTCGACACCGCACAGTGGGTTACAATCGGAAAATCCTGGCCAAAAATCGAGAAAGGTAGAACATTTGTCAAACTATATCGAATTTAATGTTTTTTGAGTCGCTGATTTCAAATTTGTACTTTATATTTCAAAAAAAAAAAACTAAATGGCGGCCCGAAAGTAACCGCTTTTTGCGATAAAAGCAACTTTTAAAAATCCAAATTAGAGTATTCATATTTTCTGTAAATAAGATTTCAATTTAATAGGTACTCTCCTCGAAAGGGAAACAAAATGGCGGACCGGCAGCAACCGCATGTAACCATTTTTTCGCGATAAAAGGTACTTATTATGATCAAAATTAGAGCATTGATATTTTCTACTTATATAATTTCAACTAAACCTCCTTACCGAAAAAAACAGGTGAAGAACCGGAAGTAAAATTTTCTTAAAAAGCTACATATTTTGATTCGAATAAGATTATTTATATTTTTCACTAATAAGATTTTAATCTAACTCCCTGAAGAAATGGAGGGCCAAAAGTAAGAACTTTTTGGAACCTCCAATTGCACGCAACCTGTCTTCAGATAAGTTACATTAGGATACTAAAATTATTTTGTGTTAAAAATTGATCGCAGAGAACCTCAGTTGAGTTGGATTAGGTCAACTAGTATAAAATAAAAAATATATATTTCACGGAACATTGAGACACCCTGTATTTCTCCTTCCACTGGTCAATAGTGTACACCAGGTACATATATACATTTCCCCCCTTGGTTGGGACTTACTATTGTATTGGGGATGAACACCTGCTTTGACGCAGGTACAGTTAGAATTGCCCCGAGAACGCTCTATTGGACGCGCCTTTCTATTTTTGTATATTTCACTGAAATGAGCAGTTTCGAGCAGCCAATTTTTATGAATTTCTTATTCCACTAATATTTGCCACATGTTAAATTGTGAATTAGAGTTAGTGATCTATAGAGAAACTATTTTCCTACTTTTCTTTCGCTACCTTAACATGCGCGTTTGTATTATAAGCGCGAGTCAACATTTATAATAAGAAATACAAAAATTTGAATTTCAATGCATAGATAATATTTTACATCCCTTCAAGAGTAGCCTCCATTTTTTTAAGTCGGAAATACACCTTGTGGTAACAAAAACTCACAACACGCAAACGTTGAGTATTTCGGGACCGATTCTCGTACCGTTACGCACTCGAAGGTGGCCAACTTCCGACTGAAGTAGAACGGCAGGTATAAAACCTAGGTAGCTGTCGTTTCAGTATTACACGCAGGAAACCCTGCTTCACAAAGCTATATGAATTAAAACAGAATATAACGAACTTGGTTTTTCGATTTTTGGGCAGGATTTTCCGATTCTAACCCACTGTGCACCGTGAGAACGCGACGCAGTCTGATTGACCCACGACTAGTAGTATGAGGCTCAAAATACAATACTTTCACAATGAAAGGAACAAACGTATATTTCTTTTTAGGAGATTTTACAAAAAAAAAAAAAAAACGGACAGATCGATTTGTTTTTTAAAAAGACTGTTTTCCAATAAAGGTCATTTCCAGATAGTCTTGATTTCTAGATATAAAGATGGACGTTTTCTACATAAAAATAATTTAACTGTAGTGTTAATAATTTTAATGTAGCTTGATGTAATCTTTACTAAGATACAGAAGAACATAAAAAAATAAAGAAGGTAAACTACAAAAAAAAACATTAGTCTAAGTAAATAGTATAAGAATAAGTCTTATACTCAAAGTGACCTCTGTGTATTTCTGCGTCTCAGTAATCGCCTATTCACCACTGAAATTCCTAAAAAAACCTTATTACCTTATTAAGTCAAATATTTAGAGAATTTTCCTCTTCAGCATACTACTTTTTTACACCACTGTACAAGAAAGGGAGATTGCTCAAGTGAGATTGATAAATGAACTTTTTTCTCAAATAAACTCGGACCAAATATAAGAACCAATCACAAGCGAGGTGGTGGGAACATAAAAATTAAGCATAAATACCCACGTTATGTCCCCAGTAGCCTAACTTCTACTATATATAACCATTGAAACTGCCACTATAATATGTGTACGTTGCATTCTTGATAAATTTCAATAAAACCTTATATTGAGCTATCTAAAAAAACGTCATCAATTCTGGCTATAAGCGAGAGATGGAAATTGAAATGGAATCTTGTGCATTCAGATCGTCGGTTGACGACAAGAATGGTCGGGGAAGAGTTAAATTTGAATCATGCCACATCAGATTTTGACTAACGAATTGGGGATGAGGATTGCATATTGTCATACAGCCATTTCAGTAAACGAGTTTTTAGCCAGTAAAAACATTCCTGTGGCTCCTCAGCCTCTTCAAAATGGCCCCAAAATGACGTCCCTTCAAGGGAAAACATTCAAACGGCTGTAACCGACCAGCTGAAGGCTATTCCAGTATGAGTTCATGCACTGCTATGAGGAACCTGAGCTGCTATGGAAGAACTGTCTGCAGCGCTGTGTGGCTTCCCAAGGAAGTTATTTTGAAGGAGACAACACTGAATTGTAATTCTATTCGAATAAAAAAAAAATTTTAAAAAAAACAGTGTCATTACTTAATTTACACACCTCGTATTACTTTACTTCTTTATCTTTATTTTCAATTTCTCAAATCTGAATCTGTCTGTCTATAAATATATGTAGTGGCATTAGACTTCATATGTTTAAATGATCAGGATACCTAGACAATATACCGGGTGTCAATTTGAAAACGAACAGCATTTAATATTGCCGAAACTAATGACAGTATCACAATTTGGCGACACAACAAACAAAAGAAACACGTCAATTTACATATCAAGGGGGACAACTTCTGAGGCATTTGTTGTCGTACTACTTTCAACCTCCTAACCCCCAGAGCACCTACCCCTAAAATTTTAAATGGCAACCTACATAATGTAATTCTAGATAAGTGCCATATTTCTTTTTTTGTCAAAATTGAGGTAGTTAACCTCATGAATGTGTGGAATGTATTTAATTTCTAAATTGAAATAATGCAACTTTTAAAAGTATGATAATGAAATACTCAAATTCTTACTTTTATAATCACTTTATTAAGTACAGCCGATATTCAAACTGTTCGCGGACGTGTTGAAGAGTTTCAGGTACAATAGCCCTACATTATTGTACAATTATTTGCTGCAGTTGTTCAATTGAATCTGGTTGAGTTTTGAATACAACCAATTTCAAGTGACCCCATAGGAAGAAATCGAGATGTGTCAGATCTGGTGAACTAGGTGGTCATTCAATTTGGTACCTAGTTTTTCAACAAATATTTTTAAAATAATGGATGTGACTGACATGACGGGTCAGTGAATGTAACCCCTTTTAAAGGTTGCATTATGTTAATTTAGAATACAATAATGGAATTTATCTAGAATCATACAAGAAACTCAAAAATGGCAAAATAAATAGGAGTTGCCTTTTAAAATTTTAGGGATAGGTGCCCTGGGGGTTAGGGGGTTGAAACTTAACACGACACCAAATGCCTCAAAAGTTGTCCCCTTGATATGTAAATTGACGTGTTTCGCCAAATTTTGATACTGTCATTAGTTTAGGCAATATTAAATGCTGTTCGTTTTCAAATTGACCGTGTATATGACTTAAAAGTGAATATCCTAATCACAATTGTTAACAAGAACAGATATACTCACACAATTAGAAAGGGACTAAAATAACAACAGGCGTGCAGTTGGTCGCCTCCCTTTTGTAATTATAATTCATTTTTGATACGCGTGTCAATTATCAATTTTACCTTAACTGTGTTACGGGATATCCATTATAGAATTACCATTATTTTTGTACACATTCGATGGCGTTAAATTGATATCAGTTTCGGGGCGAATTAAATTTACACGGCAAATTACTGCGCTGTTTCATTAGCGTTAACATCGCAATTATCCATCGGTCAGGCGGGCACTCTACTCGCACAAAAAAATCACCGCCTGGAATGGAATTTCCGCGTTTTTCGTTCTGGTGTACTTGAGGTCTGAAGTTTTTTCCAAGCTAGTTTTTATTTCCGCAATATCAAAAACAAACAGTTCATAATATTACTAGGTTCATAATATTAATACATACATACTAGTCGGGGTCCATTTGCAATGCTTATGGTAAAAATTACCATAAAATAACAAAACAATTGACAAAAACTGGAAACCGATGAATTATATACCTAACCTTACAATCTGTGGCATTTTTACATTTTTCCCTGTCCAACAAAGATCTTGCAAGAAAAAGACAGAACAAACGGTTCAAACACAAGTTCCGGATGTTTTTAAATGTGGTTCAACACGCTGGAAGAATAACGTCACCGGTTAACAAGAAAATGCAATGTTTTGGAACGTGTTTGAACTGTATTAACAAGAAAAATGTTTTGTTCAAGACTGTTCCATAATAATTTTTTTATTCAAATATTATAAGTAAACAAAAAATCATATTCACATTAGTTCACATGGCCAGAGGACGACAAAACACGAACATTATTTATTACTAATAGTTTTTATGTTGTCACTAACATCAGTACATTATTATCTTTTACACCTACAGCGGACAATACACGTGTTACTACTATTTCTATACTTTGAGACGCTGTTTGCAAAACCCGTTTATTAGCTATCAATATCGGGAGGATTAACGACCTTATTACCGTAAAATCGAAAAACGGTATCACGGTACCGGTGTCTCGATATCGGAAAACGATATCAAGGAGTACATAAAATATATGTGATCCGTCTAAATTGTCACAAAGTCGACTTGCCATCATTACAAAAATTCAGGGAACGTAATTTCCAATTATATTTCTAAATCTATTCACAAATGGTAACGACTGTGCCATTATGACAAAAATTTCAGGAGTGATTAACTCCGACAAAACATTGTTTTCAATGCGGCGGTCGACTCGTTTACACCGCCGCGCCGGCAGGTCCCTATAGCTCGCTGTCTTACAGAGTCCTGGGTTCCCGCGAAGACTTTGTTTGGCATAACATTCTACGCACGGACAGTGGCGTGGGTATAGAGTGGCAAAAATACTTTCAATCCCTAAAAGCTTTTTGTTCTGTCGTGATTTCGATATTTGATTGTCTTAGTTATAAAAACTTCTGAAATCAACGGAGTGGTAAGTAATTCAAAACATGCGGGATCGATTCCGCGACATACTTTGAGGGCGTTTTTTTTCTTACGATATTTTAGTGCTAGTGATAATTAACCCTGACGGCCACACGGGGTAACTAGTTACCCCAGGCTCAGAAAAAGTGAAATTAGATTAAATATGTATTTAGAAGCTAATAAAACACAAACATTTTAAGCAAATTTAATGATATGTAATTTTGTTCATTTTTCCCTCCAGTAATTTTGCAAAATAAATATACTTTTTGAATGATCTACGGATGCTGTAATTTTTTTATGGTAGTGGTATATGTTGTGCGTACAACCCTAAAATTTTAGCCCTTAAGGGGACTAGGGAGGGTTGAAAATGCAAAAATTGGCTCGTGTTTAATGGTTTATAACAAGGCCGCGAATAAATATAAAACTTTTTTATTGTTAAGGGTATTAATTATAACATTATAAAATGAGAATATTCATTGAAAGTCGTTCCCAGAACAATAATATCGGCGTCCCAATGTAATAAGGAAAACTGTCGAATCCATGGTTTTACCACGATTCCAGTCGAACGGATAAAGGTATTGGCAAATTCTAAAAATATTTCTTCTCCTTAGGCTTCCCTCTATTGATTATACCAAACAAATTAAAAACAAAAATAAAATTAACAAAATGGCGTCCAGAAAACAAAAAATTTGGAAAAATTCGAGTTATTTGTTATTGTAAAATCGTAGCAATATTTTTTTTTCAATCTGATTTTAGGTATAATTCATGCGTCATAGTGTTTTACAACTCCTGTATAAATTTCAAGTTGATATATTTCGCGGTTCTCGAGATATCGTGGTAAAATGATCAAAAAATGTAGTTTCGAGAAAATATCATTCAAGTTTCGGTACAATATCTGTGTTAGAACAGTCGTACGGAAACAGAAACGTTTAGACTTTATTATTAGGTCGTCTTTAGTGTGTCGTTACAAATTAAAACTTAATTCTACTCACTATATTGCATAGAGAACCCTAGAAATTAGAATAATGCTCAGACCGTTCGGTCAGGACCGACCGCGCGAATATCTGCGTTCGGCCGGCCGCGCGCCACTCTACGTTTTACGCTCTCATGACCTCAATTTTGGGAATTTTTCAAAAAAACAAACGCGAAGATATTCCTAAAGGATCACAGTATCGGAATATGCAAAAAACCTTCCTTTCAGCCCTTCCTAGTCCCCTTAACAATTATTTCGATAATCTTTTCCCCTCAATTTATTTACAGTCAGCAAAGTCATCATTAGAATCCGCAAAGTGTGCTGCAATACAGGCACTATACAACTCTATGGTAATTATCTAAGTATAAACCGTATTTTTTACGCGCCTTGTAAATTACGTACGCGTGTATAAATTATGTGCGCGTGACCGATAAAAATCATTAGAAATATTGAAGAACTCTTCAACAAACATGAAACAATCGTTTAGAAGTCTTAAAACGCCCATATGTCTTGTACAACTAGGTTTTTCAGCGTGGGGTAATGAGTTACCCCCATGTGGCCGCTATGTGGCCTGGCTGAGAGTTAAAGCTTTAGTTAAAATAATTTCGTTAACATGGCTAGAAGTCTGTTCCGTTAGAAGCCCTTTTAGAACGACCGTTATTTCGCGGCACTCCGCTGGAAAATCTCCCGTCACACACCTCACTTTGTTTACGTGTTTCCTCCACCTGCGAGGAGATACCCGCCCGGGAATTGATCGGGTTGCCATTAGAGGCGACCATCGCCTCCGTAGATGGTGTCGATAGATCACGGAGGCGGAGGCGCCGGGCCCCAGGTGCCCGCTCTGCATAATAACGCTGAGAGCGTGGCGGCAGCAGCGGGCCCCGCGCTAATCGTCGCGATTACTATTTAGCAATTAAAGAGAACCACTTAGCAATTAGTCCGTTTTGATTTAGGGGGAAGTTAGGCTGATTTGTGGACGGTTTTAGGCGGCCGCCGCCTCCGAACGCGCGACTTTTACGGCGTTTAATGATTCATTCTCGTGACGCCGCACAGTGGGTTAGAATCGAAAAATCCTGGCCAAAAATCGAGAAAGGTAGAACATTTGTCAAACTATATCGAATTTAATGTTTTTTAGGTCGCTGATTTCTTTGTACTTTATATTTCAAAAAAACAAAATGACGGCCCGAAAGTAACCGCTTTTGCAATAAAAGCAACTTTTAAAAATCCAAATTAGAGTATTCATATTTTCTATAAATAAGATTTCAATTTAATACTCTCCTCAAAAAGGGAAACAAAATGGCAGACCGACAGCAACCGCATGGAAACATTTTTTCGCGATACATTTATATTATGATCAAAAGTACTTATAATTAAGAAAAAACAAGTGGAGAACCGGAAGTAAAATTTTCTTAAAAAGCTACCTTATTTTGATTCGAATAAGATTATTTATATTTTTCATTAATAATATTTTAATCTAACTCCCTGAAGAAATGGAGGGCCAAAAGTAA
The DNA here is from genome assembly GCA_029963805.1 of Aromia moschata. NCBI lineage: Eukaryota > Metazoa > Arthropoda > Insecta > Coleoptera > Cerambycidae > Aromia > Aromia moschata. The sequence goes on from JAPWTK010000009.1 coordinate 727,186, forward strand.
GAACTCTTTGGAGCCTACAATTTCACGCAACGTGTCTTCAGTTAAGTTACATTAGGTTACTAAAATTATTTTGTGTTAAAAATTGATCGCAGAGAACCTTAATTAAGTTGGATTAGGTTAACTAGTATAAAATAAAAAATATTATTCACGGAACATTGAGACACCCTATATTTCTCCTTCCACTGGTCAATAGTGTACACCATGTATATACATTTCCCCCCTTGGTTGGGACTTACTATTGTATTGGGGATGAACACCTGCTTTAACGCAGGTACAGTTAGAATTGCCCCGAGAACGCTCTTATGGACGCGCCTTTCAATTTTTGCATTTTTTCACTGAAATAAGCAGTTTCAAGCAGCCAATTTTTATGAATTTCTTATTCCACTAATACTTCCCACATGTTAAATTGTGAATTAGTGTTAGAACTCTGTAGATACAAACTATTGTCCTACTTTTCATTCGCTACCTTAACATGCGCGTTTGTATTATAAGCGCAGAGTTAACATTTATTTTCCATAATAAAAAATACAAAAATTTGAATTTCAATGCATATATAATATTTTACATCCCTTCAAAAGTGGCCTCCATTTTTTTAAGTCGGAAATACACCTTGGTGCAACAAAAATTCACAACACACGAACCATGAGTATTTCGGGACCGATTCTCGTACTGTTACGCACTCGAAGGTGGCCAACTTCCGACTGAAGTAGAACGGCAGGTATAAAACCTAGGTAGCCGTCGTTTCAGTATTACACGCAGGAAACCCTGCTTGACAAAGCTATACGAATTAAAACAGAATATAACGAACTTGGTTTTTCGATTTTTGGCCAGGATTTTCTGATTCTAACCCACTGTGCGCTGCAAGTTAGGTACGAAGGGCCATTCGCAAAAACAAAAAGCTCATCAAAATATTCCGAGCAACAGAAGACCTCGTATCCTCAATTCGCGGAAAGGAATAAAGTGTAAAGTAGTTCAAATGACTTGACACATTTGTATTACATTTATTATAAAAATAGTACGAATTCTATTTATCGCAATCTCATACACGGCATGTGCAGTAAGAATTTAAATAAGAATGCTTAGATTACACAGGTGCACAAAAAAGGAATGTTGTTCGAACCGTTTGACTTCACCAGGTCAGACTTGTGTGTCCCTAATCTCAAATCTCTTTGTCCCTTTCCCTTTCCCTTTCCATGTCCCTTTGTCTCAACTCCCCAACTTAAGGCGAAGATGAGTTCCTGGGTGGGTTTTGCTGAATGTGGACGAGCGTTGTCGTGCAGCAATATCATTTTCCGCCTTCCTAAATGGTATTTTTTTCCTCCAGAGCATCACTTAACTTGATCACCTAGGCTTGGTAACGTTCAGCTGTAACAGTTGGACCAGGTTCCAGAAGCTCGTAGTAAATTACTCCTTTTCAATCCCACCAGACACACAGTAACATTTTCATGGCATGAATATTTGGTTTTGCACCCGATGATGATGGCTGGCCTGGATCAACTCATGCTTTTCTTCGTTTAGGATTGTCATACAAAATCCACTTTTTATCAGCCGTAATGTGCAAAAAATTATATTTCTTTTGTACCGAGAAGGCAAGTTGATGTCAGATGTCAGCTCTTCGGTTTTTGTCTTCTTCCGTCAGTTTATAAGGAACCCATTTCCTTCCTTCTGTATCTTTTCCATTACATGCAATCGAAGTGATATTGCCTGGTGAGTAACTCCTAACTGTTCTGCAGGCTCTTCTTGAGTTTGACATGGATTTTCATCCAGTAAAATTTCAAGTTCTTCGTCTTTTACTGCATCCGGATTAACCCAAAGTCGAATTAATTAATTACATAGCTTGAACATTTTTTTTATTTGAAAACAGAATAGAATACAATGACGTAAATGTTGCTCTGTAAATCCCCTTAGAAAATTGATGCACACGGAATGACAGCTTGTAAATAATTGAAACTGACGTCATAAAAACAGCAATGACTAAGCTACATATTATATCCAGAATTGCAAGCGAATTGAATGTGTTCAAGTATGTAACCAACGTCAGCGCTGAGAAAATAGAACCCGTCCACATATTCATACGTTTTCGGGGTCAAAAGGGCATGCTATCGTACTCTTCTTATATCGCTGGGTTTACTGATGTTGGCAAATTAATAATCACAAACATTTCCTGAAAACACCTTTTTTCAATTCCTAAAAACGTTAATGTCATCTCTTAAGTACACACTAGAATTTTAATTTTGTTTTTCTTATTTTTTGGAGTAAAAGCTATTGTGATTTTTAGAAATGATAGTTAATAATCAAGTTTTAACCAAGTTTTAACCAAGATAATGTACATTTAACTCAAGCAAACTTGGAACTCAATTGCCAAGTTAAATAGCCAATTAACTGAACTCGGTATCTCCTTTATTTACTTATTTGTTTACTCTGTAACTTTCTTCTGTCTTTCGCTCGTTAAATGAGCATCTCTACGTCTATATACATATGTGTATATTACAGCTACGTGCAGGGAAAGTCACTGGAAACTTTCGTTATTAATAATACCAAACAAAGAAACACTAAAATAGTAATAGTAGATACTTTTAACGACAAAAATATGCGTGAGTTCATTTTAAACGTACTACAATTTGTAATACCATATACATATGTATGTATAATCATGCCGTAATTTATTTAGTAACTTTCTATAGCGTCATATCGTATTATTGATGTCCTTATGTGTAAATAGGATGGCGTAGGTCAGTAATTTAATATTCTTTCTTGACAAAGGTGAAAGTTATCCCCTTTAGACGCATCCATATAGACAAATGTATGTAATGTTTACATACACACGTATGTATATATGTATGTATGTGTGTAATATAAGGCGTATGAGTTCGGTAATAACTTCAGCAAGTAAGGAAGCCTTTTGTAATACATATACATATACCACCAACACTGAATTTTTTTTGAACATTATTTATATCTACTGACGTAAGAGTATTATACTGAAGTTAATTGTTCTCAACTTCAAATACCTACAAAATATATCACTTGAATACTTAATTTATTTCGTTAGGTAATTCCCTTCCTCCCAGGAAACGACAAAAAAACACAGTGAATCATAAAGACATGTAAACCAAACGATTTAAATCAAGTAGTTTGTAGAAATTACAATGTACAGTGCTGATTAATAGCAAGTTATTTTTAATAAAAAACATAACTAAGCGCAATTAGTTTACAAAATATTAAGGGGCAACACCACTCTAACGGTCGAAAAAAAGGCCCACTTTTGATCATTTATTGTGGGAGAATGAGAAGAGGAATAGGATTTCTTTTTGAAGGGTTAATTAAACATGTATTGAACTATAAAAAAAATATATTGTTATTTTCATACAAAATAGCGGCGATACAGCGAATATTTAAAAACATCTTTATTAAAAAGCCCTCCACGGGCGGACAAATTTCTCGAAAAGTTTTAGATATGGAACAAAAAAAACAAAAAACTCTCTTAATTTACATATTATTGGCTAGAGAAGTACTTAGGGATTTTTTTTTAAATTGATTTTTTGTAGAAACTGTACACTAACGGAAAACAAATCGATTTTCGCCCTAAAAATTCAGCAGTAAATTGTTAATAAAAAAAATACATTCTATCAAAAAACTGCTACGTACTTTTACGGAGAATATAATTGATAAGCTAATGTTAAAATTCGGTCTTTGAGCAATGTGTCCGCCCAGTTCGAAAAAAGTCATATTAAGATAATTAAAGTTTAAAATAATTTACACATACATGTGTATCACGATATTTGCCCACCCTGGTGCACTTCTGAGGAACCCGAAAGACCTTTTACTCTGTTGGTAATAGGGCCACTTATTATTTTGAAAGGTTAAAGCGGTATAAAAGCAACAAATCCGAACACAGTCGAGTCGCATCGCTCTCGACGCGCGCTCAGAGGTGTTGCGGCAAAATCCAGAATCAAACTATTTAATTTTTTTTGTTTTCGTTATAAGACCAATTGCATATGATTTTTATGATCCTGAAGTACATTTTTAAGCCAAAAAAAAAAAAACGATTTTTCGCAAAATCCAAAGTGGTGTTACCTCTTAATATACCCATATGTAAGTTAAGATGATCAATAAATTAATAAGAAAATAATGAGATAATTGGGGGCCTCTAACAAAAGTGTGCGAAACAAACTGTCTATTTGACTGAAAAAAGGGAAAAAAAAACATGTACAAACAGGCTGACAATACTCTATTTTTATTTGATCTTTTCCCTGCTTGCATCACTGTTTTCACAAAAAATTGTGGATCTCCACCACATCGTCTCAATGCAATTTCCTCCAAAGTCCAAAGCACTGATACCTAACAATAACAACGCCCTGCATATGAATTCCGTGGCCAAATTGAGGTTCGTTGAAAAATTCTGCACAAAACTTTAGGGTATGAATTTTATTTCTAGCTCAAGAATAACCGAAAATATCGGCAGCGAGACTTTCATTTGAGACGCCCTGTATAAATTCGCCCCGTATAACTCGCCTATATAGTCCAATCAACGAGCGAAAGCCCTCATGTTAATTGGTCACTAATTGTTATCAGCAAACAAAAAAATATGGTCATATAGAGAAATAAATTCTAAGAAAGATAGCGTTTTTGCTACTCGAGTTTTAATGGCGAACATAATCAAAAATTCGCAAAAGTCAAATAAACGGTTTTTTGCAAATAAAAAAAAAAGTCCTACACAAGAAAGTTAAATTAGAAAGTTGTAGGTCTTAAAAATGCGCGTCGAATGAAATTTGAACGAAAAAAATCGGTTCATAAACATTTCAGAAAAATTTTTTAAAAATTAAGTTATAGTCGAAACGATTTAAAAAAAACGCGTTTTCAAATGTTTGCTGTATAAAGGCAAAATTTTGTTTGAACAGGCTTCTTGTTAACTACAAGTACTTGCAAAATACAAGAAAAGCGCAAAATGATTACTTTTTTTAAAAATTAAAAAAATATGTGTTTTTTCGAGTTATAACGATTATAAAAATAGACGTTTTTAAATGGTTCAGTTTTTAGCAGTTGCAATCTGAAAACTGGCATTCAAAACACGCATTTAAAAAAAATGAAGGTCCTACGACCTCAGAGAGCCGAGATAATTTTTTTTTTTTTTTTTAATTCCTGACAGGGCTGTATCCGTCCGATTGACTTAATTTTTACACGAAATAGATATCAAAGACTTTTTTACTTTTTTCAATCATTTCGCATAAATTAAGTCGACATATTTGTTTGCGAAAGTACAGCGTTGGGTGCGGCACGCGCGGCGACAGAGTGGAGGGACAATCCGTTTGGGCGCATCGAAAACTAAACACGATTTCAAATCGATCGCGCTCGCAAAATTATCGCCTCCGCTTAAAAAAATTATCTCGGCTCCCTGAGGTCGTAGGACCTTCATTTTTTTTAAATGCGTGTTTTGAATGCCAGTTTTGAAATATGCAGCGGCTAAAAATGTAAAACCAAAATTAAAAAAGTTATTCGAAAACCGGTTCGAAAAAAAATACGATCTGTACAACGCATTTTTTTCGAAAATGAAATAAAATGATTTGGCTATGTTTAACAGCATGAAAAAGAAAAAGTCTTCGCGAATAAAATGAACCCATGATCGTTTCTGTACGATCATTTTTGCCTCTGTAAAAGCTGATTTTTGAAAACGTTTTTTTTTTAAATCGGTATAACTCGAAAAAATAAAACTTTTTTGAATTTTTTGAAAAAAAGGATCATTTTCCGCTTGTCTTGGGTTATATTTGTAGTTAACAAGAAGTATGTTCAAACAAAATTGGAATTTATACAGCAAAAATACGAAAACGCGATTTTTGACGACTTTTTTTTTAATTTTTCCTGGAAATGTTTATGAACCGATTTTTTCGTTCAAATCTCATTCGACCAGCATTTTTGAGACCTACAACTTTCTAATTTAACTTTCTTGTGTAGGACTTGAAGCTTTTTTCTTATTTGTAAAAAACCGTTTTTTTTACTTTTGCAAATTTGTTTGGTTATGTTCGCCATTAAAACTCGAATAGCAAAAAACGCTAACTTTCTTAGAATTTATTTCTCTATACGACCATATTTTTTGTTTGCTGATAACAATTAGTGACCGGTTTTTTCTCCTGTTGATTGAGCTATATAACCACTAGTTCACGCGGTTGTCGCGTGTACATGGGCCAGTTTCCGTCTGACGTTAGATGTGTGGGTGGATGCACTGCGAATATTTTAAATACAGCAATTACACAACTGCTTACATAATAGGTGTCATTTGCGAGTTTGTTGGCCTTTGCTCCCGTATTTCCCCAGTTTCACGACATGACCGCGTATTATAGCTGTTTCAGTAATTAATTGCGATATTTTCGCGAAATTGCCTCGATTGTTCCCAAGAGAAAATTCTAAAATGATATAGTGGTCGTTGCCACTTGAATTAGGAGGTGGAATAAGAGAAATTAGTAATTTTTTGTACTATATAGAAAGTCGAGAGAAAATGTTATATGTTGTCGATGAGCGCGATGTATTCGCAGAACCATTTTAGTTGGCTTATTGACGTTATTCAAATATTTAAATTGGTATAAAGTCAAATACGACAGTATCATTAAACCTTCGGTTCACGTCCTAAGTACATATGTATAGTCGTTTTCATTGTCAGTTAAGGCATATTAGAGTTTATAAAATCTGTAAAATATATTTTTTGGTGCTGAATACGGTGACGTATTGACGACTGAAGGACATCCACTTTTGGTATTATTGGATGGCATATTTGTGTTTTTTACGAATAAGTGTATCGTAACATACGATTGTTTTTCTAAAAACGTAAAGAGTGACCGCAAAAACAAGCCATTTTTCGCATGTTTGGCAGCCCTTGAAATCTAACTTCAAATGTATGCTAAATGATAGTTTATGATGAGACTTTAATCTCCTGAAAATTTCAGATTGAGGCTGCATTCGGTTCTCGAGATATCGAGGGTCAAAGTTGTCAATTTTACATGAGCCCGAAATCCAATATTACTTAGCTTATATCGATCCATTTTTTCTTAAGATTTATTAAGCATTTGGGAATTAATATTTCTTTATTTTTTTAAACGTAAATTCATTTTAAATATCATCTTTTAGTCTTCAGAAATTATTAAAAAACCTTTAAAAGTATAAACAATTCGATACTGATTTATATACCTTATTTATATTGATTTATCAAACTATGAAATGTTTGAATAATTGAGATAAGGAGGAAGGGAAGAATTTGTAATTGTTTAAGTTTAAAAAAATTATTGCTGTATATAATAAATCGCAAACGATAACTTGTTACGTAAAAAGAATAATTATCTCATGAATGTAATGAATTGTGAACCCATGCAAAATTGACAATTTTGACTATCGATATCTCAAGAACCAAATGCTGCCTCAATTTAAAATTTTCAGGAGATGAAAGTCTCATCATAAACTGTTATTTAGCATAGATTTGAAGTTCGATTTCAAGGGCTGCCAAACAGGCGAAAATTGCAGTCACTCTTTGTAAATCTGATTGCCGGACTTAGAAACTCTGACAACTTTAACTAGACATCATTTCCGTGTAACTAGACGTAACTAGCCGTAAAACTAGACGTGTTTTGACATTTTGCTACTTTTACCAGACATATAAGTTCCAACGTATTTTGACCCACTCATCATCGTGGTGTTATCTGAATTTGTCTTACACACGCCAAATTATGATAAAGTCTAAATTTTGTCGTTGAATTACGTCATAAATTCTAAATCTACAGTTTTCCGACATTTTATTTCCGACGTGTTTGGAGTGACTAATTCCTGAGTCAGAAAATCTTGTCCAATTTTTGATTCAGCACTTGAATTTCTGAATATCTAATATACAATCTTTGAGAATCCGAACAGAAATCAAAACAGTTTTTCCCCAATGTCATAAATTGAGTAATTTTTGGGTCAATATCCCCTCCAATATTGGTCTTTAGGAGGACCACTATAAATTTTGACAACACTATAATGTTCAGCACGAGGTCAAAATACCTAAGAAAATGATACAGCTTCTCAAAATAACTCTGTTTAAATACGGCACATAACTTGAGTGTGTGAGGACAAATATTTTTAAAAAACTGAAAAAATGGTCACCTTCTTAGAGCTCTAGTCTGTTTCGGATGCAAAATAGAACCCAATAAATCTCTGGATCATGTCCAGGATCCTCAAAAACATAGGAAAATACATGTTGATTACATTTTACACATTATCAGGCGTTAGTTGAGCATTTACTTGTAGGACGAAGATTTGTGATTTTCCGGCAGTTTGGGCCAAGTCGAAAAAAACAAAGATCTTTGTTCTCGACTGTCAAAGGGTTTTAATAAAAAAGTAGGGGTATATACAAATTATGAAAATGCATTGCTCGTTGACGTTATTCATCAAAAAGGTTACACAAATAAATGTTATATCTATATTTGTGATGGTTTCTACTAAAACTAGTGGCTGAAACATGTTCAACTATTTTTACTTATATCGACACAAAAAATTAAATTTCGAACTACCCGCTTGTAAAAAATTGTTGAAAAAATGTATTCTATTATTACAAAAAAGTATATACGAGTATATATATATATCTACATATTAAAAAAAATTAATTTCATATTTCATATCAATGATCGTATTAATTTTATTTACATTTTTAACAGATAACGAAATAACAGTTACATAATAAAAGTGTATTGACAAAATGAAACAATGAAACAACAATTTAATTTTTTATCAAATAAATCATGTACAATAAAATTTTAGTGCCATAAAACAGATTGATTCCTAAACAATTGATCTTGACCCGAATTATTGCAGAAAAGATTACAGACTTCCTAAGGGTCTATAAATACCAGAATGGATTTATTACATCAGTAATACAAACTCAGGTCTACGAACGTGTTCCGCTTTATCTAAACATATAATGTAAACACGCCAGTGTGCACTGTGAGTCACATTTGATACATGTATGTATGTATGTATGTACTTATTGTTATCGTGTAATTGAATGTTATGAACTGGGAAATCCAGATTTGAAATCCGGCAAAAAATACATGCCTCCTACTGACTGTCCACGCGCCTAAGCAAGAGCGGGAGCAGGGGCGAATTCATTATGCGCATGGAAATACCGTACTCTTTCTAGATAATGGATTGTTGCACTTTCCAATGACCGTAGATATTTAAGCAGCAAACAAAGTCAATGCGAAACTGAGTTGTCTTCGAGAAAATATCTAGTTTAAAGACAGTTCACACAGTACGTGTTACAAAAAAGTCATGTGAAACTCTTTTTTTCATTGTTTGAAATAAGGCATAGTAAAAACCAGAAAACTATAGGTAGAGCAGAATGATTGAAATAAAAACAAACCAATTATAAACAAAATTATAACGACAAAAAGTCGTTGATATATTAATTGTAAATAGGTAAATGGATTTAATAAAATTTTTTTTGTAATATTTATTTTAATGCTCTTATTTAACTACCATTACTTATTTTTAATTAACCCTTTAACGCCCAAGTGCACTGTCAAGAGACATGAACTTAGAGGCTCATATTACTGATAGAAAAAATAAAGAAAACATGACTAAAACCATGTATTCCTATGTTTTCGAGGTCGCTCTTTCGAATGGAATCGTTAAAATTTGCAAAAAAATTGATGTAACCTTCAATTTTTAACAAAAACTATTGAAAAACGCGTTTATCGACTAAAAAATTTTTTAAGATCCTTTTCTTAAATCGCAATTCCAGCTATGTTATCGTCCTTTATACCACTCAAAAACAAATAGAAACGTGCACTCGAGACGTGTACTTGAAGGTAAACGCAATGAGAACAATTTAATTATCTCATTTTTGCGGTTAGAATAACTAGATATGGCAAAATTCAAAGGGTGATATTTCTCGTTTTTTACCAGTTGCGGAATCATTGATGCAAAAGAAGAATTTTTAAAAATTATTAGTCCTCCAGGGGTTCTTGGGGTCGCTGATCACGATCCTGATGTCAGAATTTTATAATTCAAGATGGCGGATCCAATATGGCCACCATCCCCAATCAAATTTCAAATTTTTCGATTATTTTGCCTCAAACTTTGTAAACTAGGGGTTTTCGGGGTCGTTAATCACGATCCCGATGTCAGAATTTCAAAATTCAGGATTTCGAAATTTGCTTCAAAATAGTCGCCATGTCATATCTACCATCCTGAATTTTGAAATTCTGACATCGGGATCGTGATTAGCGACCCCGAAAACCCCAAGTTTCCAAAGTTTGAGGCAAAATAATCGAAAAATCTGAAATTTGATTCTGGATGGTGGCCATATTGGATCCGCCATCTTGAATTTTGAAATTCTGACATCAGGATCGTGATCAGCGACCCCAAAAACCCTGAGAGTACTAATTATTTTTCAAAATTCTTCTTTTTGCGTCAATGATCCCGCAACTGGTAAAAAACGAGAAATATCCACCCTTTGAGGTGATATTGTTCTCATTGTTTCTGGTATAAAGGACGATAACATAGCTGAAATTGCGATTTAAAAAATAAAGAATCTTAAAAAAAATCGCGTTTTTTAATAGTTTTTGTTAAAAATTGAAGGTTACATCAATTTTTTTGCAAATTTTAACGATTCCATTCGAAAGAGCGACCTCGAAAACATAGGAATACCTACATGGTTTTAGTTATTTTTTCTTTATTTTTTCTATCAGTAACATTAGCCTCTAAGTTCATGTCTCTTGACAGTGCACTTGCATGGGCGTTAAATGGTTAATACGGATAGATGTATACAGGGTGATTCCTTAGTTCAGCCATAATTTTTAACAGCATATAGAACTATTCAAAACAAACATATTTTCCAAGTAATGTTTACAAAAAAAAAACTCAAAACAAAAAAAGTTACCTGATTAATTTCGAAAATGCAATTATCCGGTCCTAATTTGGATTAAAAAAATTTGTACAGCGAAATTATTTACCAACAATCACGACACAAATCCACATTAGAATTTACAAAAACGTTTAAAACACCTCTACTTCTGTCATCCAAAATCAATAACCATTATTTTTACAAAAAACAATTAAATCTCTAGTTATTATTATTATACTTTAAATAACCCCAGTAATCTATTGGCATAATTAAAGCAGGGTATATCATTGAACTACTTCAATTAAAAAAAATAAAGCGAATAAACCATATTTTTTTAATGTGCGTACAAGCTGTAATTCTTGGAACACTTAAAAAGTATGATGTTACTTCTTATAAAAAATCCCGAAATATTAAACCAAGCTAGGTGACGAACACATAAAATTTCCTCTTGAAAATATGTTTATCAAATAAGATATCTCAGCTTTTTCTATAAACGGAAGCACTTCAACATACATAGATATAGTTGCCAGTATTTACACACTAAATATTTCTTCTTAGACATGAGATTACTCTCGGCCTTACTAACTGGTAATCACAATCAGATAATAAAAACAAATATTCAATATATTTATTGAACATGACATCATTTGTAAAATTTGATTTTAAAACTTTCCACTCTATGTAAACCGAATTTAAGTGCCTTTTAAGTCTGATTTAAGTCTATCCCAGATTTTACTGATACTACTAACTAACTTTTTTCAGCTCTATTTTCTCAATACCGTGTTCACCCCGCAAACATAAAATAACACATACGTTTGTAAATAAATGTTTAAAAATACGTATCTAGAAAACTAATCACGACATGCCATACATCATTTCAAAATTTAGGGAAAAAACATTGCTGAATAAAACACCCTGTACAACTATTGTTTAAACCTACCATGTGCTATACAGGATGTACCGGAAACGGTTAAGAAAAATTTGTAGGTGATTCTCTGACTAATTTTGGTAATGGTGTTTCTCTAGTGTTTCAGTTGAAGTCAGTTCAGTTGGTGTTGAATATATTCTCACGTTTATATAAATTTAATTCGCATTTTTTTTTGGCGTTTGATAAGAATTGAAATGAAAAGAAGGAAACATTGTTTTGATGTCTGTTCGGACTCTTAAAGTTTGTAGATTATTCAGAAATTCAAGGATTGAGGCAAGACTTTCTGAATGTATGCATAAAATATTGGAAAATTGTAGATTGAGGAGTTATGAGGTGATTTAAGGACACAATTTAGACTTTACGATAATTTGGCACGTGTAAGACAAATTCTGACAACGCCATGATGTTCAGTGGGTCAAAATTCGTCGGAAATGATATATCTAGTTAGTTAAAGTTGTCGAAGTTTCTAACCAATGGAAACTTGGAAAAGGAACCAAGGGAAAAAATAAGGGACCCACATCATATTTTGAGGAGTGAATAGTCCATACAAATAGAAGGCTATAACAGCACACGATCTAATGAAATTTGAAAAAAAAAATCTGAAAACATCTTGCACACCAGAAAATCTTGGTAACGGTTTGTAAAATATTTGTGTTTTTTTTTTAAATTCTTCTTAATTAGTGACTAGGAACAAAATATTTTGCGAGCCGTTTCCAAAATTTTCTAGTGATGAACACATTTTTTTTAAAGTTTCATTTGAATTTTTGAAGGTGGAATAAAGGATTAATTTTAGTAACGGTGTTTCTCTGGTGTTTCAGTTCAGTTGGCGTTGAATACATCCTCACATGTTTATGGGGCATTTCACGCCAACTGAGGTCAAAAAAATTCTGTTTGAAACATATCACAATCGATAGTACTTGCTAAAAAAACTAACTTCCCTAAAATTTTAGATTTTTTGAGCCACAAGGAGAGGGATGGTGGTGAGAAAACACACATTTTTGTTTCGACTAAAATTTCAATCTTTCTCAGTTAAAAAATGAAAAAAATTAAAGAGAAGGTTGCAATGGTTTTCGATGTTTTTGAGTAAAATACGATAAAAATATTTTCAAAATTATTGGGGGTAGTTTTCACCCTTATTTTGAGGATTGAAAGTTTCAAATCGAAATTTCGAAAAGTATGACACGATTTTTTTTCAATTTCTTTCTTTTTTTTGTACTTTCGATTAAACGCCCAAAAAACGGCCCAAAGGTGAAACAACGTGGTTTTAGCGTATTTTCTCATCCTGTGGGATAGTAAATGGCAAGTGAATAAATTATATTCCAAGGTTTTTGGGGTCGCTGATTACGAATCTAAAGTAGAAAATTTCCCGTAGAATACGATGGTATTTTTTAATTTCAAAATTTAGCCATTTTTTAAACCATACTGGATCCGTCATTTTGTTTTTTGAAAATCTGACGTTATATTCGTAATCAGCGACCACAAAAACCTTAGAATATATTATTCACTTGTCATTTACTATCTCATAGGATGAGAAAATACGCTAAAACCACGTTTTCTCAGGGGCCGTTTTTTTGGGCCAGTTTCTGGTCGACGCCCATTATGAATTAAAAATTAATCGAAAGTACAAAACATGAAAGAAATTAAAAAACAAAATTGAAAAAAAAATCGTATCATACTTTTCGAAATTTCGATTTTAAACTTTCAATCCTCAAAATAAGGGTGAAACTACCCCCAATAATTTTGAAAATATTTTTATCGTATTCTACGCAAAAAAAAAACACATCGGAAACCATTGCAACCTTCCTTTTAATTCTTTTCATTTTCTTTCCGAGAAAGATTGAAATCATAGAGTCGAAACGAAAATTTTTATTTTCACCCTCACCATCCCTCTCCTTGTGGCTCAAAAAAATCTAAAATTTTAGGGAAGTTAGTTTTTTAGCAAGTACTATCGATTGTGATATGTTTCAACCAGAATTTTTTTTGACCTCACTTTTTTTGCGTTTGATAAGAATTGTTTTTTTTTTGTAAGAACTGCGAAGCATGGCAAATACTTTTGGCCCAGGGCTGTACTTAGTGTTAGCGTCTGCGATTTAGTCGGGAACACCCGGTATACTGTCGTTCGAAAAAACGAAGTCGTCGCCAGACTCGCCGCCAAAATTCGAGTTCATTCACTGTGGCGCTCAAGGTTGCCATTTGAATATCAGCCCGACGGGGAGGCCTACGTAATCCGTCTGACGCGCGCTGCTTTTGCAACCGATCTTCAATTATCTTCGGATTAGCGGGCCCGCTTTCGTAACGCCGTATTTTTGTCTGGCTGACGTCAACGGCCGGTTCTCTAGATCGCCACTTGCGCACTTGCGGGCTAATCTCTTTCGCGCTCGTATCTGCCTTTTACGATCAAAGGCAGGTACTAGGCACCTACCGTCTTGAGGATGCCGGCCTTACATGGTTCTTGGGAGGCGCTCGCATTTCTGCGGACTCATCCGAAGATCCGGAACAGTAATTCCCGGCGAGTTGAACGCGATTCCTTCGAGGCGGAGCAGCACCGACGTAATTGCCGTCGAATTTAAAGTGGTCCGTTTCGATATTCGAAATATCGAAAAAATCGAGTTTTTCGAACACAGAAATAGAACAAAATGGCACGATCTGCTTCTAGTTCGTCGTCGTAGAATATTTCTAACATGCGTTCACCAAAATCTGACATAAAAGCAAGCTTTGCCAATTGTTGGCAATTGCTAAAAATTGTTGTTTTGCGATCTGGCTCTCGACAGCTTTCGGAAAGGTATCAGAAATGTTTAGAACAACGTGGGGGTCGTTTTTCTAGTTTCCGTTTCTTCATTTATTTTGAAATGTTGTTTCGAATAAAATGATAAAACATTTCAAAAAAATATTTAAATGTTTTTTATTAAATGCCAGTTCGTCTTTAAATCTATCCATATTAAGGTTGTTAACAAAAAAAAAAAGGTTGTTAACATCCCAAATTTTGACGTCGTCACTACTTTGTACTCTTCAAGTTCTGAATGTTTTACATTAAAAAATAAAATGTGGTAATCACTAGAGTCCGTACGTTAATGATTAGGGTTCCAGGACAGGTGTTAACGCGACTGGAATATTGTTTTATGTACCACATCTGCCCGTCTGCCGTGTTGTGTGCCAAACTCTAACCAAGTTACGCACTTGCCGAAGGTAGAGCCGAGAACGTGTACATAATTTATACTTATTGTTGGTATTAATTAAACTACGCTGGTCAATGCATCATTCTTGTGCACGAAACGTCGAATAAGTTTGTAAAAATGTCAGGACAGCGTCTGTTGATTGTTACGGTGGAGCGTTGGATAAACAATTTTCCGGAACTGACATTTAATGGCAGTGAAATTCGTTTTACCGTGTGTGACAGTGCACTGACGTGGCACGTAAAACCAGCTGTTTCGCAGCATGTTGCTGCAGACAAACATAAAGCTCGTTGTAAGTAGTGCGTTGTATGAGTGCGCCAGACAGACAGAGACAATTTAACTTGGAAGTATGGGGAGTTAGCCTGCCTGCAGAAACAACTCTTAGACGAATATACAAGCACAATTGTGTGAATTGCACGATACACCTATATGGCTTAGTATTGAGAAAGAACGGATGATAAACAGAACAGCTAACGTAGTGGTTAGGGGACTGGATGAGGCAAAAGCCATGGAAGGGCGTTTTATAGCTTCAAGGGTGTTGCAAAGCACCAATGCGGAAACAATTGTTATTAACCCCCAGATAACAACAAATTTTAATGATGGAACGTTACTTCAGAAATGGTAGGAGGTTTTTTAACGACGTATTATGGAAGTACAATGGCAATATTGTAATTTTTTTAATAATAATAACTTCTAGACTAGGCAGTACCAAGAATAATAATTCAAGACACTCGGGATCGATACCGTGGCATACTTTGAGGTCGTTGTTTTTTTTATCTTACGATATCTACATTGTTTACTACCAAAGTATGTATGTGCAATTGTTTACAAATACGTGCAACCAAACGTGCAAACGTTCTGGAGACTTTATTGACACGTTACTTACACCGTCGCATATCTAATGAATGAGTGAAGTAATCGCAGATATAAAAAATGGTCGATTCGTTAATCCGGTCAGCGTGCAGTTTCACCAATTATTTATCAAGCGAACAGTCCAGTAGGCTGAGTTTGTGTTCTTGAAACATATAGGGCTAGTTTTGACGGTTTCCTATGTATTTTTTTGCGTAGAACACAAGGCGCGGGGTCCGTAGAGCTGAAATCGTCCGCTAATTTCTTAAATTAACAATTTGTGAAAAAAACGTTTTTTTTTTCACATTTTCGCTTATATCTCCGTTCCATGGCATATTTTAGATAGCATATGCATATCTGAAGTTGTAGCCTATTGAATTTCCTAAATTTTAAGCCTAACCCGAAGTCTTCAAGTGCTATTGTTAACTTGCAAATGACTGCTGAAATTAAAAAAAGTCTTGGAGGGACTGCTATTTGTAGTATGAAGTTAAAAAAGGTCAGCTCGATCCGTTAATAACTTTTCGAGTAATTAACGATTGAATTTTTTTGCAAGTCTTAATTAACAATGACGCCATTTATTTGTTTATTATACGATATTGACCGGGTTGGGCTAGAAAAATCATAAATATCTTCAAGTTTGCGAGACTTTTTGAATAATAAAAAATATTAATTTGGGCCAGTTTTATAACGTTTTCTACGCGACTACCTTTTTTGACGCGACGTATATATTGTGTTAGCGTTGCCGCTTCTAAATTCACGGAATTGTGACTATAATATCTTGACGCCCATTTTGTTTTTAAAATACGCGTCTTGAAGCGTACTTTCAAGATATTATAGTCACAATTCCGAGAATTTCGAAACGGCAACGCTAAAACAATATATACGTCAGTCAAAAAAGGTAGTCGTGCAGAAAACTTTATAAAAACTGGCCCAAATTATTATTTTTCAAAATCTCAAAAAGTCTCGCAAACTTGAAGAGATTTACGATTTTTCTAGCCCAACCCGGTCAATATCGTACAATAAACAAATAAACTTGAAAAGTTATTAACGGATCGAGCTGAATTTTTTTTTTGTAACTTCATACTACAAATAGCAGTCCCTCCAAGAAATTTAATGATCAAAGTCGCCCTACTTTCGAAGTAAAAAATTGTGAAAAAAAAGCACTTTTTCAAATTCAGCAGTCTGGGCTTAAAATTCTGGGCTTAAAATTTTGGAAATTCAATAGGCTACAACTTCTTAAATGCATGTGCTATATAAAATATGCCAAGGAACGGAGATATAAGCGGACATATAAAAAAAAGTCTTTTTTTTACAAATTGATAATTTAAAAAATTAGTAGACGAATTCAGCTCTACGGACCCCGCGCATTGTGTTCTAAAAAAAATACATAGGGGACCGTCAAAACTAGCCCTATATGTTTCAAGAACACTTTTTGATGATATTAGCTCCCTGCCTATTGGACTAGCAGTTGGCGGCGAAGCCGACGACGCAACGTCTCCAGAAGCAACTGCCGGGCACGCGACCCATGACGATTTGACACAGTTAATTCATTTTCACCTGGTAATCACGTACATATTATCTCCCGTCGAGCGATTTGACGTCACGGACTAAGAAGTGGCTCTTTATATATCGCGCGGCCCGTTTCGGGACTCATTCAATAATCGAGAGTGTCTCGAATGATCCGAAATAGAAAAATAAAACAAAACAGTGTGCATTCGCGTTGGTACGTTAGGAAAGTATTATTTACTTGTCGTTACCATGGTGAGCAAAGTATTTGTTTTCGTTCTTGCTGTCGTTTTGGCGTTGGGTTTCGTGGAGTGCCGACCTGCGACGAAAGGTGAGTCGACGTTTTTTTTTTTTTATTTACGTTTTTCTAATTTTTTTATCATTACCAAGTTGGATATTGCAATTACTGAAATATACAATGGAAGGCTGAAAATTTGGTAAAAGGGTCGAAATCACACTAGTTCAAAACTGTAATGTACCTTGTGGTTCAAAGGATTTCTTATTTATATCGTAAAATTATTTTTTTCCTATTGCGTTAATCCAAGTTTCAAAATTTATATTTGTAATTAGACGTTTAAATATTTTTTTAATTATTTATCTATGAGACACAAATAATAAATCACTAGTGACGGGTGGAATTTAAAATTCTCGTATTTTCGTAAGGAAGCATAGGAACCACACTAGATTTTTGAGGGAGTTATTACTAGATCCAAATGGATGGCCAGAATAGCAAAAAAAAACGCAAACGAAGCTTGCGAAAAAAAAATTCGAAAACATACAACATCTCAAGACAATTTTAAAAACAGCCTGCAAAATATTTGTGAGATTTTTTCCATAATAATCTACCATGTGAATATAAAATTTAGAAATGCTGGTATGAAATAAAAAAAAATCCGACACTAACGGATCTCGAAATTTCGAATAAAAACACAAGAATAAACCGACTTTGTACTTACTTAATGATTAAAAAATATTTCACATATAAAAATGGCGTTTTTTGGCCGCCATTGTAAATCACATAAAACTTTGAAACTATGAAAGTACTACTTCGGTTTGTTTACAATACTTTAATAACTTTATTAATATAATGCTTTATTAAAAGAAGCAAAACAAGGAAAGAACAAATAAATAATGGGACAGGAAGTTATTTTGTATTCTATTTCAATGTTTTTTTTTGTACATGAGCAGTGGCGGTGCGTGATCCTATGATTGGGCAAAATATTATAAGTAAGAGTCTTTGAGTTATAGTTATATTTAATATGAGAATATTTATCTCATATTAAGGTTATTCTTATTAACTATATTAATTTTTTTACACTGTGAAATTTTTCAATTGCTTTGTTTTTTTATTTTCTCGTTTATGTGATTTAAATCCGTTACTCCAGTTTTGGTCAGGTGTTTCTCTGCCAAAAAAAACTGCGTTCAATATCGTCTTAACCACAAATGTTTTTTAAATAAGTCATTATTAAATGTTCTTACAAATTGTTTATTTTTGCCTTTCACGGCTAATTTTAAATTAATTTGTTGGGCCTACCTAGAGTTTTAATTTGCACTTTTTCCTCCAAACTCAAGCTAGAGAATGGAGTTTTTAATAAGTTTTGAATAGAATTCATTATTCCAAACTAGATAATAACCGAAAACCCGAGTTTATATTTATAAAACGTGAGCGATAAAACAACGATGTACGAAAACAATTCACAAACTAATGGATCACTCTCGTGCGCTCTTAAACTCCCACATATATCTATAGGATTCGCCCACTCCTCCTAATTGTGGCAAGTAACAATACGCGTTCGCTTTTTTCGTATTGCACGGAAGCGCGATCCGTCGTCCCCTTTTCGTATTGCGCGTGTCGACTCCCGCGCCGCGATCGGAAACCAGTGGCCTTGGAGATAGAGACCTAGCGTCTAGTGGATTCGTAACGCTGCTGCCAAATAATATTGAGATGGTATTAACACTAGGGATGCGGCAAGGCGATAAATTAAGAATGCATCCATTAATTACTAAATAAAATTATTAATGCTAAATTGTCGGTAGTGCGCGCGCACCAGCGCACCTTATAGCCCACCGCCACTGTACATGAGTATAAAGCATAACCACAGCTACCAATGAATATTGAAGTTGATTTAAAATATTCCCCATAAAAAAATTTAAATATATGTAAATATTTAAATATATTTAAAATTGAACTCCCATTTTGGTATATTTTATTATATTGTAGATTTACAAAAAAAAATCATGAAGAGACACACGGAATTTGAATTTATTTGAACGTCCAATACGTATTTTGATAGATCATCTTTTCTGGATAGCTTGTCCTCTTTTATCAATATTTTTTAGCCTCAATTTCCCGGAAATTCTCCGGAACAAACACGCGGAATATCTCGAGACCCGCGAAACCGGAAAGGTCGAGAAATCGGAAATCCCCATTAAAAATCGCAATTTGACGAAAGCCCCCTTTCCCGCTCTTCCAAGTTTTGATCCCGCTGCATTTTTCGCATCAACTTTTTGGCACGTTTCAGACAGGCCGGGCAACCCCAACCCCTCGGGCCCATCGGCCATTAATTATGGATAGCGGCGGCGGCGGAGAATTCTTTCGGTTTTATAAATTAATCCACGTCGCGGAACTAATTAGAACAGACAGTTTTTATAAATCTGTTTCCTTGTGCGTTTTCGGCTTGGCTCATAATTAATCTGGGAAGTTCGCAAAATATTTGCGGGCGACAAATGAGGTGTGTAGTGAGGCTAACGAAGGGTTGCTCACTCTAATTCGCGGATAATATCTATATTTACGGAGCAGCGGATGAGCGGAATCATTCTTTATTATTTCCCTCTCTAAAAAATATACCGGGCGTCCACAAAAATACGGTACACTCAATTGAATGGAAAGATATGTGCGTTTTGGGTTTTCACTGTTGCACATAATTCGAAATGTGGAGTCGTTTAGCATTTTTTTACATTTCCCACAGCCAATTAGATCTGAGAAATTGAAAAGAACTTTGGATTTTTAAATGGAACACCCTGAATATTTTTGTGTAGTATAAATTCTAAAATCGTTCTGAGGCATCAAAATATTTAATTATTATTAGAAAAGTTCATCAAAGCATTCAGAAAAACGTTACAAATCGTGTTTCATTAAAACTGTTTCATTAAAAGCCTTTTTTTTTTGTTAAATTTCGGTAAAATATTTCGAAGTCTATCACTTTTTGACATAGGGATCGTGATTAGCGACCTCGAAAACCCCTGGCTTGCAAAGTTTGAGGCAAAATAATCGAAAAATATGAAATTTGATTCGGGATGGTGGCCATATTGGATCCGCCATTTTGAAATTCTGACATCAGGATCGTGATCATCGACCCCTAAAACCCCCAAAGTACTAATAATTTTGCAAAATTATTTTACGTCAATGATCCTGCAACGGGTAAAAAAAACGAGAAATACCTATCACCCTTTGAATTTTGCCATATCTAGTTCTAATTTCAAAAATTATAAAATTAAATTGTTCTCATTGCGTTTCCTTCAAGTATACGTCTCGAGTGCACGTTTCTATTTCTTTTTGAGTGGTATAAAGGACGATAACATAGCTGAAATTGCGATAAAAAAAAGAATCTTGAAAAAAACGCATTTTTTAATTGTTATTGTTAAAAATTGAAGGTTTCCAATTTTTTTCTTTCCAAGAAAATTTTCCAAGGAAATTTTAACGATTCCATTCGAGAGAGAGACCTCGAAAACATGGGAATACATGGTTTTAATTATTTTTTCTATCAGTAACATGAGCCTCTAAGTTAATGTCTCTTGACAGTGCACTTGGGCGTTAAAGGGTTAAACAGAATGTTACAAAATCGATTAGTCAAACACAAAAAATCGTTAAAAAAACTTTTCTAAAGTGTTGAATGACTTACAGGATGTTGAAGTTTTAAAAACAGTAAAACGTTGTCAGTGCTGTACATTCTTTTATCAATAGATTTGGTTAAAGTGCCCCCCTGACTTAATAATTTTAGTATTCTAAAATCAGCCCCTTAGAATTTCTACAAAGAACAAACAATAATTTGAATTTCTAAATTAAAATAGCATGGGTTTTAGGCGCGTACTAAAATTGTTTTTAGTTTTTTACTCCAAAACGGTGCGTCGTACATTAAAATCTGAAGAAAGCTTTTTTCATCATATTTGAACAGGGAATTGAAAAATAATTTGTATTTTTAGAAAAACCAGCGGCGTCCTATTTTTTCCTTTAAAAATTGCCAGTGACATGTCGATACGCGCGCCACTGGTAAGACTAAAAAATCATTTTGTATTGCAAAGTATGCGTCTCCCATAGTTATTGACACACTTAAAATTTCATTATAGTATCTCAAACGGTTTTGGAGTAACCTAAATTTTACTAT
Organism: Aromia moschata; assembly: GCA_029963805.1. Lineage (NCBI taxonomy): Eukaryota > Metazoa > Arthropoda > Insecta > Coleoptera > Cerambycidae > Aromia > Aromia moschata. The sequence continues at coordinate 748,894 of JAPWTK010000009.1, forward strand.
TTTTAAAATTAAACTTCGACATCTTGTAGACCGGTAACGAAGCGTTTGCGGACCTATGTTTATAGGAACTGTTTTTATAAAATGACCTGGGCAATCACCCCCTTAAATATTTCCGCGTCTTTTTTAAACACCCTGTATAACACAAACGACAGGGTTTTACATATTTTTCTTAATCGACGTTTTGCTTTATTCCAGACGACCCTCAGGTGATGTGCAGACTGCCCGAGGCTCGAGGCCACTGCAGGGCCCTTCTGCCCAGGTGGAGGTACGATCCAGCGGCAGGTAAATGCAGGCAGTTCCATTTTGGCGGATGCGACGGGAACGGCAACAACTTCTCTTCGCAGAAGGAGTGTACAGCCGTATGCGCAGGTAACTAAACAGTTTTTTTTTAAACTACCAACTAGATTGAACTAAAGATCTTTTAAAGTGTGTTTAAGTGCAATACTCTCTATAATCAAAACTCCTACTTTTGTAAATTGCGATCACTTTAGTGAATGACAGCAAAGTAGGTTAGGGAAGATTAATAGTCCTACTGTAACGCAATACTTAATATGTATCTTTTTTGTTCTAGGTGTATAATCAAACCATCACCAATTGCATCATTTCGAACACGGCCATATACATATGTAATACCTGCAGTATTAAGTTACCTTTTTGACGACATTTTGTTGCTAATGCTTTACGAAATGTAATTTTTTTTGTACAAAGATTTAAATTAATTGTATAGTAATTTATTTTGTGATATAATGTAGATACTAGAATAAACTGTTTTTATATTTAAGATGGCTTTTTATTTTTCTATTAATTGTTATATCAGAAGTGAATTGATAAAAATCTTAAGTCTCATTAAATTGTAAACTTGTCGGATTATCGGTCAGTTTATAAAAACAAAAGTTTTTGTTTTTTTCTAACGTTTCGGCTTTATTCAGCCATCATCAGAGCTACAATTATAAGAAAAAAACATTTTTTTATATTAGAAATGTATATACATTTATACTAATAACTTACAATATGTTTTCTATTTTTCTTTTGAGTCGTGTCTATTGTAGATGTTTTAGTTCGACTGAGGACTGAAGGTACTACAGCTTCTGATTTGGTTGTTTATATTTTACAAAGTAGTGTAATTTATGATGTGAGAATCTGTTGTGTGTTTACATAAATATGGATGTATAGTGTGAGATATATCAAGTTGAGTAGGTGATTATGTAGATACAGGTATATGGGAAGAATAATATTGCTCTTTATTTTATTAGGTTATCACTCTATATGGATTATTGAGTTGTAAAAAATAAATTAAAAAAAAAAAAACTAAAAAAAAAAAATAAAATAAATATAAAATAATAATATAATTATAAAAAAATAAAATAAAATTAGAGGATTTTAAGACTTTTTATCTTGAGACCTTGAAAATTTTTAAAATTTAATAAATTAAAAAATTTTATAAAAATATATAAAAATATTGATTTGGTATTAAATAATATAAAAATATAAATATATTAAAATAAAGTGGCAACATGAAAGATACCATTAGGAAATATACTCTTATTTTAAAAAATTTAATCTTATTAAAGTCCGGGATTTGATTCATAAAATTTAATACAATTAATTATTTGGTTTAAAAATATGTCTGTTTTTATCCACATTTTCATTGTGACGTCTTATATTTTCACGATAAGCACTATCAAGCTGTTGCCTTATGTCTACCTTTCCCAACACACTAAAATCTAAGATGATATGTAAGTGTTTTTTATTTTAGCTAGAATGTTGCTTAGCTCGTTCATTTAAATGTTTTAAATCACACACCCCTTCTTGAGTCCATGCACTTCGGTTGCCACCCATCACTAAACAAATAAAACAAAACAGTTTGTTTCTTTTAGGACACCCACATAACCACTTAAATCTGTCGTAGACACTACTATTAAAATTTCGTGAATAATTTCGCGATTTTCCTACGTCTGTTGTGGAAATAATCAAATCGGGTACCGAGCTTCCTAACCGTTTAATTTCCGTTCGGATCTCGTATGTAATATCTTTATTAGTCAATAAAAAGTCCACCGAATTCATTTTGAAACGTTTCACAATCAAAAACAGTAAAAACACACTTCTCAGCGAAGAAAATAAACAATCACTAAAAAAAGGTCACTCAACAAGTGTGACCCGTTCAGCTGATTTTCGAACGATATAACGATGTCTGTCTGCTGCAATGGTCTCCAAATATTACCAGTCACCGAAAAAGCCCGATTAAAAACGAGGGCTGGGATACTGTGTGCCCTCGGCCACGCGCGCGAAATGCGACTACGGTGGCTCGATGCGAATTCAGACTACGGTGGCTCGGTGCCCGATCGATAGCCTGTCATATATATGCGATAAAAATCATTATTTGTGGTATAAAACGAATAATAATTAGAATATGAATAGTTTCTCGTATACAATTAATTGATATTATTGTAACAGTAATTTATAGTAAATTAACACAAAAGAAATATTTTCTATTGAAATTTGGGCTGGGCACGTAACCCCTGTACCCTTTATCACCAGCCGCCACTGGCTCAAAGTATGATCCGCCCCCGCATTTCGATATTCAGTGGATATCAATTATTTTCTTTAAAGGCCAGGATACGTAAAGAATGTTATGAACTCGACTCATGTTCCTGCGCGGATCATCCCTGAAAAGACAAAGTTATGCACGCATCAGACGTGCGATAACGCGACGCTCCGAACGCAGAATTAACCGGGGGCCCTGCAGCACCCTCTTAATTAATTCATTTCGTCGAATAGGATCCAGTTAGAATGCGATTAATAATTAAGGGCGGCCGGCGTACGGCCAGGGAGCGAAAGACAGAGAGAGAGAGAGAGAGAGAGACGGAGAGGGATCGAACGACAGGCAGCAAACTAGTTAGTGTGTTCCGACTTTCGGCCTGCTTGGAACATAAAATCAGCGAGCGAAATTAAACATGATTAACGAGCGTTCGCCATGTCAAAGTCAGATGTGCGCGATGTTTCAATCGGGGAAAAAATCTATCGACCGGCGGCGCGTCCCCGCATTAATACATATATAGGAGACGGGGCCGTGACTGACGCAGCCGCGCGCCCCCGGCCGACAAGCTGCGACCGATGCAAATAAATGGGGTTGTTCGGTTCTAATGCGCGCATTCAGATCTCCATTAGCGGCGGTCGCCTCTTTTTTTCCTCTGGCGCGGCCGCCGTCTCCTATTCGGCTCGAGCGCGGCTGGCCGGAAATAGAATCACTGGGTCACGCGATTTGCCGGTCGATTAAGGGGGCTCGCTCGACCATCCTCTTGAAATAAATTAGAAATGTTGTCGCGGAATAACGTTATCCCACTTCTGAAATATTTTCAAGGGGTTTCCGATCTGCAATAGACCTGGAACCTCACTAACCGGTGGAATAAATGTTTGAACTTTAAGTATACGTGGTTTAAACGTCGATTTTTTGCCTTATATGTTCAAAATGGCGCCTGAACTGCAACATTTTTGCGTAGAGATTCGAGAATTATTTATTGGAAAATTTTTTGAGCAACTTTTTTGGATTTTGCAAATAATCAATTTTTGCAAAATATGAAAAAATCACAGTGCATCCTTTGAATGATTTTAAGAACTTTTTATTCTTGACAATTCAGTTTTCGAGAAAAAAATTAGCAATTTCTTAGATTTTGCAAAAATTGACTATTTGTAAAATTCAAAAAATTGCTCAAAATTTTTTTTTAAAATTTCTAGTGAAAAACTTGAAATTTCTACTTGATAAAAGAATTCTGAAAAGCTCACCAGAAAATATTGGTAATGGCTTGTAAAATATTTGACACCCTGTATCTTATTTATCATCCATAATTAGACTAAACTCTAGCTATATCACAATATACCTCTGTTGTACTATGTACTATTCATTGTTGTGATCCATCCTGTATAACCCGTCTCTACGGTTTTTAATTAAAAAAAAATAAAAAAAATAAAAAAAACGTACGTAAGGCCAAGTCTGACTGATAGAACAATTATTAAACACAAACTGTAGAAAACACGACACTGCAAAAACTGATATCAAGTCAAAAAACGCACTCTCATCATATTATAAAAGTAAATAAAATCAATTCCATATGCCTGCTTTCCTCTACATGACGATGTGCACATATAATTTACCCACTAATAATACAGACCATACTAATATTACTAATTAATAACAAAATGGGACACTATAAGTTCGTACCAATCCAAAATAAAGTACACGCAAATTTTTAACTTCATAAACGAGCATATCACCGCCATCTACAATCTATTTCTCGCACCGCTACCACGACTTCTGACAAACAATTTTCGTAAAGACCTATTCTACCGATGTGATCCGCTGCAATCACGTTAATTGCAAACGAACGAGCCTACTATTACAGAACGCTCTAACCGGTAACAACCGAGCGATTCGCGAAAAATCAACTCGATCGGAGCGAAGCAAACGTGAAGTTAGCAACTGGCGATGACGTCTTTCCGTCTACGCCAGACAATTTCTAACCTAAAGAGAAAGCAAAAATAAACTTTTGTAATCGTAGAAGTGCTTTGTATTTCGCCATAGCATGAGCGTGTTCCACGACGAAATAGAAATAGAGGATTTCGACTACGACGAAGAAGAGGGAGTCTATTTCTATCCGTGCCCGTGCGGGGATAGATTTCAAATATCGAAGGTTTGTTGCTTCGCGGAGGGAGCTTGGAAATACACATTAAAATTTTTAACTTCCAGGAAGAGCTGTTGGCAGGCGAAGAGGTGGCGACTTGCCCGAGCTGCTCTCTGATCGTTAAAGTCATCTACGATTTAGTAAGTTTCGCAAGTTGCAAATTGTAATCTTTAAGAATTAAGGGAGTAATTTCTAAGGTTCCTCGGCCGGCAGTTATGTGGAATACATACACAAGCTGGTCCGTGTAAATATATAGCGTACGTAATAGTCGATTTGTCGGTTGAAAGAAAGAATGTGAATAGGATCAAACGATTTGTTATGGCTACCAGTAGTTCAGACGAGAGTAACATGGCCCCGAAAAGATTTCCAACTGTCATCGTCGTCGTCGGACAGTGGCAGTCGCTACAGCCCTAACAGGCAGAGGTGCCCGCTGTGCCAGCGGTTCAGGAGCTGTTTCTACTGCAAGGACTGCATCCACGCCGGATCCTTTTTCAGTTCCAGGCCGAGGTCCATGCATTCTCTCGTCGACACCCAGAAAGCGCTCCTAGAACTGCAATACAACCAACAGATCATCGAGAGGAATTGTTTCAAAGCCCTGGACGCCAAGAGGAAAACCGACGACTTATACCTGAAAATTAGGCAGGCGAAGGAGAGGAATCGGATCCTGAGGTTGGCCGTGGAGGAGAAGAAAGAAAAGAAGTCGTCCTATCACGACAAGCTCGACGAGATACGAGAGAGGAACGAGAAGCAAAAGGACAGCCTGCCCAAATACGAACACAAGGTGCAAGAGATGGAGAACTACGTGGCCGCGCGCAGAGACAAAAACAACAGGTCTCGCGAGATCGCGAGACAGAAGCAGGCCGACGTAAAGAGAGTGGTTCGGCTGAGGATCCAGCAGCTGTTCAAGTATATCTTTCCAATTTACGAGGTGAAGCCGACGGTCGAGATGGAATCGAGCGACGACATGGTCAACGCGCTGGCCGAGGCCTCCCAGACCACCTACGTACACGACCGCTGGCGGTCGGCGGACGCGTCCGGCGAGATGCAGTACTGCGTGGTGGCGCCCGCCCTCCCCCATTCCGGCAACTACGCCGCGTACAACTTGTGGGTGGCGCAGAACCAGGACGGCATGCCCGGCTCCAGCGCCGCGCTGGCCGTCCAGCATAACCCGGCGCTGGGCATCAGCGCCGCGCTCACCTACACCGCTCAACTCGTGCACGTGCTCTCCTTCTACCTGAACGTGCGGCTGCCCTACAAGCTGAACTACAGCGACTTCTGCAACAGCGACATGGCCGAGCAGCAGTTCACGCGGCGCGTGGCGAGGCTCAACGCCAACGTCCTCTACCTGTGCTTCTCGCAGAACGTCGACTCACACACGCTGCGCTCCTGCGAGACCATCCACAACATCCTGCAGCTGGCCGAGAACGAGTGCGGAGCTGGGTCGGCTGGGCCCCATCGAGGTGGAGGAGCACCAGGCCGACGTCCTGGAGGAGCCCCTCTGCAACGACCTGAAGATCAGCGACGCCTCCGACTCGGAGGACTGGGAGGCCGTGCCGCACGACTGCCCCGAGGTGGTGGTCGCGATGCCGGTCAACGTGCAGTCCCCGCAGATGATCAGCACGCAGCAGGCCAGCAGCATGGCCGGGGGCCTGGTCAACAGCGCCGCGGCCAGCATCGCCTCCATCTGGCGGGGCTGGACCGGCAGGTAGTTCCGGACCGCGCCCTCACCCCCACACGACACGGTCATCATTGTAAATTAGGCAACAAAAAAATATCTTATTAGGAGTAAAGGTTTTGTAAGGTGTTTAGAGATAAAAGTGGATGATTTAGCGGTATCGGGGGAAGTCGCCACACGTCCTCCGATGAACTGTAAATCGTGTAGCAGTTAAGGTGTTCGCGTCGGTTAGTTCGCGAAAAGACCCGCGTCGGGGTCACGTAGTGTAGTGAAATTTCCAACGTAGACATTGAAATGGTAATAAACGGAAATGACTGGTTAGTGGAAGTAGTTAACGAAATCGTGGTAGGAGACGCAAACTGTAAGTAAACCTTGGCCAACGAACCATTTAGGCTGTTGGAAATTTGAAAACTTGTGCGTTGAGACTTGAAAACTTTCAATAACACAGTGCATTGAACTGTTTAAATTTCAACAGTCTAATCCAAAGTTATACATTTAATTCAGAAAGTTGATACCATGATAGAAACCTTTTTTATTCGTAGAATGACGTCAACTTTGTTCGTGTATATGCAGTGCATTGGGTATATAAGCATATGTATAATGTATTATTAATAAAACCGGATTTTTCAACAAACTATGTTTTTCCTAGTACCAGATCTCTTGTCGACATTTTGTGCATTATTTTGCAGTGTTTACTGTTTCAACTCTCCTCTACAGTTAATCCATAGGTATAAGTAGTCGGACGATAAACAAGAAAAACTACCAAGTAACTAAAAGAGCATAAACGACGATTATAGTATCATGGATCATTTTTGAATACATTTTTTAAAATTGCAATTTATATGTTAATAGAATGCAGCTGCCATTACTGCATAACAAAAGTTAAAAAAAAACTATTCATGTATTTACAGAAAATGTCTAATATTCATAATGCCCAGTATATTATGAACCATTCTGATCTAATTATTTATTATCTATTCTATTTATCTTCTCTCTTATTTATATAATTTTTTTTTATTATCGAATATTGAAGGACTACCCCGACTAGCAAACAAAATAAAATATTTTGGGGTGTGGGTAGTTCACATGAGTCACAAAGGAACAAAACTCGGATCACGTGGGGGAGAAGATGGCGTCAATAACAATACGACATAACCTCAAACCTCCTTAACGTTCAGGACTTCAGAGAACCTACTCTTCGTTTATAATAATGAGTATCTAAAACATGAGGCAAGTGCATGTAATTTTGATCTGATTGATGAATGAAACACCATGGATAAAATGATTTCCTCCCAATCCAAACGTAGTTCTTAATTTAGACTCGATGTTAAACCAGAATCTGCACACAGACAGACAGTCGGCTAAACGTCGTTCTTATATGTCCCTCACGTTTATCAAGTGTTGTAGTTAGTTATAGTTCATTTTGCACTCTACCTGATCTTACGAGGGGAATGAATAATTACGGGCAACAAAAATGTATCCTTTTCAGGAGACGCTGGAAAAAGAACAGAGGGAAGAGAAGCAACTCTCGGAGGAATTAAAAAAAGTTAAAAGTCTCCAAATAACCCTTTGAAGGATGAGCGGTAGGGGTAGGGGTGGCCGTGGCGGACGAGGCGGCATGACCAAGTCGTTCAACAGGGAACAGCTGAACGCGATGGGCGTCGGGGGGTAACGAGGTGTTGCCAGGGCCCGTAACTCAACCGCCACCCTTATACCCCTGTTAGATAGAAGGCCGGTACCGATAAATGTAAGTCAGAAGTTATATATACACAATCATAATAAATATAGAGATGAAACCAATATCGAGGTCTTCTGAAAAAAAAACAGCCATTCATCAAAAGCTGTCGGACCAAAAAATAGAATTGTTTATAAAATTTTGTAAAACAAGTAAAATGTTGAGGCTGTCGAGTCATCTGAGCTACTTTTTGTCAAGAATAAATGTAATTTCAATAAAATCGATGTTTTGAAAAACAAATAAGGCAAGATGAACACCACTACATGTTTACGTGCATTTGAGCTCTTGTGTTAAAAGAGAAAATAATTCCTTTGTATAAAAAGAGCATCCACAGTGTTCCCTTAGTATGTCTCTTTGATTTTATTAACTATATGTTGTTCCTTGTAATCAGCCATATCCCTAGCAGGAGTTTCTAAATTGAGTTTTTAAAATGAGGTCATAGAAAAAAAAATATCGAAGTACACAGTTTATAACAGCTTCTACTCTTTGTAATTAGCTCGTGAATTAAACAATCACAATTTTTGTGACCGAGGTAACCTCTCTTTCAGCCTTCCCTCGAATTGGACTACCTTCTCATATTGAGGCAGGACTTCATAGACCACATGCAGCTGTCCGGGTCATACTTGAAGATGCCGGAGGCCAAGAGCAACGAGCCCCAACAGGAAATCGACAGGCTGGTGGCGCAGATACCGAACGCCAAGGAGAAATACGACTGGTCGTTGTTTCCGTCCGAATTGCGGCCGAAAATGCTGGCGAAGAGGACCAAGAAGAAGGCCGTCAAGGAGGTCAACGTCGAGCAAACGTATTGTGTTTTTTTTGCCACCCTATACCGAGTAGTGTCCTAAGATGCTTTATTTCATGTACCTGCTACATAACTTTGTTATTTTAAATGGAACACCCTGTCTCTCGGTATATTTTTGGACACCTCACAAAATTTTGGGTTAACTTGATTAATTCTTAAAACAGTATTTGAATATTTCAAAAAAGGTTATGGTTAACCTTTTTGAAGATATTCGACTACAGTTTTTAAAATTGGCGGGGTATCCAAAAATCTACAAATATACAGGGTGTTGTTCCATTTAAAATAACAAAGTTATCTAGCGGTGCCATGAAATAGAGCACCCTGTATGATTAGAAATATTTTACATGCACCACATAATTATTTTTTTTTTAATTTTTTGAACTTAAAATTTACAATAACAAAGTTATGGCAGACACCGTCTTAGATTGAAGACCCTGTATACGATAAAATATTCAGTTTTCAAAAAAAGCATTTTAACCAATTGAGGAGCATGATTTTTCGACTCGACACTACGAATTATACATTTTGACATTCCTTTAGGTTAACATTATTGGAGAAAATGGAAGAAAAATCCGACGATGCCGAGCCGCGTCCCAATAGCGAGGAAGTCGAAGACGAGGAGACGGAAATGATAAATCTAGAAGACGAAGACGAAGAAATGGACTGACGGCACGGACTACGCCAATAATTACTTTGATAACGGCGAGGCCTACGAAGACGAGGACGACAACTTAGAAGATGGTCCGATTTATTAGAAGGATTTTCTCTTAACTGTAAATATTTGACTCTTAAACTTTTTCGAGTTAATTTTTTTAATAGCCACCTTTATTACCATTTACCTTAGATAATTATTACTGAGTGTTTACGATATATATTAATTCATCGGTCGAATTTTTTTCACTACCGAGTTTCTTTCATTTAAGAGTTAAGGAATGTAAGGATTTAATGATACTTGAGCTTATAAAAAGTAACTGTTAAAGTACGTTTAAAAAAAGCGACCCATATTCTTATATCTTAATTTATAAAGCATAAGGAAAAATTTAATTTTTTTAAAACATGATATTCCTGTATGGCTATTTTTATTGAATAAAATATATGATATTTGCAGATTTTTGTATTCGTCTTTGTTAGCGCTTTATTTTAATGAGCCATCCAAAAAAAAAACATCATCAAATCTGGCCATGAACGAGAGAGATGAAAATAGCGGTTATGTCGAAGCTCGAAGCGAAACTTTGTCGTTGTCGATCTTGTGATAAGTGACTGTCACAACTGTAAAATAAATAAGGCTCTCACATAATGTGACAGCTTTGACAATTAAATAAGGTTATAAATTTAAGATTAAGAATAGAAACGTCTTTTTTTGTGCTCGGCCATCTTTGATTTGATTGTCTTTTTTTTAGATGGCTCGATATAGCTTCTCATTTTAACGATTTCTCAGAACAGGTAACGGAAGGTTAACAATGGCGGCCCCCGTTCAAAGACAAAGGCGATACACAAATTCAAAAACATGCACGTTTTTAACGTAATACTTACATTGAGGGCGTTTATACTTCACAGGGTCCACTTACACTTCACTCTGTTTTATATATTGTGTCTATGCGCTGTTAAATTACTACCAAAAGTTTCGCTTCCGGTTCGGTTTATTTTCTAGTCTAGCATTTAGATCTATTGCGCCGGTTTTTATTAGTAGTTAGTTACGATAGTTCTAGCACACCGCGACCGAATACACTAGGTATAATAAAGACGAAAAACAACAGTATGTGTGAAATTAATTTGGAAAAAACTCGATTATTTTGCTCACAACGCGGAGGAACACAATTTAACTTTATATATTACACGGCAAAACGGTTATCAAACGACTTTTATCCACATATTTTTACAATATAACTAACAATGATTTAAAAACAACGCGCTCGAAACTGCCGCCCGATTGAACTTAAAAGAGTCTGGCAAAAGTGTGCAGGATTACAAGAAATCTTGCCCGTCTTCGCATTCCCGGAAGTGGCTCTGGCCAATGAACGCCGCGTATTTTCCCGCGCACTCGACTGCGCGTGCGCGCCTATGACAAATCGAGGTAGTCGCGTCACCTACGTTATAGCGTTTTCAAATGGATATCACTCTGGAGCACTTAATAATTTATTTAATTTTCTACAATAAAATATACATTTTATGTATTTCACACTTAATTTCGTTTGTCTTTGAGGGTATTTTACGATTTTCTTTTGAAAAAGTCGCTGTATTTTAGCGAATGTAATTAATAGGCACTGGAAATTTTTGCTAAGAGAATGGGAAGGACTTGAGGGAATTTAATGAACATACAGACTATACTTTTAATATCCTTGTATTTTGTTGTATACAATGTACATGTTTAAAGAAAACCGAGCTATAAAAAATAGGTATTACCACTATGTGAAGGCACAAGGGCTTGTTACCGACAGCCATTGCAGACAAAAACCGGTTACACGGAAAAAATCAAATGTTCACCGTACTTTGCCGACGTAAAATATAATTTTACACAATATACACATATACAGGGTGTCCTAGAATGATCTATACAAGCTATAACCCTTATATTCGTGAAGATATTGGAGTATAATAAAAGCAACGTCAATCTGTTGTTGCAGGAGTGTTGGTCAGAAATAAAAAATGGCACCTCCAACGTTTTTGATATTCCCAGTAGGTTTAGTAGGTTAGTAGGTTTTTAGATAAATTTATACACCTATTTCTTCTCTGCTGAATCATTCAAAGATTTGAATTCGGTAAATAAATGGTGGAGCTGTTTTAAATTACTTTTTATCTTGATTAATATAAGAGTTATGCCTTGTATAAACCTTTCTGGGACACCCTGTACATGGATTCTATACAATTAATAACCAAATCCATTGGCTGTCGGTGACAATCATCTACATCTCACGAAAGGATCCTTGGGTTGGCAAGTTGGTTATTTAACAAATAAAAATAAGTACCTCAGGAAATTTGAGCCTAGGGAGGTTTTAGTGAGACGCTGCGTATGCATTTATGGTAGAGAGACGTTTGGTGGATTTCGTTATACGGGGAGTATCACATCACCGTAAGTCGTAATTTATCCAGTGATGGTATCTTGTTGCGAGTAACAAAATTCTGATAAGAGAGGGGCGAGGGTGCAATATTGTCCGAGATTGGCACATTGTTATACTTATCGGGGTTATAATCTTGCGTACAGGAGCAAATTCTTAAAATAATTTCAAATAACAACTCGAAATTTTATACAGTACAATGCCGATTTAACTAAAACTTTTCTTAGGTTTTTTTGGACCTTAAATAGAAACTGAACACTGCTCCTGCTCCTGGAAGCAATGAAAATGTAGCACGTAACACAGGTTTACTTAAGAGTGTACAAAACCACAAAAAAATAAAGCATTCACCACAGAAGGTCGATAAATTGTGATGAAATCTTTTGAGTACGGCACATGGGACCCAAACCACATTTTTCGTAGAAATTAAATGAAAGGCCATTAAACTATGAATATTAATGCAAAATTTGCGAAGATGTAATTTAAAAAAAGGTCTAAAACGATCCAGGAATCTCAGAAACAGGCTGTAATGTGTTTTCTGTCATATTCTTCCTGTCGAGAGAATTCTTGTCATCACATCTTTAAGAGGTACAACATTAAAAAAGAACTACTCATAATAAATTACAATTTACAAGTGTATTAAAAACCAAAAAATTTAACATAATATTAAATAATATTAAAAATTTAACATAATATTAAAATTTAACATAATATTTAACATAATATTAAAAATGTAATAATATTTTCTATTTTCTTTGGCTAGCCCAATTTTTAAATAAACCTCTGCATGTTTTAACTTTTTTTGCGAAAATAATATTCCTATATCGGAAAATAACTCTTTAGCACATGGTCTGGGTTCTTTGCTCAATTTTCGACCTGCGACTTCACACTTCACTAGTCATCATCAAATATTAAGTTCAGAATTCACAACGATTGTCACTCTTTAATTCAATACACAAAATATAAACGATTACTCAAAACTAAGTATAAACAATTCTCAGAAGGTGCGTACCACCAACTTTTTAATAAAACAATCTCAACTCTCAAACTGACCTGGTGAGCACAATTAAAAAAATATATATGAGACCAGTCAGGACTAGCTTCACTAAAACTAATACAGGGAACAGAGAATTATCGGAAAGATGTAATAGTGGGCTTTATAAAACAAGGCTGTTAACTTTGACGTCATTATGGAGGAACGGGAAGTTCAAGAATATACAGGGTGTTTCTAAGTGAACAATATTTTCCAGTGTTAACACAACTGGTGAGGTTAGGTCAGTGACGCTCCAAGAGTTTTTAAATTTATCGTACCTCCCATCATTTCATTTAGTCGCTAACTGTTTAGTAAGATGATTGTTCCGACTCTAGTAAGAATATTTGATAACTTTAGCAATATTTATAACATGATTTTAGTTCTCTATCAACATATTTTATAAAACGTTGTATATGATGTTTTTGTTAAATTTTTTTCTCATTGCTTAAAAATAAATAATCAAGTCGAGACGACCCCATCTCACTAGTTATAACCTAAAAGTTGGACCTCACCAGTTACGGGTTAAAACAGAAAGTGCTTGTAAACATTTTGTCAAACAAGTTCCGTTTTGAAGCGTTTTTTTTAGCAATATTTTATTTTCGTATATTTTCCGTAATAATAGTATTTTTCAGAATATTCACTTAAAATATGATAGTTAAGTAAAAGTATTAGTCAACTTCAACTTTTTCACAGCCTTTTTTTCAGTGACCAGAGTTAAAATCAGCCTTGTAGTATTTTTCCTTATACAGATGGATATTGGAAAAAAGGGATAACAAAAAATTTTAGAAACGTGTAAGGAACTTACTTCCAAAAACAAAAAAAAAAAGTCAGTGCCGGCACAAAAAATCAATCATAAAATCGGGCAGGCCAAAGGGACTATGCTGCCCGAAAAGACAACACCCTGTATATAATTTAAGCTTTCGATGATATCTGCCTGTATGTATCCCTTCTAGAGGTGGGTAAATTACGTAAGATTAAATTTTACCAGTAAATTACTTTCAAAAGTACCGAAATTTTCAGAAAATTATGAACATAAGAATCTTTGTACATAAATTTAAGCAAATTTATGTACAAAGTTATGTATACCTCTCTTTTCCACAAAATTTCCACAGAAAGGAAAATTTCCTTTTTATTGTGTTTATTACTTTCCGAAATGTACCTTTTTTAAGTAAATTACCCAATAGATAATTTACCATTTGCCCAACTCTAATCCTTTCTATCTTAAAATTACTTGAAAATCACCCTATAAAATACTGGACACTTATTAAGAAACACCCGATATAACAGCTTGGAAACAAAGTATTTATATTAAATATTGTTTTTTTTTTAGATGTGAAAAAAAAGAAATATTTTTTATATTATTTGAGGATATCATTATTTGTAAATTCTCATCTCTTTACAATGCATATGCTATAAGTACGATGTCTTCCACTGTATTATCCGACAAAAGGCAACCTAATAGGTGTCTCCTAAAATTATTACACCGCCCTGTTAGAAATATATACATTTAAATTTTTTTGGCATAATTATATACGTATAACGTTACTTAATAGATCCTACACTTATTACAAATTCTGCAGCATTATCATAACTATTTATGTATTACTTTGATCGCTTATTTCCGAACGACCGATGATATAATAATAATAATTAAAGTAATATTGCCTCAACCTTTTTGTAAAGCATTATATTATACAGGGTGGTCCAGGTTAAATGTCATTAATTTTGATATGTTACAGATCACCAAAAAAAAAAGTAGACTGTTCAGAAATGTTTCCTAACAAAGATACAGGGTGTCAATGTTGTGGAAAAAAACTGGTTTTCTCGTCATAACTTCTAAACCACTCGATCGATTTAAATCAAATTTTCAAGCACAGACTAATGTAGTACATGTCTAAGTAGTGATTAAAATCATTTAAAGAAATTCTCCAGTGGCGTAGATATTGGGGGATCGGCACCCCCTTATCCCCTCCCAATCTTCGGCGCCTCTGGATATTTTACAAAGAAGATTCGATTTTTGGATCCCCTGTTTAATTTAGAAAAAAAATATCTTTCAAATTTTCGATTTATGGCTTCGTTTTTGAGATATTTATTTTAATTTAAAGTGTTGCAAGCAGGCCAAAACTTATGACTGAACTACCAACAAAATACGATATGAGAGGCCAACATTTTTTTTAAACATTTTATTACTTACTAGACATAATGTACATCAAAGATACAAAAAAAAGCGAATTTGATGGAAATCGATCGAGTGGTTTAGAAGTTATGACGAGATAACCTGTTTTTTTCCACAACTTTGACACACTGTATCTTTGTTAGGAAACATTTCTGAACAAAGTTTTCTTATGAAAGTACTTTTTTTTTATGTTCTATAACATATCAAAATTAATGGCCTCTAACCTGGACCATTCTGTATATAAACATTTTTGTTCTGCAAAGACTGTATTTTTTAATCCTGTACGTTTAAATATTGGTCCATGACAAAGATATGTGTATATTTGCAAGTACTCTTGCGAAGGCCGTTTTTTTTTTTTTATTTAATCTCATTTTCATTTCACTAACGCAACATTTAATTCTGACCAAATTCTGAAGTTATTCCCTTTTTTGCACAAAGTCACGGTGAAAAGACATTGTGATAGCTAAAACGATCTCGTTAGTGAATTTGAATCTGATTTTTTTTTTAAGAAATCACAGATAATATCTTGACTTACTTTTAAATAAAGAACACAATTAAATCTACGCACGTTTAACTCTCATCCTCGATGAAATTATTCACATGAAAGTATACAAATATACGTGAACTTTTTTTTAAAAAACTCAGGATAAGCCCAAGTACTTTTCTTATCCCAATACAAAGAGCCTTAAGCTTTACGTAGAATGAATTTCCATGGGTTTTTTCTAAGAGAAGAAAATTAATTAAACAAAAGGCTTATGCACACGATGGCATACTCTTTATAGATGTGCACGGATCCAAAATATAAAAAAAATATAAATCGTCAGGTTTGCATTATTTTAGTTGAAAACGAAATCAAAAGCACTGCAATCCAATACAAACCATGAACGAAACACTGTTTTTATATAACATTATACATACAGGGTGTCCCATTATTAGGACGCTGCAAATCTGCAGATTTTTAGGATGAAAATGTTTGTATTAAAATTTAAAAGTTTTTTAGTGAAATTTTTAACTTAACTTTACTAAGTTATTCAAGAACCCTCTAAAAACAGCTTTCTGTGACGCTGACATACTACAAAAAAGTTTGACAGAAATAGAGTTCAAAAGCCCTTTGCATTGTTTTAGTCAAAGCCTACTATGAAAAATTACACATCTTATGATTTAAATAGGTTGCAATGAGCACTTTAAATGCAGATATCTTGGAAGTGGTTACTCAGAGCAATATTTAAGACGTATTCTTTATTTCTGCAAAAAAATCAGAAAACTAATGTTTAAAAAAAACACAAATACTTTGAATCGCAAAAAAAATGACACTGGTCTTTATGTAGGTACTCAGAATGCCACAGAGAGCTCCCTCTACAATCAACATCAAAATTATCGACAATTTAGAATTCCTAACTCCAAAAAAACTCAAATGTTGGCTTTGAAAAAAAGTTAAGAAAATTGTAACAGTCACATCCTGTATCTTGGTTACTATTAATTTTTGGGCTAAGATAAGTTTGGTTAAGTTGCAATTCGTTTTACCCAATAAAAATCCAGTTTTGCTGTGTACCATTATTAACGTAACACCCTGTATTCAAGAACGAAATTGTATGAAGAGCAAATAGTAACACAATACAACAATCTTAAAGGATTCCACTCTAACCGAAACTCACCATTTTTATAACACAAATTTGGTACGAGTTTACAAAAATATTATTTACAATTATTGCAACTGTACAAAATTGCCACTCGGTATAAATCTTACGTTTGTATATAGAGTATGACATAATATATATTTTTTTTCGTTACTTTTCAAGTTTATACTCGCTCTATTTTACGTTCAAGACAGCACCGAATCAACGAAAAAAATCAACCTAAAAGCCTAAAATCTCAATAAAAAAGACAAGTAACATACCATTATATGCATATGTATATATATATATACATATGTATCGATTACCTACGATATAAATAAATTGAATAAAAAAAATCGGCTGTAACTTTGTGCGATACAGACTTAAAGCCCTACAAAATTATACTAGATATCACAAAGTAGAACGACAACTCTAATTACAACTGAAACGGTCGATACCAGTGACATCTCTTACAACTTACACGTTCTAAACGTACGATTCAAGAAATAAAACAATTATGAGGATATCTTTAAAGTCTATTAATCCAATTAGATGAATTAATGATCCGACTAAATTATTTTACTTTCTTAATCCTGCCAATCCATGAAAATCGATTTTCCTATATATTTTCTGTTAGATTTTTGTTGCACTTGTAATAGACAAAAAACAAATCAAAGTAGGCTACAGAAGGCTGTCAAAAAACAAAAAGAAACTCACCTCAAAAGCCTCCTATGATTCTTTTAAGTTTTATGCCGCACTTTTGAGAGCCCTGTATAAAGATCCCAGTTTCGCAACGCAAAATTTCCCGTTCCAGCTCGTAAGAAGAGTTGCCGTTTCGTAAGAGAAAATTACAAGGTATGAAATAAATAAAATAAATACCGCAATCGGGGATTAACTAGCGTTCGCCGCCTGCTGCCTGTTGCCGCTGCAGCCCGTGCTCGGATGGAACACCTTGTAGTAGAGCAGCATGAACATGATCCCGAACATGAACGGCATTATGTTCAGGTAGACGATGGGTATCGAGTAGACGTTCTCCTTGATCTTGTCGCCCTCGTGGACCACCCACACCACGTTGGCGACGGTGTTCTCGGCGAACAGTATCACGTAGAAGATGGTGTACTTGAGGCACGTCGGCCCCTCCACCAGCGTTACGTGGGTGAAGACGTAGACGGCCCCGAAGATCGAGTAGAAGAGGAAGTCGTACAGTCGGTTGTGATCACAGAAGTTGTTGTTGGCGCAGGTGCACGACAGCCAGATGGTCATGACGAACCAGTGGCCGAGGGATGCCCAGGATGGTGGCCACCGGGTAGACGGAGGCCAGCACGCTGATGCACAGGATGCGCGACACTGGAAGTTGCAAAAGTTGTCAATCGAGGCAAATGGCCAAAGTTAAATTGGGGCGATTCGCCACAAATGCCCCCCCCTTGTAGTTGGTTATTCCTGGACTTATTTGAAAGTTCAAAAAAGATGTTTGTACTGACATTAAGGGGACTAGGGAGGGTTGAAAATGCAAAAAATTGGCTCGTGTTTAATGGTTTATAACAAGGCCGTGAATAAATAGAAAACTTTTTTATTGTTAAGGGTATTACATTATAAAATGAGAAAATTCATTGAAAGTCGTTCCCAGAACAATAATATCGGCGTCCCAATGTAATAAGGAAAACTGTCGAATCCACGGTTTTACCACGATTCCAGTCGAACGGATAAAGTTTTTGGCAAATTCTAAAAAGATTTCTTCTCTTTAGGCTTCCCTCTATCTATTATACATAACAAATTAAAAACAAAAATAAAATTAACAAAATGGCGTTCAGAAAACAAAAAAATTGGAAAAATTCGAGTTATTTGTTATTATAAAATTGTAGCAATATTTTTTTTTAATCTGATTTTAGGTATAATTCATGCGTCATAGTGTTTTACAACTCCTGTATTAATTTAAAGTTGATATCTTTCGCGGTTCTCGAGATATCGTGGTAAAATGATCAAAAAATTTAGTTTCGAGAAAATAGCATTCAAAGTTTCGGTACAATATCTGTGTTAGAACAGTCGTACGGAAACAGAAACGTTTTGACTTTATTATTAGGTCGGCTTTTGTGTGTCGTTACAAATTAAAACTTAATTCTACTCTCTATATTGCATAGAGAACCCTAGAAATTAGAATAATGCTAAGACCGTTCGGTCGGGACCGACCGCGCGAATATCTGCGTTCGGCCGGCCGCGCGCCGCCACACTACGTTTTACGCTCTCTTGACCTCAATTTTGGGAATTTTTCAAAAAACAAATGGGAAGATATTCCTAAAGGATCACAGTATCGGAATATGCAAAAAACCGGAAATATATTTTTTCGAAATTTCAGCCCTCCTAGTCCCCTTAACAATTATTTCGATAATCTTTTCCCTCAATTTATTTAGTCAGCAAAGTCATCATTAGAATCCGCAGTGTGCTGCAATACAGGCACTATACAACTCTATGATAATTAAAGTATAAACCGTATTTTTTACGCGCCTTGTAAATTATGTATGCGTGTATTTCTTGCCCGTGCATACGTACGCCACTGCCCGTGCCTGGTAACACACGCTGGACTCGCTCCCGGTGCAGGAGCGAGGGAAGCTCGATGCAATTTATTCATATGCCGTAGCGAGAATTCCGTTGTTCGATTAGTATTAGTCTGACGCGCGACGGCCGAACGGTAGAACGCCGAGGTTAAAATAATTTTATGTGTCGTGAGTGATTAACTAATAAACGTGTGTTTATATGTATTTTGTACCGTGTACAAATTTCTTACAGAGTTCGTGTACATATTATCGGATTTTATGTGGACTTTTGCAATAATGGCACAGTCGTTGTTTGAAAACTGTGATTAACTGTGAACTGCGAAAATATTAAATCCTTTTCACAGTTCTTGATTTCACGATTGATGAAATGTTAAAACTGATAATGATAAAATTTTCACAAAAATGCACTAATTTTGTTTCTCGGACATTTTAAAAGAAATATGTATCTCCCAATGTCTTCTGTTTTCAACCTATGATCATTTTTTTAAATAACAACCCCATATTTTTTCAACGGATTTGGAAATTTATTTGGAAACTTATTTTCCTTTATTTAATGATTGGTTTCCTTTGTATGTATAGGCAGCTGAGTTTTCACTATAGTAATTCCTTTTAAAAACGTATGTTCTCTAATTTTATCAGATATGTTTTTAGCCTTGTAATAATCATAACAATTTAATATGATAGAATATTTATATTGAAAAAAACGACAACAGAAAAGGTGACACACAGAAATCATTGCTCCTAATCTAATGACTATTTTATGTATAATGATATGGACTATCTCTTTAATGTACCTCATATCAGTGTTATGTGTTTATATAGGATTTAATTTTATCTTCTGTGGACAAACAACGGAAATTATATAAAAATGAAACACAATAAACAACCTCTATGCTGTTTTGTGTCCATATCACGAAACACTTCATCATTTATTCTTAAGAACAGATAACATTTAAAAATAGGTCACAACAAAGGATTAGAGTGTGCCTAATCCGTCTGATTGATTAAAAAATTAATGAAGGCAGTAAATCTTTTTCCAATTATAAACATCTCACTTATCGATTTCCTGATATTCATTTAGTTCAGCTTATAAAAGGGGATATTAGTTCATATTTTACATGATAAATAATGCTTAATTCACTAAGATTCCTCCAAAGATTTTCAATTATTAGCTACGCAATTTCCCAGAAAAAATGTAGAATAAATTACACACTGCAGAAATTAAAGGTCAAAGGTTATCACCCTTAAATTTAAAATCAATTGATTACCGCTACAAATACTATAAATCATGACAATTAAGCATTGTAAAGAACAATTCCATTAGTTCCTTTTTGTATTGTATTATCACGTTCACCTTTATTAGTTTGGAGCGGCGGTGAAAAAAAAAAAGAAAAATTACTTACCTGTAACGAGAAAGTGCCACATAAATTGCACTATCGTCGCCGCCCAAGAAATGTTATGCTTATTCTTGAGGGACACCCTCAGCAGCCGCTGATACGAGGCCATCGACCACGCCATGCTTACGAAGGAACTGCCGATGGACAGCAACTGATGTACGACTAAAATGACAGTCATTTGCTGTGAAATAAAAGAAACCGATTAAACAGTGCACTTACGCGTGAACGTGTCGTCGCCGATGTTGCTCCCGTGAGTATGAAAGATGATGCTCAGCTGCAATATCTGCTGGGGCGCGGCCTCCAGGAAACATTCTAGCACGCGCAGCAGAGCAACGTCGGAGTCCTCCTTCACCATCAGCTCGTAATACTTCCTCTGGTTCTCGATGTCCTTGTTCTTTTCCGCTTCTTCGATTTGATGGCGTACAACAGCGCATCGAAATATCTTAAAATAGGGGCCAACTGGAATAACAGTACTATTATGCAACATATCCTCCTCTTCGTGAACCTCTTGGTTAGGGTGGCGCTTTTGTGTTTGTTCTCGTGGTCCAGTACGTACATTCGTAAACTAAATGCTGTGTTTATGACGCGGGTATTAAAATAAATCCTAAAGTGGCCAGAAAGTATCCTCGATCAGGCGTCATGTAATACCTGTAGGCGAGGTTGCAATCGAAGAATACATCCACGACATGGCTTATGATCGAGATCACGAAGCCAGCTATATCCCAATTTGTGGCTCTATCTTTTGAAGGAATACGATCCACCTCGTCTTTATCAGCTTCACTCATTTTAGTTTGGTACAAGATAGTCATTTGGACTAATTTATAAGTAGTGATAGCGGTAATCTCTTAATGTTATCTTCGTAAGCCCATTATTTTCATTTTAGTTCTAGGAAGTAGGCAGGAAGTATTTTCATCGTATCAAAATATATTCATAAAACTAGACGCTGGATGAAAAATAAGACCATTGTCTTATACCTCAACTTCACACTGTTCAAAGACATCGGTATTTATGATTCATCGAGACCTTTTACAGATTATTTCAAAGAAAAACTTTTCATTATTACAAAATAGCACTACTACTGCTAACCCTATAAAAATAACTCGTCCAAATATGTAGAGGATTTTCTTTTTATACATGCTTGTAGATTGCGAGCATTGTACAGTGAAGATAGGCGCAATAGTCTCACTTTTACGACGCTACACTTTTCTGTTATCCGTATTAATACACACTTAACGGTCTTATGGTTTATGAGATTTATCTTAACTGATCTTAACGAGTGGATTCTGGAGCTAGTGAAGTGTTACTCAGAGCACAGCAGTTATGCCCCATTGAGCACATTGTGTATCTCCCTTAAGCTAGCCGCCCGAGCTATGACCAATTAATTCTTTCTATGAAGATAATGACGTCACAGAAAAGTTCTTTCATATTACAATAGGCCAGCGTTCTCCAAATATGGAACCTCTCATTGACAAAACAGCTAAACAATCACAGAGTAGATGCTTGACAGTCTTCGCTTTCTATTCACACCTCCTGCAAATAGGTGTTTCACTTGGTCTTAATAAGTGGAATGATTTATTATTGCCATATCGATGAAGTAAAAATGATACACTTTAGCCTGGTGTTCAGGGCTTCGTCATGTCGCTGCGATGTTCACCCACTACATTAAAAAATGTTTACTACTTACTCGTCTCGACAGAGGACACCACTGTGAAATTTGAAATATTGCAATATATTTGCAGTGCACAGCTGGCCAGTACTTAATACATAATATTTCTACATAATTATTACATTTCACGATTATAAGTTTTTATTGGTCGGCGGTGTGTCGTTAGCGACGTGACGAAGCTTTGAGAACTAGGCATTACACTTATAAATTTCGGCTCCATCTGTCCAACAAAACAATTTTAGGATAGTGTAATCGCCTCTTTAGACTAAGCAATCGCTAAAAAAGGCTTGAAATGAAAAACAAAGTGAACGACAAACGTCAAACTTAGTGTGATATACATATGTACGCTGTTAGTACTTTTCGTTGTTAAAAGTTGCCGGTTGTTTGGTGACGTATTTGTAAACAGCGAAATGTCAAGTTGTGCGACAGATTTGTCTTAAAATAAAAAAATAATAGTTTAAACCACGTCGTTTACAAGCAATGGCTTCGAGAAGCTTAACAGACGTATTTTTATTAATGAGGAACAATGCTATTCGAAGCAGACATATATATCCAGATCAAGTAGGTAATTTTGAGGTTAAATTAAACATATTTTTGACTGGATGTTTTGTCAATTCCAGGATTCGTCCGAACGAATGCATTTGGTGTCCTTAAACGACATGGAGGAGGGCCTTGTAGATAGAAATGAGAACCGTATGCCCCCGGTTTGGATAGACTATTTAGAAAAAGCCCAAATGATTGTCCCCAAACTGAAAGCGAAAATAAGTGACCTGAAAATGTTACATTCCCGGCATCTGCACAGATCCACGTTCGATGAGAGCTCGGAAGATGAAATAGCCATCGAGAATTGTTCTCACGAGATAACCAGAATGTTCAATGAGTGCCATCGATTAATCCAGATCATTAAGAGTCATTCCTCTGAGGGTATCTCCAAGGAAAGACGGCTCACGATCAACGTGTACCATTCCTTAGCCGCGGCCCTCCAAGAGCTGTCCACCTCATTCCGGTCGACCCAGAACAGTTTCCTGCGTCAAATCCAGTCTCGGGAGGATCGCTCGAAAATCTATTTTGACAATCAGAATATCGAAATGGACGATTTCTATGCTCAAGAATCGGAAGATATAGACAATTACTTCATGAATTCCAAGCAGATGTCGCAGCAGCAGCTGCTGATGTTGGAAGAGGACAACACGCGGTTCGCTCAAGAGAGAGAGCAGGAGGTGAACACGATCGTCAAGTCCATAATGGACCTGAACGATATATTTAAAGACTTGAATCAAATGGTCGTGGACCAGGGCACGGTGTTAGACAGGATAGACTACAACGTCGAGCAAACTTCGATCCAAGTGTACGAAGGCTTCAAGCAGCTGCAAAAGGCCGACGCCTACCAGAGAAAGAACAGGAAGATGTGCACGATCATCGTGCTCGCCGCGATCACGATAGTCCTCTTCTTTATTCTGATCGTCGTCAAATCCTAGTCAGTGTATAAAGTGTACGTTAATATTTCGCTAATTTTAAGGTCACTGTTAAGCCAAATATTTATTTAATTTAATAAAGTCGCTAATCATTTTTATTTTGATAAAGCGTATTCCTCATGTTTTGATACGATACATAAATTATTTTTATTTTCCAGAATAACTATACAAAGAATATCTTTTAATTTGATAGTCTTTCAGCAAAAAGTTTTGACCTATAGTATGTGAATTGATTGATTTTTCAATTTTAATTACATGTACAATTACACGTACTTGGGTAAAATTTACTTTGTGACCAACTCGTCGGTTCTTTGCTCCTTTTAACCCATTAACGACTAAGAAGGTTAATTTTAGAACATGTTTTTGTAGCTAAATTTCAGGTACGTAACAAAGTAGTAACTGGGTCTAAAGTGTGGTTCTTTATGTTTTTGGGTGTGTTGAATCGGAATCCGGGCTCAAAATCCAAAACTTCTGACTACACAATTAAATATGGCGGTTTTTTCTGCACAAAAATTTCAAAAAAATTTGTCGCTCGCAAAGTTCATGATTTTTTTTCAGGCATAAATCGCCTAAATATTTGGAGTTTTAATCAACCATCGGTACATGAATTTGTTAACGTTTAACAGGGAATTTTTATATATATGCATTATTGCCAAAATGGCGGTCAAAATGCAAAAATCTCCCAAAAAGTGTTTTTTTCCTCAAAAACAAGGCTTTAATAAAAATTGTTTGAGAATAAAAATGTCTTAGAATTGATTGACGAATACTCTTTTTCAGAGTTATTGGAGATAATTTTTGATTTTTTTGAAAAATCGCGAAATCAAAATTTTCAGTCTTCAAAAACTCTGACAAATTTGAGAGTATTGGTCAATCAATTCTAAGACATTTGTATTCTTATACAATTTTTATTAAAGCCTTTAGTTTTTGAGGAAAAAAATAATAAAGAAAAAATCCAATTTTTGGGAGGTTTTTGCATTTTGACCGCCATTTTGGCAAAAAGCATGTATATAAAAATTCCCTGTTGAACTTTAACAAATTTATGCACCAAATTATTGATTAAAACTCCAAATATTTAGGCGTTTTATGCCTGAAAAAAAAAATCATAAACTTTGCGTGTGACAAATTTTTTGAGATTTTTGTGCAGAAAAAAACCACCATATTTAATTGTGTAGTCAAAAGTTTTGGATTTTGAGCCCGGATTCCGATTCAGCACACCCAAAAAATATAAAGAACCACACTTTAGACCTAGTTACTACTTTGATACGTACCTGAAATTTAGCTACTGAAAACATGTTCTAAAATCAACCGTCTTGGTCGTTAATGGGTTAATCAGGCCTTTCTGAAAATCCATGTTTATGTGGCAAGACAGAATAATGTTTAATCCAGTTTAATCCACACATAATTTGACCTCATTTCACCTCTCTCGTTTTGAGTGGGCGTTTTTGATAATGGGGTGATAAAATTGGTACATAATTCGAATTTTTAAACTTCCATTTTTAATAAAATAGACATACGTCACTATTTTTAACTGTGATATTAATTTTTCTTATTCTCAACCATAAATTAATTATGCATTTATTAGAACCCTCTAAAATTATCAGTGTTTCTCTACTATATTATGCATGTATTATACATATAAACCTTCCTCTTGAATCACTCTATCTATTAAAAAAAACCGCATCAAAATCCGTTACGTAGTTTTAAAGATCTAAGCATACATAGGTAGGGACAGACAGCGGGAAACGACTTTGTTTTATACTATGTTATGAAGACACCAACAAAACTTGACCCTTAACATGTTTTCTAGATGGTCTTCAATCAGCCCATTAAAGAATATTTACTGTTTATATCAGAAGTGAATTCATGCATTCCGAAATGTACGTTTACCTAGCCAAGTAAACAGATAATTAGAATATCATTAACACATTTCACGTTTGTATAGAATTTTAAAATTTTGTGGAAATCTATTTCTACCGCATTTCAGCATTAGACTTGCGTAAATAAGCATTTTTTTACCTACCGAGACAATTAATCCAAAGAATTGGGACTTAAAACACTATTACGTATTTTTTATTCATCTCAGTACAGACAAAGAACTGGAAATAAATAAACACAAGGTTTTAATGGCCGCGAAAAATTTTAATCATTCCAGGATAAGGTCAGACAAATTAAAATCCACTCAATCAAATTATTATTCTATAATACATCAATGAAAATTGTAAATACATAGAGAACAATGAACATATAAGTACAAATAAATTTATTACCTGATTTCAAATACTCAGTCACAGTGTTGAATCCAACGCGATGCGTTTAAAAAGAAAATAGTATAAATAGTTGGAATGTTGCCTAATATTTTCATGAATTTTTTTGGGTCAGGTAAATAAGACCTTCGCGTCAACAAAGAATATTTTGGCAGATGCAAATTTTAGGTTACACCCAAATAAAATGTATGCGTTCTTGGATGTTGAAATAGCTAAATGCTGAATCACACCATGTTTTTAATTAACACATTCTCCATATGTATGGAGAATATGCAATGAAAATACCAAACTAAAAAATAAATAAATAAGCAATCTGAGCATTTCAATTCAGGATGCAGTCTATAATTTTCGACAATCTAACTAATAATTTACAATAAATTCATATAAATAATACAGCCTAAATAATCGTTAAACTAAGCCTCCTTATACGTATCTAAAACGTGTTTTTTGTATTCGTCTTGTTTCTGCCATTTTTCCGCAGCCAAGGCGTTTAGTGGGCTATCAATATTCGGTTCACCTAATAGCGCCTGGATAGACAGTAAAATTGTTCTTACATCGTACAAGGCAGACCATTTGTCTTTTAATATATCTAAGCAAATATTACCACTCGTGTCCACGTTAGGGTGAAAGCAAGGCGTCACAAACTTCACCACGGGCGCAGTGTAGGGGTACGAGTTGGGGAATTGAAAACTGAGCTTGAACTTCAACGTTTCGTAAACTGTATCTTTCGGACCCATGATGGTTCCTATCCACTTGAACAAATTTTCTCCTTCCGGGAATGCGGAAATGTTCTTTTCTTGCGACATCATTAGCGTCATTAGTTCCTTGTGCAGTCTGAAATCGAATTTTTTATAACATCTCCGTAAAAAGTTGAGGTTAGCTCTGTACAATACCTTTTTGTTACTGCATGGCTGTCATTCGATGTTTTCTTTGCATTATCGTTCTGTTTTGTGGCACCGGCCTGTTGCTCGTAAAAAGGATTCACATTCTGAGCCATTTTCTAACAGTATTACAAGCAGTTTTTAAATTTGATTGATTTGCTGATCGGTCAAAATTCGTTATAAATTTCTCTGAAAAAAATGGACGATCTCATTTGATCAGTTATTTTAAACTAGCCAATCATGGGGCAGTATCATGAAGTTAGCTGTTATTAATTTGACAGAATTCATTAGTCTCGTTCGTTTTTTTATTGTGCATTAGTCGCGTTCGTTTTTTATAGTTTATTAGTCGCGTTCGTTTTTGTATAGTTAATTAGTCGCGTTCGTTTTTTATATCCCATTAGTCGCTTTCAACAGAACGTGACCTATTCACGTCAACAAGACGCGAGGCGCCCTGTCGTTCCTAGGGTGGAATTTCGTTACTTAAATATAAATAACACTCATGTGCCTGTTTAAACTATGTATTGTATTGTTCTCTGTATTGGTCAAAATAGGCATTTAAGTATTTAACAAACGACTAATTAGAATAGAAAGATGGAAATGTACTAGAATAGAAAAAGACACACTATCTCCTCTTCAGCTGGCTTTGCTGTACTGGAATTGAAAACCAAGGGAGGAGAAGTAGTCAAGGCACCACCATACCCCCATTATAGCATATTCAGTTGAAGTAGACTGTTTTTAAGCAGCCTGTCTTCTTCTAATTCTTGTACGTGACCACCAGCAGTCTATTCTTACTAACTCTATGAGTTCCTGAACGCTTCCATGCTGCTATCGAACGGATCTTTTGAGCTATATGAATCGAACGCGTTAAAAAATTATCGACCAATGTGGAGGCGTCTTATTGTTGTGCGTAGACTTTTACTGCGCATTGGTCGTATGACATCAGTGGCAATAGACAGCTGTCATTTAATTTACGAAGTACATTTATTTGTGATTATCGTGAATATAAATAGTGTGCAAAAAAGCTAATCAAAATGTCTTACGCTTATTTATTTAAATACATTATTATTGGGGACACAGGTGAGTCCATAACTTTAAAAATGTGAGGAATAAAAGGGTATAAATATGCCTGAGTAATTTCAATCAACTGGAGATAAAGAATATTAATGTAATGCACATATAGTTATTTTATATTGTTATTATTAGTAATATATAGAAACTTGATACGCACTAATTATTTTTATTCCTATTATCTAATTATTGAATATTAGCGAAAAATTTTTAATTGTTTATAATCTTACATAAAATATTTTAGGTGTCGGGAAGTCTTGCCTCCTCCTGCAATTTACAGATAAACGATTTCAGCCAGTGCACGATTTAACTATTGGCGTAGAATTTGGAGCACGAATGATAACCATCGACAGCAAACAAATCAAACTGCAGATTTGGGATACTGCCGGTCAGGAGGCGTTCAGGTCCATTACCCGTTCGTATTATAGGGGAGCCGCCGGGGCTCTGCTGGTCTACGACATCACCAGAAGGGAAACGTTCAACCACCTGACGACATGGTTAGACGATGCCCGACAACATTCCAATTCCAACATGGTGATCATGTTGATCGGAAACAAAAGGTTTGAACTGTGTTTATTTAAGTATTTGTATTTGCGGATCCCACATATACTAAAAATATACGGAAATAGAGTATTTATTATAAATGCAAGGTTTTGAGTAGAAGCCAATTTTTAATTCCTTTGTGTTGCTATTAATTATGGTGATATGTAGAAAGGTGCAAAACTGAATTTTTGACCTATATGGATCAATTTTAAGAAAACAATGTAAGATACAACACTCGAATACGTTCCCATTGTTTTTTGTGAATCTAGAAAATATCAGGAAATAATTTTATGCATAATTTGTTTTACTTGTTTTTGTTGATTTGGACTTCAAGTAGCACATTTTAACATTTATAGGATTATACCTAGAGTTTATACCAATCAATTAAATCTTGCGTCCAACTGATAGAACATTTACAGGGTGTTTCATTTGAAATTACAAAATTTTCAAGGTTCAAAGATAAATCATTTGGAAAAATTACAGACGACGCCCTGTATAAAAAGTTTGAAGAATGAATGTTGTTAATTTAGTAAAAATAGTTCAAACAGTTAACAATTCTGTTAATTATGTAGAAAGTTTTATTTTTTTCAATATGGTAGTTTTTTTCAAAATAAAATTGGATACAATTGATTTACTCAAAAACTGTTCAGGTTAGTTATCGTACTCCCTCATAAAAGTACCCCTAAAATTAAGTGTAGAATTCAAAAATATAATATACAGGGTGTTCCATTTAAAATAAGACACTTAATGGCAATTTTCGGTATAGCCGGAAGTGCTACAGACTTAATTACAAAATATTTTCATTAAATCCAGAATGATCCAAAACCCCCACAGACCAGGTTTTATAAAAGATGACATCCGAGTCCATTCCTAAATCTTGATAACTCACGGTTGTCATGAAACTGCCTGTGCCTATAGCTAGTTCGCGAATGAAGGATTTTACGAACACTTAACATTTCACTAAATGGCACTGGTTTAAATGGAACAGTGACAAAACTATGTTACCGAATTTTATATTTTTGCAAATAAAAAAAGAAGCTTTCAATAAAATCAAAATTCCTTCGTTCACGAACCAACTATTATATTGTGACATATTCTACTAGCAAAACATCGATGTATTGTTGGTTGCCTATACGAGATTATTACCATCAAAACATTTGGGGCCAGCAAGATAAAATACGGGAAAATACTAGAATAAGCGGGAAGATTCTCGGCGATTCGAAAGAAGTTAAAAGATTGTTCCAGAGACTTCCAATGGTGTATATAAGCACGACAGCGAGCCCCCAATACTTAGTTTTTGAATTGGAACTTAGTCCAGTGAAGATCAAAGTGATATACCGGGTGATATTTAGACAGCGATATTTAGAGCGCGATTTTAAGTTGATAGTTGTGAAATTATCGTGATCAAATTAATTGTAATTAAACAATAAACGCTTTTACCAAGTAAATAAGTGTTACAATATGTAGCGAAAATATATGCCCAATTTTTCTCAAATATTTTTTTAAATATATAATATCACGTGCAATTGACCCTATTTTTTTTAATGGAACACCCTATACATTTTTCTAAACACAGAATTTACAATTAACAATCTATATCCAAAACAATAGGATCATTTTTTGCTCAAATTTTTATATCAAGTATTAACGGAGATAGAAGAGCGCCCATTCTCGATCAATCACTCTGTACACAAATTCTGCTGCCACCAGATTATATTGCTGTCTGTAGTGTTTTCCTTAATTTTGTAATAACTCAAGGTAAACACAATAAAACCTTTTAGATAGTAGTAGTTTTCAGGCAGTGGGTGTTTTATCTCGTTCACCAATCCGTGAAGTGCTTTGGTAATTTGATTAAATTCGTTGGCTTTAATTAATTCCATCGCAAAAGTTTATGTTTTTACTGTATTTTATTTTTTGCTCGTAATATTCACACCGCAACAGTTTAGTATAATTGTGGCAAGGTTATTAAATTTTGTTTAATCATCTGTTTTTATGTCTTTTTTTGTATCTTATTAGGATTATTCACGAATGGACAAATTAGCTTATAAAACCGAAAGTAACTCGATGCAAAACATTTTTAAAACCTAATAAATACAGGTAAAATATGAGTCCAATGTGTGTTTTTCTTTTCAGTGATCTGGAAAGCAGGCGGGAAGTGAAGAAAGAGGAAGGCGAGGCCTTTGCACGCGAGCACGGTCTGGTCTTTATGGAGACGTCCGCAAAAACAGCGGCCAACGTAGAAGAGGCTTTTATTAACACGGCGAAGGAGATATACGAGAAAATTCAAGAAGGCGTCTTTGATATAAATAATGAAGTAAGTACGTGGTGATTTATTAAGTTGAAAAGGTCTTTTTTTGCAATAATCCATATTTTCATTATCAAAAAAACGTTAATTATTGTAGAAAAATGAAGAATTTTTTTTTTTTAAAAAAAAACCTATCCCTTTAACCCGTTTTCGAGCCGAAAACGCCACTCCCGGTACATCGCTCTTCAGCGCCTCATAACTAATATTATTTGTGACAGGAAAATATGACAAAGACATTTTTGAATTCCTCCAAAAAATTTGTAATCAGGAAAAAAAGCAGTTTTTTTTTTTAAAAAACACGACGCACATTTTTTTTAAATCAAATTTTCAATCTGCAATGGACCTGGAACCTCACCAACCGGTGGAATAAATCTTTGAACTTTAAGTATATGTGGTTTAAAGATCGATTTTTTGCCTTATCGTTCGGCGTTCAAAATGCCGCCTGAACTGGAAAATTTTTGCGTAAAAATTCGAGAATTTTTTAATTGGAAAATGATGCACTTTTATAAAAAATTGTCAAGAATAAAAAGTTCTTAAAATCACTCAATGAATGCACTGAAATTTTCAAAATTTTTTGAGCAACTTTTTTTGATTTTGCACAGTTCGAGAAAAAATTTCTAAATTTCGATACTAATTTGATCTTGGAAATTTTTTTTCTCGAAAACAATGCATTTTTACTATAAATTGTCATGAATAAAAAGTTCTTAAAATCATTCAAAGAATGCACTGGAATTTTTTCAGAATTATTTTAGCAATTTTTTAAATTTTGGAAAAATTGACTATTTGCAAAATCCAAAAAATTGCTCAAAAAATTCTGGTACATTCATTGAGTGATTTTAAGAACTTTTTATTCTTGACAATTTTTTGTAAAAGTGCATCATTTTCCAATAAAAGGACACATCTTAAACTTTAAAAATACGTCCCCGTCAAATTTTTCTCTCACAAATAGTATTAGTTATGAGGCGCTGAAGAGCGATGTACCGGGAGTGGCGTTTTCGGCCGAAACGAGTTAAAAAAAATGTTGGGAAATTTGCCTTTAATTTTGTAACCCAACTGGGAGTAACTCCTTAAACAACGTTACAGTTAAATTTTCTATGTGTACGAAATTGATTTCTTTGCTTGGGTTATCACTCAATTTGCTTACAGTAGTTCCGTATCAGCTGTTTGCTGTTGTGCAACCTCCGCTGGTTGAATGGTGTGATATAATTTCATAATAAAACATGGCAAACGTGCGAAACGCTACCAGTTACTTTCGTGTATTGCATTTATTACTAACGATAATTGAGAATGGACTTTTTCCAGGCCAACGGCATCAAGATCGGGCCGCAGCACTCGCCCACAAACCCGTCTCTGCCGGGCACCGGGGGCGCAGGCGGCTCCCAGGGCTCCGGCTGTTGCTAAGCGGCGAGTTCGCGCGTAAGGGGGTTATCATATAAACATTATAAACCCAATTTCACTAAATGGAAGTGGCAACAAAAGCATTTGTTACATAAATTAGTGAATCTGATATCTTCCTACTAGAAATGTTAGCGTTTTATTCAGTTCTCACGCGGTCGAAGGAGGCAGAGATCGAGATGGCCGTCTTACAACTCGACGATATTGGCACGCAGTAATTTATGTAATAAACTTACGTCATGTGATTTTATTTCGATGTTATATTTATATTTAACCGTCAGATGCCGTATATATATTTTTTGTTTCTATTATTTTTATGGAGTCAAATATATTTAATTAGATTTTTTTTTTGTATTTTATTCAGTTAACGATCTGTCGAGTCCTACTTTGTGTCTAAAGGTGTGTTTCTAGTGATTTAAGTTACCTTTATTCCATAATGTGAAGATAGTGTAATCAGAAAATGTATGTGTACGTTATGTTTTCTTATGTAAGCTTCGTAAATTTAAATATAGGTTACATTATTACAGGTTTTTTTTTGTTCGATAACGCGATAAATTTTTCCGTATGGTAACAACAAATTTTTTAAACAACGCACAGTTTTATCTGAAAACACGTAACGTGTATCAGTTCAAACCAAAGTTTTCTTTGGCTTTTTGAGAACGAATTTCCTTAGGTATAAACACTAGCAAACGAAGTAACCACAGGTAGGGCTTTATTAATACGAGCTAAGCGAAAAAGCCTGTTGCCGGCGACTATAAACGAGTAGTAATGATGGCGTTGTTAGCTAATATTCCACATAAAGAAGAATATGTAGGTTGTAATTTTTCATAACACGTGACTTAATGCTCTTTAACCAATCAAACTCTGAGGTGCAAACAGCTACTGCCTTTGCAGGAATGAAGCTTTGCAGAAGGCGCAACATTGCGATTTTAATTTTAACCAGACAATTATGATCTAGTTTATTAAAATAATTTCTATCGAAAAAAATAGTTCGACACTTCTTGATGTTGGGTGCAGTTTTCAGCAACAGTCATTGTCAATACTTTTTTGGATTTTTGGATTTAAATTTTGCTGTAAGTACGTGAAAATATTATTTAATAAATAGCAAAAACTTCTAATTCCCATAATTCCCGAGTAGGCTTACAGTTTATGTGCCCTCGATAGCATTGTTACTGAATAGCCGTAAAATTGTGAATTCTTATTAAGTTAAAGTAAAATGAAATAAAACAGTGTAGTCACTCTTTAAATTTGGCGCTTGCGATAAGGTGGTAAGTTGGTTAAATTGTATGCAGGTAAAAGAAACGGAAGAAGAAGACATAATTATTCTGTGAACATGCAGACACAAATCACAGTGTGGTTTGTGCATGCAGAGCAATGCCTGACAAGGGATTACGATTTGTTAAGTTTATTGTTTAAAAATCTTGATTATTTCCCCGCAGTAATTTTTTTATTTTTCTGAGTACACCCCTGTTCAAATAGTTGTCGCTTTAATTTACCTATATTGAGCCCATCTGTCAAAATATGAACCAAAATAATGTCGCAGTTGCACAAATTAACTTTTGGTTAGAACACTAATTTCTAGAATGGTGGATTATTAACAGGAAGTTTCTTATAATAGTGACGTTATATCACTTAGACCTATCTTTCTTTCTAAGCAATTTGATGAATCATCAGAATTGCTCAATAATATTAATCATCCATGAAGATTAATACTCATCCCAATTATGTTCTTCAAAGCGCATCAGACTCGAAAAAATTCAACTTTGATGCAGGAAGTGTGACCACGATCCAAAGAATCTTCGAACATGATTCATGATGTGATCTGTGATCGCAGAAAAAGATTCATAAATCGCTAGTCCGGTCCTGTAATTTTAATATCTAGAAAAAAACTATTTATTTCATGCGTAATTCCTAATGCATATAGTGCAAACTCATTTCGAGACGTTTCCAGTCCTTTTATGCGAATATTAACGAAGAAAGTACATTAATTACTTCAAATAAATTGTGTTTCTGTCGATTTCAAAGTTGCCACGAAATAAATTCAACTCCCTATTGGTTAAAGAAACGTCTATGGACCAATCAACGCCGTTGTGTCCAATTCTTCTGCGTCCGTTCAATATGGCCGAAAAAACCGTGTGCATTTCGCAGCAACAGTCAAAACCGATAAAGATACTGAAATGGAAAGTGCGCGAAGGAATTACTATTCCGATCGGTCGTTTGCTGCTTCTCTACGATTTTGCGGAGCCCAAGAAGGCGGAACAACGGAAATTAAAGTCGACAAAGGCAGGAACAGTATACAAAATCATCGCTCGGGAAGGCGACACTGTCAAACCGGGGTGAGCGGATTCAAAATTTGGCGGAAAAATAAATTGGCGCCAATCTAAATATATAAATATTATAATACTTTGTAGAGAAACGCTGCTGGAGTTGAAAGCATGCTGCCATCCGACTATTATGAACGATATGTGCGCTGAATGTGGAACAGACCTTCGAAAAGACGACATAACTGGCACAGCGTCAGTTCCGATGGTGCATTCCATTCCGGATCTCAAAGTCAGCGAAGAGGTAGGTAATTTCTGGAAATTATTTACCGTGTCATGCCACCGTTACATTTTAGCAAGCACAAATAATAGGACGGGCCGATTGCGATCGTTTAATAAAGGACCGCAAGCTTGTGTTACTGGTAGATTTAGATCAGACGCTGATCCACACCACAAATGATAACATACCTCCGAATATAAAGGACGTCCACCACTTTCAGCTCTACGGCCCCAATTCGCCGTGGTATCACACCAGGTTGCGCCCCGGCACGCACAAGTTTCTAAATAACATCTACGACTACTACGAACTGCATATATGTACGTTCGGGGCGAGGAATTACGCCCATACCATTGCGATGTTTCTGGACCCGGACCAGAAGATCTTCTCCAACAGGATTTTGTCTCGAGACGAGTGCTTCGATCCGACCAGCAAGAAAGCGAACCTGAAGTAAGTCTTCGACTAAGTGTGTTCTTTTTCTACTGATCCTCGGCTTTCAGGGCGCTGTTTCCTTGCGGCGACGACATGGTGTGCATAATCGATGACAGAGAGGACGTCTGGTCGCACGCATTGAATTTAATCCACGTGAAACCGTACCATTTCTTTCAGCACACGGGTGACATAAACGCCCCTCCCGGCCTGGACAAACACGAGAACGACAATAAGGCCGGTGTGGATTTGACGAAAATCAAAGAGAAAGTCGTGTTGAACACGCAGGATATGAAGGATCAGGAAATACAGATCACGAACGGCACCAGGGAGGAAAATGTGAAGGTACTGATTTATTTACTTTTATAAATATCATAAATTCAAGTTGATAAGGACTACTTAGGTGTTTATTTCATAAATAGACATCCAAAAAAAAGGTCAACTCTGGCTATGAACGAGAGAGATGGAAATAGCGGTCATGTCTAAGCTTTTCGGTTATGTAAAATTTTTGACAAGTGACTGTCACAATTTGTAAAATAAACAATGGCTGTCATATGATGTGACACGTGACAGTCTTGACAAGTAAATGAGGTTATAAATTCGATTAAGAACGGGAATATGTTTTTTTTTTTCTCGGCCATCTTTGATGACGTTTTTTTTGGGATGGCTCGTTATTTTATTGCAAAAGTTGTGTAGGGCCATAATTCCAACAGGAAGATCAGGTTTTTTAACACGTTGAGCCCCGCCGACGAATTTTTTTTAAGGGGCCCTCCGGACTGACCATTTATTTTAATTTTAAAAGCCATGTTCCAACCTATATATCCATATTATATGCGATTTCTAACTAAAAATGCATTAAATCTTTTTATTCAAAAAAGAAAATAGGAATCACATGCGTAGACTGTGTGTCATTCGATAGACGGTAGTTTTGATTTGGTTTATATTCATTGTAACCAGTGAGTTTGCTCATTTTTCGTAGTTTGAGTTCCATCTGTACAAAAAGTTCAATATCTCGGTCATATACAGGGAGCGGAAAAAGTACTGCACTAATTCAATGTAACCGAAACAAGCAAGTTTTCGCAGGTACAAATTTTCATTATAAAAATGCATATTTTAACTGCCATATCACCTTTCGATCGCCAACTATTTTGAATTTATGGTGGCAATAAAATAGGGAATATATTTTTGGTGTTGGTTTTGGTTGATCTAGTATTATTTTAACCTTTGGAGCGCCGGAAAATCTTATATAAGACGCTCTCCATAGGCTATACAATCATTCTTAAATTGCAACGAAACTTACTAGTCTTTGCTTTTTGGAGGTCGTTGATCACGAAAAATAAAGGCTTTGGGGTTGACACCCCTAAAAAAAGTACCCCCGATTCTGATATCAATGTAAGATTGAGTTTTTGGGTAAAAATATAATTTCATTTTATATTGCATATGTGTCTTTGCACTATGAACGGTGGCAGATACCCCTGAGGGAATATCTCGTGGACGTTTCTGATAGTAAACGAATGAAAACCAATTTTTGTTGCTATTTCCAGGGATGTTTCTGAGTTAGACGATATTTGAAAATATTTTTACAACACGCAATAAATTACTCGTTTAGAATCAACTGAAAATACTGAAAACTCAA
Source organism: Aromia moschata (assembly GCA_029963805.1). Classification (NCBI taxonomy): domain Eukaryota; kingdom Metazoa; phylum Arthropoda; class Insecta; order Coleoptera; family Cerambycidae; genus Aromia; species Aromia moschata. The sequence goes on from JAPWTK010000009.1 coordinate 785,812, forward strand.
AAAAAGAAAATTCCAAAAAGTCTAAAAAAAACAAAACTAAAAAAAAAAACCAAAAACTAAAAACTAAAAACATAGTAAAAACAAAAAAAATTAAGCCACAAAGTCTCTCTACGTCCTCGTCGTTGGCTTCGGGTAATACTGATGGAGAGACCATCAATCAGTCACACACTGAACGGCAAAATGATTCCAAAATCACCATAAAAACCAATCCGATTTTGAATCAATGGAGGGAAAATGTGTTTACGCTTTGGATTGGCCAGTGACAGCCTACTATGTTTTTTCCAACCTATTCTTGTAAATTATCTATTCAGGAATATTTTTTTTTTAGTTCAATTGAATTATTGACAGACCCCCTGAATGGCCAATAAATATTTTATAGTGAACGTCGTTTAAAATTTGATAAAATAATTTTCTTACCCAGTGAGAGAAAAAGGAGCAATACATACTATCCCCTGAAAAGGGTAGAGTATTATATACTTTATTGTTGTAAACAAAATTAATCTTTCCTGATTTTGGAGAATTTTCTACTCTCAAAAACTTATTACAAAGTAATATTGTAGATACTTAAGGCAGAGTCCGAGAAAGATGATAACAATAGGTTGTTTCTAATCATAAAGGGGTGGTTTTTGAAGGGTAACGCAAAAATTACTATCATCATCGCATTCCTCAACCTCGAAAACCCCATAGAAACATTTACTTGGAATTTTAAAAAAATTAAAAATTTTCCGGATCGTTAGCTGACGGAACATCTTATATAAGACGCTATTTGGAGTTTGTACTGCATGGGGGTTGAATGTACAAAGTAGGACTTCAAATTAGATTATGAATTAGTTCCGTAATTTGTCCAATTTTGGGTCCGTATTCACGTCTTTAAATCCTCTAAATTTTGTGATCTGGTAGTATAGACTTTCTCCTTTAGATATCTCCAAAGAAAATCCAGAGGCGTAAGATCTGGATGGCTTGGAGGCCACTCTATTGGTTGTCTCTAGCAATCCAGTGTCTGGTTACATTTAATATGTTTCGTATCTACTTTTACTTCTTGCACTGCACTTTTTCGATGTCCATAACGTTTGTACTGCAGCGTGGCCTAGAGGTAGACACAGGGTGTCATAATATCAACTTCCCCTGTGTGTTTTTTTGAAAAAATGCGTTCGCCCGAACATATAGTTCTTAGGGCTCGTAGTAGGACCGGCGAAACACCTCTCTGCAAACGAGTCGAAAATATTTTTTTTACTCCACGTTTTCCTATTTAATTCGCGGAGTTTAAGACATGCAAGCAATCTTTTTAAGTCCCGGACGAAATGACCTTGTACTTTTGCAAATTTTAATTTTGCCCCAGGTACATCATTTTCCGTTAATTCCATTTTAATTCAGTACGTTTTACGTCGTTGTCAATAGAGAATTCAAAACATTTGTGCCCCCCACCGGTGCTGCCCCTAGCGGATCTTTTTTTAAATCTTCCGAGGAAAAAGGCTCATTCGAATACTGAAAACTGATTTTTTTCTATTATTCTTGCTGACGCGTTTGTAAGCGCTTCTCTGTTCTTGATCTTCACTTTATAAGTCTCAGGTGAAGCGGGGCTCAGTGTAAAACTAACGAGGACAAGAGCGCCACGGAAGAACAAAAAGTCCTTGCCGACGACGAGGGTAGTAAAGAAAAACCTGACGAGATGGAGACGGGAAGTTACGAAAGGAGATAACAGCAAGCGTAACGAAACTCCGTCGGCGAAAAATTGCGACTCGGACGCGAGTACGGAAAAAACTGTGGAAGCCGAACAAGATCGGAACGCGGAAGCTCAAAGTGTAGAACCGGCGAAAGTTAACAACGTGGCCAAAACCGAAGAGGCCACCCCGCCGAAGCCCAGCAAAGACCCAGCGCAGGAAGCGGCCAACCCGGAAGATGGCCTGATTGAGATAGACGACCCGGACGACTACTTGGTATACCTCGAGGAGATCCTGAAGAGGATCCACGTGGAGTTCTACGAGCACTACGACAAGATGGAGTCGGGCGGCGTGCCCGACCTGAAGAAGGTGATCCCGCTGGTGCGCGGCAACGTCCTGCGCGGGTGCCGGCTGGCGTTCAGCGGCCTGGTGCCGACGCACATCAAGCTGGAGCAGTCCAAGGCGTACCAGGTGGCGAGGAGCCTGGGCGCGACGGTCACGCAGGACCTGGAGGACGCCACGACGCACCTGGTGGCCGTCAGGCCGGGCACGGCGAAGGTGAACGCGGGCCGGCGGAAGAGGAACCTGCGGATCGTCACGCCTGACTGGCTGTGGTGCTGCGCGGAGCGCTGGGAGCACGCCGACGAGAAGATCTTCCCGTTGAGCGGCAAGGGCTCGAAGAACCGCCACCCGCCGCCCCACTGCAGCAGCCCAGACCACGCGGCGAGCTGCGCGGACCAGGGCGCGCCGGCGCCGAGGAAGCGCACCCCCAGCGGGCGGTTCATGGACACGATCAATCCGCTCATGTCCTTCTCCAGCGCGGACATCGCCGACATGGATAAAGAGGTGAGTTGTCGCGGTTGGGTTCGGGGTTTTGGGGGAGACGAGCAATCGTGAAGATTGGGGCGTTTCGTGAGAAAAGTTGCAGCAAGACGTAACTGTGTTATAAAAATGTTTAAGATAGAAAAATTCCTGACATGGTTACTTGATTTTTCTGGATTTATTTTGTCGTTGTAGTTGGCCTTGCATTGACTCACAAAATTATTGATAACAACAATGATAACTGTATGCCTTGAAAGAAGCATACAAGTTCTTATAGGAAGTAGTTCTGAAACAAAATTAATAGTAGCATAGGGAATACTAAAACTAATTAAAAAAAAAGGTATATGATTCAATCATGAACTATTTCAGTTATACAAAAAAATGGTGTGTTTTTTTTTTTTTTTTTTTTGTTTTTTTTTTTGGGGAATTTGGGATGTTTCATAAAAAAAGGTTAAGTTTGCATGATGTGTAAAATCAGTAAAAATGATGTTTTTAAGGAGTTTAACAAAATGCACATGATTTAAAACAATATAAAAAAATTTCAACCCAGAACTATTTAAGTTATACAAAAAAAGGGAAATAATAAAAATTATGTATAAAATGCACCAAGTTTGGCCTTGCATTGTGGGAGGGGGTAGCAGTTTCTGGTAAATACAGTGACTTACAAAATTACTGATAACAATAATAATAATTGTATTCCTTGAAGGAAGCATAGAAGTTCTTATACGAAGAAGTTCTGAAACAATCATGATTCAATCCTCAAATTCAGTGATACAAACAAAAAAGTGAAAGAAATATTAACTATGTAACTGCAGATTGTACAGTGTGTTCATTTTATTTTGTACCACATAAAAATGACTAGAAATGTTATTTTTTGAGCTAGAAAATTCAACAAAAAAGTAAGTTAAACTAGTTGGCTTTTACTTAGGTACTTATTAATAATAAAGAGACATCCAAAAGAAAAAAGTCATCAAAGTTGAAGTCGGTTATGAACTAAACTTTTGACAAATGACTGTCGCAATTGTAAAATAAATAATGGCTGTCATATAATGAACAACTTTGACAATTGAATAAGGTTATAAATTTAAGATAGAATAGAAATACATCTTTTTTTACTAGGCCAACTTTGATGACGTTTTTTTTTGGATGGCTCAATATGTACAAATTTCAACATTATACAGGGTGATTAAAAAATATGGGACGAAAAATTAATGACAGGTACTAGATCAGAAATAAACCGACCTGAATTTTTTTTAAATTTAACGTCTTTCATACTATAATAACTCATACATTCTCTGAATAAAAAGTAATATGTCATGGAAATGTCATCTTTGTATCGTTCTCCTGGCCAACTTGGTTTGTAGTTTTAATTCGGCGTGAACATGTGAAACATTCAGTTCCAAAACATTTTTCGAGTTTCGAGTTTTGAACAAGTATACCTTTTCTGTAGAAAAATAATTGTCCGGATTGAAATTCCTCCATGGAGCAAAAAATAGAAACCGGACAAAAATTGTTGTCCCACGAATGTCCGCTTGTGGGAGCTTTCACTGTATATGTAAAGAAAAATCGTTTACGGTGCGAAACGGCAGTGAGAAAACGTTTGATTTGAAGGTGGAAGACATACTGGACGACGAAACGGACAGCAGCGAGGAGGAGGAGGGGCCGCCCAAGGAGCGCGACGTCGCGAACAACAGCAGCAGCAGCGACGAGGACCTGTCGGCCGACTACCCGCGGGGCTACAAGCGCCGACGGGCGGAGGAGGACGACGAGGCGGCGGACGACTACAACAGCACGGAGGACGAGTCGCCGAGCGTGAAGTTCCGACGGGGTGAGAGTGTGGACGATGTGCTGGACATAGACAGGGACTCGGACAGGGACGACGCGCAGGACAGTGACGGCAGCGTCGACCCGCCCGACGAGGTGGACGACGGCGAGTGGAACATGATGGGCGCGGCCCTGGAAAGGGAGTTCCTGTCGAATAACTAATGCAGGTCGCCGCCCGAATTCACCGGTAAAGCAAAACCGATTCGATTCGATTTTGCCTCGTTGACTATTATTATTTTTTTTTTTATAATTTGTTGAATCGATATTTTGTACTTCTGAATAGCGCAGGCCGACGAGATATTTAAACCGGAAAGCGGAGTTTTAGGTTTCCGAGGGTTTTCGACGTGCTGGCAAAAATCGCGGTAGATTTGAGGTTATGTCACATCACCACGTAATTATATTTTACAAAATCATTTACGGATTCTGAAAGAGCTACTCTTGCCCTTCAAAACCCATTTTGATTTATCCCGTTATAAATAGTTTTAAATAGAGGTATTGCAGAAAACGTTTTCGTTTTCGATTTTCGTTCAATCTTTCTGAAAATTTATATACGGGGGTTTTGGAGGTGGCTGATTACGAATTCGGAGTCAAATTTGCAAAATTCCAAATGGCGGACTGGAAGACTGAAAATACGAGAGGTGATCAAAAAGTTCCAGGACTGATTTTTTATAAAATTGTTAAAGAATCTTACAAGTTATTGGACATTGTCTCCTTCAAAGTACTGCCCTTGGGAAGCTATATATCTTTCCCACCTCCATTTCCACTGCTGGAAACACCTTGACAACTCATTTTCCGGAATGCTGTTTAGCTCATCCGACGATTTTTTTCTTAAATTTCGTCAAATCTCTGCCATTTTAAAGGTCCAATCTTAATTTCGTTTAATCTTCCTGAAAATTTAGATGTAGGGGTTTTTGAGGTGGCGGACCCAAGATGGCGGACTAAGAGTTTGAAAATATGTTCATTGGAAATTTGTGTTTTACTTCAAAAAATTTGTACTCAGGGGTAATTGAGGGTGCTGTTTACGAATTTGATGTTACTTTTTTTTTGTAATTCAATATGGCGGACGCAAAATAACGGACCAATAATTTTCATTGAAATTTTTTTGAAAGATACATATTCTTAATAAAATAATTCGCTATTTTGCGCCCGCTGTATTGAATAAAAAAAAAAGATAACAACAAATTCGTAAACAGCGTCCTCAATAACCCCTGGGTACAAATTTTCAATGTTTCACAAAAAATTCCAATAAACATACGAAGGGTGATCAAAAAATTCCACTACAGTTTTTTTATAAATTTATTAGACAAACTTACAAGTTATTGGCCATTGTCTCCTTTAATGTACTCCCTCTGGGAAGCCATACATTTTCCCCATCTCCGTTTCCACTTCTACCAAGACCTTGAGAACTCATCTTCTGGAATGCTGTTCGGCTCATCCAGCGAATTATCTTTAATTTCATCAAATGAGTCGAATCTCTTCCCTTCAAGGGTCTCTTGAGTTTTGGAAATAGGAAGACGTCCGCAGGGGCCAGATCTGGCGAGTACGGAGGCTGGGGGAGGACAGTTATGGCACTTTTTGCGCAATAATCGCGAACGAGCAATGCTGAATGAAATGATGAGAAATTCGTGGTAGACAACACATCCTTCCAGTCAAAGAAACCGTGAACATGACTTTCACATCAGATTTGATTTGACGAGCCTTTTTGATGATTGGTTGATTGATTGGATGATGAAGAGGATATTGTCTTCAATTGTGATGATTGGACCCTTAAAATGGCAGAGATTTGACTCATTTGACGAAATCAAAGAAAAATCGCCTGATGAACTAAACAGCATTCCAGAAAATGAGTTGTCAAGGTCTTTACAGCAGTAGAAATGGAGGTGGGAAAGATATATAGCTTCCCAAGGGGAGTACTTTGAAGGAGAGTGTCCAATAACTTGGAAGTTTGTTTAATAAATTTATAAAAAAATCAGTTCTGGAACTTTTTGATCACCCCTCGTATTTTCAATCTCTCAGATCGACGTTTGGAATTTTGCAATATGACTGAATTCGTAATCTGCGACCTCCAAAACCCTTATTTCTAGATTTTCAGAAGGATTGAACGAAAAACAAGGCAAAGAATAATTTTTTTCGTAAAAAAAAAAGCGTGTTTTCTGCAATTTTTTTTTACTATTTCAAAATACGATTTCTCAAAGAAGAAAAAATATACCAGGATAATTCAGAATGGGTTTTGAAAGGCAAGATAAGCTCTTTCAAAATGAAAACCGTGATTTTTGCACTTTTAGGTTAGAATATCCTTGAAAATCGGGGCCAATTCTCACCAAATGGGAAAAGATACTCTGGTTTCTGGTGAAATATTTCTGCCGAATTCTGTCGGCCTGTGTAATTACTGATTGTGTATATGCGAATGAAGAGTGAGATGTACTTGTAATAAGTAGTCGCGTCTATCGCTGTAAATTTTAGGAAGTAGACACATAAATTAGAACTTAGACGTTAAACAATTTTCCAGTCGAACAGGGTGTCGCCGCAGCGTTAAACTTTTTTTTGCAGGTCATTCCTACAACCACGGAATCGTTAAATCTGTTCACAGACTAGTATAGAGTAAGGTCTGGCTATTAATCGCAGCTTGTTGTAGTAATCTTTCCCGTTAATAAGTAGTAAAAAGTCTCGGCGGATATCGTAAAAACTGAGGTTATGTAGTGCCGTAACAATATTTCACAAAGGAATATTTTGACAGCGAAAAGAAGTAAATTAATGACACATGCGTCAAGTTCACTTTTCAATTGTTTCGATTAACGGAAAGCTACAAAATAGACGTAAATTTTGATACGATAACATAACCTCAAATTTACTTTTTCTGAACGAGGGAGTGTTAAGAGTTAATTTAACAGCGAGTGGCTATTATATATTCCAGATACTTTAATTAACATTTATTATGGTTTTAATAATTGAGTGATAAAAAAATAATTGTAATAGATTAATTCTAATCGTTAATCTATTAAAAATTGGTTTGATTCTGTTGATAGACATGAACTGATTATTTTTTTCGTGCAATTTTTCTAAAATTCTGTATTTAGGAAAGGCGGGCAACACAGATATTCAACGTTGACTAACGCTTAATATTTTGTTTTGTGTATTTTCCAAAAGACAGATAATTTGTTGAAAAGAGTTTTGCAAATACAGTAATTTCGTTCTGTGACGATATTCGGTAATCGTTTTTTTGTTTATGGAAGGAATATTTGATTTATTAGTAATTTTAATGAAGATTACGGAAAATTTAAGGTTTTTTAAAAGAGGGATTTTAAAATTTTAGTTGTCAAACCCTGCGAAAATGTGTGCTTAATGAAGGGTGTGTCCTGTGCCTTTGCAGGGAATGTGGAGGACATTTTAAAGTTTTAGGCTGAGACTATATGATTTAAAAAGGATTTGTGTATTGGTGACAATAAGTTATGTTCCTTGTTTTCCCCAGAACGTCTCAACAAGTCTACCTTTTCGTAAACAAAAATTATTATTTCCAACGTGTATCTAACCGAATTTCATTGGCTTTCCAAGTTCAAATAGAGCTGAAACGATTTTAATCAAATGTAATAAATGCAATAACATTACTTGTTTCACCTCTAGAATGTTGGAAATATCTTATATTCTCGAAAAATCGATGAGCTATCGGTATTGGTAAGAAAGTAGCTCAATTTTCACTTTGACAGTTTTTTTTCCACAAAAATGGGCAGTCAGATTTAATCAGTCAGCAGTAATGGCCAATCCATGCGCAATGGAGAGCAGAGCTTTTCATCGTTTTCTCGCAAGTTAGAGGGGTCAAATTCACGAATCAACGAATATCAATAAACCTCCCACATCTAGCCAAAAAAAAAGTCATCAAAGTTGGCCGAAAAAAAAGACGTATTTCTATTCTTAATCGAATTTATAACCTTATTTACTTGTCAAGACTGTCACATCATATGACAGCCATTGTTAATTTTACAAATTGTGACAGTCACTTGTCAAAAGTTTGACGTAACCGAAAAGCTTAAACATGACCACTATTTCCATCTCTCTCGTTCATAGCCAGAGCTGATGACGTTTTTTTTTTAACGTTTTTATTTTCGTAGTCTCGACTGTCAACTGATTATAATTAATACTACGTCTGTTGCCACCACCGCCACTGATGCTATTAAAATACACAGATCTCGACTGATTCATTCCAATAATTTTTGGTCGAGGTATACCTCAAATTGAGACAAAGATCTTATCGTGTTACCAAAAATAGCAATCTCTGATTCATCTGTATCTTTTTTTTGTATTAATTTTTCATAAATGTGATATGAATGAATAATGGTGGAATTTTACTACAAACAAGTTGTGTTTCTTCTATTTTTTTTTAAATTCTAAATCTTGAAATTGTGTTAGTGAGAGGTCAAAAATTGCACGTAATTTTTTTTAAAAATGTTATGAGTAATTTTGTTTAATTCTTTGATACCATGGCTCTATTATATTGCTTTACGGTTTATAGTGTAGTTGCTCGCAACAAGACAGGTTTAAACCGAGCAAAACACACACGTGTAATAATTGTGACCCCTAAGTACCAATAATTTCCAAAACGGCTACTCTTATCGCCCTTCAAACTAACAAACAACTAAATATTACTTAACGGTTTTTGTATCAATTTATTGCAAGTCTTATCTTTATATCCCGAAAGAGTATCCCCTTAATTATTATATCCGTTTAGGCTGTAACAGTAATTATATAAGTTGTGTTATGGAATATGTTTTATTGTCTTACCGGTAATTTTTAACCTTTTAAATTTGGCAAATTTAAAGGTTCATTTACGAAGTAGAGGTGTGTTCTCAGTATCGGTCAATATTGAATGATCGTTTTTTTACTTCATTCTTTTTAATTTATTCACAGCGGTTTCGGCTTAAATTGATGGTTATATGTACTTCCTGACGCCTGATTGCGAACACAGTATATTTAGGCAGCTTTGGAGCAGTGTTTTTTATTTACGGACAAACATTTTTTTTTACGCTTTAATTAATTTATTTAGATTAAGCTGACTTTGGAATATTATTTACGCAAGGTGGAATGGTGCATCATCTTGCAGTATAATAAATTATTATGTAGGTAATTGGAAATGGAGTTTTTTTTGCCGTCTTCAACACGTCTAAATATTTCCGAGCATACAATTTACTCCTATTGCATTTATTTTGGCCAATTCTTTATTCTAAATGGCTCCCAAATTTGATAATTCACCTTGTTAATATCGTGAACGAAGCTCTCTTTCTAAATACGACCAATTGGTTGGTCGTAACTAAACTTTTTCCTCATTAAATGTCTCTTGAAACCTCTATTTGGTTAGTGACCAATTTTTTCGACTAAATGCGACTCTTTCCTTTCGATGTAACTTCACTGAAGCCTTAGTTTTATGTGTTCTCTGTCTCCTTCTTCGGTATCCATTGAAATATGCTGAGGCACGTCCATCGCTTATTTGTCCACCTGTTGGTGTGAAGTTACATCATGGACTCCTCCGTTTTTCTTCTGCCGTTTCAAATGCCGTCGTATCCAGGCGGTTTTTGTCATAGTTACTCTTTGTCACTCGTTTCTCACAATTAGAGCATCTATTCTGGCGAATCGCAACAGCGTACCAGGAAAACACTCGATGTGCTGCAAATGTCCGTTTCTATAGCAACCGGAATTGCCACCGCATGTTACACAGAGGCCTGTTATGTGTTTGTTTTCATTTCATTGCTGATTTCACGGTTTACGTGGCCTTGTGGATCATGTTTTGTGTGTTTATTAGAGCAGTCATTATCTAATTGTGATGTATTTTCTGTGAACTGTCGCTTTGCTGGACTCACCTGAATTGATGGTTTACCCATATCAAAATGTCTGTTACATTGTCGAAATATTTGCAATTTATATTGCTCTATGCTTGCTTACAGTCAAACATAACCTCGTTTTTTTTTCGAGCTAGTACTGCCATCTGTAGTCGTACTCTAGCTAGCTCTTCCTCAATGTTATGTAGTGTACACTTGGGTCAGCCAACAGACATAATATCTATAGATCGTTTCTATAGCAACCGCATTGCCACTGCATGTTACACAGAGGCCCGTTATGGGTTTGTTTTCATTTCATCGCTATTTTCACTGTTTGTGCAGCATTGCGGATCATGTTTTGTGTGTTTATTAGAGCATTCATTGTCGTATTATGATGTATGTTCTGTGAACAGTCGCTTTGTAATAATAGTGACATGAGATCGAATTTATTGCGACTCGCCTGAATTGATGGTCCACCCATTTCAAAATGTCTGTTATATTGTCGAAATATTTGCAATTTATACTGCTCTATGCTTGCTTGCAGTCAAACATAACCTTTTTTTTTTGAGCCAGCACTGCCATCTGTAGTCGTACTCTAGCTAGCTCTTCCTCAATGTTATGTGGTGTACACTTGGGACAGCCAACAGTCATAATATCTATAGATCGTTTCAATAGCAACCGCATTGCCACCGCATGTTACACAGAGGCCTCTTATGGGTTTGTTTTCATTTCATCGCTATTTTTACTGTTTGTGCAGCGTTGCCGATCACTTTTTGTGTGTTTATTTGAGTGTTCATTATCGTATTACGATGTATTTTCTACAAACAATCGCTTTGTAATAATCCTGAGATCAAATCTGTTGTGGCTTTTAGGTGTCGATGGTTTACCCATTTCAAGTTGTTTATTAATATTTGCAATTTTTGCTGCTCTGTGCCTGCTTGCACACATAACCTCGTTTCATTTTGTGCTCACACTGTACAACCTCATAAACTGACTCATAAACTGTAACAACCCGTATCAAATACACTACGTTGCATGTTTTATGGTTATGTTATGGTGTGTTGTACATTTTGAGGTTATTTTTATCTACTTACCTGTTCTTTCAGTGCTCGCAATCAAGCCGTCTCGGAGTATAGCCGTTTGATCTTTGACGGTACAGTTTGTGGTCGACAAAAATGCGGTTTCGTTCTTTTTTTATTGCCCGAAACGCGGAACAAAATAATTTTATAACAAACCGTGTGAAACTACTGCTGGAAATTAAAGATAGCACACACATTTATACAATGCTGATTAGAGGCAGTCGTTGCTTATTCTAAGTAACTGAGTAATCAGTGGTAATTATACTCTAAGTTAGTTAAGTCCCCCGTTCGTCCTTGAGACGCACGGCGGGATGAGGCCAAAGTACAAAAATTCTTCCTCGGTTATTTAAAATAATCCGGCGACGTGTGTGCTACCCGTACGTCTTACGTTGGCAATTGAAATAGAACATTGTTCCATAATAATTTTGTGATATTTTAAAATAGACTAGATCATAAGGGTACACGATAATTTTGTTGAATTGTATTCGAACAGTTTCAATTGTTATTGCTTGTAATTTTAATCTTTACTATAAGCTGCAATTTTTGGACAAGACTTGCGTTGTTTTTATTCCCTACCACCCCGTACCGTTTGGGATAACGGCAACGACCCACCTTAAAAATAAGTAAGTTATACGAGGTGTGGCTATTAAATAACCGAACTGATGCTGCTACCGGCGCGCTGCGAGCGTATCGCGACAAGTTTGAACAGAACTGTGTCTAGTGACACTTTCCCCACACTGAGCTCGCTGGACAAGCCAGTGGGTCGCTCAGTTTGACTGTAGCAGTCGATTGAATTAGTCTACGCACCAGTGACGCGTCGAAAAAATAAAGAACATTTAAGACTATTATTGTTTTTATTTATTATGTTGCCTTTTTAATGCTTGAATTAGCACATGGGTAGTTTCATAGGGGTAATTCAGCACTGCTATTCGCAAATAATGAAATAATATTCCTACTGTTACAATAGGTAAGTACATGAGAACTTTAGGGCTAAAATTAACTTTATATTGAATATCGGCTGGAAACTCATAGTTATGGATGGTCAAATTTACATTTAATGAGAAAAAATTACGCTAATATGAGAATTTTTATATTTGTTTCTACATTATTATTTTTAAAATAAGTTGAGGTCAGTTTGTAGACTCTTGATTTGATGATTTTTCTTAGCCTTGTGTTTACCATTTTTGTGTATTTTTTTTTAGTGGTATTAAATAAGTACATATCTAAAATATATTCAAGTCACATTTTCCTAATTATTTCGTATAGTTTGGGGAGTCTTATCAGTCTTATCACTTTAGAGAACGATGTGCTAGGCGATCAGATTAAATTTTCGTAAGCGCCTTACACACTTGACGTTTATAGTTGATCTATCCAGCAGTAGGTGGCGCAAGCGTTTACAAATGTAGTACGTCACATACCGTTCCTTTATTTAAATTCATCTTTTACATACATAGTTTAATTTTTCTGGCAAGACATTAGTGGATAGTGGATGCATAAAACTACAGTTCAGTGTGCCGTAATGGTCTTTTACAATGGTAAGAATAAAACCATTCTTTTTCTGTGCAAACACGTCATTGAAAAATATTGAAAATCCTGCGTGGTAATAGAAATTTTTTGTATCTTATGAATTTGAATTTTGAATACTGCAATATACCTAGCTGTTGGTTCTAGAACCACGTACCACTTCATATAAACTTCCTAAAAAGAGTTCTCTAGAAAACCAATCTCGAAAACAAGGTTTAAATTTTAAATTAGAGCCATGTCTAGGAAGCTTGAAAAGTTTTAGATTGTCAACTGTTTCAATTGTTGCAGCAGTTGCTCTTAGTCACCCATGGAGTGGAGCTCTGCAATTTATTATTGTGTTATAATTTTAAGGTATATTTTGTAATGAGCAGCAAGTAGCAAGAGTGATATTGTTCTGAAATTATAGTTTTTTTTCTAGCTCTTGCACTTCGTATTTTAAATCAGTTTCAAAATGGAGAGGGTTGGAAACAACAGGGAGTATAAACTTATGTGGGAACGCCCAGGAGGTTTAATATGGAAAAAAAATGATTCTGCTCAACCATGGAGTGATGTACCAAGTTATTTATTGTGTGCTGCATACAAGGTAAGATAATGTATATAAAATATGTTAACGTTTGTTCGTAGAAAAAGTGCGTGTTAAATACACGCACTTTTTCTAAAGTAAGTACCAATAAACGCAACATAATATTGTACTAACCCCCAGCTTTGGGCCTTTTTTTGCCCCGATTGGATCTTAAACGGGACGTTTTCCATCGTATATCGAAATAATATTTTATACGTGATATGATTTTCAAGTTAGCAACGATTTCAATGAAATATGACATCATAAATAACCATCGTTATTGATGATGGTTTGTCTTCATGCCTTGTTTTGATTTATAATGTGCTATTGAACCTGTTTTCACTTCGAACAATAATTTCGAGTCAATTTATGTGGTTTTGGAAGATTATTTCCAGAAATGTGATCATTTCCGCTAGGTTTTTACCGTAATATTCCATGCCAGAGTTCTCAGTGCATATAATACGATACCCGCTTAGTGTTAATATACTTCAGTAGATGGTCTCAGACTTTGCATATACATAGGCGACTGGTTTAATTTGAGGAGTGTACCGTTTAGGGCGTTTGTAGGACCAAATGGAAGGCTAGAATAGAAAAAAGTTAAGCAAACCCGTGAAAAATGTTCTCAATAATCCCAAAATCTTGAAAACGCAAAAAGTCTTTTAGTGGTCGTGTCTTTTTCCAAACGTAAAAGTTAGGGAAATTTGTTTTTTTAGAAGCTTTTGTTTGGTTTTTATTAAAAATGCTTTTCAAGGTTTCTCAAAGGCTTGGAAGCTCAGAAAGGGCTTTTTCAAAGCCCCTTCCAAGATTTTCTGGCGGTACGGCAAATTTTTGGACAATATATTGATATAATTTTAAAAAAAAAAAACGATTGCTCAGTTAAAATAGGAAATCTATAATTATTTTAATATAACACATCAGCTAATCTAAGCAGAAAAAAACCAGTCAGAATGGATTCAGACATGCATGAGTAAGTTAAAATGTGATAGTCACCTATTACCTAAGAGAACAATGCGAGTATCTATATATATTTGATTGCAGTAGTCCTGTGTCGGTCAGTGTTGTTGTATTACTTCGTATCCAATACGTTGGATATTGTTATATAATTTCATAATAAAATATGGGAAACGTGTGAAAGGCTATTAATTACTTTTGTACATTACACTTACGATGTGTATGCCTTCTGAAGCGCGACTTATTTCTGCCAACTTTAGTAACCGTGAAGGCAGCATCACAGGCAACAAACTGAATTATTTTTGTGAATTCTCCATAATTAAATTTGAAAAAATATATATTTTTTTTACATTACGTTTTTCACAGGAATATCCTAACGAATTACAGTTCATAGATTTCAATCTCTCTACCTAACTGGATGTTCCAGACACATGTTTATTTCTACTCAACGTTTATTCCGAATTTAAAACATACCTCATGTTGATGCTGCTTTATTTATGTTTACATATACGATCCCACGTTTCTGATTAATACTCGTAACATATGGTCACGATTATGCAGTTCCAAACATGCATCGTTGTAATCATCAAATGGGCATTTGTACTTGTACTCTGACGATTCCTTAGTTACTCCTGCTAGCCTCTGATTTGTATAGCAAACAGTTCTAGTTTATAATCACTATTTATTTAAAACGCTACCGATAAAAATCAACAAACAATCAAATTCAAACGGCATAAGGATCGTCCTCTCCAGAATCGTGATACTTGATGTACGTCTCGACGTGCGTGAAGTCCTTCTTGTCCTCCTGCCAACCTCTGGGCGGGGCCTTGTCGTAATCGAATGCCTTAGACCTCTGGCCGTACACCTTACTGACGGCGTCTATGTGGTCTCGATATCTTGCCGACGCTACTTTCTTCCCGGTCAAAGGATCCGTTACGTCTCCCAAAGGGTATATAACCTCTTTTACCTTGTGCGTGATGAGCCTCGTCATCTTTTGAGGTAGCTGTTCGATGAGAACGACGTCGCCGGTTTTACACTGACTGTCTGGATCGTGTGCGTAGACAAACTCGTGTTTTGGAAAGTACTGAAAGAAATTGAATACTTTTTATGGTGGGAAATTTATAATAAGCAACGATAAACAAGATTAATAACAGACGTGATTCGAACACTATGAAGTGTAATTGACTACCGTATTTGAGGACTTCCTGTGTTCTGTTAACAACCACGGTTGATCAAACTAGTAAATGTGGTTTAACAACGGTTACGTTCCGATAATGTGTTGCTTTTTACGTATTTCATTTAAGGAATTTCGGTTTGTGTGTTATCAATACCACATTTTCAGAAATTGCATTCATTTAAGAGAACGATTTTTCATGATCCGGTCAATGTTGGAACGCATAGTTGTGAATCAAAATTATCACGTGATTAACGGGACATATTCTTAGTTTTAAACGATCTAAAGGAGGCAAATGTTTAGTTAGTTACAAAAATATGGACGAGTGAAGTAAAAAAAAAGTCTTTTCTTGTGTACGACTTACCATTAACAGATTTTCGTCCAACTCCAAGCGTTTCACTTTGAATTTCGCTGCGCCTTGCTTTAAACACGGCACGCACGTTCCTAATAGCATAAATGTGTTGCTAGCTTTCTGTAGTGCCATTTTTGTTGATTACAAATTCCTTTTTTCTACAGGCGAATATTCGACTTACTTGTAGATGAGGTTATGTAGTGATAGAAAATTTGTAGGTTATCTAGAAGTGAGGACCATAGATATCTACAAGAGAAAGTTTTCTAGTAAAATTTCTATGGTGAGCACAGAGTCAATACATTGAACAGATACGTCATTGTGACCATAAGTTTTCCACATTTAAAATGTTTTTGTTACCAATGTGCAAAGGTAGATGTTATTTGACGATCGATTATGAATTAGCATTTGAGTCACGAAGAAGGAAGTGATCCATCTCAACCGTATGTCCAAAAATGAATTTTTAGAGGTACTTTTCACCCATTTATGGCATTATAATTTTATTGTTCAAAAATTGGTAAGTGACAAATGTGGACACCCGAGGACAACTCACTAAAAGCGCAGTTTCAACGGTCTTGCATACTTTACAAATTACTGTGAGATTCAGGCATTTGATGTTAAAGCTCCTTCCAGTTCTTTGATTTCGTTAGTTTCGAGCATGTACAAGAATTAGAAAAAGACAGGCCTTCTTAGTCGAGACAGTGCCGTTTCGGCCACTCGGCCACTTCTCGATTGATTTTCAATGGGACTACAGCACAGTTAGACAAAGAGTAATTTTACTCTTTGGTTAGACGATGGGAAGACTGGTCTAAACAGCCTGTTTTTATCTAATTCTTGTACATCCCCATCACGATCTTTATAATGGCAAAATAAGTCGATCCTCTATGTTTACTAAAGGCGGTCACATACGCAACTACAAGCTTGACAAACATGCACGATCAATCTTTTTGTACAAGCATACTTGAGCGTTAGTATGAACATTTTGCGCTAGCATTTTTATACAGACAGTCAAGTACGCGTACGCCGTCTAGCAACATAGGATCTAAAATCTGTTCACAGTTGCACAAATTAACGATTGGTTCTGTCCCTATTTTAGTATTAGGTATTTTCGGTTTCGAACATAGTGACTTCCATTCCACTGAAACGTCCATAACAAAGTATATTTCGGTTACACGTAAACACGTCCAATTTGGCTCTCTTATCTACATAATTATATAAAATTTATGTGGTAATTAGAACTTTCTTACATCCATGTTCCTCGTACTTTGCCTAGAGAGAGTTTTACGATCACTTTACGACTCTTAATAAAAGCGTTAAACAGAATACGTGTACTCTGTTAGAGAACATGCGAAAAATTAAAGCCCAGATGTTTTGTGCTTGCTCGATGGTAATTTTCCATAAAGCAGCGTTAATGTTTTTTTTTACGGTCAAATTCGAATTAAAACTTGAACCGAAACTGCTAACACGATTATTACGATCACAATATAATTTTGTAGGTCTAAGTAGCCTTGCGGTCATGATGATGTTATTGATATTTCTAACAATTAAGTATTTGTACATGTAGGTATGCATATACCGGGTGTTTTTTTAGCGCGTATTTGGTCAAAAATGTTAAAAAAAATCAAAAACGTTATATGCAACGTCGGTTGTACCTTTTTTTTGCTATTTTCTTAAATATTGACGAATCTACAGAGCGTTTGTATATAAGTTTGTACAAAATTAGAAAGAGGACAGAATCGCACAGTTTGGAAAAAAACATTTTTTTTTGAGTAGTTAAATTAAATGGAATTCTAATTTCATTTAATTTTTGGCATGACATAAGAACACAGGCTGTTCTACTCTACATTTTAAATAAATTCGAAAGATGCTATGCCGAGTGTCCAATTTTTATGTTACACTTTGGCAACATCAAAGCGAGAGAACTTCTTTAGTTTAAACGGAATACCCTGTGTTTTTTCATTAGCTGTCCAACTTGCAGTCCTCTTTCAAGATAAGCATTTTCGATTTCCTCTGCCTCATAAAGATTACTATCAGATTAGCCACAAGCAAATGTAAACAGAAAATTTTAAAAATTTAATGCACCAAGTCATTGCTTCTTCGCTACAAGAATACCTGTCTTCTGTTCTTGTAAATAAAATATGAAGCACAGCATACCTCTTCGTTATTAACTATTTTTTTTGTATTTGTTTTTATATTGATAATAGTTGTTGTTATTGATAATAATAAATTGTTTGTTGGATTGTACGGCATAATCGGAAAAAACTAAGGGGGGACAACCTCCAAGATTTTAATGAAAAAAAGGTCATATAAAGTTTTTTCCTAAGTGGCTTAGATTTTTAGATATGTAGAGCATTGGATTTTTTAAAATACACTAGTAACAAAAATTAAAGGATATTAAAAAAATTCCAAATTTTTGGGTGATTTTCAACAAGAGATAACTCGGAGAAAAATGGTCGTACAGAAAATAAAAAAAAAGGAAATTGTAGACTCAAGTGTCTAGTTTACAGATCTGGACTTAAACATTTTTTAGCGGGAGCGGTTCTCACGTAATCATTCGAAAATCAACAAAAAAAAAAATTCCAAATTTTTGCTCGTCTTTAAAATGGTTTGCGGAATTTTTTTTCATCATGCGACCATAAAGCTCTTTTAGGCAATTGAATCAGCTTTAATTTGACCTCTTAACGAGCTCCGTACGATGATTTGCCGCGAAAAAACGCATAAAAAATCGAAAAACTGCTTGTTACTGTGATTTTTGACCGAAACGATAAATTTAAACCTTCTATGAAAAACTTCTTTAAACCACAGAAAAAAAAAATCGCAGCGCTTTGCAACTTTGAGGGTTTTTTGGGGACACTTTGTGGTTAAAAATTTACCGACGATTTCCTTCGTTCATCCACTATATCTAAAGATACCAAATTTCCCAAATATCCTTAAATTCGCAAATTTTTAACTTTTTCAACCAACATTATCATTTCAAAATTTTTTTTTATCAATCGCCCCCGATTGTGCTTATAGAGAATGTTTTGCAGTTTCCAAAACCCTACCTCCATTTTCTGTACGATCATTAGTTCCCGAGTAATTGTCAAAGTTGAAAAGTACTTTTTTTGCTTTGATCGACGATGGCAAATATGTGGCAAATCATCGCACGGAGCTCATTAAGAGGTCAGATTAAAGCTGATTAAATTGTCTTAAGAGCTTTATGGTCGCATGATGGAAAACATTTTTTTTGAAGTCCACAGACCATTTTAAAGACGAGCAAAAATTTGGATTTTTTTTTTGTTGGTTTTCGGATGATTACGTGAGAACCGTTCCCGCTAAAAAAAATTTAAGTCCAGATCTGAAAACTAGACACTTGAGGCTACAATTTCCTTTTTTTTTATTTTCTGTACGACCTTTTTTCTCCGAGTTATCCCTTGTTGAAAATCACCCAAAAATTTGGAATTTTGTTAATATCCTTTAATTTTTGTTACTAGTGTATATTAGGATTTTTGGAAAACCTTTGAAGTAAACTATTAAATTAGTTACACATTAATTAAAGTAATAAACAAACACTTAATAGAAATGCTGTTATTGGCATTAATATTATATTTAATATCATTAAATATTAACAGCATTTCTATTAATTGTTTGTTTATTACTTATTCAATGTTTTTATTGGTGATGACTGGTGGTTTATTTAATTTAATTCAAAATAATTTAATGTAGATTAATTATTATTGTAGTTAATTGTAGTTAATTGTGGTAGTATTGTAGTTAATTGGTATTGCTTGAAAAAAAAATTAAGAGCAAAAACATGCCTTTCATCACGATATGTAAGAGCAATTTAAAAAGAAAATTTTAGTCTGCTCCAGACATAAAAAAAAAAAACCCACAATCCTAACGCTCTGTAAAGTATCTTCAGTTTTTCAGGTTACTTAGGAAACATCCTGTATTTACATAAATTACGTTAATCTTGAAGTGGGGCTCTGTTTTAATTCGATTTTTTGAAAGTAAAATAGTTCGATGAGTCACGATAATGCCAGACTAGACTCAGACCTATGTAGTTTTAAATATAGAAGGAACAAACAAAATTCTTCCTCTATATTTTCGACGAATGCACGTCTCCGATACCACTCGAGCCGTTTTCTCCGTGTTTCCTGTAATCTCTAAACGTCCATTTATCCGTTTCTCGAGCGTTTCGTGGCGATCGCCCAGCTCGAAGTGCCTCTCACACCGCGAGATTGATGGACCTCCGCCTCTTAAGATCTTAAGCCGCTGGTGCGGCGCGGCGTTTACTAGATGGCGCACCAGTGACGAGGAGGGCGAAATCCGTCCGTTCTAGTTTCGACCCACTCTCCGAGGTAGGCAGCTGCGATCTCTGGGCACGCGCGTTCAGTGTTGTCGATATGTCCGTGTTTATTATTTACCGCTCCACGAAATAAAGGGTTTTTCACATTCCGACCGAATAATGCGGTTTTCGGTCATCGTACAGTTTGTGTGTTCGAATGTGTCGAGTCTAATCGCGTCTGGATGATGTTTTTGAGTGTTGTGCCGTCGAAGAACCTGTTTGTTTACATCTGCCCCATTTGATTACAGGCGATTTTCTGCTGTTGGGATTATTTTCGTTCGGTAAGTGGACTGATATTACAGTTTTATTGTGTGAAAAAGGGTTGCGGGACAATTATACAATGTCTCGTAAACCCTAAAATTGATGATTAAACACTTAAATATCTGGCACGCCTAAGCATCTCAGGGCCTACTTACATTTACATTTTACATGCATACTAACGTCAGTGATTCGTTTTTGTTTTTATCAGATACAAAAATTATGTTAACTAGTGAGGTTTATTAGTGACTTAATTTTGTACAACATGTTAATGAGTTTGCTATTAGTGTTTTATATGTTGAATAAGGTATGTACTTAACAATAACTGCATTTTTTAATCCCTGTTTATATTATAAAATCATATTAATCATATTTCGAGGTACGCGGTTATCTGAATGAAAACATTAATGCAGGTGACTTAAAATTTATTGTTTATGTTTACACACGTAAACATACACTACTGTTATTCACGTAGGCATTATACACGCTTTTTATACGAGTAATTGATATATAACTGCTAGATTAGGATTGCAAAGCTTTCAGTTTTAAAATGACGAAGAAAAAACATTTGTTTTACAACTGTACTGTTAAGTATTTAAAAACTAAAAGGAAATGTAGAAAAAGGGAATCATCGTTGACGTTAAACGTACCTAACCTAACTTTTGTAGATTCGCGATTTACGTCTCAACGAGGAGTTGAATAGACAATTTTATTTAATGAAAAATATATATCCAATTAACGACATACCTGGTATACAAAACCTGCGTACATATAATTATAGACATCCAAAAAAAAACGTCATCAACTCTGGCTATGAACAAGAGAGATGGAAATAGCGGTCACGTCTAATGGTGGGTTCATGCAGAAATTTTTAGTAATAAGAATAAGAATAGTAATAAGCATAAAAGTTAAACCTTCGTTTTATAATGACCCAGTTCATGCAGCTCATTAAAACTTGTTTTATATGCCAGTTCATGCAGCAAATCCTTATTTTTAAAATTATTACTAAAAATTATGTTTACTGCATGAACTGGGTCATTATAAAACGAAGGTTTAACTTTTATGCTTATTACTATTCTTATTCTTATTACTAAAAATTTCTGCATGAACCCACCAACAGTAAATATGGTTATAAATTCAATTAAGAATAGAAATACGTCTTTTTTTCTCGGCCAGCTTTGATGACGTTTTTTTTGGATGATTTGTTATACAATACATATCTATGTAGGCGCCTACATATCTATGTAGGCGTTTTCTACTGTCATGCTCAAGGGGTGTTTTGAAAATAACCACCTTAGTAGTTGCAGAGTTGGGCAAAGCCCTCGGTTAAAGGGCTTGAGGCCTTAAGCTCCAAGCCCTCACTTAAAGTGCTTCGGATTTTCAAGCTCTAATTACTTTTTAAAATGAAATGATTTACACTTCGGTGAAAGTGGATTTAAAATATTTGTTTTTTGAAGTACAAAACATAAAATGATCATAGATCAACGTATATTCAGTACCTACCTAATATTATATGTAATACAGTTTGTATTTACTCATTTTTTTAAGTATATTAGAATTTTAAGTGCTATAAAACACTTTGAAAGGAATTCAGTTCCTCTGATAGTTCTTGAGGTCCTTTGAGAAAAGTTACTTTTATAGGGCTTGAAGTCCTTTTTTGGATTACTATTTACAAAGCACTTTTATTAAGTAATTCAGGCACTGACTCGACAGGGCTCGAAGCACATTTCTAAGCACAAAGCACTAAAACGCTGGACAATATTGGTAGATTACATTTGCTGAGACTTGTTCTTTATATGTACAGTTCAGTCAGTCAAACTTCAATTTTAATTTCTTCTGAAACAACAATTCGTTTCTTATGTTAAGTCAGAGTTTCAGCTAAGTTTTCAGCTTATTAGATCATCCTCGATGAACTAAAAATTAATTGTAAAATTTTTAATACGCTGACGATTTTACTCTCAGTCGATTACCTTTCGATATTATTATTGTTATATATTACACATTACAGTTGCTAGTGAGTGGTACATTTTTATTTTTACGAAGATTTTGCTGTTACACTTGTTTTACATGGTTAATCGTTTTTGTTACGTAACAGACCAGGTACCCAACAGATAAGATGCGGTTTAGATGTAAGATAAAAATTGGTAGTCGGAAAAGCATAGGTAGCACGTGACCGGAGTTTTTACGGGGGCCTACACTTAAATATTTTTACAAAATTAAATATTTACTACCGCTTTGCATGCCAGTTTTATGTATTTACCCTTTCTGTAATTTATGATGTTATATTATTATAGAAATAACTGTAAGAATTCTTGTCCAATCAAAGACTGCCTTTTTAAATGATCGGCTGCAACTGTTAACAGCGCAATTAGAAATAACTTAACAGAGGTACAGAATGGGTCCATAAACTTCGTTATTCAGTCGTTCGTGTACGCTTTATTACCTGCTTTGTTATGAGTAATAAAAATGTGCAGTAATATCTGATGTAATCTTTTTCGAGACTTATTTGGATACATGTATTGCGTAATGTATTCAGAAGATTAAATACTTACTTGTATAACACTGGTATTTGTTAAAAACCCGTTAAAAAAACTTACCTAATTTGGTAATCCTACCAGGCTTGGGGTGTTTGGGGGGTTTTAGGGGGTTTCGAATAAGGTTACGTCGTTAAATTTTCGATAAAAAAGTTGCCAGTATGATTTTTAAAGAAAATCACGTCGTTGGCAACATATCATAGTTGGCAATAGGTTAGTACTACTTAGTACCCAGCCGAACCTATTTCCTATAAGTTCCGAAAGTACTTACCTACATCTAAAGGATGCTTAAACAGGGCGAGTATTTAGGTTTTTAATTTGTATTTGGTCTACGGAACCGTTGCTTCATAAGGTGGGGCCAAAATGTGACACGTGAGGTTGTTTTGCATCCTTTTTTGCCACTTTAAAAATATTTTTGAATACAGTGTGTTCATATATGTACTCATATGCGATGGGTAACTATTTTATTTTAATTGGAACACCCTATATATTTTTTGATGTTTGGAAAGAGCACACAGTTTGGAATGAAAATTGTATGTTCTTACCAAATTTGTGAAAATATATAGGGCGTTCCAGTTAAAATAAGGAAGTTAGCGACGCTCAGAAGTATTTTATATGACCATGTATAGTCCTCTATTAATTGAAAATGATAAATACCCTGGGGAACAGAAAAGCGGTGCAACTTTATGATTCCATGGGCGCTTCTTTTAAAATTCAAATTAAAATTCATAAAAAGGAATTAAAATAGCCTAAACCTTATATTTATTGTGTAAATAATGCTAACACCAAAAATTGTGTGTGTTAATAAACCTAGCTAAATCGTACTGGCGCCTTAAAAAGAATTTCTAAAGTCATTAAGACGAAAATTTGGCAGTGGACGGGTATTTGGATGTTACAACCTAGTTACTGGTCGCTTTCTGGTCCGGATCGGTGTTGCTGGCTCCTCCGGCTCTTCAACTAAGACTACAAAGTTGTTTTAATTTATAATTATTTTTTCCAGCAATTTTAAACGTTTATAATCAAGAAAATTATTAGTATTTCAAATATATTTCACTCTAAACCTTCGAAGTGAGGTATGGCTTAATTTTAGAAAATATATCTGACAACTTTGCTTTTTTCTACCTATTTTCAATTTAAAATTGAAATAGAGTAGATCCATTAGTATTTTAAAAAAATGTGAAACAACCACACATCTTACATTTTAGCTTTATGAAACAACGATTCTATAGACCAAATGCTCACCAAAAACTCATCCTGTATAAGTTTCAAAAAGTAAGTTTAGTAAAAAAAGGTTTCTACAAACAATAAAAACTTTTCGATGTTAAAACTACCTATGTCAAAAATAGCACTAGTATCAACAAATTTAGAGTTTCAAATATCCTGTATTCTTCTTTTTGGTATGGTAGTTTGCGAATTTGGGCGGCGATGTGCTTCTCGAGCTGCCTCGTATAGTAATCTAGAAATACCGATTCAATTTAGAAAGTGAATGTTGTCTGACCCGAACCGAACAGACACGTCGAGCTACAGTATTAATAGCACCACTTAAATTTAGGCTCAATGAATTCAATTTATTTTATTATATAATCAAATTTTCCATAATATATTCAATTAAATAAAACGGTCGCTGATGGAAAAATAAAAATAGGGTCGCGCAAACGTGTCCTTGTTTTTTTTTTTCCCACATAGTCGGATTCTTACTAATAAAATAAAATAGACTCAGAACCATTTTAACCGTATGGTTGTGCAAATTAGGATTTTTTTTTTCGTTGTTCATCTCGGTCGTTCCGTAGAGTAATCTCTGTGATAACATATTTTCGCTCAAAAAAATGCTGTTATAATTTATTATTATAAAATCGTTAAAAAATATAATAGTAGACAAAACATTGATAGAAAGAAATTGGAAAACAAATTTTGGATTTTCATTTTTTTGTCATTAAGTCGTTGGCTTGTAATTGTAAATCGGAACACACTCTATGATTGTTTGAAACGTGCTTCATTTTAATAAATATGAGTCATGTTCGTTTGCCCATGGATTGAACTGGTTTGTCCACAGTTGGCTTAATATATAATTCATGGTTTTCCAATTATGGGGAGGATTTTTAAAAATTTTTGACTGAACGATGGGAAAGCGAAAATAACAGATGGGCAATCGTAAGCTCACCTTGGGCAGAAAAAAAACAAATCGTAAATTTTCAATAGTCCTTAACATTAGTTACTGGTTTTCAAACGGATTTTTTTTTCTTCCCTATCTCCTTAACTGAAGATGTGCAGAAATAAATCTCTTAATGGGCAAACAGCACGCTATAAATAAAGCAGGACAATTCGACTTCGCAGACCTGCTTGAAAGTATAATTCCCATTTGATGTTTTCGATTTTAACCGCAGTGGTCAGCCTGCGGTTCGCCACCAAACCAACCGAGTTGTTTTATTATCATAGACAAACCAATAAAAGTCTTAATCTTAGTATTGACCGCAGACTAAAACGCATAGAGGACGTAGTCCCCAAGCTCACTTATTTAATCGGGCATTATTTAACAAAACCCGTTTTATAAGAGGCTGACACGTGGCGGACGATGGTCACGTGTGGTAGCACGTGCCCTTTTATAAATCTCAGCGCACATAACCTTCACGACACGTATAGATAAGCAAGGAATCGGCGATGATAGGAATTACCTCTCAGGAGCAGATAATTATGTCAGGTCTCGGATATCCTGCATACAGTGCGTTCCATTTTAAGCGGTTCTACTCTTACGTTACCTAATGAATTTTCATTTGTTATCCTTTCATCGTGTAGTGTGTGCCCAACGTATAAAAATGTATACTTGTATACATGGTATGTTTTACACAGCTTGTATAAACATTTTTAAATATTGTTGAAAGTATACTCCTTTTTGAGTGTTCCTTATATTCGGATAATTTTTGTATTACAGTATTGATATTTGCTGTTCAAACCTCTCTTTAGATCTGAGACATGAGAAAAATCTAATTAAGGATTATAGCTAAGAATAACGGTTACTCAGTCCATTTAATAGATACATTAATAAGGAAGCATACATTTAGAGAGCCTTGTACAATTCCACGACTTTTCGTAGAGATACTGACAATTCCAAATTTGTTTTGTTATCATATGAACCTAAATTCACCCGCGGACTAGATAAAGTTTTTAAAAATATCAATATCAATTTGGTCTATAATTCTAAAAACAAACTCCAGGCGCTTTTGGGCAACCCCAAAGATAAAATCCACAATAACGAAAAGTCAGGAATAGGGTTATACGAAATAAGTTGTAAAGACTGTGATCAAAAGTATATTGGGCAAACAAAAACATCTTTTTTGACTAGATTTAAAGAACACATGACTCATTTGAAATATGGCAGAATGGAAAAATCTTGTATCGCCCAACACGCTTTTGACAACATCTATAGGACAGATAATGATTTAAAATTAATTAGAAATGTCACAAACAGTAGATAGTTTGATGCTTTTGAAAGTTTAGAAATCATTAATTGTACCAGTAGTATGAATAAGGACAATGGTCCGATACCCACCAAATTACTGCTAAAGTTGAAAATTGCTTTTTTTTTCACCATTTTTTTTTACTTCGAAAGTAGGGCGACTATGATCATCAAATCTCTTGGAGGGACTGCTGTTTGTAGTATGAAGTTACAAAAAAAAATTCAGCTCGAACCGTTAATAACTTTTCGAGTAATTAACCATCGAATTTTTTTGTAAGCCTTAATTAACTATGGCGTCATTTCTTTGTTTATTGTACGATATTGACCGGATTGGGCTAGAAAAATCATAAATCTTTTCAAGTTTGCTAAACTTTGTGAGATTTTGTTTTTAAAATTCGCGCCTTGAAGCGTACTTTCAAGATCTTATAGTCACAATTCTGAGAATTTCGGAGCGGCAACGCTAAAACAATATATATGTCGTGTCAAAAAAGGTAGTCGCTTAGAAAACGCTATAAAACCGGCCCAAATTAATATTTTTCTAAATCTCAAATTTTGAGATTTATGATTTTTCTAGCCCAACCCGGTCAATATCGTACAATAAACAAAGAAATGGCGGCATTGTTAATTAAGGCTTGCAAAAAAATTCGATTGTTATTTACTCGAAAAGTGATTAACGGATCGAGCTGAAATTTTTTTTGTAACTTCATACTGCAAATAGCAGTCCCTCAAAGATCATCGCCCTATTTTCGAAGTAAAAAAATTGTGAAAAAAGCACTTTTTCAACTTCAGCAGTCATTTGCAAGTTAACAATAGCACTTGGAGACTTCGGGTTGGGCTTAAAATTTTGGAAATTCAATAGGCTACAACTTCTTAAATGCATATGCTATATAAAATATGCCAAGGAACGGAGATATAAGCGGAAATGTGAAAAAAAAAGACGTTTTTTTTTTCACAAATTGTTAATTTAAAAAATTAACAATTAACGGTTTCTGCTCTACGGACCCCGCTCATTGTGTTCTACGCAAAAAAATACATAGGCTGTCAAAACTAGCCCTATATCTTTCAAGAACACTTTTTGATGATTTTAGCTCCCTGTCTACTGGTGTCATATCTGATAGATATGACACCAGACCGCGGTAGTGATGGGTAGTTTCAGTAACCTGGCCTCAAAAGCTGTATTTTTTTCCGCCGGTTTGGTACGCCACTTTGCGAACAGAGGCGGTAGAAGTGAACAAATGAAAAAGAGAGTTCGATAACAATATTTTTTCAGGATTTCATGTATTGAAACAATTTTTTAAATATTTAATAAAAACGTAAGCTAGAGAGGTTTTCTTTATTAAAATTTAGATTTACCTTGACACGAATGATTTAACGAATTAATTGAAACACTGTACAGTTTATATAATCATTATATAGTCTATAATTTTCATATAGACACGTGTATGAGCCGTGTATGCGATTTGTCTGTTGTATTGGCAGGAAATTACCAACACTTCACGCAACATAGAAGCGACTTTGCTATACCAGATACCAGTGCCAAACGAGCGGTCATGCGCCCTGTTTGCGGTCATGAGATCTATTCGCAACCTCGTTCCGGAATCGCGTGATTTCGGTACGTGATTTATGCGGAACGGAAACGTTCGGTACGTTCCGAAGAAGGAACCGTTTTTTTCCATCACTAGACCGCGGTACCCCCGTGGATTGTTCTGTGCTCCGGTAGCGGAAAAAAGTCACGTAATACCTACCTATCCGGAGCACCGCGGCCGACGCGCTGCCCAAATATTTCATGAAACAGGCGCGCCCCCTCGCATAAAGAATGCACGGCGCATTACGTACCTCCACTGCCCGCTCCCTCCCCCGCGCCCCCGATCGGGGGCGGTGCAGAAGATTGCAAAGGCTCGGCGGGCGCTTTCACGGCGGATGTACACGCGTTTATATAAAACTTTCATAAAACAAATTAAAAAGATGAAAGGCAATACGGGCTCCGCTGGAAATTAAAAGTGGTTCTATGTATGTAGGTAATTCGTACGTAAATGGAAAACGAACGCGAGGGGGCGCCGCTCTCTCGGCGGGCTGGTAAGTAGAGTTGGGAAGAACGATTCATTATCCGGAACGTTCCGAACATTCTCGTTCCAATAAAATACCGTTCCAAAAGAACGGTATATCGGAACGTCGTTCCATGGTCAAGTTTTATGGTATTTACTAGCTGACCCGGCAAACGTTGTTCTGCCATATTGAAAATTTGGGTTTATAGGTATTTTTTTGATGCCAAATAAAAAAATACAAAAACATTTTTTGTCAAAAAAATAGAAAAAAAATTTCTGGATAGGGACACCCTAATCACCTAGCGGTATGAAATATACTTTACGACCTATTCTCATACCTACCAAATATACATAAAGAATTTCATAAAAATCGGTCGAGCCGTTTCGGAGAAGTGCGACCACAAACACCGTGACACGAGATTTTTATATATATGTACATATAAGATTTGCCAAAAGTTCTGATTCTCCATAATCCTACGACACTACCACAGCATTATGCTGTGACACTACCCTGTCAAAATTTACAGAATTAAAATATGATATTATAGTTAGTAAACTAAATAGTAAACTTTGACCGTGTTATGTAGTTATCCACTCTTTTGCTTATCATTTTTGTTTTCAAATCATTTCTTTAAATCAGAATTCTTCTGTACGGGTCGCCGGGTCGCGTTATTACTTATAACTCATGATTGCAAAAAACGACTTGCGAAAATCACCTACACATTTTTATACAACGAAAACGGTTTGATTCATAAAAGTTTATAATTTCGCGAAAATCTATAAGGAACGATTACACAGTATATTTTTGATTTAAAAGAATAATCAAAAAACAGTTTTGACGTTTGACCAATACACATTCCACATTCCACACTAGAAATCGAGATCCAACTATCACCGGCCCCAGCTGAACATAACTCGAACCCACATTCATCCAAATGTGCCAAACTGAACGACGAACGTCCCGTCCCCGTGGCGTTCAATCTGATCGTGATATTGTACGTGGTACGTCGCCGATCCATTCCGACCTAAGTTCCGTCTGTTCCGTCGGAACGGGAGTAGACACTCCCGTTCCGAAATAATGCGTTCCGCGAGAAATGAATACCGTTCCGAGTCGTTCCAACAAAATACCGTTCCAAAAGAACGTTCCGAACGGAACGACACACCACTACTGGTAAGCCGACGCGTTGCACATTTCTTTGCGGCCGCGGTGCTGTCGGTTGCACTTTTGCCCCATTACGGTAATAATCAGGGTAATAATACAGTAAGCGGCGCCCTAATGCGTACATAGCCGAAGGAAGGGCAATTGGTATTTATGAGGTGAGAACCAATCGCGATCCAATCGCTAGCGCAGGCGTATGAAAGGCATCCGGTTTGTCGGTAGGGCTGTTTGAGTTAAAATTTGAAATACCATTTTATATTAGTGCTGCGACATCGAGGGAAAACATCGATATTCAGCATCGATGTTAAAATCGAAAACAATCATCGATATAGACAAAACATCGCTAATAAACCATCGATGTTCAAAGAACATCGATGTTGCTGTTATTTATTGTACTGTGTACGTTGTACGTAAATTGAGTAATATAAGTGTATATTACATAAGTAGGAATTATATTATAATATATGATCCATTAATCCAATATCAAAATGCAACACAACTTAGGTAATTTTAAAACTACTGAATTGATCACTTTTAATATTTGGAATAAGCTGTAACAGAAAGAGCGCTCGGGTTTCAATCCATTTAATTTTCTTATTAATAAACATAAGTATGTGTTATATAAATATTTTAAATTAATGTTTTTGTATTTGTGTCAATTGTATTATATAAAATATTACCACTACTTAAGTAACTGCTCTTTTTTTTGTGATGTATGTAAATGTAACATCGAAAGGCAAACATCGATATTGGCATCGATGTTTCGGTCTTTACATCGATGACAAAACATCGAACATCGACAGCAAAACATCGATGTTTTCGAAACATCTAATATCATGGCCCAGCACTATTATATATTTTATTCTGGTCTAATGCCTGATTAGAAAAGTGCGTTATTACGAGCGTACTGTAGAAGCACTACATACATTCATAAAAATAAAAATGGATATTTGTCACATTGACGAAAGAGTTCAAATAATTAAATGGTATTTTGGCGGTCGGTCTGTAAGGGATATTAAAGTGATTTTTAACGAAAAATTTCCCAATAAGCCCTCACCGACGATATCAACGATTAATCGGATCGTTAAAAATTTCGAAAAACATGGCTGTGTGTTCACCTAGATCCCACAGAAAAAATGCAGTTCCGGTAAATGACGAGTACATAAATATGGAAATTATTCTTCATAAAAAGTTTTGCTTGTCTTGAAGCGTCCAGAAAGTTTGTTGTTTGTTCAATTTAGCATACAGGGTGTGCAAAAATAGCAAAAACTAAATAATAATGAAGATTAAAATACCTTAAATATTATGTTATTGTCAGATTAAAATACCTTATTACATTGTGTAAAAAAGTTATTAAGAAAAATTGTTGGCAATTAAATTTAATACTCAAATATGAAAGCATTTCGGTTAACACGGAAAAATTCTGCAACTTTTGTACATTACTTATTCATTAGTTTTTTGTATCCCAACAAATAAACTTTTTAAAGGGGTGCAAATTATAAGGAAATCGAAGAGTCTGATCATACACGTTACTTAAGCATTTTGCTTCGAATCCTGAAAACGCAGATTTTATAAAACGTTGAGTAAGTACTTTTTTCAACATTTTCCAGTTAGGTACATTATATTCGAAAAATTTTGACGAATAAATATAGATTGTAGACCAAACGGGAAGTGGATCGTTAAAATCCTATTCTACACGAGACATTAGTTAGATACATGTGTATTGTACATACATAGGTACATTACATAGTATATGCTTTTATCCGGTTCGCCTCTAAATACGTTTTGTTTTATGTATGCATATTATTTTAATTAAAAACCGTATGCAATGCAGAATATTTATATTGAACGGTATTGTTTATATTTAAATCCGGAACAAAAAACGTAAATAGGTATTGATTTTTTATTATTCATTTATATCCCGAAACGTTGTACACAACAGTGGCTTTATGGGAATTGAATATGTGCAATAAAATTAATATCGCCTCGCTTAAGTCGCGAAATTTAGTCTCTCTTAAGTCGCGATCATAACCTCAACTTTTTCGTGTTTTAGCTGCAGAAACAAATATTTAGAGATATACCATAGCACTTGTTATAACGAAAAATGAGCCAACTGAACGAAAAAATCAACGTAAGTATACCCAGTCGTGCGTGACAAAGTTCAATTTTCCACTTGAATGAATATTTTAAAGGTTAACTTTTTTTAAAAGACACCTAACCTATTTTAAAGGTTAGGTGTCTATATTTAATGTATTACACAATCATTTTTTTTTCAATAAAAATTGTACATATTCATGCGAGAATCCGATTTCCAAACGTAGTTCTAAAACTTTTACAGGCGGCGACTTAAGAGGGACGGTTTCGTGACACAATAGGGAAAACGTGGTGAAATAAGAGGGGGGTGTGAATTAAGCGAAGGTGACTTAAGAGGGGTTCGAGTGTAGTAAATATTTTTAGTATATTGCTTGTAATGTACTTAGTGAACATTTGTATGAAAATATAGGGGCGATAAAAAATTAAGGAGTTTTTTTACATTCCAGTTTTTTACATTCATTTTTTTTTAACAGTTGCACTAAGATTGCAATTGTGCATCAAAACCTTTGAAAATTTGCAAAAACCAACTTTTTTAAACCTGTTTTTTAAAAGATTTGTATTCAGTATGACTTTATGTTAGACTTG
The DNA here is from genome assembly GCA_029963805.1 of Aromia moschata. Classification (NCBI taxonomy): domain Eukaryota; kingdom Metazoa; phylum Arthropoda; class Insecta; order Coleoptera; family Cerambycidae; genus Aromia; species Aromia moschata. The sequence goes on from JAPWTK010000009.1 coordinate 818,021, forward strand.
TTCTATTTCTGTTAGACTGAAGTTTTCTTTAGGTTGGAATTTAATTTTGCTTTGAATGTCTCCAGAAAATAACCAAATGCTTTAGAAATGTTAGAATACTACAGAGTGACATTTCTTAAGCATACTTAATGATGGTTTTCTGGAGGATATAGCCAATATAGTGATTTGTCAAGTTAACAGTAAGTTAGGTGAACAATAAGTTGGAATAAATGGAAAATCTTGATGTGAAAATAAAATAAAAACAATTGTATATAGACATAGACCACAGACACACCCCCTTCCGCTGCGTGGTTCGTCTTCAATCGATTATCTTCCTTTCTGAGAATCCCTTAAACTACCGAAAAATCTGGGCTCTTGAAAAAACACTGTCTCCGTAGACATGTTGAAGTTTTGCGAAAGTATCCGTTGCGCTGTGTCCAAGTCTGAAGAAAAACCTGATAGCACACCGTTGCTCAAAATTAATGTCACTCATTTTTAAAACGCACTAGAAAAAAAAAACGGTTTACGAAAACAATCACAAAGAACAAACAAATGACTCTAACAAGTTCAAACTTGTAGTGGAGGTGCATTACATGTTAACCTACCGCCATTCCAGGTCCTGTCTCCGCAGCAATCATTTTCGCAATTGTCTTTCCAAAAAGTTCCTAAATGTCATTTGTGATGTAAATACTACCACAGTAAATATTTCAAAAACTATTGGAAAAAGTATAGGACATCATTTATTGAATGTCTTTAGAATCTCCCATATAAGTTAATAATATACATGGTGTTTAATATACAGGGTGTTTAATATACAGGGTGTTTTCAAAATACGCAAATTTCCAGAATTTAAATATTCATGTTAAAATATCAGTGTAGGCACACATAGCGGTGGGACACGCTGTATTTGGTTGCCAGATAAACATGAGCTGTAAAATCCAACGTTTGGTGTTCGGTGACTTCTGCCTTAACCCGTTTCGGCCGAAGACGCCACTCCCGGTACATCGCTCTTCAGCGCCTCATAACTAATACTGTTTGCGACAGGAAAATTTGACAGGGACATATTTTTTGAAGTTTAAGACGTGCCCTTTACGATGGTGTCCATGAAATTCCTCCAAAAAATATTAATTAAACTATGAAAAAAAAAAACAGTTTAAAAAAGAACACGATTTTTTTTGCACGTTTTTTTTTTAATAAAATTTTCAAGTGGTTTCCGGTCTGCAATGGACCTGGAACCTCACTAACCGGTGGAGTAAATGTTTGAACTTTAAGTATATGTATTATCGCGGTGATAGCTCAGTGGGTAAAGCGCCAGGTGAGAAGATGGCGATTACTCCGAGAGCTATTATCTTGGTTCGGCTATTATCTTGGCGCGGGTTCGAATCCCACCTGTGGCAATTGGCACCTGTCACAGGGTTTGGTTGTGTGTCCTACGTCTTTTCCATGTGTATTCTCCTTCTGTACAGTTGTAATGACTTAGAGGGAGAATGTCAATGTCTGTGGTGTGATTTTATTTATTTATTTATGTGATTTTTAAATATCGATTTTTTTGCCTTATGCGTTCAAAATGGCGCACGAACTGCAAAATTTTTGCGTAAAAATTCAAGAATTTTTTTATTGGAAAATGATGCACTTCTACAAAAAATTCTCAAGAATAAAAAGTTCTTAAAATCACTCAATGAATGCACTAGTTTCAGCAATTTTTTGAGCAATTTTTTGGATTTTGCAAATAGTCAATTTTTGCAAAATTTAAAAAAATACTTTAAATAATCTGAAAATTCCAGTGCATTCCTTGATTGATTTTAAGAACTTCTTATTCTTGACAATTTATAGTAAAAATGCATTGTTTCTGAGAAAAAAAAAATATTCTAAAGATCAAATTAGTATCGAAATTTAGAATTTGTTTTTCTCGAAAACAATGCATTTTTTGCAATAAATTGTCAAGCATAAAAATTTCTTAAAATCACTCAGAGAATGCATTGGAATTTTCAGAATTTTTTAAATTCTGCAAATATTGACTATATGCAAAATCCAGTTGCTCCAGTGCAGTCTTTGGGTGATTTTAAGAACTTTTATTCTCGACATTTTTTTGTAAAAGTGCATCATTTTCCAATAAAAAAATCTTGCATTTTTACGCAAAAAATTTGCAGTTCAGGCACCATTTTGAACCTATAAAAGGCAAGAAATCGATCTTTAATCCACTTAAACTTAAATTTCAAACATTTATTCCACCGGTTAGTGAGGTTACAGGTCCATTGCAGACCGGAAACCCCTTGAAAATTTGATAAAAAAAAAATGTGTAAAAAAATCGTGTTAAAAAAAACTGCTTTTTTTTCATAATTAATAATATTTTGAGGCAGTTCATGGACGCCATCGGAAAGGACACGTCTTAAACTTAAAAAATATGTCCCTGTCAAATGTTTCTGTCGCAAATAGTAATAGTTATGAGGCGCTGATGAGCGATGTACCGGGAGTGGCGTTTTCGGCCGAAACGGGTTTTAAATTAACTGTGCATTGTGGTATATTACATACATATTTACTACTTTCTGCCACCGAAATCGCCCGCCGGATGAATAGAAGCCGTGAAAGAGCGGAAAACAATGGAAGAGCCGAAAGGGCACGGATACGTTCCGTCGGTAAATTTATTGTAAAATCCCCCCCGGAAGCGATATTAAAATTAAGGTAAATACGGCATTCGCATTGTTAAGCGGACGCGTCATGTAAATTTCATGGTAATTTGAGGCGCCGCGAACGCGTAGCCGAAAGGAAAAAAAAATACACATCGGCACGTCGCCGCGCGTCCCTCAGCTCACACACAAAGGGCCGTTCCGTTTTCGGAATGGCCCATTGAGGAGAAATTCGATTCGGGGGCCAAAAAGGGCGGTTGTTTGGCCGGCCACGTGGTCCTGTTAGTTTTTCGCCCGACGCGTTTAAATTCTTTAATTGCGCGTCGAATTGGTTCCGGGCAAACGCGTGCCGGAGTATCCGTATCGGTCGGCGATGCCAGCGTGTGGATCGTGATCGTGAAAAATTGTTAGGCGTTCCAGAATATTTTTATTGAAAAAATATTTTTAGGTGTACAAGCCAATAACCTGGTAGCGAAAAAACAAACGAAAACCCCAATATATTGTAACGTTTTATTTATTTAGGGTTCGTGAGGTGTGAAAAATTAAAGTCGCACTTTGAACTAACACTATTTATTTAAATTAATACAACTACGGACTAACACTATTTAACTACACTAATTTATTTTTATACAATTTATATTAGAGCGTTGTACGGAGAGCGCGCCGTTCACATGATTCAAATAGAGACTATTGTCCCGCGTCGAGTGCGGGTATTTTATATGCATCCTGGATAGCTTCCAGTAAAGGCCGGGTGAACCCAGATCAGTATAGAAGCTCTCCCGAAGGTACGAGGCGCCTTCCGCCCGCATCGGCCGTCGGTGAGTCACCCTTGTTTACCGGTGGCGAAATTATAGCCTGGCGGCTAATCTCAGGCGGCGACATCATAGCCCGGCGGCTAGCCTCAGGCGGTACGACTCGGCGGATTCCGCAACAATATTTTTATGATTACTCTATAACTTTCGCCAAGTTAGCAATGCTTGGTCTGCTATTTTTTTTTTTTTGGAACGAAGGAATTAAACTGCTCGTCAAAATTAGCGTAAACCTTTTTAGATGAGCGCCATTTTCGTTCTGTTTGAGCAAGGGACTTGCGGTTTGAAAATTCCGGTAGTTTATAGGGTTGATTTTAATGTCCCGAAGTCGCTAAACTGTGATTTAAACGGCTCGCCGTTCACACCCCAAAAACCAACCCCATATCGAAATTTGAATTCGCAAGATTTTGACGCCAACTTCAGAGTCGTACAAGATGGACTAAGAAGGACGCTGTCGGGTAAAAACCCTATTTTGGCACACATCACGACCTCCCCAACAAGTCCTGAGTATTTGGTCGCTGCCCCACCCTTTCAGCTTAGGTGTTGCGATGGTCTTGAGGGATGTTTGAATGGTCTGAGGGTGAAAATTGGTTGTGACACTCCAGACCAATCGATTTTAGCAGCATTTGCAGGTTTAGCATATTTTTCATTATTATTTTATTAATTACTTCATAATTTTGTTTCATATTGTATTTTATAATAAAACCGTCAACAATACATAAATATTTTTTAATTTAGAAGTGAAATTTTCTTACCGAATCACCCACGTGGTTGAATTAGTCACTGTAAAATCGTCTTCGACTCCGGATGATTTTCACATCGAGACCTCCAAAAAAAATGTCAGTGATAATTTAAGCATTAAGGAGATTAGGGAGATTTATAGTGAACATTTCACTTTCTAAGAGTCTACCTTCAAACCGATGTTTTTATTTTTAGCCGTTATCATATCAACGAAAACAAATTTAATCCAAAAAAATGTATCCTAGGTGGAATTACAATGCAATTTTTTCTGTCAAATGCTGGTGCGACATTAAGCTGACTTTTGATCGATATTGACGTCTTTTTTTATTATAAACAAGGCGTTTACCTTTATTTATGTACAAACTCATATACTCCTCATTTTTTAAAATAATTTATTATTTTTGTTTTAACCGTTGTTTTAAACAGTTAGAATACGTAATAAACGTCACATAATACGAAACTTTACTTTCTGTTAGCATGTACAGCCAACTTCGTAATTTTGTTTCACATTGTTATATACATGATTCGACAAAAATTTGGAATAATGGCGTTCTTTTTTGAAATTTCCTTACTGAACCCCCCATGTATTCGAATTATTCACCCAAAATTTCTTCTCGGTTTCGAATACGCGAAAATTAACTCTCAACATTCAAGACCTCAAAAATATTCACAATTCTTTTGGCACAATAAGGCACAAAATTCAGGCACTAAGAAGAACATGTTCAAGAATAATTTATATGACATCCTATTACTAAAAAATAAAATAGATTCCTACACCAACACTGAATATCTCAACTTTGTGGAAGAGCAAGCCGTCCGCGTATGATTAGCAGGTGATTGCTGAAATTTTACGTTTACAGGGCGTGAATTTATGACTCGTTTCATCATTCTGTCTGTTATACTATAGTTATGATTAGATTTTGTTGTGTTATTTGGTTACTTACATGGCTCAGTCAGATATAAACAAGTTACATAAACAACGTCGCCCTCAAAATTGATCTCTTTATACCATGTACCTACTACCTACCTAGTATGTAAATTCAGGCACATAGAATTGATTCGGTTTAGCGAATTGTGTATTAATATAGTGGCGTTTACGAGATCAAAGTGACATTTATGAGGGTCTCGATAGAGTGTATGAGTGAGGGTATGAGAAGTTAAATACATATACATACATGTATTTACGTTCGTCACTCCTGCAATCGCTAACCGAGGAAACACGCCTGTCTTAAAATTATTTCATTTATGATTTGGCGGGTTATCAAAAGTAAAACATTCCGATGTTGTGTGTATGTATTTTTTTTAAATTGATTTAATAATCTACTAATAATCTACAAGTCAGTGAACATTCTTGACAAAGTATTTACTAGCTAATTGTATTTAAGATATTTGGTCTATTTATAAAAAAGCAACTAAATGTATCAGTTTTTGCTTTAAATTGCAAAAATGGATAAATATCATATTAAAATATAGTCTGGTGTCCCAGAATGACAGCAACAGACGGTATCTTCATTAGAAAAGGTACGAACGCGAACAAGAGAAAATGCAAACGGCACAAAAAACTACATTGGGATTCTACGTACCTACGTATTTATGTAGAATCGGGCTGAATGGCATGCGGTTTTGTCAAAAATGTCCAATATACTCGCTTTTTTGTTGCTTATATCCTCTCTTTAGCAACGTGCCAAAGATAAGAAACGATGGAAAAAAAAATCGGGAAATGCCTTTCCGAGTATTTTTGGCGGTGCTCTTTCGAATGGCACCAACAAAATTTATAAAAGTTGCACCTTACAAATGCCAATTTTTCCAGAATTTCCGGTCTTTCCTGCAATTTTGGGTTTCTGCCAATTTTTGGAACATTGAAATGAAAAAATGGACAATTTGGGGACATTTTGGCGCACTCTATTGAGTTTGAGCCAAGAACACGTGTATTTTTTCCCAGATGTCTGGAAACGATTGTGAAATTTTAGGAAAGACCATTTTTTGAAACCTTCTAACGGGAAAATGGCCAAACTGGGCCAAATTTTTTATTGAGAAATTTGTTTAGGACTCTTCAAGGGTTGTATAATTTTTTTCAGAATTTTTGGAGCTATTTTCGGATTTTTTGAAAAAATGGCCAAATTGAAAATGGCCAAAACGTGACCAAACATTCTGAAAAAAATCAGACGTGCTCCTTGGATAAATCTGAACACTTTTTGTTCTCTAAACTTTTGCCCCAAAGTTCTCCAGGTTTCAGTAAAAAAATTATGAAAGTTTCCCCTGGCAATGTGTCCTTTTGGCCGAGATATTGGACACCCCATGTTGGAATTAATTTTTTCTAAGTACACAACTTTTCAGTACAACTCTCGAATGCACTTTTCCCGTAGTTTTCTGTGGAAAGAAATTTTTTTTTTCAGTCAAAAATCACGTTACAAAAAAAATTGACCTCAAGAATCATGCTCTTTTCAACTTAAATGGCCAAAAACAGGAGTAAGGTTCAACTTTTATTATTTTTTTTGGTGCCATTCGAAAAAGCACTCCCAGAAATACTCGAAAAGGCATTTCCCGATTTTTTTTCCATCGTTTCTTGTATTTGGCACGTTGCTAAAGAGAGGATTACAAAAACTGTAGTTTTGATGTTAAAGGGTTAAGAGGAGGGTAAAGATCATCAAAATTAGCAGTATATAGTTAGTTATAAAAAAGTGCTATTTAAATTTAAAAAAATACTTGGGGTGACTTCTTATAGGTTTTAAGACCAAGCACGGATTTTAAGCTGTAATTAGACGTAGTTTTTCGTGACATCTGCAGGCTATTTTTGTTCTTTTCAAATAATAGAGAAATCATGTGTTAACGTCATTCTGGGACAGCCGGTATAATTATTCTTACTACCAATATCGAAAACGTGTCGAAGTATGCAAGAGACTCCCAGTTCAGAATGTACTAGAAGGAATGCGTAGCATTTGCTGTGTGGCCGAAAATTGTATAAACAAAGTGACTCAAAATGGCAGCCTCTAAAAGGTACTTGACATTTCTTGATATCAAAATCCTTGTGCAATCCCCTTGATCTGCATTTAGAACCTCTAGGGAGTTATTATTTAAAGCCTCAATAAGAGAGATAAAATACAGTTTCGAAATTAATTACGAATTTTCACATTTATAAACATCGTGCGCTTTGAATTGTCAAAGTATTGTATATGTATGTTGAATGTTGCCACACAAATAAATTGCCAAGGCAGTATGAAAAAATTTGTGGCAATTAAAATTTTACAAGCACGCGTTTTTGACGTTGGCATACAAAAAAAAAATTATTGTTTCATCTAGTAATGATTTCGTATACCCATTGTATTTGTGTCACCCTATACGCGCAATAAAGAGTAAATTCAATAAAGCCTCCGACCGTCGCGTTTTATATTTGCCTTCTCCGACGCCGCCGCCGCTCGGTTTTTTTAGTCGAGGGTGCCCTCTGTGTGCTCTGTTTAAATAAATTGTGGGAAAGGCGGGTTGATATTGGCAACTTCTTAAAGACCGAAGTATCTTTAATACGGTTCTTATCCACACAAAAACCTGCCCCTTGCTTCGCGTTTAATTCGCTAGCGTACGACGAGGAACAGGCGATTTCTTCGAGTTTGTTCTCTTTAATATTCTTTGTATGTATTTACTGCAGTACGGTTTTATATTTTTCTGGTACAGAACAGATTGGTATGCATTTACTTGGTTTCAGTTTGGCGCTATTTCTTTTAGAAGTAACATAGGTACATTCTACGCTAACAGATTACGTGTAGACAGCAACAGTGTAGACTTCACCTTCTGATTTGTCGATTGTAATTTGCTGAATTCAAATATGAGCTCGGTTTTTACCCATCACCCATAAGTTTTTAGAGAACGAAAGAATGTAAAATATGAGAAACCCAAAGCATAAGCAATCTAGTGAAAAACAAAATCAATTTTTTAAAAAATTTACTTCATTTTGTATCGAAAAAAGTATGATCCAATCAATAAATTATTTTGTTGTCTTTTCTCGCTTGTATTCGCCGGGATCGGCGAATCCAAGCCAATCCATTTTCCACTATACCGCTTCTCCATTTGGGCAATTTGCTGATAGAATCTTTCGCCATGTTCGTCTGAAACTGCACTTAAATAGTCAGAGAAGAATTCCAAATGGGGGTGAAGAAAATGTTAACGTTTTGTTAAGATTGGATAAGTTCTTCAACTAGATCTTTGTAGTTCTCTGTTTTTTGTTACCTAGGAAGTTGCTACATACATTTTTGAAGGCAGTCCACGCCCTATTTTCTTTTCTCGAAAGTGTAGTTTCATAATTTTCGTCTTTAAAAAGTTCGCGTATTTTCTGCCCAACGAACATTCCTCTTTTAAGCTTTGCCTCACTTATACGTGCGAATTTCCGTCTCTAATAAAGAAAAGCACTTCCTTCTGTATTTAAGGCTCTGACTATTTTTTTTTATAAGTCCTAGTTTTATGTGCAGAGCTTAATACATTTTCTGCTGCTCTACTAAGGGTTCATTAAGGACGTTTCAATCAAAACATGTTGATGTTCTCTAGATTTTGCTACGTGATACTACAATTTACGAGGTGTGGCTATTAAATAACCGAACTGATGTCATAACACTTTTTATTCGTTATCAATTACAGTAGCAACTTTTTCGCCAATCTACTCCCCCTTGGCGATCTCTACACCGCTCCATACGACTTTTCCATTGTTGAAAGCAGTGCTGGGCAGTCACTTTTGCTTTAGCCGCCTCCACACTTTCCAATCTTGTCCCCTTCAGTGTCACCGTGTCGAACAAGCCTGGATCAGTGTTAATGTTGTTTAGAATGTCAGCGCAAATGTTCATTCTTGATTCCTTTTGCTCGGGGAGTGAGGAGTTTTGGCACCATTTTTGCGCAAACTTTGCGCATGTTGAACGATTCGTGCAAAATCTGGCGAACACATTCTTTGTCGATTCCTGTTATTTCAACAAGCCCTCGAATGCTTAGACGATGATCTTCGCGGATTAATTCATCAATTTTTTCAATGTTTTCGTCCGTTTTTGACGTTGAGGGCCGTCCGGAGCGCGAATCGTCTTCGGTCGTTTCACGTGCCTCTTCAAACCGTTTAAACCATTCAAAAACTTGTGTGCGGGATAAAAATTTATTCCCGTACACTTCTTTTAACATTGCATAAGCTTCTGTAAAAGTTTTCCCCAGTTTAACAAGAAACTTGAGATTAATTCGTTGCTCCATCTGAACACAACATTTTTTCGACGCGTCACTGGTACGTAGACTAATTCAAACGACTGCTACAGTCAAACTGAGCGACTCACTGTCTTGTCCAGCGAGCCCAGGGTGGGGAAAGTATCACCAGACACATTTCTGTTCAAACTTGTCGCAGCGCGCTGGTAGCAGCATCAGTTCGGTTATTTAATAGCCACACCTCGTACAGGTGTGCAAGGGTTACACAGGTAGAGATTATCGAAATAACATAGGTATTAGTTTGGCGGGGAGGATTTTCATGCAGAATAGTTTTATTAGTGTTACGTGTAGTATCAGTTGAGTAGTACCAACGTATGGATCAAAGATATACTTTTAAATATGACGCATAATTTCACAAGCAGTGTTCTTACCAGAAAAAAAATCAATATAGTAGTACAAAAATTATCATAATTTCAGCAACCTTCAAAATGTGAGTGTATGATAACTTTCGTTGCAACGTCATCGTCTCGTTAATGGGGCATTTCACGCCAACTAAGTGAGGTCAAAAAAAAATTCTGTTTGAAACATATCACAATCGATAGTACTTGCTAAAAAACTAACTTCCCTAAAGTTTTAGATTTTTTGAGCCACAAGGGGGGGATGGTGAGGGCGAGAAAATACAAATTTTCGTTTCGACTCTAGAATTTCAATCTTTCTCAATAAAAAAAATGAAAAAACTAAAAAAAGAAGGATGCAATGGTTTTCGATGTTTTTTTTTGCGTAGAATACGATAAAAATATTTTCAAAATTATTGGGGGTAGTTTTCACCCTTATTTTGAGGATTGAAAGTTTAAAATCGAAATGTCGAAATGTATGAAGATTTTTTTTCAATTTTTTTTTAATTACTTTCTTTTTTTTTGTACTTTCGATTAATGTTTAATTCATAGTGGGCGTCGACCAGGAACTGGCCCAAAAAACGGCCCAAAGGTGAAAAAACGCTTTGTGAGAAGAATGGCAAGTGAATAATATATTCCAAGGTTTTTGGGGTCGCTGATTACGAATCTAACGTAGAAGATTTCTCGTAGAAACGATGGTATTTTTTTAAATTTCAAAATTTAGCCATTTTTTAAAAGTTGACTACCATACTGGATCCGCCATTTTGTTTTTTGAAAATCTGACGTTAGATTCGTAATCACCGAACCCAGAAACCTTGGAATATATTATTTACTTGCCATTTACTATCTCACAGAACGAGAAAATACGCTAAAACCACGGTTTTTCACCTTTGGGCGTTTTTTGGGCCAGTTCCTGGTCGACGCAAATTATGAATTAAAAATTAATCGAAAGTACAAAACAAAAAAGAAAGAAATTAAAAAAAATGAAAAAAAATCGTGTCTTTTTTTCGAAATTTCGATTTTAAACTTTCAATCCCAAAAGGGTGAACCCCAAAATTTTGAAAATATTTTTATGTAAAATAACCTTACTCTTTTAATTTTTTTCATTTTCTACCAAAATTGAAATTTTAAGTCAACGAAAATTTGTATTTTCTCACCCTCACCATCCATCTCCTTGTGGCTCAAAAAATCTAAAATTTTACGGAAGTTAGTTTTTTAGCAAGTCAGTACTATCGATTGTGCTTTGTTTCAAACAGAATTTTTTTTTGACCCCACTTAATTGGCGTGAAATGCTCCATATGAAAATGTATCGTTGGCAGTCAACGTGACAAAAAACTTATTTCTTCACAGCCTAACTAAAAATATAGTTCGCAGCTTTGTATTCTGAAGGAGGGTACTCGGGTCAGAGACAACACGGACCGACTCGACCTTTCGTCTGTTAAAAAACAATACAGCCTCGACACGACCTCCTGGGAATAAAATTAATCTTTCAGGTGACAGCCGGCGAACTATCTCGGAATTAATAAAATAGTTATGGCGATAGAAATTACCGCCCTGTCCCTTTTCGTAGTTCGCTCGCGCCCTTGTTTAAAATGCAGCCGACATCGACACACAGGTAGCGAAGTTTTGACGTAAGATTTATAGGACCGGGCGAAGTTGGTTCCCAACTGCTCGAGTAAATTAAAAACCAATTGAATTCGACGGAAACTCGAGATTTCACCCAGGTCAGGTATGCGAGATATATCCTATTTATTAAATTTTACGTTCGACGCGGTGCGGTAGTTTGGTAGATGCCTTTTGTAAACAATAAAATACGAGGTTTATCTGTTGCCGAAGTTTTTTTTTTTATTGTGCGTGTGAGAAAATTGAAAACAGTATTGTCTTTTTCTTTCTGCGGTTTCATTGTTTCACGAATATTTTTAGTTCTTGTGTTTTGTTTGTTGACAAAACACTTCAATTTGATTATCGTTACCCACGTAATTGGAAGGCCTCGACGTTTACGAGTGACGTCACCACTCCGAGGTGAAACTATTCCATGGCCGTCTAATCGCCGAGCGACACACATACATATGTACAAGCCGAATAAGTCAGTTAGAATTTATCTTAAATAATATAAATTATTGTATAGTTTGACGGGTTTGATTGTGTGATTTCCGGTTTATAGAGGGTGCCAGTTGTCAACTGAGCCCTTTAGCACACCCCATTCGTTTTTATTAATGGAAAAACGAAATTCCAAAGCAAAAATAAATTATTTAAATGATACATGTTTTGTATTACAAGGCATTTAAAAAGACTGTATAGTAGAGTAGAATTAATCGATTTGTACCCCTAAACGAAAAGTAACACTTCACCAAAAAAAGTTGCTTGTTCTTGAGGAGACTGAAAATATTAAATATCGTTTTTTGACAAAAATTTAAAATCATTGCTACATTGTTTAAATAATTTGCAAAGGTGCGAAAATCAGTTTTTTTTTTTAAATAAAAAAGAACCGTAAACTATACAAAAAAATGTTTCAGATAAAAAATGTAGCTAGTAGAAAACCCTACAAAACCCACCAGAAATTTGCAAATCGGTTAATTTGTTTACCTGCCAAATTGAAAAAACCGTAAAAATGGCCCCTTATTTCAATTGTTAATAATCAATTATAAAGTAAGCCTTGTGGCTTTAAAAGTATTGGAAAATGTAGGTATCGGTATACTTACAAAAAACAAAGGTGCTCTCGTAAAACAGCCCTTAATTTTTTTTTGTAAACATCATAGAGTAACGATTCAAAATGGATCCTCTTCTTGATGAGTTGGACTATCAAGTACATCGAAAATTTAATTGAATTTCACAAATTTAATTGTTTAAAATTGACATTGAAAAGTACGTCCGTTTTAAAGTTATAAACAAATGAAATAACTCGTTCGTTTTTTATCGTACAATGTTGAGACTAGAATCATTTTACACCTACGAATTTTCTGCGAATTAAAAAAAGATGAATGCTCCAAGTAATTTGGGAGCCGAGTTCTTTTCTTTTCTGGCACTCATAACTTATTCAATTTTTTTTTTTTTTTTGGAAATTAACAGTAATAAGATCAAATCTTGCTCTGTATTATGTAAGAATTTCGAAAGTATGTAGTAGTCGGTTTCGTTTACAGCATTATAATAATGTGCATCGTTATTTTAGTAACGCGCGTGGATGCATGAGTGATGACGGCACGGCAGCGGCAGCAGTGCAGTTCTCCTGCGCGCATATTTTCTTTCGGTCGCTTCAAAATCACAGCGCACGAAAAAAAATCGGATTATCTCCGAAACTATACATCGTAGAATGATCATTTTTTTTAATTCGGGGTAGCTCGTGAAAAAAATGACTGGGAATACTCACAACGTTAATCAAATTAGTCCAAGCGACTTATTTTATATATAACTAGCGACCCGCCCTGGCTTCGCACGGGTGCAATGCTGATACTAAATATAAAAAATGGTTATTGTGGGTTATCCCGAAGAGATAGACATATACCATCGCGGACTTTTTTGTAGACCTTTTTTAAGGTGTACAATACTGTAGTACATTATTTTGATCTATCTCGTAGGGTTCAGCCAGCGTTTGCAACGTAAGCGGAAAAAAAATGTGTTCATTTACGACATCACATTAGAAACCTCTAAAATTATCAGTATTTCTCTACTATATTATGCATGTATTATACATATAAACCTTCCTCTTAAAAACCGCATCAAAATCCGTTGCGTAGTTTTAAAGATCTAAGCATACATAGGTAGGGACAGATAGCGGGAAGCGACTTTGTTTTACACTATGTTATGATAATGTTATTCAACGATTGTCATTACCATTACCATTAAACAATTAAATTTGTGAAATTCAATTAATTTTTCGATGTACTTGATAGTCCAACTCATCAAGAAGAGAATCCATTTTGAATCGTTACTCTATGATGTTTATAAAAAAACTTAAGGGCTGTTTTACGAAAGCACCTTTTTAATAAATAATTTACTTTTTGCAAAACCTTAAAAATATATCGATTTTAAATTTTCAGCGTTTTATAAGTACATCGATACTTATATACATTTTCCAATACTTTTAAAGTCACAAGGCTTACTTTATAATCAGTTATAAACAATTGAAATAAGGGGCCATTTTGACGTTTTTTTTTTTTCAATTTTGCAGCTAAACAAATTAACGGATTTGCAAATTTCTTGATGGGTTTTCTAGGGTTTTTTACTAGTTACATTTTTTATCTGAGACATTTTTTTGTATAGTTTACGGTTGTCTTTTTATTTCAAAAAAACCTCATTTTCGCACCTTTGCGAATTATTTAAACAACGTAGCAATAATTTTAAATTGTTGCCAAAAAACGCGGGACTCTTTTCGGGAAGCCCGCGACATCGAATGGAGCTGGTTACTTTTCGGTCGACTACTTAAAAGACGCGGTCCCTAGTGCGGTCTATTTATTCGGCCGTAGGAAAACATCGTGTTATGAGCTCGGCGTTTTTCATCAGGGCCGCGTTTTCAGTCGAGAGGATTTTATTACCGTAACGCAAACGTTGGCTTTTCGGCTTCCGCGGCGCGCCGGCCGGCCGGCCGTTCCGCGACCCTTCGCTCCTTTAATATTTACAATCTCGTCTGGAACGGAACAAACGCCGTGGATACTATCTGCTAGCGACCGTCGCGTCGCCGTCGTCGCTCGAAACGACTCCGGAGAACTCGCAATATAGTCCAGTAGGCAGGGAGGTAAAAATCATCAAAAAGTGTTCTTGAAACATATAGGGCTAGTTTTGACGGTTTCCTATGTATTGCTTTGCGTAGAACACTATGCACGGGGTCCGTAGAGCTGAAACCGTCCGCTATATTTTTAAATTAACAATTTGTGAAAAAAAACGTCCTTTTCTTCACATTTCCGCTTATATCTCCGTTCCTTGGCATATTCTATACACGTGTGGAACTTTAATTTGGAAGCATATAAAATGCTAAGATAATACCTAAAATAATACCTTCCACAAAATATTGCCAAAGCCTCACCTATCACAAACAACATGACTATATTCCCCTATCGTGTAGCTCCGCCTTCCGCGTCACGAGTCGGCAAGGATCGGCAACGTTTCGCGTTTCGCCGGCGACCATTTAGCTGGAGCCGTCTAGGCGTAACGCTTGTCCGCTTATACCGTCGAGGAAAAAAGACAAATTATTGAATAGTATTACGATGGTAATTCACCGCAAGAAATAATTGGCAAGTTTGCGTTTTCGTTTGAAAATCGACAGGTTCCCGTAAGGTGGACTTAAGGTCCGTTATTATAAACAATTCTCAATCAATCCCTGTCTTATTAAGCCGGTTTCACGTCATTTTCTATTGGTTGTAATAAATAAAAAAATGACATAAAGTTAACTTGAGTCTGAGATTGAGATCCGTTTATAAATACGGACTTAAAAGGACGTGCACTTTATGATTACGCAATTCTACTGTTGTGCTGCCTTGTGCTAAACCGAGTACATCCACCACTTACGAACGATCTGCAACTGAACTAATCTAA
Organism: Aromia moschata; assembly: GCA_029963805.1. Lineage (NCBI taxonomy): Eukaryota > Metazoa > Arthropoda > Insecta > Coleoptera > Cerambycidae > Aromia > Aromia moschata. Next base: position 833,267 of record JAPWTK010000009.1, read on the forward strand.
TGCTGCAGTACCGAACATAAACAAAGGTCCACTCTAAGCTCCACCCACTAATGCACCTCTCCTTGTCACGTCTCGTATCTCAGCGGTTGTCGGCGGCCGGCATTGTAGGGGAATACATTACGTATGACGTCTGCTCCACCTATCTTGCCCTACCGATATTCCATGCATTTGAAATGCATGTAATAGAATCTCCAATGCTTCCAAATTAAAGTTCCACACGTGTATAGCATATGCATTTAAGAAGTTGTAGCCTATTGAACTTCCAAAATTTTAAGCCTAACCCGAAGTCTCCAAGTGCTATTGTTGACTTGCAAATGACTGCTGAAATTGAAAAAGTGCTTTTTTAGTAGTAGGGCGACTATGATTATGAAATTTCTTGGAGGGACTGCTGTTTGTAGTATGAAGTTACAAAAAAAAAAATTCAGCTCGATTCGTTAATAACTTTTCGAGTAATTAACGACCGAATTTTTTTGCAAGACTTAATTAACAATGACGCCATTTCTTCGTTTATTGTACGATATTGACCGGGTTGGGCTAGAAAAATCATAAATCTCTTCAAGTTTGCGAGAATTTTTTGAGATTTTTAAAAATATTAATTTGGGCCAGATTTATAACGTTTTCTACGCGACTACCTTTTTTGACGCGACGTAAATATTGTTTGAGTTACCTATTGGAAAAAGAAAAGAAAAGGGGCTTTTTCTCACAAATCCTTTATGTCTTGCTACCGGTTTCGGTCACTCAATGACCATCATCAGGCAACATAAGTTACAATAGGATTATTACCTGATTTTGTTGCCTGATGATGGTCATTGAGTGACCGAAACCGGTAGCAAGACATAAATAAAGGATTTGTGAGAAAAAGGCCCCCTTTTCTTTTCTTTCCAATAGAAAAATGAACTCACATTTTGCCATACTCCGAAGAATATTGTTTTAGTGTTACCGCTTCGAAATTCTCGGAATTGTGACTATAATATCTTGATGCCCATTTTTTTTAAATACGCGCCTTGAAGCGTACTTTCAAGATATTATAAAAAAAAAAACGTCAAAAAAGGTAGTCGCGTAGAAAACGCTATAAAACTGGCTCAAATTAATATTTTTTAAAATCTCAAAAAGTGTCGCAAACTTGAAGAGATTTATGATTTTTCTAGCCCAACCTGGTCAATATCGTACAATAAACAAAGACATGGCGTCATTGTTAATTAAGGCTTGCAAAAAAATGCGATCGTTAATTACTCGAAAGTTATTAACGGAGCGAGCTGAATTTTTTTGTAACTTCATACTACAAACAGCAGTTCCTCCAAATTTCATGATCATAGTCGCCCTACTTTCGAAGAAAAAAATAAGGAAAAAAAAGCACTTTTTCAACTTCAGCAGTCATTTGCAAGTCAACAATAGCACTTGGAGACTTCGGGTTGGGCTTAAAATTTTGGCAATTCAATAGGCTACAACTTCTTAAATGCATATGCTATATAAAATATGCCAAGCAACGGAGATATAAGCGAAAGTGTGAAAAAAAGACGTTTTTTTTTTTCACAAATTGTTAATTGTTTCGTTAAATTGGTCGTGCATGGGTTATTTAATCCATTGGACAAAGATTTGTCTAACTGTACACGATAGGTTTTCCAAATAAAATACATTTGCGTGTCAATATCAAATGAAATATCCATTTCAATTAACCATACCTCTATTTAGTAATTTATTTGTTTAAGTTAAATGGCATTTTGTTAAATGAAAAATATGCATTGTGTCAAATAATATATTGTGTGCACAAATTGATAGGACATATGTATATGTAAATCGTAAGTTTTTTTAATTGGTAATTGAAAATTATATTCTAAAATTTAATTTAGCACATGAACTATACAGCCCATTGAATGACTTTGTCGTATTTTAAATATTTTTGGCTTTTTGTGAGGATGTTCTACGTGTTAATTACTATGAAGTTATATACATATGTATATGGGACGTTCCATTTCACCCGGGACACCGTTCTCTCCAAAAGTAGAAGCAAGGAAAAAATACGTTTAAGGTTCGTTACGTAAATACGCTCAAAATGTTCGTATACTCAAGAATTTTCGAATAAACGATGGCCATTTTTGGGAAAATTTCGAAATTCAAAATGGCGGTCATAAAATGGCAACTATAATTAGAAATTAAAAAAAAATAATTCAGTACCTAGCTTAAAATCATCTGCACATGGAAAATACCCCGATCTAATAGTAAATTTTACGATTTTGAATATGCTGAATCCGAATTTCATATTGTTAAAGTCCAAGAGTGGTAGGAGTATATTAGTAACAGCCATTTTTACCATTCTTTTGGTTTCTAGACCATATATCTCTGGAAAAAAGGATTGTTTTCTAGAAGTAGCTACTTTTATGTGTTTTGACATCATAATTTCAATTATTGGGATCCCAAAGTACAGATTTGTGTTGTAAGAACTGGCCATTTTTTTGACAATAATTGTTTGGCATTTTTTGGCATTGAGACCAAAACCTATCAACTTTAAACCTAACATAGCCTAAGGTGATTAGCACTAAACCTAAAACTGTAAACCTAACATACCTGGTTTTATTGCCTAATTGCCTAATTAATCGGAACCCTAGTAATTTAAATTTACCTAATTAATTTCCTAGGTGACAAAAATTTGTCAGAAAATGGCCCGTTTTAGTTGCCCTAATTTTTTTAGACTTCATAATCCAATAACACAGTCAGTAGGTATGTCAAATAACATAAAAGTAGCTACTTCTAGACAAAAAATCCTTTTTTCCAGAGATGGTCAAATGGTCTAAAATGGTGTCTAAATGGTCTGTGGTCTAAAATGGTCTAAAAACCAAAAAAATGGTCAAAAATGACTCATACTAATACTCCTACCACTTTTGGACTTTAAGAACATGAAATTCGGATTCAGCATGTCCAAAATCATAAAGTTTACTATAAGATCGGGTTATTTTCCATGTATAGATGATTTTAAGCTAGGTACTGAAAAAAATTTTTTTTTAATTTCTAATTATATTCTTCATTTTGTGGCCGCCATTTTGAATTTCGAAATTTTCCCAAAAATGGCCATCGTTTATTCGAAAGCTCTTGAGTATACGAACATTTTGAGACCTTAAACGTAATTTTTCCTTGCTTCTACTTTTGGAGAGAACGGTGTCCCGGTTGATATGGAACGTTCCGTATACATTTTCATATTTCCTACTTCGACGAAAATACTTTTTTAAATAGGTACTCTTTATCGAGGTAGGGTTTCTGTAGGAAATCGAATAAAAAATACAGCGCCTTTATAAGTGAGTATACGCTCGTAAACTGTCAAATTGGCTTGTGCTGATCCTCTTCCGCTTAAATTGATCCAATTGATACCGAGGTATTTAATGAGAGACGAAATAATGCTGGAAAGGCGCGGATTTAGTCAGATTGACGGGCAACTGGGGGCTTTTTAAAAATAAGATTAATTTTTAAACATACCTACGAGGGTTGGGCAAAATTTTATTTTTATTATAAAAATAAAAAATCACAATTTTTATTATTGTTTCTTTTTTTATTTTTGTTTTCGTAATATGGATATACAGAGTGTCCCAGAATGACAGAGATGTATCATTTCTTTATTCTCCACGGAAACTTTTTTTAATTGAAAATCGCTCTATAAATAGTGAGAATAAATTTTAAATAACTATTTTGTAATTTATATCTTGCGTAGGATTTCCAAGTAATTCTGGGACACTCTGTACAGCCATTAAATGCGCCTTTCTAAAAAATCTAGTGGTGAATATGAAATAAACCAAAATGTTATAGGCAAACCGGCGCAATCGGTGTGGAAATTGTACGCGAAGTCGCCAGCGTATCGTTTTAGAAGGGAAGTTCGGGGAAAAAAAGGTAATCCCTCCATTATTAATATTACCCCAGCGACTATTCTATTTTTGGTTAACTGCTCTTGTCGAAAACAAAGGGGCGCAATAATATATTTCCGTCAGGACCGTAGTAGGGGGGAATGCATTTGCTATGCGTGTCTTAATTTGAATAATATTTTTTCTCGGTAGAAGGTTTAGTAGAAGCGAAGAATTGGCAAGTTGAAAGGCACTAGCGACGAAATGTTCGTTAATCAGACTGTTTGAATTTATACAGTGAGGTCCATAACACGTCGAGTTTTAATTTAGAAAGACATTTTTTTGAGCATAATTTTATACCTCCCCCTCCAACCCCCTTGGAGTGACAGCTACCCCCTTTAAAATTTTTAAATGAAACGAGGGTTTTTAATTATCTATTCAGGAATATAAGGTTTTTTGAATTCTGTATATTTTTCTGTATATCAAGAAAATAATTTTTGATAATTCCAAAATTATTGTTATTATGAAATGTATACAATCAAGTGCCTATGTACCAAATATCTGTCAAATCTGACGTTTTTAGTTAATTTTGTGTCAACATTCAACTTAAATGTATCGGTTTCTCTGATACGCTGCGCAAAATACCCAACAAAAGAAAGAAGTAAAAAGGGTTTCTTTTTACATATCAGAAAAAATTATACATTTAAATTTCTTTATTTGCTACATCTGTGAAAACTTATTATTATATTATGTTATTTATCGCTGATCGTCAAGTTGATCATTAACATGAACATTAACAATAAGTCTTTCGGATACCCAAAGACTAATAATATCAAAATTTCAAATTTTTATATTATTAGGATGAGGCGATAAAACAAGAACGCAGAAGCAGATGCGAAATATTCAATACTAAGTATCCTGACCGCCGCATTTCCCAGTCTACGGTTAGTAGAATAGAAAACAAATTTCGTGAATTTGGAAATGTCACAGATATTCCTAAATCTGGTAGGCAACGCATTTTAGACGATGAACAGAAATTGTATATATTGTTAGATACTGAAGATAATCCACGTAAACCTACAATACAAGTTGTCGCCGATAATGATGTTAGTAAAACGTCCATATTGCGTCTTCTAAAAAACGAAAAATACCGCCCATATAAAATTCATTTGGTTCAAGAACTTAACGACGATTACCCTGATCGCCGATTGGAATTTTGCGAAATCATGGCAAATAGATGCCAAGATAATTCTTTATTTATAAAAAACATTCTTTTTTTTTTTTTTTGGAAGTTTTAAAAAAATTTTTTTTTTGGAGTACAGAAGATCCACATTGGATGATGGAGGCCAATACTCAATATCCTGAGAAGGTGAACGTTTGGGCTGGAATTATAAATTCTCAAATTATTGGACCATATTTCTTTGATGGCACATTAACTGGGTGAAAGATGATGACAACCCCAATGAAATGGATATAAATATTTGGTTTCAGCAGGACGGAGCTACACCACATTTTTCATTTGAAGTAAGAGCCTATCTGAATCAAGTTTTTCCTAATAGATGGATCGGTAGACGCGGTGAAATTGAGTGGCCTGCTCGTTCTCCCGATTTGAACCCACTTGACTATTTTTTATGGGGTTACTTAAAATCGAAAGTCTACTTCAACAGACCAAATAACGTAGAAGATTTAAAAGACAGAATAAGGCAAGAAATTAATCAAATCACCCCGGAAACAATACAAAATGTTTTAGAAGAATATCAGCAACGCCTCCATTATTGTCAATAAGCAACGGGCGCCCAGTTTGAACATTTGATTTAAACTGTTCTTCTGTTCTGTTTCATGTTCTTTTCCTTACTTCGTAACATTAAAAATGCAATATTTTTCAATAAAAAAAATTATAGAAATCAAAAAAATCTTATGTTGTTGGATGGAGAATTAAAAACCCTTTCAAATGAGCTATCACACGCACCCTCGTTCCATTTAAATTTTTTAAAGGGGTAGCTGTCACTCCAAGGGGGTTGGAGGGGGGAGGTATAAAATTTCAGAATTAAAAATTGACGTGTTTCAGGATTTTACTCATAAATTGTAAATTACGTAGATAATGAATTTATCCGTTACTTATGGACCTCACTGTATAAACGGTGCATATGTATCTACCTAGTTATCAATGGCGCTCGGTGGAATTTAAATTTCTCATGTCCTAATAAAGAACTTTATAATTTTCGAGATCTGTCAGTCATGGAAATTTTTATTTTTTATTTCATATTATTCTATATTTTCAAGGAAATTGACAATACAATCTTATTAGGTCACAAGTGTAGCCGGTTACATAGGTGTTATCATAACTAATGAAAAATTTACCATTCGGGAGCATAATTTATTTTTAAAATGCTCTTCAAAAGTTTCTAAAATGCCCTACAATTGTACACTTTATATATACCTATTTCAAATCAAAAATAAAACGCGTGTTCTTCATTGAGTAGGTATCTACTCATATTTTGTATATATCCAAGTATTTTATTTATCCAATTTTTGCCTGTTACTGGTCAATTTAATTCATAACTTGGTGGGTAAAGTTTGTGCACTTTTCTGTACTTTTCAGCGATATTTTCGTTCGTCACACATATATCCGTATAACAATTAATGATGTATTTGTAATTTTAGGAGATAACATGAAAACAATACAGTTAAGATAAAATTACCTCCTATATCTTAAGCTTTTATTTGCGTTGGATTTATTGGGCTATTTTTCGAGCAAACTATGATTCAGAAATAAAATATCATAAATTCGACTTTTGTGAAAGGACATCACAAACAATGCGACACACATGCATATATTATGGTGGCACTTCGCTTGGCGTAGCGTATTTGTGTTTGAGTATCGCTGTATTTGTCCAAATATTTGATGTATTCGCAAATATTCCAAACAGGCCATCCACACATATATCAAAATACTCAAATATGCCAAATATGTTTGAATATTCAGAACCAGTGAATACAGTGACGGACGTGTTGACAGAGATAGAAGCTTATTACCTGAATGCTTCTTATTTTATCAATACATGTTAAATCTACATAAGTACAAAGTTACTAAAAGACCAGGACCAACACGGCGCTGGTGGAACCAAGTGTGGACGGTTACCGCAAATATTCGCCTTATTTGACTTCTTTGATGTGTGACTGAAAACCGACAAGTGGACGGAAACGCTACGCCAAGTGAAGTGCCGCCATTGGAGTGAGATGCATATGAGAATATCTTAATGGATATATGTTATTATTTGTCGTTTTCTTTTTTTATTTTTATTTGGACTTGATAAGTAATTTGTTTTAGCGAAAAGTAAAAAAATATACGGTGTTGAAACTGCTTCTAAAATGTTTGGCGTTGAAAATGCAAAGTTAGTATACAGTGCGCACTATATAAAGGTGTAAAGAAGTTATGAATTGAACATTTTGGAGACGATTCGAGCCTTATTTTTCACCCGTGCAAAGTATAGAACTTTTTTTCAAAAACACAAAATTTCAGGAACACCAAATAGTTTTTCCAGTTACCAATAAAAATATTATTTTCATAAACTTTACACCGTGAATTGCTCGAAAGACTAGCTTTAATGAAAAGCTAAGTTGACAAGCGGCGCTTAGGTTAGATATGCAGGTACATAATAATAATAGTGCGTAGGTAATTTCCTGAAATTTAAATGTCAAATTAATTTCATTAAAATTAACAGCACGAGTCAAAGTTATCGCTTGTTAGTAAATTTCAATGTTAATATAGCCATTCATTTCCCTAATAGGTATTCAAGTTGGCCGTCCAGACGGACATTTCGTACGACACCCACGCGCGGACATTGAAATGAGCACGAATTAGTTTTCTTAATTCGCCCGCTTCCTGTTGAATATCGACAGCTCGTAAAATGAAGTCCTTACGGCAAAGGAGCGAATTACCGGTACGAAATAAAAGAGTTGTCGAAATAACTTTGTCGAGTTCTGTCGAAAACAGTATAGAAATTGATTCACAGTGCCGTTAGGTGTATGTGTATGTACAGAGTGTCCCGATTTGAGGTCTCACGGTCGATATTTTGGGTTATTTTTAAGCTAGAAAGGAAATTTAAGTGTCGAAGTTATGCAGACTTTTCTAAGAACCTGAATTTGTCTTGAGGGTTGTTACGGGGTATTGTTAAATATATTTTCCCAAAAAAAAATGACTGAAACTGACTCTTGGTCAATTAGTGAATTGTGTCTTTTTATGCGAATATATTTTTCAAATCTCTTGGGCAAGTCATTTGCTGCGTTTGTGATAGTAATTCGCACACACTTATATATTTGAACGTCGAGTCTATCCATTTGTGTTCAAGATTGGCATTTCTCTTGGAAATGGCAATAGAATCAGTGGACACTGAATATATTCGATGATAGCTGCATATGAGAACTTCAGGGAAGTTTCTCCAGACGCAGTTAATTTCCTGAATTTGTACCGGCAAACTGGAAGCGTCAGTCGGAAACAAGGAAGTGGCAGACAGAGAGAGAGGACAGAAGAAAACGTTGAAATGGTTAGGCAAGTGATAACGGACAATCCAAGAACTCAATTAACCATTTGAGTCAACAAGTGAATCTGCCCTACACAACGTGTCAACGAATTTTGAAAAATGATTTGGAGCTCCATCCATATCGTCTGCAATCCACACATGAAACTCTCGGAGCGGACAAGTCTGCAGTTCTACAATAAAATTGGAGAAACTAACGGAACACCGTGGATACTGTCTGAATTCAATAAGGTTATAAACTTAATAATCCTACGCTTTGGGGTTGTGGGCATTTTATGATTTGTTAGTTTGGGTTTTGTGGACTTTGGCCTTATGGGCTTGGGTTCTTTTTTGGATCTGACGGATTTTCTGAGGCCAGATTTGGATTCAGCGCACTGGAGATCTTCGGCAAAGTATACTAGAGAGCAGCACTCAAAGCCCTGGGAGCAGTAGAAATACATTCCTAGGCAAAATTGTATGGATTCGCTAATACAACTAGCAGAACACCACAGTATCACTCTTAAGTGGGTGAGAGAACACCAAGGCCACGAAGGGAACGAAAGAGCGGACTTTCGCGCAAATAAAGGGACTGAGGTTCCACTGATAGGGTCGGAACTCATCTGCGGTTTGGCCTACCGGACATCCAGGAGGGCCATAACCTATTAAGAGAAAAACATATTTCTCGCTGGGCGAAAGTCTCAGGGTTGAGACAATCGCGGATGTTCATTGACGAACCATTCGTGTTGGAATCCAAGTGATAAAAACAAAAATAAAAATCGAAATAAGGTGCATGATGCTTTCAAAAGCATTGCTGAAGAAATGGGAACTGATAACTTCGGCGAATTAAAAAAAGAAAAAGAAACTCTCTTCCACCATCTTCTTTTTTTTTCTCTTTTAATTTGAAACCGAAATGACCACATAACATGCATGAGCTGCAGCGAGCAGAAGCAGGTCTTCTTCTTCTAAATTCATTTCATCACTGATTGAAGCTTCGTGGTCGCAGTTCGCACAATGGACGAATTTCCATGCACCATCGAAGCGAAGTGAATCAACGCATAATGAATTAATGAGTAGGATGTAATGCGTCGGTTCGTCGATGCGCTTTTTAAACGAAGTGAACCGACGAATCACATCAACGAATCGCATCAACGCATAGTGAGTAGCCGCCTTTAGCGAGTCGGCGTCTCTCTCTCCCAGCACTACGGCATGAACGAACATCGAGCGGAGGCAGCATTTTGTATAGGGGCCAATATCATGTTCAAAATTCAGCTTATTCTACTTATCGAGGACTATACATTCCCCAAGATTCATGAAAAAATATTATATATTTTTCAAAGATATAAGCAATTGAAAAAAAATCGCGATTTTTAGCAATTTTTTTTGCAATAAAAAATGTATTTATTTAAGTCAGATTAGGCCTACATTGTTTGTTTTAATAAGTTCTACAACTTTTGTTTGAAATTTTTTTTGTAGGACTCATAGTTTTTTTTAAACGAAAAAAAGGGTTTTTGGCCAACTTTGGACGTCATTTTGAATATGACGCGGCGAAATTCAGCTCGGGAAAAGTAGTTTATTCAATTCTACGGAATTTTTCCGATTTTTTATGTATATTTTCGTGCTGTCCCTAATTTCGGCACGTAAAAATGTAATTGGCTTGGCCTAATTGTAGAATACTAGAGTTTCTGCTTCCTGACCGTCATCGGCCTGCGTACCTAATGTTCGTTGAGCGATTCCGGGGGGCTGGAAACGGCTGAGTACGGCCCTGGCCAGGCGGCGCGGAGCTTAGAGTGCACACCCTCCGCGCTGGACCTCCGCTATTGATCTGGACTATAGCAGCCATTCATGGAGGAGTCCGTAGTTACATTGCGGCTTTTCTTTCTCTCTCTGGCGCGCCGCGTGCGCCTCGTCGCCGGCCGCCCTCAGTGAAAGTACATTTTCTGGGGTAATCGCGCTTTTTTCGGGTTACGGGGGAGTCCGGTAAGGCCCGGAACGCGCATAAAACGTAAGGACGCGCGATCACGCGGCTTTGCGGGCGCGTAATTAAAACAAACGACATACGGTAATTCAGTACCGAAAAAAATGGAGCCCGCTCACTCGACGACCGGTAATAAAGATCGGAATGCGACAATATGCGGAAGAACGCAGTCCGTGCGATTGTACGTGTGCACGCCGGTGAATTGATTGCATATTGGCCCGCGCATCATCTCGCTTATTTCTAGAGATACAAATCACTAAATTTGAAACCAGGACGAATTTTGAAGATTGCTTTATTATGTCCCATTTTTAATCATACAGTGCGCGCCTAAAGTATGGAATAAATTCAGTAAATGTGAAATAAAAATTTTTTGGAAAAAAACCTCGAACAGGTCGATTTTGTTTAATAAAAACACACATTTTTGAGGGAACGCTATTTTCAGATGTCATTTGTTTTTGAGTAATGACGTCATCAACTTATTTTTCAAATGGCAACCCCCCATTTTTTTTTATTTAATTCGAGAGACCCTTTCATTGTCGATTTAACGATATAAAAATGTCGCCACCTTACATAATAAAATTTTTTGAGTAAATGACAATTGAATGTTACAAAATGAAAAATATATTTTTCACAATAGATAAATTAAAACATCTGAAAAAAACTGAACACAAATAAAACATAGCAAAAAAGTACGTTGCTAAGCAAAAAAAATTATCAGATTGAGTTTTTTATGATTTGTGCAAGAACTCAACGAAGACGACCCCGACCGGCGACTGCAATTCTGTGAAACTATGATGAATCTTTGTCAAACAAGTCCAAATTTACACCAGCAAATACTTTTTTCGGATGAAGCCACATTTTGTCTAAACGGCACAGTGAACCGTCAAAATTGCAGGTATTGGAGTCGGACGAATCCTCATTGGATCATCGAAGCACATACTCAACATCCGCAGAAATTAAATGTGTGGGCCGGAATAGTCGCAAACAAAATAATAGGGCCTTTCTTCTTTGAAGAAACTCTCACAAGAGAAAGATATCTGGTGTTCTTGCAAGATGATCTAGTTCCAGCGCTTGCAGTCATTTTCCCAAACGAGAATGATCCTGACATTCCAGATAACACACTCTGGTTATCTGTCTGATATGCGCGCTCAGTTCGTGAATATATAGACGTCATCTTTCCTCAGAGGTGGATTCGTAGACGAGGACCGATAGAATGGCCCGCTCCCGAAGATCTCCAGATCTTACACCACTTGATTATTTTTTCTGGGGTTATTTAAAATCAAACGTTTACTGCAGAAGACCAGACAATTTAGCCGAAGTACGAGATCGCATTAGAGATGAAATGGGATCCATTATCCCGGAAGTCATTCAGAATGTACAAGAAGAATTTGTACACAGACTTGCATATTGCCAAGAAGTTGATGGACGGCATTTCGAACACTTAATTTAAAATTGTATTTGCTTATTAAAGAAATTTTCGTTTATTTATTGTGAAAACTATATTTTTCATTTTGTATTTACTTTGTCATACGATATAGTAATCAATAAATAATCAATAAATTACAATCAATAAGTAATCAAGTATAGTACCTAATCAACAAATCTAGGACAAAATGTTATTAAAAAAAATATTTAGAACTCAATATTTTCAGAATAAATTTTCTTACACACCAACCTCAGGGGGATGCTAAATTTAGAGATTTATTTTATAGGAATCACTAATCTAATTTTTCGATTCTATCATAAATAAATCACAGTACGTTTTGTAAATAAAACTGTTCTATGCTACAATTTTTTATATCGTCGAATAAAAACACTAATTTCTTCACTCCAAAAAAAAACTTTTAATCGCACAAAAGTCTATTTCGCCAAATTAATGAAGTAATTTTCAATTTCTCTTCTAATCGGATTTACCGCCGCCTTTCTTCCACCTATCAAGAATGCGCATTATCCAATTGCCGTCCGTTTGTGGCCCGTCAATTCTCTAATTCGGAGTAATTGAGGTCGTACGTGTGTTTTTTTTCATTGTGTCGTTATCCACAACAAACATCTTAAGCGTCCGAGATTCGCTCTGATTTATCGTGCAGCTTAGTTTCTATTCTAGGCGGCTGGAATAGCCCGCGGCGTGCGCTGCCGCGAATCCACTGCAGAGGAGGCGGAATTCAAGTCCTTTATCTTAATGCAACTGTTCGCTACCGGCGCCAGGCGTTGTTCTTATGGCCCGGAAAATTATACGCCTCGGCCGCGAATCCGGAATAGTCCAGTAGGCAGGGAGTTAAAATAATCAAAAAGTGTTCTTGAAACATATAGGGCTAGTTTTGACGGTTTTCTATGTATTTATATTGTTATATTATATTTTTTTTTACGTAGAATACAATGCGCTGGGTCTGTAGAGCTGAAACCGTCCGCCAATTTTTTGAATTAACAATTTGTGAAAAAAAAAACTCTTTCCACATTTTCGCTTATATCTCCGTTCCTTGGCATATTTTATATAGAATATACATTTAGAAGCTGTAGCCTATTGAATTTCCAAAATTTTAAGCCCAACCCGAAGTCTCCAAGTGCTATTGTTAACTTGCAACTGACTGCTGAAGTTGAAAAAGTTGCCTTTTTTTCATGATTAGTCCCTCCAAATTTCTTGGAGGGACTGCTGTTTGTAGTATGAAGTTACAAAAAAAAATCAGCTCGATCTGTTAATAACTTTTCGAGTAATTAACGATCGATTTTTTTTGTAGGCCTTAATTAATAATGACTCAATTTCTTTGTTTATTGTACGTTATTGACCGGGTTGGGCTAGAAAACTCATAAATCTTACGTTTACGTCTCGTAATCTTAAAGTTTACGAGACTTTTTGAGATTTTGAAAAATATTAATTTGGGCCAGTTTTATAACGTTTTCTACGCGACTACCTTTTTTTGACGCGACGTATACACTAATCAAAACGAAAAAGGTGCCACTTCTTTCTTTTGTTGTATTTTATTTGTGCCACCAATTACAAAAATAAAACTTTGTGTGCACTTGGTACACATATTTCAGTTTAAAGATTTGTAGCGAAACATTTATTCTGATCAACAGTTTTTTTATTGCAACAAAAAAACTGAAAGAATGTAAATTTTTTCACCAAGAGATAAATGCGTTTATCAAGTTGCTTGTTTAGTTTCGTGTCAAATGTGAAAGAATCCAAATGAATGTTGATGTGCTTGGTAGCAGATTGCTAGGGTCATCACTCTAATTCAAGAAGGTCATTCAAGACGGCAAGTAGCCCAAATGTTAAATGTCAGTGGCACTGCCATAAATAGGTCCTAGAGAATGTATCGAATTTATGGTATTGTTAGAAGGCAACCTTACCCGCATCGTACAAGGGCAACTTCCGAGAGAGAAAACTGTTTAATACGGCTTTGGGCCACCAGAGTACGTAGAAGTACCGCTACAACGCTCCAAAATCAGCTGGTTGAGAGCACAGGAACCAGAATAAGTATCCAAACGATACGTAACAGGCTTCACAAACGTCATCGTCAGCTTCATGCAAGAAGAACAGCTAAAGTACCCCCTTTAACCCTTGAGCATCGTAGAGCAAGAAGATTGTTTGCTGAAGAACATCTTAATTGGAACTTGGAGCAGTGGAGCAACGTGCTGTTCACTGACGAATCGAGATTCTCTTTGAATCACATTGATGGACGAGTTCGAGTCTGGAAACGCCCAAGTGAACGTTATTTAGACTGCACTGTGGAAGAAAGAGTTCCATTTAGAGGAGGGTCCGATCATGGTTTGGGGTGGGATAACTTTGAATTGGCGCACTGAGCTGGTGGTAATTCGTGAGGGGTCTATGACGGCACGTAGGTATATAGACGAAGTTTTAGAACCACATGTGGTACCATTTGCCGAGAACGTAGGTCCAGAATTCGTTCTGCAACAAGACAATGCCCGCCCACACACGCCAGAATAGTGCAAAATTACCTCAATGCCCACAATATTGAGGTTATGGATTGGCCCGCCCGCAGTCTAGACCTCAATGCAATCGAGCACGTCTGGGACACACTTGGGAAGCGATTGAAGGACCGTCGGCCAATCCGGAACCTTGAAACACGTTGAAGAAATCCTCCTGGAAGAGTGGGAGTACCTGGCTCCTCAAATTATTCGAAATTTGATTGAAAGTATGCCCCGTCGTTGTGCAGAAGTTTGACGAGTTAGAGGAGGCCATACACGTTATTAATTTTGAACTTTGGCTTATTTTTGAGAATGATTTCATTAAAACAATAAAGAGCTTAAACGCACATTTCTGCATTTTTCTCTTTTCCCGTAAGCATCACAAGCAGATTACAAAAAATTGTACTAAATTTTTAGAGAACAGTTCAATATATTTAAATAAAAAATAATTGTAATAAAAAGTTATTCCAGTAAAAAAATATCCACATTTTTAACAGTGGCTCCTTTTTCGTTTTGAATAGTGTATATTGTTGAAATTGATAAAATTGAAAGTACGCTTCATGGGCAGAAAAAAACGTGGTAGATGGAGAAAGGGGTTTTTCCGGTTTTTTTTTTAAAGGGAAAATTTGGGTGTTAAAAAAAAAGGGGGGTGAGGGTTTTTTCCCCGCCCCGTTTTTTTTTTTTTTTTTGGTTTTACGGCCGCGCCCCCCCCCGAGCCCCGGGCGGCCCCACGTCAAACGGACGAAAACATTGAAAAAATGATAAATTAATCCGCGAAGATCGTCGTCTAAGCCACCCCCCCGCCGCCTTTAAAAAAAGGGGGGGCCCCCCCTGCCCCCCCCCCCCCCCCCCCCCCCCCCCCCCCCCCCCCCCCCCCCATTTAAAAAAATGGGCGTCAAGATATTATAATATAATTCCGAGACACTGATTTCGTTAGAACGGCGGCAACGCTACAACGTGTACGGGAATGAATGATTTATCAGGACCATTAGAATGTTTATTAGGACCAAGACCATCTCTTCCTCATCTTAGAAAGATTTCAAATTAGCTACCCAACTCTGTCTTTGTTCAATCCTGACTCGTTTTGTTGCGTCATTAATCCTTTGAAAAATTGTCGGTTGTTTTACAAAATTTCAAAAAATTGTAGATTATAATTTAAAAATTTCAAAAATTATTTTCTCAAAACCGGTGGTCGTGTCGTCTCGTCTCAGAACCGACAAGTAAGTCCGTAAACACCACTCTGTATATGAAACGAAAACAGGGACGCATTATCTTTATTTGTTTTCCATACATTATTCCGTCTCGCCGAATTGCCGATGTAAGAAAAAAGGGCCGGCGCTGATCCCGATACTGATGACTTATAACAACTTACAGCGAATCGTGTATCCTTAGTAGCGTCGTGTTTGTTTAGGGGGGCGAAACAAACAAAAAATAAAAAAGAGGATGAAATATTACCTAACCGTAACTGGTGACGTGGTTTGCGGAGTACGCGCGTCGCAAAAAATAACATCGGGAATTAATGAGTGGAGCGGAGAGACGCTCTCTGGACGCGGAGCGCTGACGAGCGCCTGTTTGCGGGGGTGCCTTCTCGTATCCTCGATTTCTGTGAGTGTCGCGCCGCGCTCGCTCTTACGCAAACAGAATTTTGGCGCTCTTAATGCTGAAACGGAAGTGACGTATTTTATTGGGATGTGTGGTTCGGACCGAGGCTCGTTATTTATTCATAACGTCGCGCCGTTTCACCCCCGCTACCCCTTTAGATCTGGATCGCCTTTATGGGGCGCGTAGTTTTACTTCCACAGCCACGCAGTGGGGGTGGAAGTATCGATGATTTTTTTAAATACGAGGTGTGACTATTAAATAACCGAACTGCTGTCATAACACTTTTTATTCGTTACCAATTACGGTAGCAACTTTTTCGCCTCATTGCCTGTACTCCTCTTGGTGATGTCTACATCGCTCCATATGACTTTTCCGTTGTCGGAAGCAGTATTGGAAGTCCGCTTCTGTCAGCTGGTTCAGAACCTCGCTTTGGCTCGCTTTTGCTTCGACCACTTCTACACTTTCGAATCTTGTCCCCTTCAGTGTCACTGTGTCTAACAAGCCTAGTGTCAATCAGTGTCGTTGTTTAGAATGTCAGCGCAAATGTTCACTCTTGAGTCATTTTTCTCGGGAGTGAGGAGTTTTGGCAAAATTTTTGAACAAACTTTGCGCATGTTGAACGATTCATGCAAAATCTGGCGAACACATTCTTTGTCGATTCCTGTTATTTCAGCAAGCCCTCGGATGCTTAGACGACGATCTTCGCGGATTCATTGGCCAATTTTTTCAACGTTTTCGTCCGTTTTTGACGTTGCAGGCCGTTCGGGGTGCGGATCGTCTTCGGTCGTTTCACGTGCCTCTTCAAACCGTTTAAACCATTCAAAAACTTGTGTGCGGGATAAAGATTCATTGCCGTACACTTCTTTTAACATTGCATAAGCTTCTGTAAATGTTTTCTCAGTTTAATAAGAAACTTGAGATTAATCCGTTGCCCCATCTGAACATTTACCATTTTTTCGACGCGACACTGGTGCGTAGACTAATTCAAACGACTGCCACACTCAAACTGAGCGACCCACTGGCTTGTCTGGCGAGCCCAGAGCAGGGAAAGTATCACCAGACACAGTTATATTCAAACTTGTCGCGACACGCTCGCAGCGCGCTGTTAGAGCATCAGTTCGGTTTAGTTTAACCGAAAAATAAAGTAAGGTCTGTCTGTCGATCTGTTGACCTGTTTCGTGTGTACGATATCTCGAGAACGTTTTGAGGTATAATCTTGAAATTTGAAACACTTGTATGTGTCTTGTTTTGTATGTATTTTTACGAGATTTTGATCTTAATCAGGTAAAGGGTTGGGGGATAAAGTCAATAGTTAATTCGCAAACGATTCAAAACATGCACTTCAAATTTGATACACATGTACAACATAATATAGTCTGCAAATGTAAATATTTATTTATTTACATTTTATTTGACCTATTAAAAATTGGCCAAATAAATTATTTTAACATTAATTTTCATTACACAGTGGACGGAGCTCTAAAAAAAATTCCAACTTTTCAGTGTGTTTGGTTCTTTCGTGGTTAAAATTGCTTCAGAATGGTGAAGACAATTAAAAAAACGGTTAACAAAAAAAAATATGCCCACCTTTGTCGGATAACTGTAATTAAAATAATACGAAAACATCAAAAGGACCATTCCGAAAATATTCTTTGGAGGTATCCGTGACCTTTACCGGCTCTGTTTATCTATGCTTATGTATTCCTACTTTTGTCGTGTTACTATAGTAATATTCTCTTAACATCTATTAAAATGTATGTGTTCGACGTTTAAACTAAATATTTACCGCTTCAGATGTTTAAGTAGCAGGCCCAAGGGAGTAACTGGGTCAAAGCTTTCTCACATGCCAAGTAGATTGAAAACGATTGGTTTTTCGTCGTACTTTCCAGTAATATTTTCACCAAAGGGAGTGTCCAGACCGATTTCGGATCAGGAGTTTAAAGTTTATCGCAAAAACTACTCACCGTTCATTCGCACTGAAAGTATTCATTAATTGCACGAAAGTTTAGGCCTTGAGTTGTTACCAGAAGAAACGGGGTCTAGTTTCACTTGGTAAAATGCAGCGCGCAGTACACAGCGTTCTTGAAGGTGGAAAAATTATGATGAAAATGAGTCCAAAATCGGTTTGCGCAGGCTGATTTTAGATTAAAAGTAGATTCAAAATTTATAAAATTTAAAATCGTAGCTGATCCCTTTCGCGTTTTATCCACATTTTTGGATTTTAACCCTTTGTAATACAGTAAGTCGTATACATAAACTTTTTCTTCGAGCACTTTTAGAAATAAAACTATCGTAAATAAGTTTATTATATCTTGTAAATACAGTTCTATAATTAAAAAAACTTACTCGACAATATTCTATTACTAAAAATTAAAATTCATTTGTTATAAAACACTTCGAAATTATCAAAATCCAAAAATTGTATTTTCTCGTACAAACATAAATTTTCAACTTATTTTTTAAGAAAGTATAAAAGCTAATAATAAATCTCGCTTTGAATTTAGTCAAATTTAAAATGTAGTTTTAAGATCACAAATTATTTTTATTTGAAAAAAAAAATGAATATTTTAAACCACTTTTAGCTTACCCCAGGGTTAACGACGAGGACGTAGTGGTGATATAACCCCATGTTTTTTGTATTCTTTGTATTTTTTTTTGTATTCTTTTTTATGTTTTGTGTTTTTTAATTATACAAATATATTACACGTTCAAATAAGTAATGAGACAATAATAAATTATATTAGAGGTGTAAGGACGAAAATTCAGTAACTGCTTTTTGCAATCTTGGTCCGTAAGACTCATCATGAACATTATTTATTTTATAGGATTCCCAGGTTTTTAAAAATTTGCGATGAACAGCTTCTCCACGTCACCACAGGAATTGAGCCAATCATTAGGAAGCATTGAAAATCTTTCGGAGACTTTAAAAATTCATGTGATTCTTGCATATGTAAAGGAAAGTTTGCAATGTATAGAAAATGGTTTCGATTTACTGTTTTGGTCAGAACAAAGTGGCGAAGCTGTTCATCGCAAATTTTTAAAAACCTGGGAATTCTAGAAAATAAGTAATGTTCATGATGAGTCTTATGGACCAATATTGCAAAAAGCAGTTACTGACTTTTCGTCCTTACACTTCTAATTTAATTTATTATTGTCTCATTCCTTATTTGAACGTGTAATATACGTAAAAAAAAGTGCTCGAAGAAAAAGTTGATGTATACGACTTACTGTATTGCAAAGGATTAAAATCCAAAAATGTGGATAAAACGCGAAAGGGATTTTAAATTTTATAAAGTTTGAATCTACTTATAATCTAGAATCAGCCTGCGCAAACCGATATTGGTAGGTACTGATGTCTGCCGTGACTGCTGATAAATTACATAAATTGTCAGGGGCATTCCAGATTTAAAAGTATCCTTAAAAAAAATAGGTAAAATGTTAATGGAAAACTCGGCAATATATGTAGCCAAAATTTTGGCTTCTCCCCATATTTGTAAACTCAGTTTACTTAGGAAGGTTCTCGATGCTTTTATCTAACAAATTTCACTCCAAACACTTTAAAAAGTTTTTTTTTTAAATTTTAGTTTCTAATACTTATTGATTGAAATTCGCGGATTTCGAGGGGAACTACTTCTCGAGAGGGATAAAAGAGAACTCCAATTTAAGGGGTTTTAAAGAGCCATTCTCGAGGAACATCGGTGGATCGGATGTTAAGACACGTCACATAATTCAAGTGCCTTACAAGCTCAGAAAATATTAATTATTATAAAGAGGGGGTCTTAACAGTTTATAAATACTATAATTATATAAGTTTGATGTACAGTAAAGTATTTTTTATTTTATGTAGATTATAATTATCGTTTTTCAATAAGAAATGTTAGTCTTTCTAACTCAATTACGACGTATATTAATCGTTACATAACACAATGGCTGCTATAAGATTTATAATCCGAGATATCAGAATATATTTTTCCAAAGGGTTTTTGATGCGCTGAATCCGAATCCGAGGTCTAAATCTCTCAATTGGCTCTGGTTTTCGAGATATCCTAACCTAAAAGTGCAAAAATAGCGATTATGGCCTATATTTGAGGATATGTAGCATCACAATTTTTTTTCTCAAAAAACTATGAACAATATCTTAAAGTACATGCCTTGCCCTTTTAAATGACGTCGAGTTTATTCAAATAACTTTTTTTTCACTG
The DNA here is from genome assembly GCA_029963805.1 of Aromia moschata. Classification (NCBI taxonomy): domain Eukaryota; kingdom Metazoa; phylum Arthropoda; class Insecta; order Coleoptera; family Cerambycidae; genus Aromia; species Aromia moschata. The sequence continues at coordinate 853,320 of JAPWTK010000009.1, forward strand.
CGATATCGCATTTTGAAATTTTTAAGTTTCTAGAGTGTCGGGCTAATTTTGTCGGCCTGTGTAATGTGTATAATGTTTCTCTGCTATAACTTTATTTAGTCAAAATACGCAAAACAAAAAAAAAATGGAAAAAACCTTCTCCTGGTCCCAAGCATATTTTAAATCGCTCCAAATGGACCTTTTGGGGTTGTTATGACTTACTTGAATCAGGGCCAAAGTTTCCACCCTTCGGGCAAATATGATGACGCATTCCCTCTAGTCTATTCTAAATCTCGGTGGTTCGGCGCTGACGCAACCGAACCTAAGTACGGTCCTGTCATACAACGAATAGTTAGCACCTTAGTTCTTACTAAGTTCGCGCGTCCACTACGCCGAGTTATTCATTGCGCGTTAGAATCCAGCTTCACTACGTGTCGGAGTCGTAAGTAGAGTTCGCGCGGAGTGTAACAGGACCGTAGTCAGTTAACGAATGAACATATTAATATGTAGCAACATACATAACTTATGTTTACATAAATTATGTAGCAACATAGTACTATTTTTACCAAATAGTACGGTTAAGTCAAGGATAAAATACCTATATAAATTAAGATAACACGTAACAATGGCAACACTTACCCGACAAACGTCAGTGTTGAGACAAGGTTCCCATGACAGGTTGGCGGTGGTTAAAACATATTATTATGTGATTTTCTAAGGATTTCGGAGTGAAATTAGCTACTGAACGCCCGCAAGCATCGGTAGCTTCTTCTATAATAAAATACACTGAAATTGGCCGACAAACAATTGTCTCCGCATATATGTCACTACATTGTTGTAAACCCGATCGACATAATGCAAGTCTTAACGTACTTTCATGAGGAATTTTTCTGTCCATATATATTTCTAAAAACGTACGTAACTTGGGGTTCTCTAGTTTGTTTAATATAATATTGCTTGCAACAAAGGCTTCTGTAAGTTCATAGCTTTTCAGATGTCTTGTTACTTTAGTTTTATCTGAAGAATTTATAATGCGTTCACACACAAGTACAAAAATGGTCATTTCCTTGAATACGTATTTCCCTAAAACCCCCGGGATCACTGTCAAACCACGTTTGAAATACTTCCCGTCTATTTCTTTTCACCTTTGGCATGGTACCTCACTTTATTCATTTCTCCCCTCAACTAATAATTATTAATATTTATAAACTTATTCAAACACACGGCGAATACGTAAAAACGAAACGTATCAACGCGATGCAATACCGGCGACGGTCTGTTACAGCGTGCCATAAATAACTAAAATTGCTAGCGCAGTTTTCGTAATGCCAGTCAGCTGTGAAGGCCAACGAGTCAAGGATGTAAATTCGCGCTTGGTAATAAGTAATAATTTTTAATAATACTATGATGCAACATAGTTTCTGTGAACATATTAACATTTTCATTCGTAAACTAACTACGGTCCTGTTACACTCCGCGCTGCACGAACTCTAGTCGTAAGTACGACAGCAGTAACGGAGTCGTTCAACCGTTTGGAGTACATCGGTCGCTTCCGTCCGGCGGGATCGGGATTAGCATATAATATGGGCAGTCGATGAGTTCGATGACTCACTGTCGGGGGGCGGCGGACGCGGCCGTATCTCGTCTTGTCGGCGGGATGATCGATGGACGTTGGGGCGGACGCGAGTCCCGCGCCGATAACGGGACGTCGCCGCGGCTTTTCCTGATCTTTTTAAATTGCGACGATATCTCTCTGGCAAGTCGATTTTTCTCGGCCGGCCGGGGGACGCCCTTTATCTCCTTGTCGGGAGGGCGAGTGTCGCCCGATCTCCCGGATAGTTTTTCGATGCCGGACCGGACGGGGAGTTAAGTCGTTCCGGTGTACAGGGGCGGCCCGGGAGCAGAGCGCCCCGCACGTTTCTCTTACGGGAAGTTCCCCTCGGTGAAATTGGCTGGGTTTTTGATACTTTGCCCCCCGTGACCAACCGACAGTTGACACCCCCGTTTTTTTTTTTATTAACCTACTATACTTTTTTAATAAAATTAACATTTGATATACTACCTTTAATACTTTAATTACCTTTAATTTTTAAATTCATATATCGGGTAAAAAATTAATTTCTAAGGGCTTTTTACATTGAAACACGCATTTATAATTTTGCACGTTTATTCGTTTTGAATACTGGCATATGAATAATAAAATATATCTCAATGGCTCGATACATTAGTTGACCTTACACAGCTTAAAAATAATAGAACCATATATCGTTTATTTCGCTGAAGTGTGGTGTTTATATGACGAAATATGTAAAACGTAAGCATACGTTACATTTCAATAATTTTTTCTGTTTTGTATATGTCTACCAACAATTTCTAAAAATAAAAATATTAATAAACATATGTCAAAAGAGTTCATGCACTATTATTTGCAACATATTAGCCCTCATAAACGACCCAGCGCCTAGTCTATCGCCGTGGTGGCAAGCCTCCGATGCCAATGTTTTCACATATGTATTTATAAGAAATAGGGACTACCTGCGTTGCTAACAAATTTAACCCTTAACTTCAGTAGCATTAAAGGTCATTTAAAAAACTGCATAGCGGAGGCAAACACGCCCACTTCTCACCTCTCACACGTGACAGCGTAGAAAGCGAGTTATTTGGTTTCATGAATCTAACAACCTAACCAACAATATTTAATGTCTTTTATTGTTCTGTATTTTGGAAATTTTCGTTGGAAAGTGTCGTTATTCTTGCGTCGTTATTCGAACCTGCATTGATACTGTTGAGTATCATATAAAGTACAAATTTAGTCGCCTGTCTTATGAGGATAAATTATTTAATTAATCAGGATAAGCCGGCTTTTAGTTTTGTTAATACGTGGTATGATAAATGCAAATGGCTAAGTGGTTCTTTAACTTTAAATAAATTATTGTGTTGGCCTTGTGTATTATTTTCAAATCGTGGAGAAGATGCTTGAACAAAGTCTGGATTTAATAAAATCTTAAAACTTTCTCGTTCAGTTGACACATTTAAAAAGGCAGGAGCATATTAGTTGCGCTTGTAAATTACATCTTTTAGGCAAACAAAATATTGTGAATGTGATCAATTCTGCCCGTTAAATCTAAATTGACGCAGTCCTGGCAAAAATCCGTATTTTATTTCACTGCTTCTTTTAACTTTTCACTTTTATCTTTTAATTGTAAAATAATTTGACGGAATCTACACCTTCCCGATGGTTTTGCTGAACCATTAAAATCTATTAGGTACATTATGTTAGACAAATGTAATTAATATATTTTATTGACCAAGTAGAGGACCTTCTCCTAACTATGCGGCATATTACTAACAATGTTTACTATCATAAAAATGTCGAAAACAAAATTTTTTACAAAATATGTTTCCCTCTTCCCCCCCCCCCAAAAAAAAAGGCACGAGCCGCCAAAGTGTTAAAATGAAATAGTACGGCCTTGATAAATAGTATCTACGGTGTCCTGGTCAAGAGCACGGAAAAAATTGTTTATTTTTTATTTTTTTTATTCAAAGCATACAATTTAAATAATTTCAATTTTTTTTGTTCTTTAGTATAACTCTTAGGCAATACAAAAAAAATAAATTAAAAAATGGCAAGTAATCTCGTAAAGCGTCTTTTTCGGCATTAAAACTATGTGCAGGGTCCTTTTCGCGGGAATGATCTTCAAAAATCTAAACGTTTTTATAAACTATATGCTCATAGTTTCTTGAATAGACGCAAAATTTAAAAGAATAAAAAAAAACGTTAATCCGTTTCATAGATTTTGAGTAATCGTGTACACAGATTGAGAAAACATGTTTTCAAGAAAAATGCGATTAAAGTTTTCACTAAAATTTGGTGCGTTTTTTAATATGGCAAAAAGAGCCACCATCTGAAGGTGGTATGTATAATCTAAGTAGGCGAAATAAATTCATGAAAATACTTTTTTTTTCAATTTTATTTTTCCATTTGTTGCTGTTTTTGAAATATTATAACGCATTTTTTTAAATATCTAATCTACCATACCTTAACTTTAATAACATTTTCTCTCTCTTCAACTTTTCCCAAAAATGAATAATAAAAATAATAATAAAGATTTTTTTTACAAACATTTTTCAACAAATTTTTCTCAACTTTTTTAAACTGCCGCATGTCGAACTTATATTTCTTATGATATTCCTGAAATAACAATTCTATTAAACCAAATACCCACTCAAAACTGACACAAAACCAATTATCAAGTGATTATGTTGTCAAAAGTATAGTCTTCTTTCAATATACGAATTCATTAGCATATTCTTTGCGGTTGCTGTTTGCTCATACCGAAATCCCACTTCTGAAGTATGCTATTTTATAAAGTCTTATATGTAGATGAAAATGGAAAAATACATCAAACGAGCGAGAGATACGTAGTCGCGAATAAAAAATGAAATCCAAAAGGACATCCTGCCAGTTATATTTTTATCAGACGTAACACCCTATCAAATTTTATGCTATTCACGTGCCACTTATGTACATGGTTGTTATTCATAAGGGTCTCGTTAAAAAATGTAAAATATACGCATTTTCCCTAAACCGTTTTTTATTTTCCCCACGTAGCGCCGATAAGCACTTTTCCGTAGGATAGCTAAATTTTATCTTTATGCATGAAACAACGCCTTCCGAAGCGATACGCCTGTAAGTCGGCACAAACAGAAGCGATAAATTCGGTATTTTTTTTTTTTACCGGAGGAAACGAAAAAGGCTTTGTAACTTTATTTCAGATGGTGCCTGTAAAAGTACATACTACACTAATGGAAAAAATTCAAGGGTCAAAATATTTTTCCGAATTTTTAGTGATTTTTCAGAATGCTGTATCTCAGTGAAAAATGGTCTTATCGAGGTCTAAAAAAAAGCATTTTGAAGCTTCAAGTTTCTAGTTTTGAGATATTTCGGCAAACATTTTTTTTAGAACTATATGTTTCGCGCAATTTTAGGAAGTAGTGCGAGAAAAAAAATTGCGACTTTTTTTTGTGCTTTTTTTTCAAGTCCACGAGCTTGAAAACATTTTTTCTAACTTAGCCATGATAGCTTGTTTATTCAGCTTCAATTTGCTTTTTCTTTTAAATCTCGATACGACCATTTGTTGCTGAGATATCGAATTTCTCTTTAAATAAAAAAGATCCCTTTGTTAAGTTGTCTTTGATCGACGATATCTCAGCAACCAACAGTAGCACAGAAAACCTAAGGGCAGTTCTGAAAACTGGATTAAACATCCTACAAGGTTCTGCTGCGATTTTTGAGAATTTTTTTTTATCCTTGACATGAATTTGAAAAAACAGGAAGAAAACGGGTAATTGATGGTTTTTCAGAACATCAACGGCTGAAATTCAAATCTTCATGAAACGACTAATGTTGCGTGTGCATTTTACAGTTGAATATACTCCCAAAAACCATGCAAAGTTACATTACGATCTAACGAACCGTTTTCTTGTTGCAAACGGTCAAACTCTTTTGAAAAAATTATAGGGTCACGTTTTTGAGCTTAAACATGTCCTAATCATGGCTAAAGTAAAAAAAAAATGTTTCTAGTTCTACGCACAATTTTTCCGCAAATACCGTTGAAATTTACTTTTTAAACGCTTCCAAAACTTAAAAAAATTAGATTTTCACCACCGTCGGCATTAGTATTACCCAACAGCGTACCACGTACCACGTGGAGGTTGCACGATCGGATTTACGCTTCTATAACACACACGTCTGTGTGTGTGTCTATTTGTCTGATGTTTTTGACTATCAATTTTTTTAATTTAATTTAAATTAAAGTTGCGTGGGCCGGGGGCCCCCCCCCCCCTTTTTTTTTTTGTGAACCAAATCGCGTTTCGACCACGCAATTCACCCTTTACACACACAGAGAAAATGTGTTTTTTTTTCGTAAATCCGAGTCGTGCAACCTCCACGTGGTACGCTTTGGGTAATGCTAATGCCGACGGTAGTGAAAATCAAAATTTTTTCAAGTTTTGGAAGCCTTAAAATTTTTTTTTTCAATTTTCGAAAAACAAATTTAGTTTGTTTTTTTTAATTTTTTTTTTGTAAATTTCAACGGTATTTACGGAAAAATTTGTGACGAAGCTCGCTCAAAAAATTGCTTGCACTTTAGCCATGATTAGGACATGTTTAAGCTCAAAAACGTAACCCTTTAATTTTTTCAAAAGTTTGACCATTTGCAACAAGAAAACGGTTCGTTAGATCGTAATGATTAAGTGGCGTTTTGCACGGTTTTTGGGGGTATATTCAACTGTTTAAAAGGCACACGCAACATTAGTCATTTCATGAAGATTTGAATTTCAACCTGTTGAACCGACGATGTTCTGAAAACCATCAATTACCCGTTTTCTTCCTGTTTTTTCAAATTCATGTCAAGGATAAAAAAATTTTTTCTCCTCAAAAATCGCAGCAGAATCTTGTAGGGCCTTTTATTCAGTTTTCAGAACTGCCCTTAGATTTTCTGTGCTACCGTTTGGTTGCTGAGATATCGTCGTTCAAAGACAAAATGGTCCTTTTTGATTTAAAGTTCGATATCTCAGCAACAAATGGTCGTATCGAGATTTGAAAAAAAAAGCAAATGGAAACTGAATAAACAAGCTATCCGGTCCATACCATGGCTAAGTTCGAAAAATGTTTTTCAAACTCGTGGACTTGAAAAGAAAGGCAAAAAAATTCGCATTTTTTTTCTCAGACTACTTCCTAAAATTGCGTGAAATATGTAGCTCTAAAAATTTTTTTGCCGAAATATCCCAAAACTAAAAACGTGAAGCTTCAAAATGCTTTGTTTTAGACCTCGATAAGACCATTTTTCACTGAGACACAGCATTCTGCAAAATCACTAAAAATTCGGAAAATTGTTTTGACCCTTTAATATTTTCCATTAGTGTAGTCGAAGTGCACACGATTTTTGCGACTGATAAATAATTAGATTTGCAATAAATAGTTTAATATCGATTTAAAAAAAAAATATATAAAATAAACTGTGTTAAAAAGTGATGCCAATTTGTGAATTTAAAAAAAAAAAATTGTGGGTAAAAAAAACTAATGTAGATTAAAAAAAAATATTTTTGTTTCTAAGTGGTGGACGAAGACTGCTACAGTGTACGCCGATTTCCTCCTCCAGAAAAATTTTGTGTCATGTTACCTGGAGCTACAACGCCATTTTGTAACCTAAACGAAAGTAAAAAATACTTTTGCATACATTAATACCCATACAATCAATGGTCAAAATTTCATTTTGATCCATTACATAGGTATCGAAAAAAAGCTTCATTTTTCAGTGCGCCAGGGCAGTATAATAATTAGCCCCTTAATAACGCGCTAACGTTTCAATGAAGTCCTAACGTTAATATTAAATGATGTGTCATGGCTACGGATTATATTCCGCAGGGTGGCCCCGGCCTGCTGCGGCCCTCCACTAGTAAACTATAATTACAACTAATTACTGAAATTTAATGGTTTCACGACCACTGCCCCTCTGATTATCGCGCGCTAAAGGTCAAGTTCTGGAATTCGATATGGTCCGAGGATTGCCTCGGTACTACGGCCAAGCTTGCTAGAACGTAGGGTAAAGTTAGTATTTGCAGAGGTAACATTAAGTAATTCTGAGGACGGAAATTGCTTTCATTCCCGTAATTTTCCGTAACATTGCGCACTAGCATCGCTATACAGGGTGCACACGAAGGGATTCATATACAGCGTGTCCCAGATGTGAGAGAAGATCGTTTGTTTACATCCATCGTCGGATATACCGCACTGATGAGATCTATTAACTAGATCGTAATACAGATCTGTGGTTTCTAATGGTGAATGACGCAATCATTCTCCATCCAAGAACTGATTGGCTTTCCGTTAGAGTGTACTTTGGGAAAGACATTCGGCGGTTGGAGGAGCCAACTTGGATCGAAGCACCGTAACATGCCTTGTCCCATATACCGGGTGTAACAGGATCATGGTACACCTCCCTTTTCTCCTTGAGTTTTCAAGATCATCGATTGAAATTTGGGATATCCTATATGTATATAATAAGCGGCACTGTCTGTCATACAAGTGATTTTTTTTCCACTTTTGGTTTCGCCGGAAGTGACACTAACTTTCGATTTTTAAATGGAATACCCTGTATATTATTGCATTTTTGAATTCTGCATAATTTTCTGAATCCAACGATACCAAATAAGTGACATTTCAAACGTCAATATTTTTTACAATTATAATTTTTAATTTTCCATTTAAGTGGACCATTACTGTTCCGATTTATTGTAAATGACCCATGTAATGCTACAAAAAATCAAAATCCCGTCAGAAATACTAAATTATGTGACTTATGAGCAAATATATTTCATCAAAATTGTTTTTGGAGCAGAACTAAATTTTTTCAAATGGAACCATATCGGTACAGTAGTACCATTTATTATTACTATTAATAAGTACTTTATTCTTATGTCGTATTAATATGTGCGATAAATACAAACAAAATTACAGCTAAGAGAAATGATTTGATGAACATTTGCTCATAAATCACATAATTTAGTATTTTTGACGGGATTACATGGGTCATCATAATCATAACATAGTATAAAACAAAGTCGCTTCCCGCTGTCTGTCCCTACTTATGAATGCTTAGATTTTTAAAACTACACCACGGATTTTGATGCGGTTTTTTTAATAGAGTGAATCAAGAGGAAGGTTTATATGTATAATACATGCATAATATAGTAGAGAAACACTCATAATTTTAGTAGTTTCTAATGTGATGTCGTAAACCGTGCGAAGCCGGGGCGGGTCGCTAGTTTAGAATAAATCGGAACCGTCAAGGCCCACTTAAATGGAAAACTAAAATTTATAATTGTAAAAAAATATTTCAAAAAAAAGCCGGCCGTTTGAAAAAAAAAATTTTTTTTTGCATATTTTTTTAACAATTCCGATTTTTTAAAAATAGTACAATTAAAAATTTTGATCTGAGCGTGCTTGAGGCGATAGAGGAATGTATAAAGAACATTCACACCAAATTTCAAATAAATCGGTTCATTAGCACTTGAGATATCGTGCACGCCAACTCGAAAAAAGTAGTTTTGAGAAAAACGCGTTTAAAGTTTTGAGAAAAGTTTCCTGCAATTTTACTCAGTTAGCACGTCCACGCTGCTTGAAGGCTGACTTAAAACTAATTCGAAATAAATACTAAGACGAAAAGATTCCGACTAAATACGTTTCGTGTTTCGTAAGTACACGGACAGCGTCTACCGTCTATTGTTCATTTGTTCCGGTCGGACCGGAGCCGATGCCGCGTCACAAAAATGGCTGTAACTCATAAAATAATTGAAATTTTGAAAAATCCTTTTAAGGGCATATTCTTGAATGTCTAAACTTTGGAAATATGAAACACAAAAAATTTCGATTTTTTCAAATTTGTAGACTAGAATACCCCTTTAATATTAATTTTAAGTACTTTCCCAAAGCGTGAAAAGATTTTCCATTTAAAATACACGTAATTTTTTTTTTCAAATTTCTATAACTCAGTCGTATTTTATGCTATCGTATTGGTGTTGGTCTCGATTTACTCAGAATAAAACTCTACTAAAGTGCCCATTGCAGCGATATGTAACTTGTACTGGTGAGTTGGTACGGGTCGCTGAAGTTGATTTTTTACTCAGAATTCTCGTTTTTTTTGCTGTTATCTCCGAAATTATTAATTTTATCAAAAAAAGTAAATGAATTTTTTTTTGGAAATTTGATTTACTACAAAAAAGGTCCTATAGACCAAATTTCTGAGATTAATATTTCTTGAGATATTAGACTTTAACTTATGAGTAGTACAACATTTTTATGGTTTATCGAAGCAAACGTTTGACATTTTTGTACTACTACCCATAAGTTAAAGTCTAATATCTCTAAATATTAATCTCAGCAATTTGATCTATATTTCCTTTTTTTGTAGTAAATTAAATTTCCAACAAATTTTTCATTTACATTTTTTGATAAAATTAATAATTTCGGAGATAACAGCAAAAAAACGAGAATTTTTGGTAAAAATCAACTTCAGTGACCCGTACCAACTCACCAGTACAAGTTACATTTTCGCTGCAATTTTGTAGAGTGTTTTATTCTGAGTAAATCGAGACCAAGACCAATGTAATAGCATAAAATGCGACTGAGATAGAAATTTGAAAAAAAAAATCGATTTACGTGTATTTTAAATGGAAAATCTTTTCACGCTTTGGGAAAGAACTTAAAATTAATATTAAGGGCTGTAACTTTCAGGGATTTGTTTTTTCGACATATTCAAAAAAAATTTCAGGTGGGGACTGAAAAAATAAAAAATAGTTGAAATAAAAAATCACCCTAGTATATGCATATTTTAGAATACTAGGTATGTTAAATGTTAAATCTGTCTCTGGAATGAAATCCATTTTCCGACGTTCGGAGATAACCACAGTCATTCTTGTTTTTGTTACAAGCGTTTCGTTGTTAATATTTGAATCTAGCTGCAATCGTATAAATGTTCATCAATTATCATTAACGATCTTCTCGTATTACTTTTGTTCGCAATATTCGTTTTACTACATGGAAAGTTTGGAAAGCATGTTTTTTTTACATAAATGTTTGTTTTTCATTCGAAACATTTGGTTCAAGCGATACGAAATGCCTCCTCGGGTATGTCGAGATTCGCCTACCTAATTTTTTTAAGGAGTACTTTACCGAGCCATGCGATTGTTAGCCTTACAGCGTGGGCAGCCAAAGTAATATTACAGAAGTCATTATTTTCGTAACAAAAGCGAAAAACCTTTGTCCTCTCTTTTTGTACTAGATAAAAGGAGACGTTTGAGAGATTGTGAATAAAAAAAGTTGCCTTACTGTAACGAACACGTAATGAGTAATTATTTTCCGTCACAAACTAAAAAAAAATGGATAACAAAATGTATTTAATTAAATTTCAGTACAAATGTACTTAATTAAAGTTCTCCATCTATTTCCAAACTCATTAATTTTGGTTGTTTTTTTGTCACACATTCGACCTACATTCTTCTTCTTCTGTTAAAAAGATAAATGTTAATTTTCACATGTTTTTAAATGTGTCAAAGAGTAAATTAAAGGTCACCGTTGAAGCTTTTTCAACTTTTTTTTCGAATCTGAAGTTTTTGAGAGACCCTGTATATAAATTCACGTGGTCTGATATACATATATACATAAATATGGGGCATTTCACGCCAAGTGAGGTCAAAAAAAAATTTCTGTTTGAAACATATCACAATCGATAGTACCTACTTGCTAAAAAACTAACTTCCCTAAAATTTTATATTTTTTGAGCCACAAGGAGAGGGACGGTGAGGGTGAGAAATTACAAATTTTCGACTCTAAAATTTCAATCTTTCTCGGTAAGAAAATGAAAAAAATTAAAAAGAAGGTTGCTATGGTTTTCGATGTGTTTTTTTGCGTAGAATACGATAAAAATATTTTCAAAATTATTGGGGGTAGTTTTCACCCTTATTTTGAGGATTGAAAGTTTAAAATCGAAATTTCGAAAAGTATGACACGATTTTTTTTTAAATTTTTTAAATTTCTTTCTTTTTTTGTACTTTCGATTAGTTTTTAATTCATAATGGGCGTCGACCAGGAACTGGCCCAAAAAACGGCCCAAAGGTGAAAAAATGTGGTTTTAGCGTATTTTCTCATCCTGTGAGTTAGTAAATGGCAAGTGAATAATATATTCCAAGGTTTTTGGGGTCGCTGATTACGAATCTAACGTCACATTTTCAAAAAACAAAATGGCGGATCCAGTATGGTAGTCGACTTTTAAAAAAATGACTAAATTTTGAAATTTAAAAAATACCATCGTATTCTACGGGAAATTTTCTACGTTAGATTCGTAATCGGCGACCCCAAAAACCTTGGAATATATTATTCACTTGCCATTTACTATCTCACTACCCTCACCATCCCTCTCATTGTAGCTCAAAAAATCTAAAATTTTATGGAAGTTAGTTTTTTAGCAAGTACTATCGATTGTGATATGTTGCAAACAGAATTTTTTTTGACCGCACTTAGTTGGTGGGAAATGCCCCATATACACACATATACGAGAAAGATGCACCAACATTGAATAGGTATTAATGCAAAATTGTTTGTGAGGGATTTACAATAATCAGTTGAACTAAGGTTTATTCTGATAATCGAGCTAAAAGCTGCTGATTTTAATTGGTGGTCGAATTTTGTGACCTATTTAACTAATCTGTAGCTTATGTATACAGTAAGTTTGATAACACGATAATATTTTATGTAAAGGATGGTCTGAATTAGAAAAGTAGTAAGTAGTAAGTAGTTTTCTTCCACAATAGTTCTAGGTTTTTTTAAACATAATATGTACATAATATTTATCGGTTTAAATCTTAAACATTCTATAGCCTATACTCTGTATAGTCGTATATCGTGCGTAAAACAGAAAATTTTGCTTTTGAAATTTGGTAAGGTGAAATGAATTTATATTTATTTGAATATAAATAATACTAATTTAGTACATACATAAATCATGTAAAATGTAGAAAACCAACTACATGCCTCAAAAACAGGCCGGCAACTTTGGTAATAAATCATTTACCAAAATTATACATAACTATGTACTTAATGTTGTCGACATGTGCCGACCAAAGAACACGAAAAATAGAACAATGAGTGTCAGGGCCGTCGTGGCCCTGGAGTGGGCTTTTTAAATTCTGGTAGTCTCCATAATTAAAATACGCTGTGCTATATAGAGTCGAGAAATCGCGGACCCTAACACAACCGTACTAAGGGGAAGTAGGTGGTGGGAACAGCCAATGAAATTAGAAATTGTCGTATTTGTGTAAGGAAACATGGGACCCATATCATATTTTAAGGAGTTATCATTGGAACTAAATAGAAGGGTATGAAATTGAAATTAAAATTTTTATAACTAACAGAATTCGAGATTTCGGAAAAGTCGCAAGAAAATATTTTTCTGGTAAGTAGGAAAAAATATTTTGCAAATATTTTTCAAGAGGTTTTCTAGATTTTCTAATGAGGCAGGCATTTTTTGTGCAAGATATTTATTACGTTATATACATAACATTTTATTTTTTTTTGCTGTTATGGCCTTCTGTTCAGGCCTATTAATAACTCCTGAAAATACGATGTGGGTCTCATGTTTCCCTTAATACGGCTCTGTTAGGGTCCGCGATTTCTCAACTCCAGCGATGAATCTAGTCTAGAAATACTAGACTCAACTTTAGAAAAAAAAAATGTGAGTACGGTGGTACACGTGTGACTAAAAAGATCTACATGAAACACTGGTTATTAACAAGTGCTCCAATTTCTTGAAATATTTACCGCAGTTTTTTTATCCACCGCGTATCTAATATTTCATAATAATTGTGTTTATTAAGGCCTGAACCGTGCACAAACACTAACGGCGATAAAAATCGATAGCACGTAATACGTTTAATCTGCTTTCAAATGAAAATTTATTTTAGATTCTTTATCTCCTCGGTACGGTTTTACGGTACGCGGAACTCTGTTGGTATTTATCGGGAGCGCCGCGACTAAATCTTTGCATGTTTAGTCTGTATTAGTTTACGATTATTAACCTTCGGGCCTGGTCGTTCGCAAGACCGATTTCTGGCCGGCAGTGTTCCCCCTTAATTATTGAATTAGAGACCCGACCCGATTGCCCGGCGTTAGTAATTATCCAATAAACTGCACTTTGACTTCTTTATTACCGCTCGGCGAGACTCGCATCGGGCAGTAGAGCTTTGCGAGTACGTATACGGGGTGAGTGAAGATTACCTTAACCCAGATATGCCTGAATTTTTTTTTTCAAAAATTTACATAAAAACTAAGTAATATGTTTAAAGAAAAAAGTTCCCTTCTTTTAAAAGGATAATATGCTTACAGACCATTATAAAAAAATGTTTTGAAAAAAATCATCTATGTTAAAATAAATCATATTATAAAAAACTGTAAACAATATATCTACATTAGGGTAGGTATTTCAGTTATTATCAAATCAAGTCAACCTTTTTAACCATATCTTATTGGATTTCCCCTAATAAACTGTTTACATCCATGTTTTCCAAAATATGGAATCATGGATTCGTCAACACTATATTGCTCCCAATAAGGAGCATGTTCTTGAAATATCTTATTCAGCTTGTCAAATAATGGGCGAACTTTAGTAAATTTATCCGATGGGTCTAATTGGTCATTGTCACAGCAATGAAGATTTTGCATAATGAACTCAAACCTATCTCTTGATAGAACATCAGCTACTAAAATATTCTGCGTGTCTTTTCGTTGTTCCCAGAACCTTCGTCTTCTTGGCACAGGCAGATATCCACTTAACAGGAGTATGCCAATAAATGCGAGCATTTCCTCATGTGTTATATTTCCCGTTAGATTTTTTTTGTCGCATAGTTGTTGAACCAAAAAACAAACATATCTATTACTTCTTCATTGAAAAATCGCAGAAATAATTCTGTTGCCGATGGGATTACTTGCCAAATTTTTATACCTGCCAAACGAACATTTGGAACAGGTCTGCCTTTGAAGGAAGACTCGCTTTTCCAGGGTATACCTGTTCCAAATTCCTGCTCCCATAATACCTGTTTTGAGACAAGGAGGACTCTAATATTTCGTCAGATTAAAGGTAAAATTAATTAACACAAAATCAGTTGTAACAAACCTGTTTAACAAAAGTCGAAAAAAGTTGCAAAAATATGCCCTGCAAAATATCATACGCTAGTTAAAAAGTAATGTTACTTTTTGTATTAAACAATCTATGAGTTTTAATGGGTAAGTCCTTTTAAGTTTCATTTTTCGTGACCACTTCGTGAGCTACGATTCGCCGAAATGTTGTACGCCGAAGCCGACGCATTGGACCGTTAGATCTGTCTTGTTTCGCCGTTGTCAAGTCCCAAGCCGAAGTAAATTCAAGGCCCAAGTAAATTCGCCTAACTATGACATAAAAATGTATCATTTAATATGTACGAGGCGCGTTCATAAAGTAAGGGCCGTTTGGTCACAGAAAAAAATGTACTCATAAGAAACAAATTTTATTGTCATATTTAGTTAGGTACAATCTTACTTTACTTCTCTACATAATCGCCGTTCACTTCTAAGCATTTTTCGTACCGCTGCACCAGCTTCTTTAACCCCTCTGCATAGAAGCTTGCCGCCTGAGAGTTGAACCAGTTGACAACGGCGTTTTTGAGTCCCTCTTCGGTTTCAAAACGTTGTCCACCGAGCCACTGTTTAAAACGCATGAAGGAAGTAGTCGCTAGGTGCAAGGTCGGGACTGTACGGTGGGTGGTCAAAAAGTTCCCAACGAAAATCTTGAATTTTCTCATTGGTTTTGGCAGCAGTGTGAGGACGCGCGTTATCGTGGAGGAGGATTATGCCAGATGACAGTTTCCCGCGGCTTGTTTTGGATCGCACGTCTCAATTTTTTGAGCGTTTGGCAGTACACGTCAGCTGTAATTGTTGTCCCACGTTCCATGAAATCAACCAAAAGAACACCGTCTTTGTTCCAAAAAACTGTAGCCATCAATTTTCGACTTGTGTACTGAGTTTGCTTAAACTTTTTCGGTTTTGGTGAAGATGAGTGTCGCCACTGCATCGATTGCAGTTTTGTTTCTGGGTTGGCGTAGGATACCCACGTCTCGTCCCCAGTAACAATGTGAGAAAACAAATCATCTCCATCTTGTTGATAACGGGCCAAAAACTTTCGTCCACTAGACATTCTTTGCTCTTTGTGGTGGTCGGTGAGCATTTTTGGTACCCACCTTGCACAAAATTTGCGGTATGCGAGGTTTTCTGTGACAATATTGTAAACAGTAGTGCGTCCAAGTTGAGGAAATTTGTTAGCCAGGCCACTAATCGTCAATCGACGATCAGATCGCAGTGTTTGGTCCACTTGTGAAACGATTTCATCGGTCTGGATACTGGGCCTGCCACTCCGCTCTTTGTCATGGACATTTGTTCTGCCATTTTTAAAATCACGGCACCATTGTCTAACCTTTCCTTCACTCATAACTGTAGGTCCGTAAACCAGGCATAACTCCCGATGAATTTCAGCAGCCGACGATCCTTTTTGCACATAAGAAACGAATCACAGAACGCACTTCACAGTTGGCGGGATCAACGATTTTCGCGGCCATTGTTCTTTGCATTCACGGACAACAATACGACTTCAGAATCAAAACAAATGACGCTGTAGCTTCGCAATGCGTCAGTAGATGGCGCTGCAGTAGTAAAACTGTGCTTCGAAGCGCCAATATTTATATATAAGCAAACGGCCCTTAGTTTATGAACGCGCCTCGTATATAATGTCCACCTATGTACGCATTAGGCTGCCGCTTACTATATGTAAGGCCAAGAATGTCGAAAACTGGTTAACATTGTATGACGACTTCCGTTGCTCACAGTACGTCGTCAAGAATTAGCAATTATTTATCATTTCTGTAGATTGTAAGCCCACTGGCGCGCCCCTGGCCCCTTTACCCTCCCCTCGCGGACCGCCACTGCGTTTCTACCCAAATACGACGGATTCAGATTCCACCCGTCCTCGCTACTACGTACCCACCCCGCGGCGTACAAAATATCCAGTTACTACCCTCTAACCCACCCCCCCGAGTCCCGCATGCAAATTAATTCTTTTCGGTCCGATGCATCCGCCGAGATTAACTCTCGACGTGTCCGTTGCAGGTTGCCGGCGCCACCGTCGCACCGCCCGAGTGGAGGGGAAGTCAGCTGGCACCGGCGTCGCGGCGGATCCTCGACAGTCGACGTCAGGCGTCCCTCCGCACCGCGTCGTCGTCGTCCGCCGCTCAGCAGCCCAAGGAGGCGATTCTTCGCGCGCCCGTGCAGTGATACCCTGTATATTATATTTTCGAGGGAAACGATCGTCCGTGTGATGCAGACTAGTGGTTCTTCGGCCGTGCTGTGACCTTTTTGACATGTTCTAGCGGCGATCCGGAGAGCGAGAGGGGTCGAGGAGAAGACATGAAGGGTGTTTTTGTTGTAGCGGCGTGCGTCGTGTCGGCGTGCATAGCCGCCTGGCAGGAGAACGTCAGGCCCAAGATGTATGTTCAATTAGGTGAGTCGCTTTATTTTTATTTCTGTCGTCTATTTATTTCGTCGTTTGTCTGCGGTCGCGGTGTCAAGAGAACTCCCGAGTTTTCCGATCGAACGTGTTGGTTTTTGATGTGAAAATTTGTGCCCGATCCGCTAGAGAAACAAAACCTGTTTTAGTCCAGGAGCTCCTGACCAAAAACTGCAAGTGAGGGGTACAGATGCAAAACTCACATTATCCATAACACAGGCCCACAAAAAAAGTATCTGGTTCTGGGATGGAGACTAACTTTTTCTCATGTATTTTGTACCGCTGAATCCGAATTCGTCATAAATAAGGGTTCCGCAGCTAATTTCGGTGGTAAAAGCTTAAGAAGAACAAAAAAAATATTTGCTTCACATTAAAAACACTTTGCTACTACGTATTTTGGCCTGTTGAATCCGAATTTGCAATGAAAAAAAGAGGTTTGACCAACGGATTTTGGACATAATCCCAAAAAACTGCTGAAAACGACTCTTTTGTAATAAAAACTTGAAAAGAAATGGGAATATGATTCGCGTCACATATAAAATACCGTATTCCTATGTATCTTAATTTCTTAAACTCGAATGTGTTATGAAAAAGTTGGTTTAACAAGTGAATTTCAAAGATCATCCTCAAGAATATGTAAAAATTGCGTTTTTAACGGTAAAATCTTGAATAACGTGGATTGAATCAGTCTAAAATCAAGACTAAGTGGAAACTCTTTAGTAATCAGATGAACATACTTGCATTTGAATTTCTGGAATTCAGACTACGAAAATAACTTGAAACAATGATTGTTGTATCTCTGAGAGCGGAAATCTGGGAATATTCTAGGATTCAGCGGCACAAAATACATAAGAAAAAGTTAGTCTCCATCCCCGAACCAGACACTTTTTTTGTGAGCCTGTGTAATTTTTCGAAATAGAGTTAGTGGCGCTATCTTGTTCATCGTGTTCAACTACACCATTTTAAATCTTAAAAGTGGTATAAAACTCACATTTTCGTATATATTTTAAATTGTGGAATCTGTGAATTGTTTCAAAACTCACATTCTCCTAAGGAGAAAGTGAGAATGTTAGAACTTTTTGCTGTCAACATTTTTTTGTACTTTGCAATTTTACAGGTTCATTATACAAGCATTTCACTTCATCAGTCAATGATGATAATAAAACCAGTATGTTGTGCAGCTTTTTATTTTGATTATGAACTACCATATTACATAAAATTTTTATTGATATACCATTGAGTTTGTTTACAAGTTCCTTTTAATTTGGAGCATGACTACCAAAAAGTTGTATCAAAACTCACATTATCCAAATTTTAATTCACTTTCTTGGAGTCAAATGTTGTGCTGTTATTTCACCAATTGAGAAGCAAAGTTAAAGTTCTAATACAAATACCAAAAAAAAAAAAAACTCAGTACCTTAAGTCACTTGAAAAGTAAGAAATCAGTTATTCCCTCTTCCTGAACAATTTTAAAATGGGGATAATGTGAGTTTTGCATCTATATATATATATATATATATATATATATATATATATTTTTTTTTTTTTTTTATTTTTTTTTACACATACCTCCGGTCAGGGTCACCGCGGGCTCCGACAACACCGCAGTAACCGAGCCGGACATCCTAGTTATTAACCACAGCTACTCCTCCCCACCGGTTGGTAAGTAGCTGCAGGTTCCAAAATCGTGTGCCCTAAGTAGACGTAATGACCCCAAGATGACTGCTTTCTGCATCCGGCATAACAGAAACTCCGTAGAGATCCGGCAAGCCATATATATATATATATATATATATATATATATATATATAGTGTTTTCTAAGTGCACCTATTTCAATACAGTGTTGTATTAAGAGTCAGCAACAATAATTGTCGGCGGCCCGCAATTTCAATTCAGGCGCTCTTAATATAACGAACCACCCAAAAAAAAAACGTCATCAGAGTTAACCGAGCAAAAAAAAAAGACTGATTTCCATTCTTAATCTTAAGTTTCTAACCTTATTTATTTGTCAAGGCGGTCACGTTTTGTTACAGCCGTTATTTATTTTACAATTGTGACGACAACCATGTTTCGCTTCGAGTTTCGGCATAACCTATATTTCTATCTCTCTCGTAGCCACATTTGATAATTATTTTTTTTTAACGGTTCCGTATCGTTACGTTCAAATTTCTGGAGCATAAAGTAGACTTAATCCTAAGACTAAAAAAACACAAGTGGTTGGGTCAATTTCTGTTTGATCCAAAGTTACAGGCCTATGAAATTGTAAACAATAAATAAACATATCTACTTAAATACACAAGGTTTTATTTTAAATTATTTACAATGGATTGGGCGTGGGGGGGGGGGGGGGGGGTCGTGTCCTATTGCATGGCCACCTCTTCTCCCGACCTTAATCCTATAGATTTTTTTCTTCTGGGGTACATACATGAAATATTTAGTATACGCACAGGTTTCAAACACTAGAGAGTAATTCTTGCAGCAGCTGCCCAACAATTACTATTGAGCAAGCAGGAAGGCACTTTTAAAGTTTAATTTAATTTGTTTTTCGGATTTAAATCTGTTTATTTATTGTTTGTAATTTCATGGAGTTGTAGCTTTGGAACGAATAGAAATCGACCTAAAGTTTTTGTATTCATAGTCTTAATTCAAATTCAAACATAACTATACGGAACACCATGTATATACGAGTACATGGTATCTTGAGTGTTTTTTCATATATTACAGATATTAAATAATCTACCATTGTGCAAATTTTCAATTCTTACAAAACACCTCTATTCACCTTATTTTCGCATCAAGTATTGACGCGCTACGTTCTATAATTTTATTGTGCTGTCTGTCTACTTCCTAGCAAATTCAGTATCTATACCCTTAATATACCTAACGTTTTATTGAAATCTAGACAGTATGAAGGAAACATAATATGTTTAGTTCACACTGTCAAAATTGTTTTAAGTTGTATAGTTGAAAAGTTTAAAAAAGGCATATTTTATGAGCCCATAGCCACCTACGATTGCCTTAATGATTGCCATTAAAAACAAAAATCCAATTTATGTCATAACTTCAATATGACTTACGAAGTAAAAACTTTGACCAGCGTATCTTGTATAGTTGCCAGACCCTGTACTGGATTACTGTCTAGTTCTAGTATATTTTCGTATTTCGGATCGGCTCTGATAATAAATACATTTTCCATTGTGGAGATTTATGGATGGTATTTTTTACTTGACAGTTTTTATTATCATGCACTAACTGTATAAATGTATGTTTACTATAGATTTAAAAAAAAAAAACATGTTATTGCATTATGCAACATTGTTCCATAGATAGTAAATAAATAGATTCCAAGTACTGATTTATATTGGCGACGTTTTTTGAAATACGTAAACATTAAAAAGCACGTACGAAGTGTAAGAAGTATAAAAATAGTATTACGCTTGTTTTTGTTTATTTTTTATCACTTTGCTTTGAAAAATTCATAAACCAGATAAATAATGCAACATGTCCACAGTCTAGTTGTAATAAATTGTATTAACTGTTTACTTTTCTAATATTCTGTGTTTTATCACACCATAGGTGCGTGCCTTTTGATTTCTTTATTGTCGTGGCCAGTGTGTCTCTAACGAAGACAAAATTCTCTTAAAAGCCTCATTCATCAAATCAAAAGCGTCTGAAATTCAAAAGCCTTAGATATCAAAATATCTTGAGATATTCCATTCGAAGCTATTAGCTCAGCCGCTTAATAGTTGTTTTGAACATTTTGTTAAAAATGTACCTTCAGATTGGAATTTTCCATTCAGGAGATTAAATTTTTAACTGTTGTGAAAAAACTGGTGAAATATTAGAATATGAAGTGCAATTTAATTAGGGCCTCCTTGCAAGACCCTATTCGGATTATCCAATCGTTCGAATTAATTAATATACAACAACAGCGGAATTTTTGGCTTGTTAAGATTTTTTTTTTGTAGAAAGTTTCATTTTAGCGGGTTCTTTGTTTAAGAATACTGTAACGATGCAACTTTAGAATTTAGCATTTAGATTTGTTTGATTCATGAAAATTTTGTCCGTTATAAACATTTGGTTATAGTATATTTAAGAATGAGTTTTTTGTTTCTGTTTTATGTTTTATTTATATTCGGGATACACTTAAATTTATTTTTATTTTATATATTTCGTGTTACTATAAGAGGCTTATTAAATTTAGGTGTTCTTCTTGACTATAGATAAAGGATATGTAAGTATAGTCCTTCTATTCTAAATTGAAAATGATAAATACGCCTGGGGAACAAAAAAAGCGGTGCAACTTTATGATTCCATGGGCGTGCATATATCTTTTATAAATTCGAAAATTGTGAAATAATTTTTTTCATTCAAATCAATATAGGAGATTAAAATTAGCCTGCATACAAAACTCTTAATATTTGTAATATAATTTGCTGACAATAATGCTCATTTAGCCAGACAATCTCAAAAAATTGTCTGTTTTAATAAACCTAGCTGAACTACACGTCACTGGATCTTAAACAAGTAAGAATTCCTAATGTCGTAAATCATTTTAACGACGTCGGAAAATTTTATGGTACAGTGGACCGAATAAGTATTTAACGAATGTATTCGATGCAAATCACAATAGTCTAATGGATCGTTCGCCGGTGTTAACACCGGCCATCGATTTCCAGCCAAACAAGCGAAACGTTGCCGGCTCTTCAAAATTTTCTTAGAAGATATTAATATACATAAAGTTGTTTTAATTTATAATTATTTTTTTTCAGCAATTTTAAACGCTTTATTTTAATGCTAACTAATAAATTTATATTTATGTATTTTTTTTTAAATATTTCCAAACTAGCTTTCTAAGAACGTCTCGAACAGTTTACTGAAGTATGAAGTATAATTGTATAGTGAGCTTAGCAATTTTAGAAAATATATCTGACAACCTGGCTTTTTTTTACCTATTTTGAATTTAGAATGGAAATTCTATAAACGAAATTAAATTTATAGATTCTAGATAATTTTGCTTTTTTTATTACCGATGTAGCGTTCGGACTATAACCACGAATGGACTAGCGTGTGTTCGGATTAAATAGGTTGTACAGGGTGTCCCTATTTAGGGTCACACTGCCGGTATTTTGGTTATCTTTGACTCAGAACATAAATTGAAACTCTGAGGTTTTGCAGAATTCTCCAACGAATCTGAATTTGGTCTCGAAATTATTATACAGGGTGTTGTTAAAAAGAAATTTCCAAAAAAAAAATATTTTGGAAAATTATTGAAGTCCAGTTTTAGTGCTGGATTTTATTATAGGATACACAAGTGGTATTATAAAAGTGGTTGTTGCCACATCCGAGTTCCGGTTTCACCGAAAGTGACTATTACTTAATCAGTTTTTTGTGTCACCCTATATTTTTTCTTTTTTTTATTCTTTTCGTTTTCCTGAATCTACAAATATATAGTTTTGTATATGTGTATAAATATCGCAGATATAATTTCTTCTTATTTAAAGAACAATTTCTTGAAATACAAAACAAAAATTGCAACTCAGATATTTTTAGATGTAAATACACAAAGCTATATATCGTTGGACACGGGAAGACGAGATGAATCGAAAACATGCATAGTATACAATGTGTCTCATAAAAATTGTTAAATCATAGTCACTTTCGGCGAAACCGGAAGTAAGAGGCATATATTCGTTATTTATGTGTACTCCAGACATCGACCGGACGAATTCTACACTTCTCGTTCTAACTTCATCTGTATATCTGAAAATTCAGGAAGACGAAAGGAATATCTAATAAAAAAGAAAAACATATAAGGTGACTCAAAAAACAGATGAAGTAGTTCCGGTCAATCTGGAAGTCAGATGTGACAACATCCACTCTTATAATACCTCTCGTATAAGTGCGTCTAAGAAAATAACACAAGAGGCATTTTTTTTAAGAAAATGGATGCGGAAATCCGAATCCTCAAAAATGTTAAAAACCTACTCCCGAAGTAAGATGTTCGCCTTAAATAGGCCGACTACAGTACCTCCTTCCCTTAATTAAAATAGTAAAATCCCCCCTCCCTAGTAAAACTCTGAAACGAATTTCAGGAACTACGCGAACGAACTCGTAGGCACATTTGTTTATTTTATTATCGTTCTGGAAATTCACGCGTTTGCTAAGCCGCTCTAATGATGATTATATTAACCAGTTAAAATGTGTTCTTCTCCCGCAGCCCTTCCTTCGCACGGAAATATCCACCCCCGTGCCCCACCCTGCGGCGTCGTAATTCTTCGTAATTTATTTAAACGCGGCCGTTACAGGAGGCGCGATAAAAACTTTTCCAATTAAAGCAACTGCAAAAATGTTTATACAACATAATTAATAATTCTTCCTCGGCCCCTTTCCGAACGGAACGGGTAAACAAGGCGGCTGCGGCGGCGGCGATCCGTTTGCGTACTCCCAACATCAACAATGGGCCAAGAGGAAGCGGGTGTACGTGTATTTTGTGTACGCAGAGAAGTATGTATATCGGGGAACGGAGGATGGATCTACCTGATAGGCGAACGGGTATTGTTCGCTTCTCAGATCGTTGTGTTTACTTATTTGCCCCAACCGGAGTGGTGGGGGATCCGCAAAGTAAGCAACTCGGAAATATGGAGATTTTAGGCGAGTTTTCTCATTATCATTAAAAAAAAAATTCGACGTTTTCCGAAACACCGAACTACTATACTTTTCTCGACGCACGTTTCGCCAACTAAATTGGCATCTTCAGGTGAATATTAAAACTAAATTCTAGCCTACACACTTGCACTATTTATACTAAATTTGTTGCCACGGTTCACTGAATTGTAACATATGTATGTCTTTGTTTATCAGAGCAAACAGTGGGCTGGTGGGTATCGGACCATTGTCCTTATTCATACTACTGTTACAATTAATGACTTCCAAACTTTCAAAAGCATCCAACTGTCTACTGTTCGTTACATTTCTAATTTTAAATTATTTACATATATCTATCCTATGGTTGTTGTCAAAAGCTTGTTGGGCAACACACGAAAATTGATATTAATATTTGTAAAAATTTCGTCTAGTCCGCGGGTGAATTTAGATTCATATGTTAACAAAGCAAATGGTATCACCGGGTTTCCATATGAAATCTGCACTGGCGTCTTGGTTGACATTGGTGCCTTTATATATTGCTAGTTGTTGAAAATAATTTTTGGCCAATTATCAAACCCCTAACTTCATTCGTTTTTGGAAAATGGGGGTTGAAATCCCTAACTTCAAAATTATTTTTCCATGAAACTATGATAGATACATGAATGAAACCAAAGCGACATGAAAGCTCCTAATTAGCTTTACATTACATTTTTTTTTTTAATAATTTTCCAAATTATTATAAAGCTGCAAAAAAATATTGAAAAAAATAGGGGTGGTTTTTAGTGGCTATTTCTTGAAGTACACCGACCAAAACAAACACGTATAATCAGTACGTATCCAACTATAATACGTAACAATTACATAGATATGTGATGGGTAGCTAATCGAATAAAAGTCACTTAAATTAAAATAAAAACAGAATTTTTCATAAAATATTAATATCTTTTATTTTCTATATTAAAATATTGAAATAATTTAATCTTCGTCACTATTTTCTTCTATAGTTGTAGTAATATTTGTAACATCAAATATATGTATGTGTTAATATTTCAGCCGGCTTGATGATTTTCGATTCGTAACGGCCATGTGACAAATAATAAATTATATTATTGATGCTACATGTGAGCAACAACCTATAGTCCTATTTCCATTAGCACAATCACATGTGTATCTCTTTATGCCCTTATAGTTGTTCATATTTGGTTCGTATTCAATAAAACATTGATATGTCTTGCTATTGATGTGTCGAGAACGAACTTTCATCCTTATTATATTATTATTTTCTTTTAAGTACTCAAACTGATAATATAATAAGGATGAAAGTTCGTTCTCGACACATCAATAGCAAGACATATCAATGTTTTATTGAATACGAACCAAATATGAACAACTATAAGGGCATAAAGAGATACACATGTGATTGTGCTAATGGAAATAGGACTATAGGTTGTAGCTCACATGTAACATCAATAATTTATTATTTGTCACATGGCCGTTACGATTCGAAAATCATCAAGCCCGCTGAAATATTAACACATACATATATTTGATGTTACAAATATTACTACAACTATAGAAGAAAAGATATTAATATTTTATGAAAAATGCTGTTTTTATTTTAATTTAAGTGACTTTTTATTGGATTAGTTACAATATACTATGTACCCGCTTACATAGATTTTTTAAAATATGTTTCACCCATCACACATCTATGTAATTGTTACGTATTATAGTTGGATACGTACTGATTATACGTGTTTGTTTTGGTCGGTGTACCTCAAGAAACCACTCCTATTTTTTTCAATATTTTTTTTTGCAGCCTTATAATTGTTTGGAAAATTATAAAACAAAATATGTAATGTAAAGCTAATTAGGAGCTTTCATGTCGATTTGGTTTCATTCAGATATCTATCATAGTTTCATAGAAAAATAATTTTGAAGTTAGGTTTCGACCCCCATTTTCCAAAAACGAATGAAATTAGGGGTTTGATAATTGGCAAAAAATTATTTTCAACAACTAGCAATATAATAAAGGCACCAATGTCAACAAAGACGCCAGTGCAGATTTCATATGGAAACCCGGCGAGATCCTTTCGAATTGTCAGTATCTCTACGAAAAGTCGTGGAATTGTACAGGGTTCTCTTAAATGTATGCTTCCTTATTAACTTATCTATTAAATGGACTGAGTAACCGTTATTCTTAGCTATATTCTTAATTAATTATCGTGGTTAAATTATCGTTTTGTAACGCGCTGAACTTAACTAGAATCTAAATCGAAAAATCGTTCAGATTGCCTATTCGCCTTTGTTAATTTTCGCCAGATAGGCTTGTGGCTGTGTGAAGCAACACTTGTTTCTTTTCTCATCGCACCGCAAATAATCCATTCTGTGTGTCCGCTGACGGTTTAACACGCCAGCAATTATAGAACAATAGTTTATGTGCCCATTAAGATTATATTGTCTACAATTATTATTACACTGTACAATTATTATTATGTTATTATATTAGATACATATGTGTGTCATTATGTGGATAATAGTCTCTTTGCGTTGAATGCCTTTGATAACTGTCCGTGTGTCATTTAGTTAACTACGTATTTAGTACCTACATGACAGGTAGTGTCTAATTTAATATAAAATTTGGATCTTTACAATTCACGTAGTCAGATATCTGTAAATTAAGTAATGAGATTGGTTTTTATTTTTTTTTATTCGAATAGTTTTTATTCGAAGTTTTTCAAGAACTTCTATGTAAAAGTGTTGATATACTGTTTGGCCTGAAGGCACAAACTCTTTGTGGACAATTCCCTGACTATCAAAAAAAGCAAGTCAGCATGCATTTAATCTTCGACTTGCTCATTCTTGCCCTTTTGAGTCTTGAAGAGCTTGAAGTGTGCCATTCCATGCTTTGGCGCTTGGTTTCCGGGTCGTACTCAAACACCCAGATATCATCGCCAGTAATGACACGTTCTATTATATGGGAATCATTTTCAATCGATTCAAGATACCTTTCTCTCCTGATGTCCTTTTTGTTCCTGCGAAAGGTTTTCTAGAACTAATTTTGCGCAGATTTTTCTCATCCCCAATTCGTTAGTCAAAATCTGATCAACAGTGGTGTGATTCAAATTTACAATAACTCTTCTCCAATCATTCTTGTTGTCAACCGACGATCTGAACACAAGATCCCGTATTCTATCGACATTTTCATCGGTTCTTGCAGATGAAGGCCTTCCACTGCGTAGTTCGTCTTCCTTCTGAGAATGTCTTAAATCACCGAAAAACCTGGGCTCTTGAAAAAAACACTATCTCCGTGGGCGTGTTGAAGTTTTGCAAAAGTATCCGTTGCGCGATGTCCATGTCTGAAGCAAAACCTGAGCACACCGTTGCTCAAAATTAATGCAGCAGAAAAAAAAACGGTTTACGAAAACAGTCAGAAAGAACAAACAAATGACTAATGAGTTCAAACTTGTACTGAAGGTGGATTACATCGATGGTCTTATGTAATACTGGCACATCTCAAAAAATTGCCTTTTTGGGATTTCTGGTGCATCCTGTATGAGATTTATTCTGCTTTAATATGCAAGAACGGCACTGCTGCTTTAATATGCAATATTGTTATATAATTCAGTAAAAAAACAAACAATATCTAAATTCCGTTATGAAACACAGCGAATAATGTAAAACACCGCGAATAATTTAAACCGCGTTCCTGAAAAAATATGGATTTTTGAGTTGTGCCAGTATTGCATAAGACCATCGACATGTTAACTTACTGCCATTCCAGGTCCTGTCTCCGCAGTGTTGTTAGATCGGGCGCTACGTTGCCAGTATCGCTCCTACATATATAATTTGCGATATCATTACATAATCTACACACCTCCTACAGTGAAGGCGTACAGTCATAACATAGTATAAAACAAAGTCGCTTCCCGCTGTCTACTACCTATGTATGCTTAGATCGTTAAAACTACGCAACGGATTTTGATGCGGTTTTTTTTTAATAGATAGAGTGATTCAAGAGGAAGGTTTATATGTATAATACATGCATAATATAGTAGAGAAACACTGATAATTTTAGAGGTTTCTAATGTGATATCGTAAACCGTGCGAAGCTGGGGCGGGTCGCTAGTTTGGAATAAATCCTATATCTCGTGTTGGGTTTTTAAATAAATAGAACGGGCCATTTTTTTTTAAAGGAGATGTTTTTTAATAAACGCCATTTCCATATTGTCCTGTTTTGTTAGGCAACCTTAAATTTTTTTCAATGGATTCAGAACTCACCATTCAAGAAGAGTGTAAGCAAACATTTAATCATATGAAAAAAAAAAACTTTTTCATGTTCAGATTTTTGCACAATTTTTTACACCGAAACGATTGTCGGGAATCGATCTTTTTCCTGGCATTTAGCCACGTTTTACCTGCTTTATTTTTTTTTATTGGACAGTATTTATAAACAACTCTTTGAAAAGGCATGGCTTTTCAGATGTCTTGTAACTTTAGTTTTATCTGAAGAATTTATAATGCGTTCACACACAGTACAAAAAAGGTAATTTCCTTGAATACGTATGTCCCTAAAACCCTCGGGCTCACTGTCAAACTACGTTTGAAATACTTCCCGTCTATTTCTTTTCACTTTTGGCATGGTACCCCACTTTATTCACTTCTCCCCTCAACTAATAATTATTAATATTTATAAAGTTATTTAAACACACGGCGAATACGTAAAAACGAAACGTATCAACGGGATGCAATACCGGCGACTGTCTGTTACAGCGCGCTATAAATAACTAAAATTGCTAGCGCAGTTTTCGTAAAGCAAGTCAGCTGTGAGCTTTGAAGGCCAACGAGTCAAGGTCATGTACAGTGTCGGCCCTGTGACATTCGCGCTTGGTAATAAGTAATAATATTTAATAATGTACTATGATGCAACATAGTTTCTGTGAACGTATTAACATTTTCATTCATAAATTGACTACGGTCCTGTTATACTCCGCGCTGCACGAACTCTAGTGATAACTATATCGATTGTGCGAAAATATATCCCTAAACTTGCCATGTTTTTAAGAAATCGTGAGTAACTCCTAAAATCGTAAATAACTCTCGCAAGCAACAGAGAAGTAAAAGGGCCTGCCTACTGGCGCTTCTAGGAATTTCTGTATTTATAAGTTTTCAAACGGAAGTTTTGCCCGCACGCTTTTGTTGAACAGACTGTAGCGCTGGTGCAACAGTTTAGCTTTATTGGCCGAAGGGATATTGACTCCGAGACGATCTCGGTTTTAATATTCTCTTTATCTCTTTATTGGATTATCTTGTAATTATAATTTAATAAAGGTGTCTTCAACAGGTATCCGAGGAGTATCCTTTCTAATGAATTTTATTTATGAAGAGCAAAAACGTTCCCGATTACAAAGGCAGATATTTTATTTAATGAACAGAGAGGGCCCGTGTAACTTTCAGTTTTTTACATACGTACATTTTTAATTAAAAAGTCGCGAAGAGTGAAAGCCTTTTTTACCTCTTTTTTTTACCTCGCAATAGAAAAGCGTCTTTGTAAAACCATCTAATTTTGTTACCCCAGATGCGGACGACTAGGTACTTATTTTAAAGTAGCACGTATTCAGAATTTAAATTACATTCAGCTTACTTACCCACACCGCAGACGTTGCCGTTATCTTTCTAGAGATCTACAGGCTTTGTCCGGAAAGTAATGTCAGTGAATTTCCCCGAGACTGTAGGCGCCAGCCCGCGCTTTACGTGCTGGGATTGTGGTGGGGGGGATCTGGCAACAAGATCCAACAAGCGTCAATTGGCTACCGGTCGTTGTAGCGGTCGCATCACTCGTTCTTTGAGAGTCGTTACAGTGACCCGGTGCAAGAAAAAATGCAACGTGCGCTTGAGCAACGGATGGCGATCAAGTTTTGTGTGAATCTGGAGAAGAGTGCTACGGAAACCATTGCAATGTTGAAGAAGGCTTTAGGCGTCGATTGTCTTTCGAACAGGCAAATTTTCCGGTGGCACAAGGCCTTCGCAGAAGGTCGGGAAGATGTCAACGACGAGAACCGCGCTGGACGGCCATCAACCTCCAGTTCCGACGACAATGTGAAACGTGTGCGTGACTTGTTGAACACTGACCGTCGTCTAAGTGTCCGTTTAATTTCCGAAACATTAGACATTACGAAAACCATTGTTCACGAAATTGTGTCGGAGTCTTTAGGAATGAGGAAGGTGTGCGCGAAGCTCGTGCCAAAAGTGCTAACGGACGATCAAAAAGCGAGGCGCGTCGAAACCTGCCAAGAACTTTTTGGACACCTGCGAAGACAACCCCGCGAAAGTTGGGTCTTTGAATACGATCCGGAGACGAAGAGGCAAAGTGCGGAATGGCACACGTCGAACTCCCCTCGCCCCAAGAAGGCCAGGCTGTCCAGGTCAAAGATCAAGACAATGCTGATTGTCTTTTTTGATTGCCGGGGATCCATCATGAGTTCGTTCCGCATGGGACAACCGTAACCGGAAAGTTTTACGTCGAGGTGCTGAAGCGGCTGAAACGCAGGGTGAATCGCGTCCGCCCAGATATCTCAAAATCCTGTAAGCTTCACCACGACAATGCGCCTTGGCACACCTGCTTCCTCGTGGCCGATTCCCTCGTCAAGGCAGGCATCACCGTTGTTCCCCAGCCTCCCTACAGTCCTGATGTGGTCCCCCCAGACTTTTTTCTGTTTCCGCGCCTCAAAACCCCAATGAAAGGACAGCATTTTGGGTCGGTGAAAAACATTCAGAAGGCTTGCACCGACGCTTTAAAGGCGATTCCGGAAAACGACTACCATGCGGCGTTTGATGCGTGGAAGACCCGCTGGAACCGATGTGTGGACGCAGGAGGAATGTATTTTGAAAGTTTCTAAAGATTTGTACACATAGAACTAATAAAAAACCATTTTTCAAAGCTCACTGGACATTACTTTCCGGTCAAACCCTGTATAAGGGACAGTATAGTCGGCAGAAAAAGTGCGACATACACAATATGACCATAGACAGGTTTCACCCGGTTTATTTATAGTTTATAGAGATGTTAACACTGATCATTGAATACCGCGAGTGTTTTTTACAGAATCGAAAACATCGGTGAGCACTTGGGGGGGAGTTGTTAATCTTCCTGAATTCTATTTGTCATTCTAGCCCGTAGAGCGAGAGAGAAAAAAAGGAAATTTAAGCCCGAGTAATGGATTACCAAAGTCTTGAAAAAATGACTTTTTTCTTTGAACGGCGATAACTCAGATTAAAGAGAATTAAATTATCTAGAAGAGCTTTATGAGGAAATTATTAGTAATAATAAAATAATAAGTCCGTTATTTAAAAGACAAACAAAAAATTCTAAATTGTTTCCAGTGCTTTTTAAAGATTACTCAAAAACTGCTCACGCTTAAAAAATTTAAAATCGAGATCCAAAAACTAGAAACTTGGAGCTTCAATTTCCTTTTTTTCTTCTCTCTCTCTACGACCATTTTTTTCTCAAGTTACGGCTCTGTGAAAATCTCCTAAAAATTTGTGATTTTTTTTACATCCCTTAGTTTCTGCGCTTAGTGCATTTATGCAACTACCGGGTTATTGGGTTCAAAGGTATGAGGTTATGGGGATACTGGGTTTCAGGTAATGGGGTTATATGATTATGGGTTTCCGTTGACCACTAAATGGTCAACACAAAATCTTCTCACAGTCTTCCTCTTTATTCTATGCCATGCGTTTTGCCATTAAACCTTATGAATAGCAAACTTGACGGTTTTAAACTATTTTTTGAGCTTAACGACGGACTAGGCAATGCGTTTAAACGATTGCATAATCAGTTTCAGCGACCCAAAAAAAAAAAACATGTTGGTGTGCTGGTTACTCTTTTTGTGTGTGATAGTGTACTTATTGCCCACACGATTTACGACTGTGCGGTGCCATGCATATTGCGCCATCGCCTTGCAGTCCAGTAGGCAGAGATTTTCATGTGTTCTTGAAACATATAGGGCTAGTTTTGACGGTTCGCTATGTATTTTCTTGCGTAGAAGACAATGCGCGGGGTCCGTAGAGCTGAAACCGTCCGCTTATTTTTAAATTAACTATTTGTAAAAAAAAGTATTTTTTTCACATTTTCGCTTATATTTCCGTTTCTTGCTATAAATTTTAAGGCAGGAATTTTAAGGAATTTCCAAAATTTTAAGCCCAACCCGAAGTCTCCAAGTGCTATTGTTAACTTGCAAATGACTGCTGAAGTTGAAAAAAGTGTCTTTTTTTCACCATTTTTTTTACTTCGAAAGTAGGGCGACTATGATCATGAAATTTCTTGGAGGGACTGCTGTTTGTAGTATTAGAAATTTCTTAGAGTGCTGTTTAACGCGACGTATATATTGTTTTAGCGTTGCCGCTTCGAAATTCTGGGAATTGTGACTATAATATTTTGACGCCCATTTTTTGTTTAAAATACGCTTCTTGAAGCGTACTATCAAGATATTATAAAAAAAAAAGCGTCGAGAACGTTATAAAACTGGCCCAAATTAATATTTTTTAAAATCTCAAAAAGTCTCGCAAACTTGAAGAGATTTATGATTTTTCTAGCCCAACCCGGTCAATATCGTACAAGAAACAAAGAAATGTCGTCGTTGTTAATTAAAGGCTTGCAAAAAATGTGATTCGTTAATTACTCGAAAAGTGATTAACTGATCGAGCTGAAATTTTTTTCTAACTTCATACTACAAACAGCAGTCCCTCTAAGTTTCATTATAATAGCCGTCCTACTTTCGAAGTGGTAGATGGTGAAAAAAAGCACTTTTTCAACTTCAGCAGTCATTTACAAGTTAGCAATAGCACTTGGAGACTTCGGGTTGGGTTTAAAATTTTGGAAATTCAATAGGCTACAACTTCTTAAATGCATATGCTATATAAAATATGCCAAGGAACGGAGATATACAGTAAGCGGCACCCTAATGCCTACATAGTCGAATGAAGGGCAATTGATAACACAGGTACACATAACCCTCAAATAACCCCTCAAGGTCAACGTCGAGGTCAAAAAAGGTTACGGTCGTACTTCCCCTCCTTGCCCAACAACTTCTGTATACAACTTTTTTTATTTTTTCGCTTACCGGCCGAGTTAATTCCTATTAAAGTTTAAAATGGTCCACCCGGTATATCAGTTACAAAAACCAAAACATGAAAAAGAACAAAGTAGATATAAATAAAAAGATCTAAGTAGCTCCTTCACAAATATAACATCTACAACAAAATAGTAATGAGCATCCTTATTTTTACTTTTTAGTGAAATTTGACAGCTGTCATTAAGTCGAAATTTATTCTTGACTTCAGATTCGTGATCAACGACCCAAAAAAACAAAATAAAGGTCATAAAAAATAGTTAAAGAAACTTTTTCGAAAAAAATTTCCTCTATTAGAATTTATGAGGGTTATATGGGGGTGTAGAAAAAAACTGGTGCGGTAGAATTTTTGTTTTTGCCAAATTCGGTTTCAGTGCATCAAAATACATAGGAAATGATGGGTCTGACTCCAAAGACAGAACTTTTTTTATTTTGTAGACCTGTGTAATTTAACTTCTTTGTTAAGTGGATGTAAACATGAGGTGAGAACCAATCGCGATCCAATCGCTAGCGCAGGCGTATGAAAGGCATCTGGTTTGTCGGTAGGGCTGTTTGAGTTAAATTTCCGCTGACCCCCCCTCTTAGCTTTATGTACAACCAAGCCTCCGCGGCCCAAGTAAATTCACCGACATAAAAATGTGTCATTTAATATGTATTTAATATCCACCTATGTACGCATTAGGCTGCCGCTTACTGTATAAGCTAAAAATGTGAAAAAACACGTTTTTTTTTCACAAATTGTTAATTTAAAAAATTAGCGGACGGTTTCAGCTCTACGGACCCCGCGCATTGTGTTCTACGCAAAAAAACAAAAACGTAGGAATCCGACATAACTAGCCCTATATCTTTCAAGAACAGTTTTTGATGATTTTAGCTCCCTGCCTAGTAGACTATTTATTATTCGATACCAATAAGGAGTTACGGCGGACGTGGGACGTGTACCGTTGACATGGATTTTTAGTTTACGGCGGACCACGCGGTGTGGCACGTTATAAACGTCAAAATAAATTCGAGACCGTCTATTGTACGACTCGGGCGGCCCGATAAATTATTCTACTTTACGCCGATCCGTAGCCACGTGGATTTATACGAGGAAACGGAACGGAAACGCGAAGGTGGGCAGAACGCGCCTGCAAAACTAGTATTTCCCCATATCGTACGGTTGGGAGCGAAATTCGGAGCAGTGTGGGAACTAAGCGGCGGATTGATGCGATACGTACGCTAGTTTTGGATATGCAGGGTCTGTCCGGAAAGTAGTCCGACTGGCAAGGGGTCTTGGCTAAGCAGCGCACCGGTCGCCAGTCGCCTCCGAGCCTTTCCAAAGTGCAGGTCGATTTTAAAGGGAACCCCAGTCAAGGTGCCTCGTCACGTCTTTGCTGTCATGGACTACCTGGTTAAACACCGTGTTCCAACGCTTCCCCAGCCACCCTACAGCCCAGATGTCGCACCCCTAGACTTCTTTCTCTTCCTTCCGTAATTGGCAGAGTCGCTGGAAACGCTGTGTTGTCCTACCAGAAGGGTCCTACTTTGAAAAATATTAAGTCAATGTAAAGTCCGTCTATTCTGAATTGAAAATGATAAATACGCCTGGGGAACAAAAAAGCGGTGCAACTTTATGATTCCATGAGCGTGCATATATCTTTTATAAATTCGACAATTGTGAAATAATTTTTTTCATTCAAATCAATATAGGAGATTAAAATTAACCTGCATCCAAAACTCTTAATATTTGTAATATAATTTTCTGTAAATAATGCTCATTTAGCCAGACAATCCCAAAAAAAGTGCCTGTTTTAATAAACCTAGCTGAAATACACGCCACTGGCGTCTTAAACAAGTAAGAATTCCTAATGTCGTAAATCATTTTAACGATGTCGTAAAAATTGTATGACACAGTGGACCGAATAAGTGTTTAACGAATGTATTCGATGCAAAGCACAATACTCTGATGGGTCACTGCAAATCGTTGGCCGGTGTTAGCAAACAGCGAAACGTTGCCGGCTCTTCAAAATTTCCTTAGAGTATTGTAATATACATAACGTTGTTTTAATTTATAATTATTTTTTCCAGCAATTTTAAACGCTTTATTTTAATGCTAGCTAATACATTTATATCAATGTATTTTTTTAAACATTTCCAAACTAGCTTTCTAAGAACGTCACGAATTAACAGTTTACTGAAGTATGAAGTATACTTGTATAGTGTATAGCTTAGCAATGTTAGAAAATGTATCTGACAACCTTGCTTTTTTTTACTTATTTTCAATTTAGAATGGAAATTCTTATACCAATATTGTCAATATATATATTTTTAAATTCAGTCCGACTATTTTCTGGACAGACCCTGTACGTACATACAGTGTGCGCCTTAATATTTACAACACACGGCAAACATTTTTTATTATCGAAAAGTCGTAAAAAACACTCAGGTGATTGATTCTGCATGTCCGTCTATCTAAAAATGTGTTTGACGTCAGTAACATGGCGGGATATTAGAAAAAAAGCTATAAAGAAATGTACCATTATTGAAAAAAACTGCTTAGAACTTAATTTTAAGCGCATACGCAAAATGTAACAGAAAACTACTGAAGATGAAAGTACTTTACTAGAGGAATTAAGGGGACTAGGGAGGGTTGAAAATGCAAAAATTTGCTCGTGTTTAATGGTTTATAACAAGGCCGCGAATACATATAAAACTTTTTTTATTGTTAAGGGTATTAATTATAACATTATAAAATGAGAAAATGCATTGAACGTCGTTCCCAGAACAATAATATCGGCGTCCCAATGTAATAAGGAAAACTGTTGAATCCACGGTTTTACCACGATTCCAGTCAAACGGATAAAGGTTTTGGCAAATTCAAAAAATATTTCTTCTCCTTAAGCTTCCCTCTATTGATTATAATTAACAAATAAAAAACAAAAATAAAATTAACAAAATGGCGTCCAGAACACAACAAAATTTGGAAAAATTCGAGTTATTTGTTATTGTAAAATCGTAGCAATATTTTTTTTCAATCTGATTTGTATAATTCGTGCATCATAGTGTTTTACCACTCCTGTATAAATTTCAAGTTGATATCTTTCGCGGTTCTCGAGATATCGTGGTAAAATAATCAAAAAATGTAGTTTCGAGAAAATCGCATTCAAAGTTTCGGTACAATATTTGTGTTAGAACAATCGTACGGAAACACAAACGTTTCGACTTTATTATTAGGTCGTCTTTAGTGTGTCGTTACAAATTAAAACTTAATTCTACTCTCAATATTACATAGAGAACCCTAGAAATTAGAATAATGCTCAGACCGTTCGGTCGAGACCGACCGCGCGAATATCTGCGTTCGGCCGGCTGCGCGCCACACTACGTTTTACGCTCTCTTGACCTCAATTTTGGGAATTTTAAAAAAAAAAAACAAACGAAGATATTCCTAAAGGATCACAGTATCGGAATATATATACTTTTCAATAAGAAAAGTTGCAAAATTGACCAGAAAACCATGTAAATTTTGAGAATTATTTGTCCATCTAATTAAACCACTTTAATTAATACCCTTTCTAATATACGTTACATACATACATATGTATGTAATCATCTTCCTAGAAATAGTAACTTCATTCATTGCAACTGTTCTTCATGTAATGGTGGAGGGGCAAATTACCTTGGGATCATACAGGAAGACATCATTTTTTGACGAAAATGTTTATGTAATTTATCTAGTCATCATACTTAAAATTAGAGAATTGCATTTATCAAAATGTTCTATTTTAAAATTTAGGTTGTCCTATTTTTTTTAAGTTTAAAAACTTACATTTCTGTATGGTGAATTGCGCATATTCACTGAATATGGAAATCCTCAAGATTTGGTGATCCATAAAAAAAAATCTGTCTTGTAAAACTTATTTATAGAAGCCCTTAGGAAATATTACATACAACAGTAGGTATTATTTTTCCATCAACTATGCGCTTTTGACTTATTATTGGAGTGAAATGTTGGAACATTCTGTGAACAACCTATTGGTCATGATGCCTTGACCACCCATGAATCTTTCTACTTGTCAAACAATTCTTGGTTGATTTGTATAAAAGTTGTAAATAACGAATATAATATACCGTGTGTGTAAAGCCGACATCGGCCAGTTATGAAAAAGGACAAACAGAAGTGAGACAACCGATTTGAAGCAACCGCATACGCATCGAAGGTAGTGAGGGAATAAGTCCGGCCCTCTCACCCAAATATCCCTTTCTTTTGATCCTCTTTATGCAACCCCTCAAGTTATTGTATTGAGAGAAAAAAAAATTCTGAAAGCTTGACAGTAACAAAGAGTTCTCATTTACATATATTTGGCCAACATTAATTTACTGAAACCTCGAGATTTATACTTTTTCTATACTTGTTTGCTCGCGCGTGCTTAGTCCTACTTAACCATTATCTTATTACTTAATACAAAAATAAGTGAAATATGTATTATGAATATACTATTTGGCGTTTTTACTCGTACTTCTTAATGCTTTTGTTGTACTCCTTTCCTCTAAACCTCTTCTAGCTTGATGCGTAGATTATCTTATTTATCGATTGACGTTATATAGGTATTGTATATCAAAATGATTAATTTAAGGGTATATCGAGATCTCCGATAAGTGACTATACACCAAATTTTATTTATATTCTCCAAATATGTACGCAAACGTAGATGGAAAATTTTCTGAGATACATAAAGGCGTAAATGATTTCTATTTTATAAACAAATTATATTGTTTCGCCTGTCCCGGTCTGGTTAATTCGGTTTGCACCCTTTTGGATTAGATTGACTTCATTATATCTCGGAGGATACGGGGTATGAGAGAGAGAGAGAGCGAGAGAGAGACCGCGTGATACAATTAAGTGTGTATGTAGCTAGGTGTCAACTAAATATGCCACACACACTTCTGCTATATTAATTTGCAAGATTGATTAGGATATACAGGGAAGTCGTAAGGTTTAGAACTAATTCGATTAATGACAATCAAAAATATTATAACTGTTACGTTTCCTTTATTAGTGCACGAATTTTTATGCAGCAGGTTTTTAGTAAACAGTGTTTAGTTGCTTTACATAACGTGTG
This sequence comes from Aromia moschata, assembly GCA_029963805.1. Taxonomy (NCBI): domain Eukaryota; kingdom Metazoa; phylum Arthropoda; class Insecta; order Coleoptera; family Cerambycidae; genus Aromia; species Aromia moschata. The sequence continues at coordinate 891,328 of JAPWTK010000009.1, forward strand.
ATATTGTTTATAAAATAATTTGGTCGATTTAATTTCCGCCTCCACAGTAGAACGTTCTGTCTTAGAAATATGTACAGCGTGTTTGATGGAACGATGCTTTTTATATATTTTCGGAAGTGATAAATGGAGTTCATATGAATATTTTCAACCACATACAATAATGTGCCAATGAATATGGAAAGTCTAATAGTTTCCGAGATATCGGCATAGTTTTTTGTTCTTAAAATAAACCTCTGAACTATGGGTGATTGAGGGTTTTGATTTTTTGAAGGAGAAAAAAGCATATTGTCTCTATTGTTTATTTGAATCTTATGAATATAATAAAAAATGTTTTATACAAACTTTTAAGCGTCTAAAAGAAGACAATTTAAACAATATTTTATGAAATCCAGTTGGTTTTCATTCAAAAATTTTGGGAATCCAGCTTTTGGGACCTGATTTTCGGAGACCCCTTGGAAAAACAGTATCCTTGCGGTAGGCCGGATAACTCATGATAGCTTTATGTGAAATCAAAAATCCATATATTTTCTGTTAGCGGATGTCTATAGCTCGTGATGGAACGAAGGATTAAAAAAATCAAAATTTGAATTTTTGGCAGATTTTGGTATACAAAAAGGTACAATTTTCGGTAAAATTTTCACCACGTTTTGCCTTGGGAAATACGTTGTGATTAAAGAAAAAAAAAACCTTCGCCTAATCATTTGTCAATCATATCTAGAAGAAGTGTGCAAAATTTTAACAAAATCGGTGCATTAGTTTTTTAGGCGATTCAAGATTTTGCAAAAAAAAAAATAGTAATAATTCACAATGCACATGTATAACATTAAAGAAACCTCGTGGCTCAACAAGCAACATAAAACTAAAATATATGAGAAGAGTAACCCTTAGAAAGCGAGAGAATCGAGCGAGAAAGACAGACAAACATTAGCTAAGTAGCTGCCTCGACATAGCTGCGGTGCTCCCGGCCCACAGTGGGGCCAAATCCCAAGAACCTGGTCAAAAGTCAAAAAGTGTATGAATCGATCTGAAAATCTGTGCTCGGGGGGTTTTTGAGGCCGCTGATTACAAATCCGTTATCAGATTTACAAAATATCAAAATGGCGGAGAGATACCGCGCGTGCGCACATGGAAAATCGACAGAAAATCAAGCAACCGCTCTGAATTTTGTTACTCGGGGGGTTTTCGGTGTCGTTGATTACGAATTCGGTATCGAAATTTGAAAATTCCGATGGCGAGTCCAATACGGCGGAAAATTTCAAGACGGCAATTTAACCATTCATTTTTTTCCAAAAATCTCTGTTCGATCAGCTGAATGTCATTTGCTTCTAAACTTAGAAATTAAGGAAGTAATATCTTTTTTTAAGGTCATTCAGTATACACTATTTTGACCCACTTTTCGAGGAAAGATCATTTTCAATTTTTAGTAATGGATTCTCATCCATATTATCTTTCATTAAGTTAAATACTTCTTTTCTTGTGACGGAAATATCGTGTGAAGAACTAGTATCTACAAAAAATCATTGCATTCTGTAAATAATAAGAATTATTAGTATCAGATGAGTAAATATTGAAAAAAAAAATGGAAAAACAAAATTAGAAATCTGGAAAAATGCGAAAAATTTAAAAATTTTGAAATGGTGAAAAATTTGAATATTTTGCGTCTTTGAATATTTTCTATTATATTCAGGCCCAATGTACTATAGCGATTTACATATGATCAAGTTTTTCGACATTTATCGCATAGTACAACCCACACTATAATACAGGAGATCTTTCCGAAAAAAAAAAAAATAATAAAAAAACGCAGAGGAGTAGCTAGGAGCAGCTGAAATGTGTTCTATATAATAAGTTATAGTCTGATATACAATTTCCATTCAGTTTTATGGCGGTGGCGCGCGGTGCCACGGACTTAACCAACAAATACATCAGATTTTTGTCCGCTTTATCGCGTAAAAGTTTCAATGATTATTCAATGAATTCAATGATTATTCTCTTATAATTGTCCGATTTAATAATATAGATTACACAATATTTAATTATTTTCTGCTCACCTTCAGAAGTGGAATCCATTTGGTTTTATTTCAATCTGTCGTATTTTTAAGATTACTCAACTATTTAAACACTTGGGTTTGTTTTCTTTACGGGTACAGAATGCGTATGGCTTCAGACAAACTTTTTTTGGGGGGTTTTGGTCAGGTTTTTGAGAATTGGCCCCACTGTATGGCCGGACGAACCTGACGACAGGAATTTCCAAAGGCTCTATCTCTAGTTTTATTCCAATTGCTTGAAACTTTGGGAAAATATTCTTGACATGTACTGTTAGATAAAAAAATGGATATTTTTAAATTGCAAAACCCATGTAACCCCTTAATAAAATATAATTTATAGCTTTTTATATGTTTTTTAATTTTTTTATTACAAGGGCATTTCAGTGCAGCCAGAAAGTTCTTAAAAGCATTTAAATTCATTCATTAATCATACATTCGTTGTTCACTTTCTTTTTTTCTCGGTTTCAAGAATTCGTAACATAAGAACTTGAGTACACTGAAGTGTCCGTGTAATAAAAAAACAAAAAATATTTAGATTTATTAAGGACAAATTCAAAGTATGCTGATATCTCGGAAACTATTGGCATACGAGCCCTAACAACTATATATTCGGACAAACGCATTTTTTCAAAAAAAATATTCACCGCGATGCAAAAATTTACAAGCACGCTTTAAAAACCTAAAATATATAAAATTACATACATTTGCAAGATAATATGCTGAAAATTATTATTAGCTTGGATTTGTTATAAATTTATGGCCAAAAGTATAAAAATCTGCTAAAAATGATGACTAACTAAATGTTCGGAAAATCGAGAAAACTGCCCTAAAAAAAAATTGTTGCCTCGGTAACCATTAATTTCACAATTAGATGCGTCAGTCACAGGTGATTTCTGGTAGTTTTGGCGAATATTCGTTATTTTTAAATAAAAATGGGCTGTGGACGTGCGACTGATCAAAAATTGCGGCAACTCATTGTAAAAAAAATACTGCACTGGCAAAAAAAATCTGCGAAATTGCGGAAGAATTGTGCTTTGCAAAGTCTACTATTGGGGACATATTAAGGCATTACCGCGAGACTGGAAATTTGGATGTAAAAGATGAAAGTCCTGGAAGACCCAGACTTGTTACTGAAAGGAGCCAAAGGATGTTGGTGAAATTTTGCAAAAAAAGTCGACGGAACACCATAAGGGATATATCAGCGCAATGGAACTTTGAAACAGGAGGAGGAAAACACCTTTTCACCAGAACTCAGTCGAGGCTTGGTTGAAACAATGCCTGCAAGAATTCGGGCCGTAAATAAGGCAAAAGGTAACGTAACGCCTTATTAATGCTTAAAATTTTTTTTTCCGAACATTTAGTTGTCAGTCATTTTGTTACATTTTATTTGTTTTGTTGAGTTGTGACATTGTTAATTTGTTTTTTTGAAAATATTAATTAAAATGTACTTTTAAATTCTTTAAGTTCTTATGTACTGTCAGCTGCATTAGCCAATTTTTGCTTCATTATACATAAAAACAGTCTAATACGCGAAAAATGCGTTTGTCCGAACATATAGTTGTTAGGGCTTGTATTAGCGTATTATGTGGTCGAAAAGATTCGTGACTACACTTATAGCTTCCTAAAATGTCTACATCGATCCACGAAACACCCAGTAGATGTATATATTTTTACAACCTTAAAAAAAACGCGCATTTCCGTTCAAAGCGCAAGCTGAAAAATCTCACGGGCCTGTTTTAAATTCTGAGGATTATCCGTTACTTTCGCAGCGGTAATTACTTAACCTCTCGACAAAGAGAGAGCCGAGAAGACGAATTTGGAAAAGGGCGGATTAAGAGTCTCCTTTTCGGGCGAGCAAACGGCAGAAGTAAATGTTTCCTTTAAATTGCGCCGTGTCCGTCCCCGGGGGACGACGGAGCTATAGGCCGCCGCCATCAAAAAGATCATCGTCGCCGCCGCCGCGCGCGCGACTTTGAAATTCAAATGTTCGCCGACGTTCGAGCGCGGAATCGGGTTAAGAAGTGTTAACGAACTTAATTGAGAAGAAATTTGATAAAGTGCGTTTTCGGCGTGTACAAACTTTTAATTTGCGCAAGGGCGCGCAAAGTGCGCCCCGCTCCCTTTGAAAGTGCTCGCGGCAATTTTACGCGAACCGTCTCCTTTCTCAGATCTTTTTTTTATGTAACGAACCGTTCGAAAAATGCCTCATCGAAACAGGTCATGTACGTCGTTTTTTTTCGGTTTTATTTTTGTAAACACTAACGATGTGTTTTCTACAACGGTTGTGCTTTAAAAACAACTCACAATCAGTTGAAAATCGATTCTAGGGGTCGAGAAAAAAGAACGTAAAATGACTAAAAAGTCTGCCTCATCAGAAAATCTTGCAAAATAAATATTTCGCAAATATTTATTTTTACATCGACAAGTAAATAAGCACAAAATATTTTTATTCTTGTTACTTTTTCGAAATATCGAGATTTGATAAAGTTATAAATTCTAATTGTTATTTCGTAACAGCATTTCGCTCCTGCTGATATTTTGTAATAAGTTTAAGTTTTATATACTTCACTTAATAATTGTGGGAAAAAAAATGAGAAATATTTTACAAGCCTTTCCGGTGAGTAAGCCATTATTTTTTTATTAGACGAATTTTTTGTTGCAAATTTCTTTTGAAGTTTGTTTTTGCTATTATACCCTTCTATTAAGATGCAATAATAACTTCTTAAAATATGATGTGGCGCCCATGTTTTCTCATGAAACTACGAGAATTTTTAATTCTTCCTGCTAACTGTCACTGCTACCTACTTTTCCTTAATCCGCCTCTGTTGGAGTCTTCGATTTCTCGTCTCTTTAATAAGTCATCGATCAATGATGATAATTAGAGGGCTTCTATTGTACATATAATAAATAATAATTTACATAATGTCAAAACGTCGATAAGGTCTCAAGTGACAAGTTTTGTATTCATTTTAATTATTTGTTCCCACTGTTTTGCCTTTTAGAATATAATAATAGTTTTTATTTTTTTACCTATAAAGTTTCGTCTTGTTAAAAGACAATCCTCTCTTTGAATATTTGTTAAATAAATTACCGTTGTTGAAGTGAAATTACCTACCTTTCGTAGAGAAACATCGTCACCACTTAATTATTTCTGCATTTGCTTACTAGTTTAAGTACATAGTACGTTTCCTTGTTAAGTAAAACATATGTTTCCAGTTTTGAAATATTTTAGAAGGAAATTACGTTTACGGAAGGAATTTACGTAATTAAGAATATTATTAAACTTGTTATTTAAGTTTTCTTGTATTAAAAAAGCAATGAAAATTGGTTTAAAAAAAATTAAAGTTTGTTGTGTCCATTTGTGACTTAAAAATCCTTAAAAACTGTCCTTAAAATCCCCAAAGAAATCCAAAATTAGGTAGGTGTTAAGCCCCATATGTGCAAAAAAGAGAACTTAAAGTTGTACAATTTGGGCCCAAGAAATACAGGGTGTTCCATTTGAACTAAACAAGTTTACAAGTTAAACATTAAACACTTATCATGTCATTATTCGTCATTAACCTCAAAAAATACCTAAAACCCGAAACGGACCAAGTTTTCAAGTCGATAAATGAAGCCTAGTGCTATATGTTTTGGGATCTCTTGACTGAATAATTTAGTAAACGCGTTTGCATTTTTCATTTCTCTGTGACAGAACCATAGCACCTGTAAATATCAGTGGCGGCTCGTCAGGAGACGCAGAGGAGGCAGTGCCTTCCCTGTGAAAATTACAAGTAAGTTTTTTTTTAAACTGCTATACTTTAATTTTATTTATTAAAAATTAAAATTGAACATACTACCTATAATACTTTAATTACCTTTCATTTTTAAATTCATATATCGGGTAAAAAATTAATTTCTAAAAATAAAAATATTTATAAACATATGTCAAAGGAGTTCCTGCACTATTATTTGCAACATATTAGCCCTCATAAACGACCAGCCAGCCTTCCGTCTATCGCCGTGGTGGCAAGCCTCCGATGCCAATGTTTTCACATATGTATTTGTACGGAATTGGAGACTTCGCTCTTCGCGATCCTGCGTTGCTAACAAATTTTACCCTTAACTTCAGTGGCAATAAAGGTCAATTAAAAAACTGCATAGCGGAGGCATACACGCCCACCTCCCACTTCTCATACGTAACAGCGCAGAAAGCGAGTTATTTGATTTCATGAACCTAACAACCTAACCTACAAAATTTAATCTCTTTTATTGTTCTGTGTTTTGGAAATTTTCGTTGGAAAGTGCCGTTATCCTTGTCGTTTTTTTTTTGAGTGTTTTGAGTGGTATAGGAGGGTAATAATTATTGAAAGTGTTCCATATTACTTACGTAAGTCAATATTTGAACGTTTTATTTAATTAACTATACAAAATTATAATGGAGGTAACTGGCGAGTGTAGCAATTTGTTTCATAAAAATAACAATACGAGTAGTCATGACAGTCAAATAAATATTCGAACCTGCAATGATACTGTTGAGTATCATATAAAGTACAAATTTAGTCGCCTGTCTTATGAGGATAAATTATTTGTTAATCTTAAAACTTTAATTAATCAGGGTAAACCGGCTCGTAGTTTTGTTAATACGTGCTATGATAAATACAATGGCAAAGTGGTTGTTTAACTTTAAATAAATTATTGTGTTGACCGTGTGTATTATTTTCAAATCGTGGAGAAGATGCTTGGACAAAGTCTGGATTTGATAAAATCTTAAAACTTTATCTCGTTTAGTTGACACATTCAAAAAGTCAGGAACATATTAGTTGTGTTTGCAAATCACCTACATCTTTTAGGCAAACAAAATATTATGAAAGTGATCAATTCAGCCCGTCAAATCTAAATTGACGCAGTCCTGGCAAAAATCCGTATTTTATTTCACTGCATCTATTAAATTGTAAAATAATTTGACTGAAACTCTACACCTTCCCGATGGCGTTGCTAAACCAATAAAATATATTAGGTACATTACAGGGTTTGTCCGGAAAGTAATGTCCCGTAATTTTTTCCCGAGACTGTAAGCGCCAGCCCGCGTTTTACGTGCTAGGATTGTGGTGGGGGGGATCTGGCAACAAGATCCAACAAGCGTCAGTTGGCTACCGGTCGTTGTAGCGGTCGCATCACTCATTCTTTGAGAGTCGTTACAGTGACCCGGTGCAAGAAAAAATGCAACGTTCGCTTGAGCAACGGATGGCGTTCAAGTTTTGTGTGAAACTGGAGAAGAGTGCTGCGGAAACCATTCCAATGTTGAAGAAGGCTTTCGGCGTCGATTGTCTTTCGGACAGGCAAATTTTCCGGTGGCACAAGGCCTTCGCAGAAGGTCAGGAAGATGTCAACGACGAGAACCTGGCGCTGGACGGCCATCAACCTCCAGTTCCGACGACAATGTGAAACGTGTGCGTGACTTGTTGAACACTGACCGTCGTCCAAGTGTCCGTTTAATTTCCGAAACATTAGACATTACGAAAACCATTGTTCACGAAATTGTGTCGGAGTCTTTAGGAATGAGGAAGGTGTGCGCGAAGCTCGTGCCAAAAGTGCTAACGGACGATCAAAAAGCGAGGCGCGTCGAGATCTGCCAAGAACTTTTGGACACCTGCGAAGACAACCCCGCTTTCCTTGATGACGTCATTACCGGGGACGAAAGTTGGGTCTTTGAATACGATCCGGAAACGAAGAGGCAAAGTGCGGAATGGCACACGTCGAACTCCCCTCGCCCCAAGAAGGCCAGGATGTCCAGGTCAAAGATCAAGACAATGCTGATTGTCTTTTTTGATTGCCGGGGATTGGTCCATCATGAGTTCGTTCCGCATGGGACAACCGTAACCGGAAAGTTTTACGTCGAGGTGCTGAAGCGGCTGAAACGCAGGGTGAATCGCGTCCGCCCAGACATCTCAAAATCCTGGAAGCTTCACCACGACAATGCGCCTTCGCACACCTGCTTCCTCGTGGCCGATTACCTCGTCAAGGCAGGCATTACCGTTGTTCCCCAGCCTCCCTACAGTCCCGATGTGGTCCCCCCAGACTTTTTTCTGTTTCCGCACCTCAAAACCCCAATGAAAGGACAGCATTTTGGGTCGGTGAAAAACATTCAGAAGGCTTGCACCGACGCTTTAAAGGCGATTCCGGAAAACGACTACCGTGCGGCTTTTGATGCGTGGAAGACCCGCTGGAACGCAGGAGGAATGTATTTTGAAAGTTTCTAAAGATTTGTACACATAGAACCAATAAAAACCATTTTTCAAAGCTCACTGACATTACTTTCCGGAAAAACCCTGTATGTTCGACAAATGTACTTAATATATTTTATTTACCAAGTAGAGGTCCTTTTCTCCTAACTATGCGGCATATTACTAACAATGTTTACCATCACAAAAATTTTGGAGTCAAAAATTTTTACAAAATATGTTTGCCTCCCCAAAAAAAAAAGTCACGAGCCGCCACTGGTAAATATCCTATACTTGTCACCCTAACTTGTTGATAATTGGTTAGACGATTTGATTCGCAACGAACATTGTTTGACGCCTAAAGGAGCGTCAATAAAACCGTTTATAATTTTTATTCGTCGACGAAAATTTTCGAGACTTCCATAAGCGGCATCGCCCGACGCCGAAAACGCTCTCGTTTAATTAACCCCGTCCTTTGTGACTCAATTATATGGCGAGACGACGAAACGGAAACAAACAAGAAGTAAGCGGATCACAAAGGGACGCAGCGAAGAGGTGAATCAATGGAATTAATCAAGAAATTGTTCAAATACATGTGCGTATTTGTTGCCCGAGAGATTTGTGTCGTCCACTAACAAAGGAGAGTCGAGGCCCTTTTATCATTCCTTCCTCTGCGGCCCCTTCTTCATAAGTTATTAATAAGCTTCTTTCTCTGTTTGGTCCGGTTTTTAAAATACGTGGGTATTTGTTAGATTGTTTGGCCGATGACGGTGCGTCGTGTTGTTTGTTTTCGAGTTAATACTAAAGGAAAATACATTGGCATTATTAAGAAAGTCGTTCCACATCCACCTTGGAGTAGAAGTTCAAACAAATGTTATAATTCTGCTGTATTCTTCGGTTTTACTTTAAAAATAGCTTTTTTAACATCTGCCCAAATATTTTCAATTGGGTTCAGGTCTGGTGACTGAGCGGGCCATTCCATAACCTGAACACGATTTAGTGCAAAAAAGCCTTTTGCTAGTCTGCTGATATGTTTCGGATCATTGTCCTGCTCTAAGACCCATCTGAGCGGCATATTCCAGTCCACATAGGGCAACATTACTTCTCTCATTATATCAGCGTAGACTAATGAGGTTATCGTAGGCTTGATCCAAAATATTTTCCCAGTACCATGATATGAGAAAGAACCCCACACATTAATTTTTGCTCCGCCACGTTTAACGGTCTTGACTGTATACTGGGGTTTAAGTTCATCTCTTGTTGGTCTGCGGACAAATGTTCTACAGCGTGGAGTCCCAAATAACTCAATTTTCGACTCATCGGTCCAGAGGATATTTGTCCATTGTGCGAGAGGCCAGTTTAAATGTTCCCGAGCGAATTTGATTCTGTCACGAAGATGTTTCTTCTCGAGTAACGGTACTTTCCTAGGAGGTCTGGCCATCCAGTTTTTCTCTATGAGCCTTCTTCTTATTGTAGATGTGTCTACATTGAGATTTAATTCCTTTTTAATTTGAGTTGACGTTATAAAAGGATTTTTTTTGTTAGTCTTAGGATGCTTCTTTCTTCAGTTAAAGATAGTTTCTTCTTTCGGCCTCTTTTTCTTCTTTTTCTTTAATTTTCTTGGCATTACTGATCATTTTATTAGAACATCCGACCACTTCCCTAATAAATTTGTATGTTTTCCCTTTAGCTAATAATTTGTTTATGAACAAAAGTTCTTATTTCGTGCAATGTTTTCCACGACCCATTTAATATTTAAATTAAATTAAAATTCAATTCAGATATTAACTATAGGCTTATATTATTTTACTTTTGACTTCATTGTTCTACGCTGAAAGATGTTTAGATGTTACGCCGTCGAACTGCTATCATAGACTGAATTGGTGCTATTATTTTACACATGTCAATATTGATTTTATTTATAGAAACAGGGATTTCCCCTACCGAAACAAGAATTTTCCGGACTTCATTAGTTTCAGAAACTCTGTGGATCTCAAACAAATATCTTGAGAACACTTTTGAATGCATATAGCAGAGCAGTCAATACGTGATTATGGAGTTAATTTGAGTATTCACTATAGTGCTATTTTTTTGCACATGGCTGTACTTTAAAAAAATATTTATTTAAACAAAAATGGAACATTAACATTATATTGAAGAAACTGATTATTTGGTGCTTCGTCTATAAAAGCTGATTTCTTCTGGAGAAAACGTTTTGGATTTATTTCCTGTGTATCTTTCCGATTTACGTTTTAAAAAAGTGTGTAACTTCTTATATTTAGATATGTCAATGCTATGTTTAATGTTTAATAACGTTTTTATAATAGAATAATGTGTCCATAATATTGATGATTTCATTTTTTCAGCAAGTTCTTGAAAATAAGAAATTAAAACATTCTCTGAAAACGAGGTAACATTATTTTTGTTTCTCCAGTCCATAAACTGTCCATATAATTTTTCATAGGTTTTTTTTATTTCTCTGGTAATATATTCTCGATTGCATTTGTCGCTTTTTCTCGAATATCTGGAGGAGTGGAAGATAATTCTTCAGTAGCACTTATGTTGTAATCGGACATGGTTTTTGATTTAAATATTCTTAAAAGTTGCTATAAAGAAGCAAATTTTCGTAAACAACAACTGTCAAAGTCAAATCACCTCGCATCAATTTTCGCATTTTCGCGAAAGATTGAAAAAACATGGAATTTGATTGCCTGTGAAATCTGTATCATAATGAAAATTTGTATTATAATGAACCTTATTATGAAACATGCAGAAGACATGGAACATGCAGAAGACATAACATTTTATAATTTGAAAATTATAAAATGGTCGTAGAAAAAACAAATTTAGTGTGTGTACAGAAAATTATGAGTTGATTTATAAGGGATGTATCGTTATTTGAAGTAAAACGTTCGTGTGACATATGTTTTTCTAAATTTTAAGGTAGACAAAAACAAATATCACACTGATAGGTACGTAGCCTAAATTTTTTGAGTTAGAATTTTGAAAAAATGTATAAAACCAAAAGAAAAATAGTGGTTTCTTAGACAGCGTTTTGTTTTTCTGCGACAGTTGGTGCACAAACACAGAATTAGTGTCACTATCATAATAATTGGTATGTAAGATACCAAATGTCACACAACATCGCCTTATCTTTGTACTTTTCGTGGGAATTATTGGTTTCAAAACAATTTTAAGATGTTAGCGTGTGTATACTTAGGAAGGAGGAAGTAAAACTATGGTTTGAATACCAGAATCCTAAATAAATAAATGAAACGAAAGCACTGTCATTAGAAAGACCCACATATATATCCAAAATATTGGAATTTCTGCAAAATAAATTATACGCCGCACCATATGCATTTTTGTTTATTTATGATGCACATAGCTTCGTATAACGTTGCTCAGTTGGTAGTTAATCTAAATGATGTGTTTCTTTATTACGCATTATTCACCATTTTACTTTGTTTCAGTGAAACGATATTTAACGAATTTTGTAGATAAAACACACACAGGGTGTAAAAAAAATGAAATAAAATACATTCGATATCTCATAAAAATAATCAAATACACATACATATATGTAAAAAAATAGGTTCGTTTAGTCTTTTTTCAATCTCCTTTTTTTAATATACGATAAAGATAAAGATGCCATTAACCGCGATCCGGATGTGAGGTTATGGCAACCTTAGAATTTTGTAGAGTATTTTGCGGATGTGACAACAGACAACAGACTTACACTTTTATGTGAGATATAATTATGAAAATTATTATTGAATCATTTAAATTAAGAGAACTCTTTGGTACTGAAATTGTTACGTACATTAAAATTGTGTGAAAATGTTGATGTATACCACCTAATCTCGATAGGTTGCGGTGATAGAGCTGTAGGAAGTTGGCAATTGATTAAACTGGACGTTCCAAGGTAATTCCTGATGAGAAAGAGTAGTAGTTGTGATAATACACGACATATTTGCCAATAATATCGGGGGGATATTGAGACGATGTAATTCTTGGACATTGAACTGGTCGATGGTTTCATTGAATGACCTCCTCCGTCACCAGACTTCACTCCATTTGTCTTTTTTCTTTGGGGATATCTAAACTTTGTGTTTATCAGAAAAAATCAGAAATTTTTGGTGGTTATATAATGTGCTTAGGAGAAAATGATCAGATTTTTTTAAACACGTTAATGGAGTTTTATGTTCTTGTCTTTATCTTATCATACTTTTTTTGGTGATTTTTTGAGAATTGGTTACTGTTTTACTAACAATAAATCTTTATAATTTTCCTAGTTACATATTTTTTACATTTTTTCCCAGTTATCTTCGGAGACACCTGCTATTATTATCGACCCTGTTATATAAATATAAAATAATTTAAACCCGTAGGAAGTGTGCTGCGGTTTTTCACATACACGAGGTATATTATTGCGGCTTCACTAAACCAGAGATAGGGATTGTCATTTAGTTCGGCGCGGTTTTTTTTTTTAGGAATTTCTGTAAAAGGAAGTCGCAAAGTGTTTGAACTTTTAAGTCCCATCTTTTCGCTTCGCTTCACCTGCCTCGATGAAAGAGTTTTAGGAAAGTCCTGAAATGCTTCTGATACAAAAGTTTTCGGGCAAGTGTTATTGGTTTTTTATATTTGGGGAATCTGTATAAGCAGCACAATAAAACCAATTTGAAGGGAGTGTCTGGATGATATATTTCGTAGGAGCACGTATATTCAAACGGGCTTGTCAATATACCGTTTCTTTAATAAATTGTACGCGTTTATTCATACAATATTGTATTATACGATAATAAAGCGTTTAATAAAATTTGTCTTCAAAGTAGGATTTGTTCAGTGGGCATCAGTTCAAACACATCGTATGATAAAAAAAAACTCTGGAATTTATGGCAGAATAAAAAGCTGTGTAATGCGTTTCGATTATAGCTATGGTCGAAAGTTAATTTAGAAATGGTAGAAGGGTTGATGGCCAGTGGGTTTATTCAACACGGGACGTCTTTTAGGATTATCAAAGAATTTCCATACATAGTCATCAAAATGAACTCAATGAACCCGGCTCCCTGAAGTCGTAGGACATTCATTTTTTTTAAATGCGCGTTTTGAATGGCAGTTTTCAAATACGCAACGGCCAAAAATGTAAAATCAAAATTAAAAAAAGTTATTCGAAAAAAACCGGTTCGAAAAAATTCTACAACGCATTTTTTATGCAAAAAATTAAATAAAAGCGATTTGGTTTTTTAATAGCATGAAAGTACAAGTCTTCGCGAACAAAATGAGCCCACGATCGTTTCTGTACGATCATTTTTGCCTCTGTAAAAGCTGATTTTTGAAAACGTCTTTTTTTTAAATCGTTATAACTCGAAAAAATAAAACTCTTTTGAATTTTTGAAAAATGGGTCATTTTCCGCTTGTCTTGGGCTGTATTTCTAGTTAACAAGAACTCTGTTGAAACAAAATTGGAATTTATACAGCAAAAATACGAAAACGCGAATTTTGACGTTTTTTTAAATTTTTCTCAAATGTTTATGACCCGATTTTTTTCGTTCACATCTCATTCGACGCGCATTTTTAAGACCTACAACTTTCTAATTTAACTTTCTTGTGTAGGACTTGAAGCTTTTTTTTTATTTGCAAAAAAACGTTTTTTTTTTTACTTTTCCGAATTTTTTTGGTTATGTTCGCCATTAAAACTCGAGTCGCAAAAAACGCTATCTTTCTTAGAATTTGTTTCTCTATACGACCATATTTTTTTTTTGCTGATAACAATTAGTGACCGGTTTTCTCCCCGTTGATTGGGCTATATGTAGTCTCGAGGGCGAACATAATGTACGCCGTAATTTAGGCGAAGATACCGGAAGCCGTACCTTTTTTGCGCTCGCAGCTTAACAATGCAAATGCCTCGCAAATTGCAATTTAAAAATGCACCCGCTCATTAATCCGCAGTTTAAAATAGATTTGCATTAGGCGGGCGGATCGGCGAGCGACAGCCTGGCGATTTTGATAAAATCGTTATCGCGCCCGAGGCCGCAACAGCGACCGGCTCGGGGCCGGTGAAATCACTTGTCACATTACGGCTAAACGGCCGAACGACTCCGGAATGGCGTCGATCCCATAGAAATATGGATAATTTACAAATGCGCGATTATTCCATCTGGTGGCCGCTCGGCCGCCGTGTTTGTTCAATTCCCGGACCGGCGGCCGCTAATCCGGCGGGGTTTACATTGCGATTTGTTTCGGCCGCACTCTCTGACGCTTTGCGGACGAGCAGAAGGAGGCCAGTCGCCGCAGTCGACTGTTACCTCGTTGCGGATTTCTAATAGGTTTATTTTAGCAGCATCAAACCACTCGTCATTAGGGTTGGCTGTAATGTACCGTGTGTAGTCCAGGCTAGATAGTTCATTTTTTGAAGAGAGTCCTGAATAAGGTTTCTCGGCGCGATAATTAAGCAAAAAATAGTAGAAATGGATTGTGTATGTTTTGGATAGAATCGGTATGTAGGAACCTTGGTAAAAAAATCGATAAAAGTGCCGAAAAAATAACTTTTTTTAGTAAAACAAAAAATAGCACGTTGTAGCGCTTGATGAAACGAAAAAAACGAGTTTTTGGTGATCAAAATCGGTTCAGAAGTTTTTTGCACAAAAAAATAAAAACCGATGAAAAATGCCCATTTTTTTGAAATCGAATTAGGTACAAGGGTTCTAATGGTCGCAGAAACTTCTGCTTAAATTGTTGGCTTAAATTGTAGCTTTTGGTCGTGTCCATCTGCAGTAAAAAAATTCATGCAAAAATAATAAGAACTTTTTGTATAAATCGAAAAAAAAACTAAAAAAAGGTGTTTTCGAAAAACGGCTTGAACAAGCCGAAAAATGGTCGTAGAACATTTTTCCTGGGCTTAAATTACTCGTCATTAAATTCCCTACAAATCCATTATCGTGACTTGTGGGAGAGGTTCATTCAGTCGGCTGAAAAACGCGTTTGAAAATCAAGCGTCGCGTTGCCTCGAGCGTTCGGGTAAGCGAGTGAAGGGGAAGTGGACCCGTGATGGGGGAAGCCTCTCCCGCAGAAGACGCGCTGACAGATTTCTGCGGCGGGAGAGGCTTCCCCCACCACGCGTCCACTCGCTTACCCGAGCGCTCGAAGCAACGCGCCGCTCGATTTTCAAACGCGTTTTTCAGCTGATTGAATGAACCTCTCCCACAGGTCACTATAATAGATTTGTAGGGAATTTAATGACGAGTAATTTAAGCCCAGGAAAAATGCTTTACGACCATTTTTCGGCTTGTTCAAGCCGTTTTTCGAAAATACCTTTTTTTAGTTTTTTTCGAATTATGCAAAAAGTTCTTAGTATTTTTGCATGAATTTTACTGCAGGCTATAATTTAAGCCTAAGCAGAAGTGTCAGCGGCCATTAGAACCCTCTTAATTCGATTTCAAAAAATTTTTTGTGCAAAAACTTCTGAACCGATTTTGATCATCAAAAACTCGTTTTTTTCATTCCTTCAAGCGCTACAACGTGCTATTTTTTTGTTTTACGAAAAAAGTTATTTTTCGTCCCTTAATCCACAAAAAACGGCATTTTTATCGATTTTTTTTACCAAGGTTCCTACATACCGATTCTATCCAAAACGTACACAATCCATTTCTACTATTTTTTACCTAATTATCGCGCCGAGAAACCTTATTCAGGACTCTTTTTAAAAACTGAGCACTTTTCTGCTATATTGCCTGGATTATGACATAGGCGTAGAGTAGCATGGGGCAAAAGGTCGCACCTAACACTAAACTAATGATAGAAACAATACATAATAGCAAAACAAAAGTTTTATTCTTTGGCTTGATAATACAGTCCTTTGAGTATAAAAATAAAAATGTTTTGTTAAAATATTAAATGCGTGGGGCAAAATTCCTACACACATTATTCTTAGTCGCAAAAAAATATTCCTGTATTCTCATATAGGCCGTGTAGTTTTCGTGCCACCATACCTTACATGTTTGGCATTGGATCCAATCTTCTGTTGGCGGATCACTGTATTTCTCACAGCATGCAGGACATTCATAATTTTCTAAAGACTGTTTTTGTTTCGCGCAGCTAATTTTCTTCCGGATACCAATTCCTTTTTTGGCGCTTCTTTTGGCTTCCTCTTTTCTAGGATGTTCTAGGATAAAGGATGTTCTGTTTTGTAGGATGTTCTATATAAAATAACAAGTTCTACATCTACGTTCGGTATGGGCAGAAGACATGTATTTATCAATATATTTTCAGAATTTTATTATTAGATCGTCTCATAAAACTCTACGCAAGTTACGACCTTGTGCAATCGTTGTGCCGTCTCAACCGCTGTGCCATCTGAACCTCTGTGCCATCTCAGCCGCTGTGCCATTTCAACCGCTGCGCCACCTCCCCCCGAATTACCTTAATAAACGGCCACGCTCCTTTACAAACCCCTTATAATCTGTATATTGTTAACTGTAGGTGATATTTTAGAATTCATTAAGGTCGCACCCCGCTTCCAGGTCCGCTCTCGGGGAGTAAATTTCTAATAAGGCCGAAGATTTATATTTCCACGGTATTTTCCGCTTTCTGTTCGGATCGACTTTTTTTCTAAAAGGAAAAGTTCGCAAACGAGCCCTAAGACTTCTTAACGCCGACACAATCGGACTTTTTAATGCAACTTCCTGTTGAACCCTTGCGACGACGTCCCCTAATGAGATGCGGCGAGCGCGCGGAATTAAATTAAACATTTTTTCGAGGGAATATGAGCGGAATGCGAAAAACTTCGGGACCGTCGCACTTTCTTTTTTAACGAATATCGTTACGCGGGGAATTTAAAAGGAGGCATAATCCGTAAATTTTCTTCCGCTCTCTCTTGCAGGGAAAATGTATGTAAAATTCTAATCTCACAGACGCGCGAACCTAAGGGAGTATCCTGCTTTAGGAGGCCTAAAACAAGCGTTTTTGTGGGAATTTTTCTAGGACAGAAAAAAATAAGCAAGCCTAACGAACTTTTCAGATTATTTTATTCTATATTTGAACATTAAAAAAAAAATCGAGAAAAAAAATTTTCAAACGCAGCTGATTTTTATGCACATGTGTGCAACACCTTGTAATTTCAGTCTCCAATCGACGGGAAAGATGAAGTTCGTAATTTTCTTCTGACAAAAAGAAACCCAAAGAAAATTTCAATTTTCATGAATTTTTCTTCTAGATGAACTAAGAAAAACCCAAAAAATTCTGTAATTTAAAATCTTTCTCAGGTTTGCATAAAAGTGCTTTTAAAACAAAAAAAAATCATTTGAACTGGCTTATAAAATTGTTTAAAAACATGTTTTGTACAATCTTTTTAGTTCAAATAGAAGAGAATGAAAAACTAAAGCTAACAAGCCTTGGTTTGTCTTGATTGAACGTCTAGTTTTCTTGCGATCTCGCCCGCCAGTTTAGAAAAATCGTAAAAACAAAAACTCGAGAAAACGCGCTTTAAAGTTTACCGTTGAGAGGACCGGTCTTATTCCCTCACTACCTTCGATGCGTGTGCGGTTGCTTTTCATCTGTCGGCTCACTTCTGTTTGTCCTTTTTCATAACAGGTCGATCTCGGCTTTACACACACGGTACCTATAGTTCGGAGTTATTCGACCGCGAGAAGGAGCGCACGCTCCAAGCTCCAACTGCCCGAGCGCCCGTATACCGGCTCGACACACCACTGCCTTTAGTGCTGTATCTATAAAACTATTGTAAATTAGCCTCTATAACTTTAGATACATATTCATAGATACATTAGGAATAGATTTAAGCAATAAAAAAAAATCGATTTATTTAGCCTCTTAAAGCAGGATTCCCCCTTAAACACATTCGCCAACCATGCTGGTATCATCAGGAGATTATCATTGCAGAGTTTAAAGAAAAATAAACATTGTTCCGTTTTCCTGTTCTGCATTTTGAATTTTTTTGTCGCATCCTGATGTTTTTTTTTTGTTTTTGTGTCTACTGTTATGTTCTGAATTCAGATATGTGCTCGGTTTTTACCTATCACCCAAGTTTTTAGAGGAGGGAAGAAGAATAAAAAATATGATGAACCCAAACCATAAGCAATCTAGTGAATTTTCGAGGATTAAAAAAAAACTAAATCACTTTTTTTTTACAAAATATACTTCATTTTGTATCGAAAAAAGTATAATACAATCAATAAATTGTTTTGTTGTCTTTTTTCGCTTGTATTCGCCGAGATCGGTTTCACGTTTAAGGGTCCAACATATTCGGGGTCTATTTTCCACTATACCGCTTCTCCATTGAGCAATTTGCTGGTGAAATATTTCGCCATGTTCGTCTGAAATAATCGGCACCTAAATTGTCAGGTAAGAATTCCAAATGGGAGTGAAGAAAATGCAGCTTAAGCAACATGTTACAATCTTGTGAGATTGGTTCGTCTTGTGAGATTGGATAACTTCTTCAACTAGATATTTGTAGTTCTCCGATTGATTGTTACCTAGGAAGTTGCTACATACATTTTTGAAGATAGTTCACGCTCTATTTTCTTTTCTCGAAAGTGTAGTTTCAAAATTTTCGTCTTTAAAAAGTGCTCGTATTTGCGACTCAACGAACATTCCTTCTTTAAGTTTTGCCTCACTTATACGCGCGAATTTCCGCCTCAAATAAAGAAAAGTATTTTTTACAAGCTTTTATTTAACTTGCAATGTATGTATGTTGTATGTATGTTCGGGTCAAATCTTGCAACTGAATTTGAAAGTAGTTATCCTCAACCGATTGAGATGCAATTTTGCATACACGTTTAGTTTGGATGACAGTGCATGGTTAGCTAAGTTATGTAATTCTAAATTCAAAATGGCGGACGGTCTAAGATGGCAGAATAGTTATTTTTTGCGCACTCCCATGATATGGGTATCAAATGAAAGGGTTTGCTAAGAAGAATACGAATAAACTGACGTCTGCGTTCAACCCTTCGAGGAGATGGGACTTACGATGTCAACAAAAAGATGAAAAAGTCTGTTCCCGCGCGTCTTCGGCGACGTTGCAAAAATATAGCCAGAAATCAAACATCTCGGCATTCTCGGCTACGCATCTAACATCGCAAATATAGCGCGCGTAGCGTCTTACGTCTGTATGGCCACGACCGTTTAAAACAAGGGGGACTATTTTTACTGCATATAGCGAACGTAGCGAGCATAGCGCTCTGTGTGCCTTAAGGGTTACATAGGTATAGTGATGGAAATAACACATTAGTTTGCCGTGGAGGATTTGCATGTAAAACGGTGTAACTTCTTTGAGTTTCCTCTATAACACACAAGTGGGTTTATCAACACGTAGCTTGCGGAGGACACCCTTTACTTGCAACCCCTATACAAAAAAAGTCGTCAAAAATCAAAGGCCCACTTTCGGTTAGATTTCAATTTCAGGCACATTCACTTATCGGTTACATAGTCCTATGCACGCGCGGCCCCACACAAAAACGCCTCACGGTATAAAACCACGGCCTGCCCCGAAAAAGGAAGAGTCCTATCCTAACATAACAACGGGACACTCAAATTAAGAACATTAACTTCCTTCAATTTCAATCGGCAAACATTCGGGTGCTCCGTGGGCACTTTTCTCGCGCGGCGTTTCCCACGTCCCTCGCCTATACAAACAAGCGATCGAGCCCGGCTACTTTGACGCGACGGCCTTCGTTTTCGCTTCGTCAAAGCTTGCGCATCCAGTGGCGGCCGCATAAATTGCCAGTGCATAAATGCCGCAGAGATGCAGAACGCATACAGTCCGTCGTAATTCATAGTAGTAATGGCTTGATTAATGTTTACATAGGTATGTTAATACGTTATCCAGGAATCGTAACTGACAACACTGTCCGACCGATGTTGTCCCGGGGTACTCATCAATTCTCATAATTAGACATCGCCAAAGCGAGGTTCATTACAGGGTCGCACTAGCCCATACCGTTACCTACGTATAACAAACCTGTGTCTTACCTTATAAACGCTCGTTAACAAAGTTATATGGTCGCTTATTAGTCCATTAGGCAGGGAGCTAAAATCATCAAAAACTGTTCTTGAAAGATATAGGGCTAGTTTTGATGGTTTTCTATGTATTTTTTTGCGTAGAACACAATGCGCGGGATCTGTAGAGCTGAAACCGTCCGATATTTTTTTAAATTAACAATTTGTGAAAAAATAAACGTATTTTTTTTCACATTTCCGCTTATATCTCCGTTCCTTGGCATATTTTGTATAGCATATGCATATAAGAACTTGTAGCCTATTGAATTTCCAAAATTTTAAGCCCCACCCGAAGTCTCCAAGTGCTATTGTTAACTTGCAAATGACTGCTGAAGTTGAAAAAGTGCTTTTTTTCACCATTTTTTTTACTTCGAAAGTAGGGCGACTATAATCATGAAATTTCTTGGAGGGACTGCTATTTGCAGTATGAAGTTACAAAAAAAACTCAGCTCGATCCGTTAATAACTGTTCGAGTAATTAACGATTGTATTTTTTTGCAAGCCTTATTAACAATGACGCCATTTATTTGTTTATTGTACGATATTGACCGGGTTGGGCTAGAAAAATCATAAATCTCTTCAAGTTTTCGAGACTTTTTTGCGATTTTGAAAAATTTTAATTTGGGCCAGTTTTATAACGTTTTCTACTCGACTACCTTTTTTGACACGACGTATACCTATTATATTGTTTTAGCGTTGCCGCTTCGAAATTCTCGGAAGTTTGACTATAATATCTTGACGCCCATTTTTTTGTTTAAAATATGCGTCTTGAGACGTACTTTCAAAATATTACAAAAAAAAGCGCCAAAAAAAGTAGTCGCGTAGAAAACGTTATAAAACTGGTCATCAATCATAAAAAAAGATTTATGATTTTTCTAGCCCAACCGGGTCAATATCGTACAATAAACAAAGAAATGACGATCATTTTAAAGTTTTAACATCATTTTATTACAACTTTGAAGAGTAGAAAACCATTTAAAAAAAAAAAAAACGAAATGAGGGCTTTATAGGGTATTCTTTCAGGCGTCTCTGGCGTGACATCGAAAAGTGCTGCATTTGTCATAATTTTTCTATTGATCGGAAACCAAAAGATTGTTTCTGTTATTTTTGTTTTTGTTGTTTTCAGTTATTGAAATGTGCAGGAGAAGGATAAACCTAGACAATTATAAAAAAGTATAAAATCAGTAATTACGTAGGCTGTTTATTAAATGTTCAAAATTTCGACAATTTTTATCCCAAAAAAGTAATGTAATTACGCGATATCTTTGCAACTTTAGGTACATTCTTCCGATAATAATATAGACAAAAATCTTTCAAAATTTCAGCCAAATCGATGAACAACTTTTAGAGTTACAGCACGAACAGTTTTTAAAAATACAGTTCCGAGTTAGTTTTAGTGACTTACCGATCAGTCAGCGATTCCAGGTGTATAATATAATAAACCTTCAGCCTAGGCGAAGAGCTGGTTTTCTTCACAAAAGGTATTATGAAAGAAATGTTACTCCACCCCAAGCGCTCCGGCTACCTGACTCACTAGTTTACGGTATGTTGTATGAGGTAGATCCCGGCGCTTTCGAATATGTGCGATAACTAACGTAAATATTGAATATTTATAATATTCCTCTTTCCAGTATCCTCTCAATAGGTATATTATACATTCGAAATAAGAAAAAACAAAAAATCGATTTTTTGAAAATTGTAAACGATTTTCCCCCCTTAATATTCCACTGATAATATGTAGATTTAAAATCAATTAATCCAGGGCAATTTTTAGAGCAAATGCACTAGAAAAAAAGGCGTTTTGGTATCCGTATCAAAAGCGAAGTCTCTTTTGGGATCCTCTTACTTTTTACCGAGATATACTTACACTTACCTAGACAAAGTTATGTAGGTTTTTTTTTTAATTCAGTGTGCACTTTTACCAAGTTCGCGCGCCGCCACTGACTGTGCGTATCGAACGAAAGTTTGGTTCGGGGGGGTCAGGAGTCGGGGGGACGAGAGCGCTGGCTTCTGCCGGCGCGGCACATTGTACGAAAATTAATGGATCCCACTATCGCCGGGGTGTTTAGCACATGTACGCGATAGCACATACATAACCGTATTATATTAAATTTACGTATGTTCCCCGCGTAATGCTATACGTACATTAACTGTCGGTCTTTATTTATTTTGTGGAGAACGGGCTATTCTCCACATCGAGGGGACCCGGAGATTATATCAGTCCGATATCGGTTTGGCATTAGTAATGCGGTTTACTGTTTGGGCGTAAAATATAGGAAAGTTAAGTGCCAATCGGCGGCCACAGCTGCCACCGTGCTTTCTGAAATTTAACCACTAATAAAGAACACGCAGCGCATGTTTCGACGATTCCAGGGACGTATTTGGCATCGCTTGGGTGTGTGGCGTCGCTGATTGTAACGTCGTCATTAAGCCGCCACTCAAATGACAATTTTTTTTCCTTGGGATTCTTTATTGGTATAAACCAAAAGCTTCTTCCGATTTTTTCTTAAAAATTCAATGATATAATTTAACAAAAAAGAACTAACACTTTCGAGATAAAGACCATTTGAATGTACAGTTCGAAGGTATCCAGCTTCAAATTGTTAGATTCCGGTTCCTTTTTTAAGTAGCAAGAAAATCGTGGACTGTATGCTATATTATGTGGAAGAAGTTTGTTGCGTCGTTTTTTTTATCTTATCTTCGACTTGTTTCAAAGTACGTGATTTTACGTTGTTCTATTCGAATAGAACAATAGGGTACTCGTTAAGTTAAGATCCTACACTTTTGTTTTGTTTTTTTTTTTGGAAAAAAGGACAATTTTGCCCCAAAAATGGCTCAATTAATGACATTTTGCTACTTTTACCAAACATATAATTTCTAACGTATTTTGACCCACTGATCAGCAATTTGTCTTAATATAAACGCTCATCTACAGTTTTCCAATATTTTATTCAGACATTATTTTCGACGTATTTGGAGTCAGAAAGTCTTGTCCAATCTTCGCCTCAATCCTTGAATTTCTGAATAATATACAAACTTTGAGAGTCCAAACAGAAATCAAAACAGTTTTTCCTAATGTCATAAATTGAGTCATTTTTTGGGGCAATTACCCCCCCCCCCCAATATAGGCCTTAAGGGGGATAGCCACTGTGACGGCCGAAAAAGTAAGCGATTTTTGGGAATTTATTCACCGGGATAATTAAGGATATGGAGATCGGGTTTTTTTTTATTTTATTTAGTCTATATTCGATTTAGTTTATATAAATTTTTATTGAAAAATATTAAATAGTTACAAAGTTATGAGCCTCGCTGTAGTCTTAAAAAATCTCCCTTCATAGTCGATTCATCGATTTTTCGAAAACGGGTTATTTGATATAAAAGATTCAAATTGCATTAGAATCTGTATGCATGTAGTTATCATTGTACGTAGCCGATTTTATTTTGATTTTTCACAAAATGGCGACCGATTGAAGATTTTTTCACTTTTTTGGCCTTTTTTTTTGCATTCAAGCAGTCTTGAAAAATAGTAAAAATCAAAATTTTCAAAATCGGCTACGCTTAACCTTAGCTATTGCAAAGGAATAAAACAAAAAAAAATGTTGAAAATCGGTTGATAATTGCTAGAGTTATTGATGCGACCAGTTTGCGAAAAAGCCTTTTTTGAGAAAAACGCGTTTAAAGTTTTCAGTCCATTTTTCTTACTATAAACTCATGTATCGAGTCCTGGTCTATACGATGGTTCTTCCTCTATATCTATACCTATATCTCCAGTGGCGTCAACATTTTATAACATATTTAAATTAACATCACATTCAGTGTCATGTAATATTTTTCTTTTGTACTCCGTTTGGGACCTACATCTTCACCTTTTTCAATTTCAAATCTATTACGCGGTCGATTTAATTTTCTACCGTTTCGTGAGGGTCTACTCTTACAGTTTTTACAACTGTAAACACAAGATGTTTTTCAATATAAGTAAAAGAGCAGCAACGTGTGTTCACTAAGAATCTTGAAGAACGACTGTACACCTACCAAACTTCTAATTACATAATTCGATAAAAAGAGCCATTACATTGTAAAACCGGATTAATAAATAATGAATCCTAATGCTTCATGTATTGTAAAATCTGCATTAGCAGAAGACGTGGTGGCAGTCTAGTCAGAGCGTCAAGCGAGACAGTCGGTCTACCTGCTCTCACTAAAATGACTGTAACTCTGTGAGTGAATGAATTTTGACCTAAAATTTTATACACAAACTACTGAAAACAATTAAGGGAGCAAGAAAAAATTGTGGATTTTTTTTAGTGATTTTTGAAGGGCTGTATTTATGTAAAAAATTGTCGTGTCGAGATGATAAAAAAAAGCATTTTAAAGCTCCAAGATTCTAGTTTTCAGACAGAAAACTGACATTGAATTGAACAGACAGAAAATTGAATATCTGGAATAAATTTCCTACAAGGCTGGCATGTCTTTAAAAAAAAAATTTTTTTCATCCTCAATATTAACCTGAAAAAAGTGAAAAAAAGTGATTTTTTTCACTTGTTTTGCTAAGTCGACCGCATCTTTGCAAATATTGATGAGGAGTCTAATGTTTGTACGAATTTTTATACCTCAATGTACCCCCAATGGTCCCAAATTTTGAAAACTCCGTAACGTTCGGCGGGTCAAAATGCCTCGGAAATGATACAACTTGTCAAAATTGTTTAAATGCGGTACATATCGAGTGTATGAGGACAAATATTATTTGAAGAACTGAAAAAAACGGTCATTTCCTCAGAGCTCTACTCTGTTTTGGGTGCAAAATAGAACCCAGGAAACCCCGGGGTCGTGTTTAGCATCCCCAAAAATATAGGAAGACACACGTTTATCACATTTTACACATTATCAGGCGTTAGTAGAGCATTTGCTTACAGGATGAAGATTTGTGATTTTATGACAGTTTGGGTCGGGGTTGGCAAGTCGAAAAAGAAAACAAATTGTTCTCGTCAGTCAAGGGGTTAATGAGTATATATAACATTTTTCAATCATATCATTTTATTCATACATATATACATACAATTATTGGGAAACAAAATATACAAAAATCGGAAGAAATTTTTGGTTCACCCAAAGAAAAAAAAAATCACAATACACAAAATCTTGAAAGACCTTTGAAGATCACCGTCAAAGGAGGCCCTCTCCCAGAGCCTAAACACACGGCGCGTCTTATCTAGCGTCGCGAGAAAGAGAGATGAAAATTAATTACCTGGATACAAAGGGGGAGGGGGACTTCTAAACGCTATTTATCGTTTTGACACTTTCCTCTGGAAGTTTCCTTTTGTTCCGCTTTTCCGCACGGCCAACGTAAACTCTGAATGCGCCGCCAAGGTAAACTAGATTTTCAATTTAAAGTTTCGCAGTCTTTACGGCCTCCCGTAAAAGTTTAAGCGGCCGACTTGTCTCGAGCCCCTAATAGAGGTTTCAAACGCTCGCCGATGATTAGTAATATACATATATATACTTCACGCAGGTCGTTATGGTAAAACGACAGCGCTTTTAAATCGGAAAATCGAACGGCCTTTTTTTAAGGTTTAAGAGACTTTTTTTAAGGTTTCAAATTAATGTCGCGGGTAATGAAATTTATTAGAATCATACTTTTTGCAGTATATTTGGGGCATTTCACGCCAACTAAGTGAGGTCAAAAAAATTCTGTTTGAAACGTATCACAATCGATAGTACTTGCTAAAAAACTAACTTCCCTAAAATTTTAGATTTTTTGAGCCACAAGGAGAGGGATGGTGAGGGTGAGAAAATACAAATTTTCATTTCGACTATAAAATTTCAATCTTTCTCTGTAAGAATATGGAAAAAATTAAAAAGAAGGTTGCAATGGTTTTCGATGTGTTTTTTTTGCGTAGAATACGATAAAAATATTTTCAAAATTATTGGGGGTAGTTTTCACCCTTATTTTGAGGATTGAAAGTTTAAAATCGAAATTTCGAAAAGTATGACACGATTTTTTCTTTCAATCTTTTTTTAAATTTCTTTTTTTTTTTACTTTCGATTCATTTTTAATTCATAATGGGCGTCGACCAGGAACTTGCTCAAAAAACGGCCCAAAGGTGAAAAAATGTTGTTTTAGCTTATTTTCTCATCCTGTGAGCTAGTAAATGGCAAGTGAATAATATATTCCAAGGTTTTGGAATATACGATTACGAATCTAACGTCAGATTTTCAAAAAACAAAATGACGGATCCACTATGGTAGTCAACTTTTAAAAAATGGGTAAATTTTGAAATTTAATAAATACCATCGTATTCTACGGGAAATTTTCTACGTGATTTCTGATCTTTCGATTTCAGAATTGTGATTAAATGCTGTAGAAAAAAAAATGGCTGACTATGGAGAAAAGTACTGAAAATTTGGGGATCTTTTTTTATATTTTTTTTTTAGTCCAAAAAGTACTTGGAGTTGATGATAGGATTTTTTTGCCGACCTCAACTGACTAATCTTTTCAAAATGGCGGACATTGCATAAAATCTCATGAAATATGAATTTTTTTCTCTAGTATTAACGAGAAAATAATGTTATTGTGAGTTTTTCTTGATCCACTGTCATTTTCCTCAATCAAAACAATACTACAGAATATATTTGACTAAATTTTCAATTTTCAATGATGGCAGATTCAAAATGGCGGCCGGATTTCTCAAGAAATGGCGCGTTTTTCATTATAAAAAGTGAATAGGAGTTTGTAGTTAGGTATACTTTTCCTATGTCATTTCATGTTTTAGTAACATTTT
The DNA here is from genome assembly GCA_029963805.1 of Aromia moschata. Classification (NCBI taxonomy): domain Eukaryota; kingdom Metazoa; phylum Arthropoda; class Insecta; order Coleoptera; family Cerambycidae; genus Aromia; species Aromia moschata. The sequence continues at coordinate 918,369 of JAPWTK010000009.1, forward strand.
GAGTTATTCCTGGTGAAAAAAGTCTGAAATCTAAAATGGCGGATTCAATATGGCGGACATCATTCTTGAAAATTCAAAATTTGAAAACGGAAAAATTAGTCATATTTTACGTAGAATTCTGATGGAAAATGTCCTCTCAATCTGTTTCATAAAAATGCGTTCTATCTGAGTAAAAAATTATTTGTCATTTTAACCTCAAAACGAGTTGAGGTTCTCATGATGAAATCATGAGAATTATATATTATTTTAATTTCGCCATTTCTTGAGAAATCCGGTCGCCATTTTGAATCCGCCATCATTGAAAATTGAAAATTTAGTGAAATATATTCTGTAGTATTGTTTTGATTGAGGAAAATGACTGTGGATCAAGAAAAACTCACAATAACATTATTTTCTCGTTAATACTAGAGAAAAATTCATATTTCATGAGATTTTATGCAATGTCCGCCATTTTGAAAAGATTAGAGTCAGTTGAGGTCGGCAAAAAAAATCCTATCATCAACTCCAACCATTGCCTCCACCTCCCTCCACAATCCGGAGTAGGTTAGAGTACTTTTTGGAGTAAAAAAAAAATATGTATAAAAAAATCCCCAAAGGTTCAGTACTTTTCTCCATAAAGTCAGCCATATTTTTTTCTAGAACATTTAATAACAATTCTGACCCGGAAATCGAAAGATCACATTTGAAAACATAAGTGGTTTTTATTGAGTGAATTAATTAATTTCCCTTCGAGATTGACGCTCCAAAAAAGACGAAAAATCGTGTCCGTTTGGGCGTTAATGGGTTAATTTGCATTTGCCTTAAAACCAGGCACAACGAGAACTGGCTTTCTGTCATCCAAGATTTGCAAAAAAACTCATTTACATTTCAGTATCCCGAAATAACAAAACGGGATACCTGCCGCGAGTAGGAAAATCGAGGAAGGCACGCGAAAGGATTCGTCAAATTTAATCGTTCTTCATCGTATTTAAACTACTTAATTACCGAAGGGGTAGACCGTAAACCGATCCGTCGAATATAATGTTGCCGAAACGTACCGTAGGCATTAAATACATACCCTATTTGCTCGTATATCACAAGATATTTACTTTTATTAGCGGAAGGGGTGGGAGGCTCATTCGAAAATTGAAATGTTAAAATGCTTCGTTTACGGTTGCGAATGTGAGGTGGGCGTAAAGAAGGGTGGATGAGATTTACGTACAATTTAGAATACATACCTCACTAACTTAAGTTACCTGTTGTAAGGGATGAAAATTTGTATACTAACCACTTACCTAGGAAACAATTTTTTTTTTAATAAAAGGTTTGAAATGTGGGATTCATAATGGGTTATAAGGCATATCTGGGGTTACCTATGTTCTTTTCTCTCAGAGAATATCAAAATACCTATTTCGTTTTACTCTTTAAATTCGTCGGTGAAGTGTGAACCCCTAGTTAGCCCCATAACTTCGCACCCTTGAACCCGATAACCCATTCGCCCAGGGCATGTACAGGCCCTTAAGAGTTACTTTAGAATATGTAAAACTTTTTTATATCAATTTTCTTCTACACTACTTCTACTTGTCATAAATTAATAAACCGTATTCGTCGATTTTTTAAGGAAATTTATATGTAAAGCTTTGTAAATAGTAGGGTTGATTTTTTCAACTAGTTTTTTTTTACAGTTAAAAATTTTTATGGTTTATCGAAACAAACTTTGCTTCGATGATTTTGTACTACTCATAAGTCAAAGTCTAATATCTCAAGAAATGTTAATCTCAGCAATTTGGTCTGTATGACCTTTTTTGTAGTAAATTAAATGTCCAAGAAATTTTTCATTTACATTTTTTTGGTAAAATTAATAATTTTGGAGATAACAGCAAAAAAAACGAGAATTTTTTTAGAACATTTTTTTAGAAAACGAGATAGAAATTTGAAAAAAAAATTCGGTTTACGTGTATTTTAAATGGAAAATCTTTTCACGCTTTGGGAAAGTACTTAAAATTAATATTAAGGGCTGTAACTTTCAGGGATTTTTTCTTTCGACATATTCAACAAAATTTCAAGTGGGGACTGAAAAACAAAAAATTATCTAGTTGAAAAAAAATATCACCCTAGTAAATACAAATACATATATCAAATCCTTGATTTTAGCACATATGTAGAAATTGATTTAATAATTTCCAAAATATGTATTAAGAATGATAACTTAATAGAGTGATAACTCTAATCATTTTTTCATAGTGTTAGAAACTGCATCAAACATTTATAAACCGTATTAGGCAATTTAAAAAAATATACTCGTGTGTATGATAAAAATGTCATAAACAATTTTTAAAATTATTTTTTTTATTAAAAATTGCCTATCAATTTCTTAAATATAATTAGTCATTAGGTACCTGCATACTCCTATATACAAATATATTCAAACAGACCGCAGTGATTTTAAATTACCATCGAAAATCAATATCGACTTGAAAAATGTTGAAAAAAATGACTTTTTCCCTTGTTTTGGTAAATCGACTTCATCTTAGCAAATATTGATGGGGAGGCTAAGACTTTTAGGAATCTTTACACCCAAATGTACCCCCAAAAGCCCTGTACATCTGCAGATCGATCCATCGAGCGGTTTTTCCGGGCCGATTATTCAATTTGGAAAAAAATTAAAGGAGCAAGATTTTTATTCTTAAACATTGTGTAATCTTCATAAAAATGGAAAAATGTTTTTTCCACTTTTTACTCAATTCCTGTCCGATCATTGGTGATATTGGTGATACAAGCGATATCGATGCTTGAAGACAAAAAGGGTCCTTTTTCGTTCAATTTCGGATATCTCCTCGACAAATGGATGTAGCAAACAATTAAAAAAAAGGAAATTGAAGCTGAATAAACAGGCTATCTGGCTCATATGGTCGTTTAACCTAACAAAAATTTTCCGAGCCCGTGGAGCGAGAAAAAGAAGGCTAAAAATTTGAAAAAAAAAATTGTTCGCGGTATTTCTTCGGATTGCGATAAAACCGTGGCTTCTAAAAAAATGTTGGCCTACAGATCCGAAAACTAGAGTCTTGAAGTTTCAAAACGCTTTCTTAAAATTCGCGATACGACCATTTTTCACTTAGATACGCCCGTCAAATATCGGGGAAAAAATATATTTTTTTTGCTCCCCTAATTTTTGTGAGTAGTTTAATATCAAAACGACGGCGTGTTCTCCCCGCTTCGGTTTTCACGAAAGCCTATTCGTTTGCCTTCTTTACGGTCGGTCCTCGTCAAAACAACGGCCCTTAGAGTCGCGAAAAAGCGTGCGAATCTCTGTCGGCAGTATTTCACTGTTTTTTTTTTTGCGTTTTTACGACGTAATGCGGATTTATTGAACAAGTAACGTGCCAGGCAAAGAATAGGTCGTAAATTTCCTCGGGTGGCTACGCGGCTGACGTATAGAAACACGTATACCTACGTGTATCGCACCACCGGCTCCGCACCGCGAGTGTGTGTGTGTGTGTGTACTTGGGGGACCTTTTTTTTTCTTTTTCACGCCCGTTCTGGGCCAAACTGGGAAACCAAAGCGCCCCGAACCTTTTTCCCGCCCCAAGAGTTTGGGATTTACATTAAAAATCACTAAAACGTTCGATACGCCGAAAACTAAAAACAACAAATATTGTCGCAAGGATATATTTCCATGTATCTTTTCCAATAAGATGGACGTGTTTCGTTTTTTGTTGAGTGAAAAACAAAGAAAACCCAATTAACAAAAATTAAAAAGATAATTTATTATGGTATTGTTTACTTAGGAGATTAAGCATATCATGTTCAAAAGTAGAGGTAAAAACCTACAATTTGACGTCCGGCTAAGTTTGGTCCCTAACGGGTTCGTCTTTCAAGTTTTCGCAAATCAGAGCGTTATGGCGGAGCGATTTTTCTATTTTTTCAATCCTTTCTCAAACATAGATTCTCCTGCATCGACTTGCTAATTTAACATAGTATGAAATGCCCATTCTACGAATAATTCATCATCTTAATATAATATTACCTTTAAATTGAAGTCATTTTACATTGATTATAGAGAATTTCGGATTGGAACAACTATAGTGTCACTTCGTCTGTAACGTTGCACACTTGGAGTTGGGGAGCCGTGTGGTATAATCGGGTAGTAATACAAATCTCTATGTTATGTGCTTGTTCCTCAACAATCGAGTAGTTTAAGGTTTATTCAAGCTTGAGCAAACAAGCACGAAGAATGAATTTCGAAAAAAATACCGTTTTTCTCTTAAAGTTGGTAGCTTCTTGCTCTGACATTAGCCGCGGAAATTTCTTCATATTACTACCAACCAAGAGAAGTCGAGAGAGAAGAAGTTTCAAGAGAAGAATTGAAATTGGCGACGTGTAAAGTGGTGTTTGAATATATTCGTTCGGGAATACGCCTGGACGATCGAGCAATCTGAGCGTTCACCTGAACCGTTTTTGATTCGAGCACCCGAAGTTCCGAAGCGCCCGAGCGCGCGCCAAATACAAATAACCTGAAACTAATTTATTCCGTTGTTATTTGTGCAGTTTAACAAGTACATCGATAGAATTTTTTTGGATTTGACTTAATTAAGTCAATTCAATTGATTTAATTACTAAATAGTACAAATAAAATCAGTTTAGATTAATTTAATGTTTGTTTACATTCATTGTTTACATCAGAATCACTTGAAGTTGGTAGTAATACGAGAAATTTCCGCTGGCTAATGTCAGAGCTATCAACTTTAAGAGAAAAACCGTATTTTTTTCGAGAATTCATTCTTCCGTTCTTTCGTTTGTTCAAGCTTGAATAACCCTTAAACTACTCGATTGTTGAGAAACAAACACATATGGAGCATTTCATACTACCGTTAAATTATGCAAGTCGATGCAGGAGAATCTATCGTTTGAGAATCAGGATTGAAAAAACAGAAAAATCGCCTTCCGTCATATACGCTTCTGAATTTTGGGTACAACTTGAAATGGTCGCAACTGGTTCAGAGGCACCTACAGACTTCAACCTACGTCAAATTGTAGGTTTTTACCTCTACTTTTGAATCATGATATGCTTAATACCCTCAGAGTCAGGTACAATCACCATAATAAATTATTTCGTGTTTTTTCAAATTTTTTTAGTTTAATTTGGTGTTTTTTCGCAATTTTTCGCACATAATTTTTTTCACTCAACGAATAAACGAAATCTGACGATTCCATCTTATTCAGGAGGAAAAATACATGGAAATATATCCTTGCGACTATCAGATTTGATGATTTTCATAGTTTTTGAGCGTATCGAACGTTTTCAGTGATTTTTAACATGTAAATCCCATAAGAAACTTCCGGCGCTTTGCGGCACGGGAAAAATGGTTCCGATCGCGGCAGTTTTGGTTTCCGCACAAGTTTTTAGGTACCCAGAATTGATTATCACCCGGCCCGCTGAGAAAAAACAAAAAAATATATTAAGGTCCACCCTAGTGTACATGTTACACGGACGTTAAAGCGAAATAAATGCACCTGTGTAGTGCGCCGCCAAAGAGGCATGATTTGTTTGAAGTGTTAACGGCTGTTCAATTAAAGGGTTTTTACGATGTGTTAGGTTGTGGGTGGATGATGTGTTAGGGGTAACACCACTGTAACAGCCTAAAAAAACGTGTAACGTAGATTGCTAAACTCGCGGGTAGCTATGAAAATACAAGATTTCCAAGACCACTACTCTCGCAAGATCTTTATTAATGCGAAGGTGAGTACACAACAAATAAAATACACGGTGGAGACTTTAACTGGAATATATTCGCTAGCGGGGTGGTGAATGATTGTTCAAAAAATTCCCGAGACACGTCAACTTTTAAATGTATTTACCTATATTTTGCAAATAATATGAAAAATATAGGCCTTCAGGGGTGGCTGAAACCACCCTCGACATGATTTTTTCAAATGCAACCCTATGGCTTGTGACCCCTCATTGTAAAGCTGGTGGAAAGAGGAATCCAACGTACTGATCAAATTTTAATTTTTAGTATGTTTGTAGGGTTGCATACAATTAAAACAATTTAAAAATTAAATGTATTTTCAATGTAACAATTGTTCAAAATGTGCACCATTCACTTGTTGGCAGCATCCCAGTCTGTGGTAGGTTTCGTCCCTTACATTATGCAACATTTGCGGTGTTATTTTTCCGATCTCCTCTCTTATCCTTTCCTGCAGATCTGCTATGTTGTTGGGTTTCTGAATGTAAACCCTACTTTTAAGATGTCCCCACAAAAATAAATCCAGTGGTGTAAGATCTGGAGATCTTGCTGGCCACTCAATATTACCTCGCCTCCCAATCCGCCTACCAGGAAAAATTATGTCCAGATACTGACGAACAATGACAGCATAGTGCGGTGGGGCCCCATCTTGCTGAAACCATAACCTCTCGTCGGTCAAGTTAGGGTTTAAGGGGTTTGGAAATAAATCACATAGCACTGGCATTAGTGCGTGCTGGAGTAAACGCAAGTATCTTGCTCCATTAAGAGTGTCATCAAAGAAAAATGGTCCTACAATTATATCTTGTATTATTCCGGCCCGCACATTAGTTTTCTGTGGGCGCTGAGTATGAAGTTCCCTCATCCAATGGGGGTTCTCTTCAGCCCAGTAACGACAATTTTGGCGATTTACGTGCCCATTTAATGTAAAAGTAGCCTAGTTAGAGAAAACTATCCACTCTAAAGATAACTGGTTTTGATCAATACAAGTCATCAATAAATCGCAAAATGCCACTCGTCGATCTGGATCATCTTCAAGTAGCTCTTAAACAGCTTGCATTTTATATGGGCGTTTTTTCTCATATTTAAGTATTTTTAAAACTGTTTTGTGATTAAGATTACTATCACGGGCCAGTTGACGGGCTGGAGTGATTGGATTTTCTTCTAGAGCAAGCAACAAATTCAACTTCGTGTCGTCATCAACAACAGCCTGCCTCTTACTCGGTACATTCCTGACATGGCCCATCTCTCGATATTGTGCTTCAATTTTATGGTACCTTAATTTAGTGGTGATTTAGTGGTGGCAAGTCAGGATGCGTTTCTCGAAACAAGCGAACAACTTCGCATTGAGTTCGCGCCCTATCACCATATCCAATCATCATCAAAATTTCGATTTTTAGTGATTCAGTTAAATAAGACATTTTCACTAAATTACTCTTTGCGGCCGTGTAAAAACACCAGCAAAAAATAACAAATATCAGTTGTGGCAAAAAATTGCTTGGAATTTTTTTGTGGGGACATATGAAAAGTAAGGTTTACATTCCAAAACTAAACAACACACATTTTGAGTACGAAATTGTTGCGTTAAAAATAAATGAAACTATAAAATTACGTTTTAATTGTATGCAACCCTACAAACATACTAAAAATTAAAATTTGATCAGTGCGTTGGATTCCTCTTTCCACCGCTTGACAATGAGGGGTCACAAGCCATAGGGTTGCATTTGAAAAAATCACGTCGAGGGTGGTTTCAGCCACCCTTGAAGGGCTATATTTTTCACATTACTTGCAAAATGTAGGTAAATACATTTAAAAGTTGACGTGTCTCCGGAATTTTTTTGAAAAATCATTCACCACCCCGCTAGCGAATATATTCCAGTTAAAGTCTCCACCGTGTATACGAGTGTAACACATTTGCATAGGGCTAACGCGGTCTCTACGAGACGACAGAAGGTAGACTACCTGTGACTGCACAAAACATATAGGACGCATCGACACCTGTTTGGCGCGCAAAGACGACGTTTCGGACAGGGGCGCGGTAAATAGTCCAGTGTCATTAAAAACGTTTTTTTTGACGATTTTTTTTTTCGGATTGAAGGAAAGGTAGTAAGAAAAAACGCTTTAAGGGTATTATTGGTTATATATTGAAGTACAAAAAAATTTGTTTTCATTCATAAATATTGCAAAATGCCGGCGCTAAAGTTATTCTCCGCAGACATAATGCCGTCGAGGCGTTTCGCGGCACGCAGCAGATCTGGTGCAAATGTTGATTTGACACAAAAAGAAAAAATGCTCTTAATCTATATGCACATAGCTAGTGAAACACGTAGGGAATTTTAAAAATAGTGATTTTTGTGTAATTGGCATGTTTTCGGAGAAAAAAGTCAATTTTCTGACGAAAAAAAGGGCAATTATTTGTTTATAAAAATTGTTTAAATTAACTTATCGAAAAATCCGTACGACTTTCACTTCAAAATGTTGTTTTAAGGGGGGAGAAAGGGTCGGAAAATCGATTTTTTTCTCTGATACTACAAATTATAAGAAATATTGTCAGAAAATTGAACTCATTAGGAGCAAAACTTTTCGAGTTATAGACAATTGAGTCTCCGGGCGCTTCGTCTCCCTTGACCGTCAGTACGCTCGGCGCGGCAAGTGGTTTGTAGCAGCTGCTCTTTTCTGTTTCTCTCTTTCTAAATTTCTATAGGCATAAATAGACTCGTTTGTTGTTATATTTTTAAAAATATACCTGATTTTAAAAAGGTATTTTTGAAAGACTAAACCAAGTTAGTTTGGCATCGTTGGCATCATTATTCATGTATCAAACTTTAATCGCGTTTTTCTCAAAACTTTTTGTTTTAAGTCGGTAGTCAAAATTTCTCGAAAACCTTTGGACCTATTTCGCCTAAATTTTGCACACTTTTTTTACATACTAAAATACTCGGTTCTGACCGAAGGATTTCTTTTTTTTCAATTACAACTTATCTTTTAATTAAACAAAAAGAGCAATTTTGGACAAAAATAAAAAATAGAGTTTTTTTATTGCACCCTTACCAAAAATTCAAGAATGAATATTTTCTTAATTCCTTCGTTCACATCCAAGATAAACTTATGTACTAAAGAAATATTTTTGGTTTTTTTAATTTCGGATGTTATCCTGAGTTTCGTGAGTTATCCTGACTACCGCATGGAAACTTTTTTTTGAGGTGACTCGGTTCTCACCACTACCACTGGTTTATTTTTCAATATTTTTTTATGAAAATTGAGCATAATATTCTTAGAATAATGCTTAATAATGTAAAAAAATTTAAAAATATTAGTAAACAAAGTACTCCGAAAAAAAAATCACAAAAGTATGCTTTTTTTTGTATGTCAGACCCTTTTTCCCCCCTTAAAAATGGTTACATGGTTAAAATTTCGAATGAAAATATTGAAAATTGTTGGGAGTTATGCTGCGTGCCGTTTTGAAAATTCATTTTTCGAGAAAAACGCATTTAGAGTTTTAAAATGAGTTGTCGACGTGAAAAAAATGAGAAATTCGACTATTTAAAATTATTTACTGTTAACCTGCGATCTCGGGACCATAAAGCTGCCCTTACACGTTCTGCTTCTATGATTTAATGATGGAGGGTGCCTCTTTTGCCGCATCGATTAAAGAATGCTCGGCGTATTTGATGCGCGTAGCATCGACTACCAAGTGAAAATTATATGACTGCACACCGATATCCATCTCCAGAATTTTTCATAATTTGTAAAATGCTCTTCATACCAATCTTCATCCCTTAATTCTTCTACCATCACCCTTCATTCTCTTCAGGCCTACACTAACGTACTTTCACTTGATTTTTTTTTTCAAATTGAGTAAACCTAATTTCTAACGAATCTAGTAGTGTATTACAGAAGTTATAACTCAGTAGGTAAAACGTTACGTAGTACCTTTCGAGCAGGTATGTCGTCGCAGGTATTATGAGTCGTATTACAGGCGTTCGACATACCCATAAAAGCATGAATAAGCAAGTCGAAGATCAAATGCATGCTGATTTGCTTTTTTGATAGCCAGGGAATTGTCCACAAAGAGTTTGTGCCTCCAGGCCAAATAGTAAATCAACACTTTTACAGAGAGGTTCTTGAAAAACCTCGAAAAAGGGTCATGCATGTGAGACCAAACATCAAGAACAACTGGATGTTGCATCACGACAATGCGTCTTGTCACACAGCCATTTCAGTAAACGAGTTTTTAGCCAGTAAAAACATTCCTGTCTCTTCAGCCTCCTTATTCGTCTGACTTGAGTATATTGCGATTGAAGTGTGTATTTGATTCTGATGTTCCTCATTGTGACGATAAAAAGTCACCACTACGTATACTAACTACTCCAGAGTAACTGCCCTCCCTGTTAAAACTTTGTTAGCACGCTGTATATTTCTTTTATTTTTTTTTAAGGTGCCCTGCGTTTAGAAGCGCACAAAAAAAGATCCCCCCCCCTCATCTTCTGGAAGATGTCAAATATTTTAATTTTGTAAGAATGAAGGGAGTTTTGTTTTATTTGATATAAAATAACGGAGTTAGTATATACTTCTGGTGTATCAAAATTTTCATCTTGTTACCATTTACAGTTCCCCCAAAACGTTTAATAACCCACTCATCGTGAAACACCCTGTATTGAGGTATGCTTTTCTCGTCATGGCCAACTTTGATAAGTGTTTTTAATGGCCGGTTACTATTTAACCTGGTTTAAAAGCGCGAAAACGAGAGAGCGTGGAATATAGCTACTAAAAAAATGGAAATTACGTCGGTGTTTGGTGCTTTTTTTATTGTTTCCAGTCGGTGCGGCGCGTTAAATCTTTATCGCTCGCCGTATTAACGCGCCATTATTGAGATCGTAATAACTCGTTATTAAACATAAAAACTCATTAAAAATGGAAATACGGCGAGTCAAACGAGGATGTTGTTTAATTAAATGCCCGCGTGATTTAGTGGAGGTCGTATTGTTGTGTTAACCCGTTTCGGCCCAGAATGTCCCTCGCAGAACACCGTTCTTTGGAGGCTTATAACTTACGCTATTTTACGACTCAAAAAAATTGAAAGAGACATATTCTTAAAGTTTAAGGCAAGCTCTTTCCGATCGTGTACACCAAATTTGCGAAAAATGTTATTAACTTATTAAATGTTATTAATGGGGATTTTTTTATAAAAAAAAAGCATGGTTTTTTTCGCACTATTTTTTTTTGGAAATCGAGTTTTCAAAAGCTTTCCGACATGCCATCGACCTAGAACCCCTCTAACCGGTGGAGTAAATATCTGAATTTCAAGGATATAGAGTTCGAAGTTTGATTTTTCACCTTGGTGTTTTCAAAATGGCGTCCGAACAGCAAAATTTTCACGAAAACGCTTATGAATTTTTATCTCAGACAATATGAATATATGGATAAAATTACCTTAAGTGCTTAAAATTACTCAATAAATGCATCTGAATTTTTTCAAAATTTTTTGATTTTGCAAAGCAAAATTTTTGCAAAATCAAAAAATCGTTCAAATTACTCCGGAAAAATTCATACGTATTCAATGGGTAATTCTAAGAACTTTTTGTTCTTGGTAATTTTAAATTTTCTTATTAGCTAGTTAGAAAATTTTTTAATTTTCTAACTTTTCTTGGTAAGTTCAACGTTTTCAAGAAATATTTCCGAAATACCAAAATTTTATCAAGTCATGTAAATGTCCGATGTACCCATGCCATGCATCGATTGTCTGTCCGCCGCAAACAAAGTTTACGTTGCCCAACTATCACCACGTGGAGGTCGACGAATATAGATAGTCTCTTTTTTTACATTTTTTTATAAATTTTTTTTTTTTTTTCTATTATTGATTATCGATTTTTGAGAAGTTACACTTTTTTCACAGATCCTTTTTTCACCAATTCGGTCTCGTACATATCGATAGGCGAGCATATCGTATTTCTACATGACCCGATATAATTTTTATGTTTTGGAATTTTTTTTCTTGAAAACGTTGAACTTACGGAGAAAATTACCAAGAACAAAAAGTTCTTACAATTACCCATAGAATACGTATGAAGAATTTTTTCGGAGTAATCTGAACGATTTTTTGATTTTGAAAAAATTTTGCTAACTGCAGAATCAAAAAAGTTCCTCGAAAAATTTTGAAAAAATTTATTGAGTAATTTTAAGCACTTTTTATTCTTGGTAATTTTATCCATACATTCATATTGTCTGAGGAAAAAAAATATAAGCGTTTTCGTGAAAATTTTGCAGTTCGGCCGCCATTTTGAAAACATCAAGGTGAAAAATCAAACTTCGAACTGTATATCCTTGAAATTTAGATATTTACTCCACCGGTTAGAGGGGTTCTAGGTCGATGGCATGCCGGAAAGCTTTTGGAAATCTCGATTTCCAAAAAAAAAATAGTGCGAAAAAATCATGCTTTTTTTTTATAAAAAAATCCCCATTTTCTTATAGTTAATAACATTTTTAGCAAATTTGATGTACACGATCGGAAAGAGCTTGCCTTGAACTTTGAGAATATGCCATTTTACATTTTTTTGAGTCGCAAATAGCGTAAGTTATAAGCCTCCAAAGAGCGGTGTACCGCGAGGGACATTCTGGGCCGAAACGGGTTAAAATGTAGACTGCGGATACTCGTACGGAGACGATTTTCGCCACAAACCCTTTGATTGTAAAATCGCATAAGAAAGCATTTTTTGGCGCTACATGGATTACCTAAATACTTATAAATGTATCATAAAAACTCTTGAAAATGGTCCCCAAGTTGTTCCAAACATTTGAGCATTTAAGCGAGAGAGCGACAAAACGCTCGGACTAATAATTATTTTATTTAGTGTTTTCCCCCCACCTGAATGAGTTATAACGCCATCACTTTTTTTAAAATGGATACCCCCTTTTCTTGAAAGATATTGACAGGTGGCAGTTTTCTGACGACAATGATACCTGATATACAGTGCGCGCCTAAAGTATGGAATAAATTCAGTAAATGTGAAACAAAACATTTTTGTAAAAAATCCTCGAACAGGTCGATTTTGTATAATAAAAACATACATTTTTGAGGGAACGTCTATTTTCAGATGTCATTTTTTTTTGAGTAATGACGTCATCAACTTACTTTTCAAATGGCAACCCCCATTTTTTAAATTTCATTTGAGAGACCCTTTCATTGTCGATTTAACGGTATAAAAATGTTGCCACCTTACATAACGAAATTTTTGAGTAAATGACAATTGAATGTTACAAAATATTTATTATTATTGTGAAAAATATATTTTTCACAATAAATAAACGAAAATTTCTTTAATAAGCAAATACAATCGACAATGAAAGGGTCTCTCAAATTAAATTAAAAAAATGGGGGGTTACCATTTGAAAAATAAGTTGATGACGTCATTACTCAAAAACAAATGCCATCTGAAAATAGACGTTCCCTCAAAAATGTGTGTTTTTATTAAACAAAATCGACCTGTTCGAGGATTTTTTTCAAAAATTTTTTGTTTCACATTTACTGATTGTATTCCATACTTTAGGCGCGCACTGTATAACTTATATCTATATCAGGGTATCTTATGATCAAGTTTCTAAACGAAGTTTGTCTTATTTATGAAAAGATCTATTATAGCTTTTATGACAAATGCTATTGGGAGAGGGGTCGATAATGGTTGGGGCAGGATTGAAAAAGTATGTGAAAAGTAATCTGTAGTCTTTATCGGGCTACGAACGTTGGTGCTTACTAGAATGTACTGTAGTATTTTTTTGCTAACTTGCAAACTTTATGAAAACAAAAATTTTTCAAAAATTAATTTTCAACACGGCAATGTCCCTGAATGTCAGTTTATTAACACGTTGTGCCCAGACTTGAAATTAAAATTTCGCTAATAAGTTCTCGCATATCTACATGTCATATCGCAATTACCTTCTCGAAGTTGAAAATTGTTAAATATTTACAGATGTTTAATACAGATTCTGTTTATCTGAAAAAGTACGTTTCGCATGCGGATTTATGGTTGTAATTATGGACGTAATTTGCAGTAGTTATTTTACTGAGACACGTAAACAGGAAACATGTGGGGTCCGCGGTATGCATTAATTTAAAAATTCTATTAAACCGCTAGCTAGCCCTAAAGCACGAACTGAGCTAGCTTTAGCAGGAATTTTATTAGTTAGGTATGTACTATATGTAAAACATCGAGTCCTTGCTTTCTATATGCAACGCGGTGTTATGATATTTTATCGTTTTACAATAATAACTTATATTTTCAGTACTAAATTCGTTTAATACTAAATATATAGTTTTGTCTTTAAATATATTCCTCCACCAGCTCCTTACTCCATATACGAGGTGTGTAAATTAAGTAATGGGACTGGCAACGTGGCGCCCGATCTAGTAACACTGCGGAGACGGGACTTGGAAGGGCGGTCGGTAAACATGTAATGCACCTTTAATACAACGTTGAACTCGTTAGAGTTATTTGTTTGTTCTTTGTGACTGTTTTCGTAAACCGGTTTTTTTCTAGTGCGTTTTAAAAATGAGTGATATTAATTTTGAGCAACGGGGCGCTATCAGGTTTTGCTTCAGACTTGGACACAGCGCAACAGACACTTTTGTAAAACTTCAAGACGCCTACGGAATCAGTGTTTTTTCAAGAGCCCAGGTTTTTCGGAGGTTTAAGGCATTCTCAGAAGGAAGAGAGCCGATTGAAGATAAACAACACAGCGGAAGGCCTTCATCTTCAAGAACCACTGAAAATGTCGATAGAGTACGGGATCTTGTGCGTTCAGATCGTCGGTTGATGACAAGAATGATCGGGGAAGAGTTATATTTGAATCACACCACTATTCATCAGATTTTGACTAACGAATTGGGGACGAGAAAAATCTGCGCAAAAATGGTTGCAAAAAACCTTTCACAGGAACAAAAGTCCCATTTTATGGAACGTTTCATTACTGGTTATGAGACTTGGGTGTTTGAGTACGACCCGGAAACCAAGCACCAAAGCATGGAATAGCACACTTCAAGCTCTCCAAGACTCAAAAAAGCAAGAATGAGCAAGTCGAAGATCGAATGCATGCTGATTTGCTTTTTTGATAGCCAGGGATGCGGAATTAAAAAGGGTTTTTAATTTCAACAGCATTTCAGTAGAGTATCCTTTCTTTCCTTTTTTTTTTTTTTTATGACAATGGAGATCTTTTATTCCAAGGAAGTAATTTTGAGAGACAATACTGTAATTCAATCCGAATAAAAAAAAATTAAAAAATCAGTCTCATTACATAATTTACATACCTCGTAGATATGTGGATAAATAGTGTGGATTGCTCTTCTCCATCAGATGCAATTTTTTTTCTAGGAAAAATCGCACTGATTTGTGATATATATGTAGGTATTCTCAGATTTCAACGGAACAGGAAAACTATTCGTCTACAGTTGAAAATATTTGATATACATTAGTAACAAAAATTAAAGGATATTAAAAAAATTCCAAATTTTTGGGTGATTTTCAAAAAGGGATAACTAGGAGAAAAATGGTCGTACAGAAAATAAAAAAAAAAGAAAATTGTAGCCTCAACTGTCTAGTTTTCATATCTGGACTTGAGTTACAATTTTTTATCGGTTGCGGTTCTCACGTAATCATCCGAAAACCAACAAAAAATTTTTTTTCAATAAAAATTTTTTTTCGATTTTTTCCAACGAGTAATGTTTTTGAGCAAAAACATATGGATTGTCGCCAAACAAACAAATTGAAGCTGAAAAAAATGCATAAAAATCAAAAAATTGCTTGTTACGGTGATTTTTGGCCGAAACGATAAATTTAAATCTTCGGGGCACTAAGAAAAAAAAATCACAACGTTTTGCAATTTTGAGGGTTTTTTGGGGACACTTTGAGGTTAAAAAATTACCGACAATCCTTCGTTCATCCACTATATCCAAAGTTACACCAAATTTTCCAAATATCCTTAAATTCGCAAGTTTTTAACTTTTTTTCAGCCAACATTATCGCTTCAAAAACATTGTTTTTTCAATTGCCCCCAAAGGAAGGCAGTTCCAAAACCCCACCTCCATTCTGTACGCATAGCCCGGAATGATTGTCAAAGGAGAGGACTTTTTTTGCTTTAATCGACGATAACTCCGCGGCAAATCATTGTACGGAGCTCGTTAAGAGGTTAAATTAAAGCTGATTAAATTGTCTAAAAGAGCTTTATGGTCGCACGATGAAAAAAATTTTTTTTGTTGGTTTTCGGATGGTTACGTGAGAACCGCCCCATAGAAAATTTTAATGTCCAGATATGAAAACTAGACACTTGAGGCTACAATTTCCTTTTTTTTTTTTATTTTCTGTACGACCATTTTTCTCCGAGTTATCCCTTGTTGAAAATCACCCAAAAATTTGGATTTTTTTTAATATGCTTTAATTTTTGTTACTAGTGTAGATTTGATCATTAGAAATGTAATTATTTTGTATCTTACATTTAAATCAGGAACGTGACAAAATCATCCCGAATAGGCATTCTTGACTAAAACGTGTAGACGCTACAAACACTTAATCTGACGACGATGGTAAAGGAAACCTGGGTTTACGTAAGTGGTAAAGTAATTAAGTCAAATTAGGGCTATATGGATGATTAAATAGCGCGCCCTGTCTTAAATCCTCGAGAGTTTATTCAAGGTTGCAGCTAAGAGGCTCTCGTTTGAAATACGAGTGTTTTCGGTATCGCGTTTCGTCACTTCGTATACGGCCCTTTGCGTTCTTTAGTCAGTTGGTAACGCAGTAGCGATCAGGGGTATTCAACTTAAATGGGCCAAAACGAAACACGTTTAAATTAGTATCGATGTCAACGAGAGATGGCGCATATATTTGACCAGGCCTCTCAGTCGTCATAACAGAACTTTATTTTCAATTTACGATTGATTGATTTATTTTAGTGGTGTGCATAATCTGACGTTTTAAATTATAAAATGATCAGGTTATGAGTGGTTTCAAAAATCAGATTATAATTGAAAGAAAACGCAGTGATGGCGATTTTTTTAAGACGTACATTGGAAAAATTGATTGAAAGGAAGCTCCCTACATTTGCAAGTAAACTATTCTAATAATTTGAATTATCAACATTATCGGATATTGCTATATATCGTCGGTAATGAGTGATTAGGAAATTCAAATTTTCCACACTAATGTAACTTCTCGTAAATTTTAGTTCGGAGTTTTAGTTTTCACACAAGTGTGTCTAAATTTTGTGTTTTGTGCATTAGACTTACTTGTAGTAGACAAACCTTTCTGCTTTTTAAGTCAAAAATGTGCCAAACCTGGAAGGCCCAGGGAAGCGGAAAACCCAAAAATAACTCCAAATTCCCCCCCCCCCCCAAAAAAAAAAAACCCTAGGATTTTGTATCGCCAAACAAGAAGGAAAATGTATTGTCAATATTTTTAGGGAGTATGTACGTTCTTTTATTATTATTTTTATATCTAATTTTTTTTTTTTACATATTTTATGCATCTTCAATTTATTTTGAAAACCCTAAAAGATTCATGTTGTCTTTTCTGTCTATATATATATAATTTCTGTCTTATTAAAAAAATGTCTATATATATACTGTATACCCAAGAATTGGTGATATATCAGATATTCTTTACGGTAACTACTTGTTTATTAAACGAGAATAACTGAGATTATATCAAATCTTATGTATGAAAAACGAGCGTTTTAATGAGGATGTGGAATGGAGTGCATTTGAATTTGCCGCCATTGATATTAGTACCGATGTCAACGATAGATGGCGCAATCTGGCTCAATTCTATGAGTAGCGATTACGGCGAGGAATGGGACAAATTAACACGTTGCATTCAGAAAACGTTATTGGGGAAATAACAGATATATTGCATCGCAATGATATTATATGTAGTTATATAATATTTATGTATCTATTGTCACAGTAGTCATCCTTCATCATAATGTTGATGATTCCTTAATTTTGTTTTCCAATTATTGCTATATTTGCAACAACACAACGAATTTTTAATTTCTAACCTAGCACACCTTGATAGTAATTCATGTAAAATTTGTCAAAAAACAAATCTTTGGTATACTTAATTTTCCTGAATTTGAACTCCTTTCTGTTGTGAATAATTTATATAAAATACATTTTTTATATTCATAAATACAGTAATATTTAAAATAATTATTGCTCTACAGTCCTTAGTTTTATAGTTTTTATGTTTTAAATGTGGTTACTAAATTGCGTGTTATATATATATATATATATAATATTTTTTTCACTGAAACCATTAGAGTTGCCCGAGCTGCCTGCCAAACTTAATCCTTCCAAACAGCGTTCCACAACGTATGTATTTATAACTACTAATTTATTGTTCCGATTCATTGGGTTGTTATGAATTCCAGTCCAGCGAATCGGAGCAAATCCGCTCACGGGGCTACTTTGTCATGATTAATAAAAATATTAGCGGAAAACTCCGAAAACGGACAAGGGCAGTAACACTTTTTCAACCCTATCGGATGGTTTTAGTATGCTAGGTGTCATTTTCTGTATACCTGACATTGGATTAGAAGATTGGTAAAATGACAGAGATAAAAAGTATTGAAATAGCAAAAAATTTCACTCATTTGATAAAGTTGTATATTATATGGTAAGAAATTGAATGTTTTTATGAGCTGAATTTAACACCTGGTGCTGAAAAATTGCAAACTAATTATTGGGCTATTTGCCATTTGTTTTTACATTGCTTTTAATGTGTTTTATATTCAAGTTGCCGCTTTAATTTGTTGTTAATGTGTAGTATGTGATTATTTACTGCCTAAAAACACCTTTTGTGATCAAGTTTACAAGTTTACAACTTTACTGTTTACAAGTTGTTGGCATAATTGTACTGGTTTTCTTTTGATTTTTGGATTTATAGAAGATACTTATGGAATATACATTTTTAGGTTGGATCGGTTTATTTTGAAAAATTTCATTAATTGGCTTTAAAGTATACATGTGTTTTTTTACAAAATTATTTAATATTTTTATTGATAACAAGTAGACTGAATATCTTGAAATATATGGAATTTTTAGAGAAGTGTGTATATGAGGGTGAACATGTTCTGAATGCAGTCCATTCATGAATTTATGAATATGAAGATACTGCAGTTTTTTTCAGTATCTTCCGCTTTTTTTGAATCCTTAGCTGAAACAAACAATAATAATTACAAATATCTTTACATTAACCTTAAAAATGCTAAAACCTACATCGATAAAAGTAATCCTCCTCAGCAAAATAAAGAGAACAGACTTTCATAAATTTACTGAAGGGCTTTCCTATAATCAGTTTTAATATCCAAGCCTTGCGTCTCTATACGTTCCTTTTGACTAAATTTATTTACCAGGGAAACTTGATGCTTTCCTTGTTCAGGAAATATATGGAAAATTAATTTGGGATCCCTCTTAATCCAGGACCGAGGTACACAACAATAGTACATAATACTCACAATACTCACAACATAACGCTAATATTATAATTTATAATGAATACAGCACAAATATAAACGGAAAATGTTCAAAACACAATGGCACTCAAACGGACGTTTGAATAAGCGATGACCAAGTATAGGGTGGGGCATCAGAAGGTTTTTTTTTTTTTAAATTGCTATTACACTACATCGTTGAATATTTTTAAACGATTGTTGCTTTATTCAAGAAAGTGTGCCTTCCCATTATTTATGAAAAACAATGTCAGTTAAATGGCCGCCGCGGCTGGCTTGGCAGTAGTTCATTCTTTTCACCCAATTTTGCAGTACATTTTCGATTATTTGTGGCTCTATTGGACGAATAACTCGATTTATGTTTTCGAATAGTCCAACGGTTTTAAATCGCAGCTGCGCGATGGCCAATTAATGACTCCAAAAAGGCTGATAACACGGTTACCGAATTTAGTGTGCAAAAGATCGATTGTTTCACGGCTTGTGTACACGTTGCTCCATCCTGCTGGAACCAAAGCTCGTCCAAGTCCAAATCATCCAATAGCGGCCACAAAAAATCAGTTAACATGTCTCTGTAACGCATTCCATTCACTGTAACGCTGTTACCATCTTCATTTTGAAAGAAGTACGGACCAATGATGCCACCACTTCAAAACCCACACCAAACAGTCACTCTTGCAGGATGCATTGGCTTCTCTATGACTACGTGTGGATTTTCGGAACGCCAAATCATACGGTTCTGTTTATTAACATGTCCTACAAGATGAAAATGAGGTTCGTCCGAAAAAAATCATTTTTCGATTGAAATCTGCGTCGTTTTCAAACTCATTTAAAGCATACACGGAGAAGCGATAGCGAAGTGGATGATCATTTTTCCTTTACCTCTTGAGTAAGTTGCAACTTGTAAGCAAATAATCCGAGGTATTTATGCAATATACTCCTCAGAGAAGTGTGACTGACATTAAGTTGTTGTGCTCTGTGACGAGTTGAGGTTCTTGGGTTTTCACGCACACTTTGGGCAACAGCAGCAGTTCTTTCAGCTGTGCGCACCAGACGAGCACATTGATGACTTTTGTTATCCATAAGCATGCCAGTTTCACGAACTTTCCTTAAGGACTTTCTTAAACCAGGCGCTGACGTAGCTTCACTTCGATCAAAAATTGTTCTCAATTTTCTCACTGTTTCTGCAACATAGCATTCACTTTGAAAATAAATTTTCAATATTTACCAACGTTGTTCAAGCGTAAAACGATCCATTTCTTACAGCGGAGGTCAGACACCACACATATGTCAAATGTCAAGCGCGTCAGTGTCGTCAATGTAGAAATAACACTCAGTTTATATAGAAACCAATAGATGGCCCACCCTTTAATTAGTTTGTTGAGCGACCACGCTTATATTGTTTCACCTATAGCCGAAAACACGGAATAATTCAGCATCAGGAGATACATAATTATTACCGGAGTCGCGGAACTCCAACGCTCTAATTTCTGGGGGGCACGTGTGGAGGGTGCGGAGGGGTAGACCGAGGCCGCTAAAGTAACGGGCCGCTCGCAGTCGGCGCGTCCCCGCCGAACAGAGGCGAACATTGTCGACAGTGTCGGCGGCAGAAGCGGCGTGCAGATCAATAAACCAAGGCCTACCCGGGTTATGTGATACTTTTAATAGGATTAGCGAAATTACAGGGCATCCACAGAGAAAACGTTTAATTACGCGACGTAACGAAAGGGCGCGCTGTAAAAAAAAACACAAACCCTTTGTGTCGTCTGAAAAAAATCCGAGCCGACCGCGGCGCTGCGTCCTCCGGACGGAATTAGATTTCCTCTGCAATTATTCCCGTTGCGCTGAAAAGCAACGCAAACGTCGCGTTTTCAGTTTTCAGTTTCAAATGAATTTATCAAAGTTAAGTGCGCGCTTTGTGAACTTTGTCGGGACAAGTTAACTGCCCGACGAAAAACTATGTATATATCTGGGGGCTCCCGACAAAGTGCCCAGTCGTTTACCTTTTGGCTTACAGCTGTTTTGTACGTTTGAAATGTTTTGCGACCGTAGCGCAAAACTAAATTGGCTAGAATTAAGTAGAATTGTGTTGGTTGGCAGTGGGTATTATAGGACGAATGACCCTTTAAAAATTCGAAATTCAATTGCTGCGTTACAAATTCAGTGCTCTCTTCAAATTGTTGTGTTATGTAATTCCTAGGGTTCGGAACGTGCGCTGTAGCGCAGGGCGGGACTCGTAATCCGTCGTGATATTGACGAAAGACATATCACAGTGTGATATGTCTTTCATGTGAGAGATCAAAAAGACAGGAGTAAAAATGTATTTATAACACAGCTCCGCAAAAAAATTTCGTTTGCAGGGGTCTGACTATATATATTATATGTTTTTTGGGTCGCTAAATCCGAGTCCAAATTGGTTCATCATATCCGGTTCTTTTCCTAACCTCAAAAAACATGCCTAAAACCATGAAATTCTATATAGTAATTTCATAAAAACCCAAACTATGAAATAAATGAAATCCCATAATCATATAGTTCATCAATTCCATAACCGTATAATCTCAAAACTCCATGACCTTAGGCCCCATAACCTCAAGAACCCAATAACCTTATGATTCTAACCAAACTCAGTAAAAAAGAGACTTATACGCGCTCAAGCAGTGTAAATCGATATGTTTGAAACGCAATATTTGCCCTTCAAATCCCAGTACCACTTAACCTCAGAATCACGTGATCCTAAAACTTCATAATCTTGAAAACTTCAAGAGGTTGAAGGGCACACCCGCTTCAAATATATTGATTTACACTGTTTGAATGCGTATAAGTCCTTTTTTACTGGTTTATAAGGTTTTTCAATCACAAGGTTATGGGATTTTTGAGGTTACGAGGTTTTAGGATCACGCGGTTTTGAGGTTAAGTCGATGAAGGGCAAATCCGTTTCAAACATATAGATTTAGATTGCTTAAGCGCGTATAAGTCTCTTTTTTACTGAGTTATGGGGTTTTAGAATCATAAGGTTATTGGGTTTTTGAGGTTATGGGGCCTAAGGTCATGGAGTTTTGAGATTATACGATTATGGAATTGATGAAATATATGATTATGGGATGACTTCATAGTTTGGTTTTTTATCAAATTACTATTTAGTTTTTAGCTTGAATTTCATGGTGTTAGGCCTGTTTTTTGAGGTTAGGAAAAGAACCGGATCTGATGGAGCAATTTGGACTTCGGATTCGGTTTAGGCGACCCAAAAAACATATAGTATACATAGTAAGACCCCTGCAAGCGAAATTTTTTTTTATGGAGCTGTGTAATGCATATACATACCCACACCGCACCATAGGGCTTGTGTCATTCAGAAACATCGACGTTCCCACGACCAGTACTCTTTCTGGATTTATTCTCGTTAAACGTGAGCGAATTGGCCACTACATATGGCTGTAGAAGGAAAATGATCGTTCCACATCTACTGAAGTTAAAGTGCAAATTCAAAATTGTTCACATAGACAGAGGACGAATTGTTTGTATTACTAACAGTTTTTTGTTGTCACTAACATCGGTACATTATTATTTATTACATCTACAGAGGACAATGCACGTGTTACTATTATTTTTATACCTTTAGCCGCTGTTTGCAAAGCCCGTTTATTAGCTATCGATATCGGGGGCATTAACGACCTTATTACCGTAAAATCGAAAAACGGTATCACGGTACCGGTGCCTCTATATCGGAAAACGATATCAAGGAGTACATAAAATATAAGTGATCCGTCTATTGTAAAATCCCTGTAATTTTCAAATATCTTTAAAGTCTGTTAACAAATGGTAACGACTGTGCCATTATTGCAGAAATTCACACAAAATCAGGTAATATGTAAATGCAGTACACGAATTTACGAGTGACTAACTCGCGACAAAAATTGTTTTCAATGCGGCGGTCGACCCGTGTACACCGCCGCGCCGGTAGGTTATCGGAATAGCTCGCTGTCTTACGGAGAAAGTGTATTACGGAGTCGTGGGTTCCCGCGAAGCCTTCGTTCGGGATAACATTCTACGCACGGACAGTGGCGTGGGTATAGAGGGGCGCTTAAAAAATACGGTTTATATTTTAATTATCAGAGTTGTATAGTGCCGGCTGTGTGTGACAGCATACTTTTCCGGACTCTACTTATTATACATCGTCTATCACGTCCCATTTTTCAGATACCATGAACAGAAAAAAATGGTAAAACTCATGTAATTGTTTTTTCCTTTTTTATTGCTCTGGAAATTTCTCTATTAATATTAATACTGTTTGCTAGTTTAAAATGTTAACAATAACAAGTTTGATTTCAATCTTCCAATTTGTTTTTCCACAATTTACAGATGGTTGTTTATTATTTGTTATTGATTTATTGTTATGATGTTATATTAACTAATAATTCATATATATTGGAATGTATTTAAACAAGATATAAAATGCATCGAACTTGTAATTTTTGTTTCGCCCAAAAATGAAAATTTTTTAATAAGGATTTTTATTGGAAAATAAACGTAATCTCATTTCACTTGACCTTTGCAACAACAAAACATATCTTGACTACTTTGAAGGTCAAAAAATATTTGACGATTTAAATTTTAATCAGAGATTGGCTCAGAATAAAAAAAACGGAAAACCCTAAATTGTGGAATAACATACCCTTCAATCTTGACATATAACGATGGAATTAAATTTTTTCTTAATAGTATAAATAAAGCAATTTTTCAAATTGATATTTTCATGTCTCAATAAATAGTTGCCATCCCTAATTATAGTAAAGTGTTAGAAGGCAGGAGGGTAGGCGCACTTTCAAATAGGGATGGCGTTCTTATGGCTGTGCTCGGGCCTAAGCGGCCCGGGATTACGCTTAAACATTTGGTAAACTAGTTTCAGGTACGCCGTAAACCTGCACGAGTATGGGGATAATTAAATTACAGCATCCGACAATATCCGGTGTCTAGCATAATGACAGCACCCAGCGCCGACCGGCGGCGTAACTATAATTAATGTAGCCGAAGTAAAAGTAAAGGAACAAGAGGGTGCGAACGCGAGACGCAGATACCGCAGCTTATTCCCGCCTCCGATATACAAGTACATTCTCTATATACATTAATGGAAAGAATTAAAGGGTCAAAAACATTTTCCGAATTTTTTAGTGATTTTTCAGAATGCTGTGTCTCAGTGAAAATTGGTCTTATCGAGGTCTAAGAAAAATCATTTTCAAGCTTCAAGTTTCTAATTTTGAGATATTTCGGCAAAAACATTTTTTAGAGCTACATGTTTCGCGCAATTTTAGGAAGTAGTGTGAGAAGAAAATTTTGCGAATTTTTTTTGCAAGTCCACGAGCTTGAAAACATTTTTTCTAACTTAGCCATGGTAGCTTGTTTATTCAGCTTCAATTTGCTTTTTTTTTTTTAATCTCGATACGACCATTTGTTGCTGATATATCGAACTTTAAATCAAAAAGGACCCTTTTGTCTTTGATCGACGACAGCCGAAAATCTAAGGGCAGTTCTGAAAACTGGAATAAACCCTCTACAAGGTTCTGCAGCGATTTTGTAGGAGATTTTTTTTTCTTGACATGAATTTGAAAAAAACACGGGTAATTGATAGTTTTTCAGAACATCAACGGCTGAAATTCAAATCTTAATGAAATGACTAATGTTGCGTGTGCCTTTTACAGTTGAATATACCCCCAAAAACCATGCAAAGTTAAATTACGATCTAACGAACCGTTTTCTTGTTTCAAACGGTCAAACTTTTGAAAAAATTTAAGGGTCACGTTTTTTGAGCTTAAACATGTCCTAATCATGGCTAAAGTGAAAAAAAATATTTTTTTTTCGAGCTTATTCCGAGCAAATACCGTTGAAATTTAGGCAAATTTAAAAAAAATGCCAAAAATTTTTTTTTTTCGAAAATTGAAAAAATAAATGTTTAATGGTTTCCAGAACTTGAAAAAAATTTGATTTTCCCCACCGTCGGCATTAGAATTACCCAAAGCGTACCACGTGGAGGTTGCACGATCGGCTTTACTGTTTTTTTTAGGTGTTCAGTTAGCACGAAATCGATCAAAAAGTCTCCTAAGCAAGTGTGAATCAGGGTCGAAACGCGATTTGGGTCACCAACTTTAATTTAAATTGAATTAAAAATTGATTGTCAAAAACATTAGACAAAAAGACCCAAACACACACTCACATAGACGTGTGTGTATAAGAAGCGTAAATCCGATCGTGCAACCTCCACGTGGTACGCTTTGGGTAATGCTAATGCCGACGGTAGTGAAAAATCAATTTTTTTTTTCAAGTTTTGGAAGCCTTTAAAAAAATTTTTATTTCACTTTAGCCATGATTAGGACATGTATAAGCTCAAAAAACGTGACCCTTTATTTTTTTTCAAAAGTTTGACAGTCTGCAACAAAAAAACGGTTCGTTAGATCGTAATGTAACTTTGCATGCGTTTTGGGGGTATATTCAACTGTAAAAGGCACACGCAACATTAGTCATATCATGAAGATTTGAATTTCAGCCGTTGATGTTCTGAAAAACCATCAATTACACGTTTTTTTCCTGTTTTTTCAAATTCATGTCAAGGATAAAAAAAAATCTCAAAAATCGTAGCAGAACCTTGTAGAGGGTTTATTCCAGTTTTCAGAACTGCCCTTAGATTTTCTGTGCTACTGTTGATTGCTGAGATATCGTCGATCAAACGCAAAAGGGTACTTTTTGATTTAAAAGTTTGATATCTCAGCAACAAATGGTCGTATCGAAATTAAAAAAAAAAAACAAATTGAAGCTGATTAAACAAGCTATCCGGTCCATATCATGGCTAAGTTAGATTAATTTTTTCAAGTTTGTGGACTTGAAAAAAAGATGCAAAAAAATTCGCAAAGTTTTCTTCTCACACTACTTCCTAAAATTGCGCGAAACATGTAGCTCTAAAAAATGTTTTGCCGAAATATCTCAAAACAGCATTCTGAAAAATCACTAAAAATTCGGAAAAAATGTTTGACCCTTTAATTTTTTCCATTAATACTGGCTTTCGATTGGATTTCATAGATAACTTCTAATGATATGTGATTTGCGAATGCGTCCTCAGATCTACGAAACTTCCAAGTAGTTTCAGGTTCTAAAAAAACATGAAGGATCATATTTTCGAATTTTGCAAACAACTAGCAAACGGAATTAATATCTTTAGAGACATTTCCAGAGCATTAAATAGTAAGAAAAAAAAAACATATCGCACTAAGTCGTTCCCTGTTGCAATGCCGTGTATATAGACGGCGTAAACAGCTTTTGATAACGTCTTATAGTTGGTGTCAACACATTAAAACTTGTTCACGTCTCGATTCTTCTGCTTTCTGGGGATTGAAAAAAGGAAACAAATTCAGTCTTACTCAATTCTGTTATTTACTAGAATTCTCACATTTTCATTTTTGATACAAATATTTAGTTCAGTGAAAAAAAGTGTCGGTATTCTGCCACAGCCAGTGAGATCTTTCGATCTGTATATTATTAAAAAAATATTTGGTCTTTGTTAGGCGAGTTCATTCTGAAAACCGACAGGTTACATAAGAAAATACAGGAAAATTGTGTTCCAAATACTTGAGACAGAATAATCTCATACTGGTCTCGGTTTGGTATTTGTTATTTAGCAAACAAATAAAATGTATTGTAAAAGACTTGGAAATAATGTTGATTTGGAGTCATAACGTTCATTCGTTCGATACAATCAATCATATGCAAATACATAATTTGTACGATATTATTTGTGGCCAAGTTAGTTAATGAATAAGTTAACGACCACATCAAAACGCTAATAAATTACCATATGGCCGAAGATAATCGAATTCTGTCCTAGTATACAGTAGCACTTACGCCCTCTTTCATTTGCGTGTTTTTATTGTACTGAAATAGATTCCTAACAAATCATAACAGACAAACAAATCACGTATTCTAGCATCGATAAAAATGATTATTATTTTTTTTATTATATATTCAGTAGAGACGTGTGGTTTTCCCATTTCGCGAAACGTAGGAACTGATTTCACCAGCGTGAGCTAATGTACGTTCTGATATTTTTAGTCTGATAAGATAGCTCTAGTTTATTCTATGCTTGATGAAGAGTCGTCGCATCGTCGTGTTCTATTGTAATATAGGGATGCCGCATAAACGTTAAGTACGAACCATAAATATTAGGTACGGAATTTTAGGGAACAAAATATGACGTAACAGTAATAAATTGCGAATGAGATTTGTGCACCTATGGTACAGTAATATCATGTAAACACTGAAAAAATACATATTTCGAATGGATCACACTAAAAGCGCATAAATCGTTATTTATTCATCAAAATTTATTTTGTCCCCCTTCCAAGTAGGCTCCATCGAGTGCAATACAGCTATGCCAACGTTTAACCCAACGCTCCAAACACCGCTCATAGGCCGCCGAAGGTATCGCCTTCAGCTCCTTCAGCGAATTTTGTTCGATGGCCTCTATCGTTTCAAAGCGGCGACCCCGTAGTGGCAATTTTAGTTTTGGAAATAAAAAAATCACACGGAGCCACATCCGGTGAATACGAGGTTTGGTCGATCGTATTTATTGAGTATTTGGCCTTATATTCGGTCACAATTGTAGCTCGGTGAGATGGCGCGTTGTCGTCGTGCAAAATCTAAGAATTTTCCTTCCACAATTCCGGCCGTTTCCGACGGATATTTTCGCTCAAACGCCTCAAAATGCCGAGATAATACTCCTTATTAACCGTATGTCCTTCCGGAAGGAATTCGGAATGTACCACGCCTCGATAATAAAAAAAACCCCATCAGAATCACCTTCACTTTCGACCGACTTTGGCGCGGTTTTTTCGGTTTCGGCTCATCATCATAGCGCCATTCCGATGATTGACGACTTGTTTGCACGTCGTACTCGTAGACCCATGTTTCGTCTCCAGTCATGATGCGTTTCATGAAGTTTGGTTCATTATCGGCTCTGGAAACCATGTCAAGAGCAACTTGCTTCCGATGCTCTATTTGAAGAACATTCAGCTCTTTCGGAACCAGTCTCGCAGCGACGCGTTTCATGTCCAAAATATCCCAAAACCATAGCTACAGTCGATATGTCACACTCTTGAGTCAACTCACTAACACTCATGTGGCGTTTTTCAAGAACTAATGTTTTGATTTTATCGATGTTACCGTAGCGAGGCAAATCTTCAACGATTTCACTGTCCGCCTTGAACTCCTTATATCATTCGTAAGCCCGTGTTTTGGACATACACGATTCACCAAAGGCTTAACATTTTCAATGAATCGACACACGAAATCTCGTTTACGGCACAAAATTTTAAACAAAACGCGTTGTTCCACTATTTATTCCATTGTACAATTCGCCGAGCACATTTGAGGTCGTCTATTACTAACAGCTGCTGTAAACACACTTGTGACAGATCGCGCTCTAAACATGCTTGGTAATTAAGGAAGGGGCTACCAAACTGAACAAAAAAAAAAACATTTTACCGATTCCTTTTAAGCGGGTCATTTAAATCCAAATTTCCGGGTACTTTTCGTACGTAAGAATATATAAATTTTTAAATACTGATACGATTTGATTTCCAGCATCGTTTACATAAAATTATTGAACTATGAATTTTATAAATTGTCCCTTTAGAGATAACAGCTTGTATAGGAGTCGCGAAGTTTTCTTGGTTTATTCCTGTTTCCGCTTATATTTCTTGCATCGTACCAAATGAATTAATTCAGATTAAACGCGAATTCTTGAATACTCAGGAGTACAGTATCTTTTTATGATGGATTACGTTTGCATGGAAACCCTTCCGAGAATAAACTGCTCCTTTCGACTTTCCTTACATAATAATCGAGAGCGGGGCGATAAAAAACAGATAAAACTTTAAATGAGGTCCATCGCTGACTCATGGAACGCGATCCAAAACAGAATGTCATGTAAATGCGGCGACTACTTGACTTTCCAGCGGAAAATTCACTGTTCGCAGGCATGGTGTTCGGCAATAAAGGCGGAAGTGATGCGCCACTGCGAAGTATCCGGACTCTCTTACAATGTCTTAAATTAGACGATAATAAAAGGGCGAAACTTCCGCCGGACCGCCGGATTTTTAGGTCGCAGATCGTCGAGTGCGGAGGTGAACGCCGTGATCGCCCCGGAATAATTTAGGATTTACGTGTTCGAGGAATTTTCTTCCAGGCCGAAGACATCTTCGTATTTCGGCTAGATTAGTTCGGCGACTTGCGAACTAGTTCGTACGCTCCGTAATGGAATTGCTTGCCGACGACCGGTGCGAAAACAGCCACGGTCCGATTTAATAATACAATTATTTCACAATTTTATCATTCCAGAAATTATTTTCCACGACGGTGTGCTATTTTATGACATTTAGTAATGCTGGCAGTTACACAAAAAATGGGAGGGTGGAAACTACCCTTAAAATTTTAAAAGCCACATCTTATACAAATGCAGATGTCGATTAAATTTTTTCACGTAAATTGCTTAATTATGGTGTTGTAAAATCCGCCCACCCATTGAAAGTCATTTCCCGGGCCGTAATAAGGGTGCATCAACCCCTAGAAGTAATAAAATTACTCCAGATACGTTTGAAGATGTCGGTTAAATTTTTTCACGTAAATGGCATTATTTTACAGTTGGCTAACCAGCCCGTAGGTTGAAATCATTTCCCGGGCCGTAATAAGGGTGCATCAACCCCTAGAAGTAATAAAATTACTCCAGCCACGTTTGAAGATGTCGGTTAAATTTTATTACTTCTAGGGGTTGATGCACCCTTATTACGGCCCGGGACATGATTTCAGCCTATAGGCTGGGTAGCTAACTGTAAAATAAAGCCATTTACGTGAAAAAATTTAACCGACATCTTCAAATGTGGCTGGAGTAATTTTATTACTTCTAGGGGTTGATGCACCCTTATTACGGCCCGGGAAATGATTTCAATGAGTGAAATTTTACATCATCATAATTAAGCAATTTACGTGAAAAAATTTAATCGACATCTGCATTTGTATAAGATGTGGCTATTAAAATTTTTAGGGTAGTTTCCACCCCTCCCATTTTTTGTGTAACTGCCAGCATTACTAAATGTCATAAAATAGCAAACCGTCGTGGAAAATAATTTCTGGAATGATAAAATTGTGAAATAATTTTATTATTAAATCTGTGGATGGATGACCGTGGCTGTTTTCACACCGGTTTGCCGACGTAGGTTCCTAACTGTTCAGGCGGGATTGAGGGGAATTGCTTGATTTTAATTTTAGAAATATCGATAAATTCGCACTCGAACACTTTTAACAGCTTATATTGAAACACGCTTTTGCACTCAACGCACTTTTCGCCAAACATGCTGGCATCATCAGGAGACAATTAAAACAGTTTTAATTGTCTCGTATGGTGATTAGGTCCACAGGTTTACACAAAAAAAGTTGTCTGGATCATAAGTATTTTTCCACGTTGAATTCGAATCTAATTTTAGTTTTGATCTATCGCGTCAGGATTTTGAGATATCGTAATCTAAAAGTGCAAAAAAAACGCGGTTTTTTGACATATTTCAGGTTATGTAGCTTCTAGAATTTTTGTCTCAAAAAATCATGTGTGGGATCTTAAAGTACAAATCTTGACTTTTAAAATGCCGTTGAATTTGTTCAAATACCTTTTTTTTTCGCCGATATATCGAGTTTTGAAAATTGTCTGTTCATATCATATCTTTCCCAATACATTTAATTAGCACGGAAACCTTATGGTCATTATTTAAATTGCAATATCTCGGCGAAAAAAAAAAAAAGATATTTGAGCAAACTCAACGGCATTTTAAAGGTGGTTTTGTCCACCTGGTTTTTTGAGAAAAAAATTCTCGAAACTACATAACCTCAAATATGTCAAAAAACCGTGTTTTTTGTACTTTTAGGTTAGGATATCGCAAAATCCTGACGTGATAGAACAAAACTAAAAATAGATTCGAATTCACCGTCGAAAAATACATTAGAAACGGATGGTCTGACCCCAGATCCAGACAACATTTTTTTTGTAAACCTGTGTTATTATTAGACGACGGATAATTGCCAAGTAGAAGGCTATAATAATACCGAAAAAAAAAAAAATAAAAAAACAGGCTCCACCAGAAGATCTTAGAAAGGGCTTGCAGAATTTTTGTTATATATGTATATATTTTTTTTACAATTACCAATCGAATTTCATTTCGATTAAGGATGCAGGCTATTGTAAAATCTGGAAACGCTGAGGTGAAGTAACAGTTCCAATTACCGTAAATTTTATAGATGAATTATTAGGCGTGTGCGAGATTTCGAATTTTCGAGACGAGACGAGACAAGATTCTGTCAGTCGAAATTTCTCGAAATCCCGAGATTTCTCGAGATCCCGAGATTTCTCGAGATCGCGAGATTTCTTGAGATACCGAAATTTCTTGATATATTGAAATTTCTTGAAAAAGAGGTGAAATTTATGTATTAATACTTACACAGTTGTTTAAATTTAAAAGTTCAGCTAGCAAAACACGTTAAATAAAAAAAAACTTATTACACTTTGGTTTAATATTTTGGTTTAACTCAGCATTTAGGAAATCGGTCATCGATTTCAAACTAGTTAGTTAGTTATTGTCAATTTTGTCTTTGGGCTCACCCAAAAGCGTCTGTAGTTTATTTTTAGAATTATAAACCAAATTGATATTAATATTTAAAAAAATTTTAACTAGTCCGCGGGTGAATTTAGGTTCATATGGTAACAAAACAAATTTCGAATTGTCAGTATCTCTACGAAAAGTCGTGGAATTTTGCAGGGTTCTCTTAAACGTATGCTTTCTTATTAACGTATCTATTAAATGGACTGAGTAACCGTTATTCTTAGCTATATTCTTAATTAATTTTTTTCTCTTGTTAATTTTTTCTCTAGAAAATTAAACCTTGCCATTTTATGTTGAAACGAGGGGTGCGAATCATTGGAAATATATCTAAGAGT
Organism: Aromia moschata; assembly: GCA_029963805.1. Lineage (NCBI taxonomy): Eukaryota > Metazoa > Arthropoda > Insecta > Coleoptera > Cerambycidae > Aromia > Aromia moschata. The sequence continues at coordinate 950,607 of JAPWTK010000009.1, forward strand.
CGCGGTTGCTTTCCTATATACATTAAACTTTAACTTATTTTCACTATTTCTAATAACTAATACATCTAAAAATGGTAGCTGTTCATTGTATTCCATTTCATGTGTAAATCTTATGGTAGGGAAACGGTTAATTAATTTATCAACAAAATTATCTAAACTAATTGCTTTTGTATCAAATACCCCGAAGATATTGTCCACATACCTGAACCAGACTCTAGGAAACACTCGAATTTATCTTTTGCTTCTGTCTCAAATTTACTCATAAAAAAGATTTGCAATGAAAGGTGACAAGGAGTTACCATCGCCGTTCCCTCATGTTGTTGAAGTATTCACCATTATATTGAAAACAATTTTGATTCATACAAATACTAGTAAGCCTTTAACTAAATATTCCTTAATAATTTTATCGTCTAAACCATTTAATTCGAGTAATTCCCTGAGGTAGTCCAAAGTTTGCGGGATAGGGACACTTGGAAACAATGAGCATACATCAAACGAGACCAAAATTTCACCTTCTTGCAATTTGATATTTTTGATATTGTTAATGAACTCTAGAATGAGACTAGAATTTTTAACTGAAAAACTTGTTTGTGCAATAGGCAAATTTTCGATTTGTCTTTTGGGGGAGCCTATCGCTCATACAATTGGTCTTACAGATTTTCCTGGTTTATGTACACTGGTTTACATATTTTTGGTAAACAATGATACACAATACAATAAACATTATAATTCTCAAATATGGAAAAATTGGACGTGGAGGTTCCTTAGGCAGCCCATTGTTTTTACGGTAGATTACGTAAAATCGGGGCAGTTCAATGTACCTACATCATATACATACATATATGTGAAACTGTTCGATGAGAACAAATATTTATCGTCGGCCGCCTGTATCTCCTCGGGCGTTATCCGTACGCACGCATCGACATGCATACATATCGTTTATCAAGAAAGCGTCGCTATCTGCTGGCAATGATTGCGTTCATTCATCATCTTGCAGAAGCAGTCGAGTTTTTATCGCCGCCAAATGAGTGCAGCGAACGCGGGCGCTGCAAAAAGAAAACACGCAGGGGGCGAGATTAATACGACGCTTCGGCTGATATTTTCGCCGCTGAAAAATTATTCATTTTTGTATACATACATCTCTCTCTTTCTCCGTCTCCCTCCGGTATGTGTGGCCGAGTAATGGAAAGTTTGTGTCTTGCCCAGGGTGATTGCATGCTCTCCTTCTGATCGATAACCGCTGTTTTCTGCTTCTAAATACGTTTCTTATCCGCTGTGCACGGGGGTGCGTCAGGGGGTGAGATTGCGATCTCGGCGAGGACGTACGCGAGCTATCGTTTCATCGTTGCGGAGGAAAAACGAATTAAATGCTTATGCAGCGGTTAACCGGAAGCCCGGATAGTAGGCCAGTGGAATTAGAAAAAACGTGGATCTAATTAACGACAGATTTTAACATGGTTTACTGTGTACAATTTGGAGGTCAGAAACGATGTCAAATGGACGTTGTAATGTGCAAAAATCGTTAAAAACGGGCATAAATTAATTGATTTTCTCTGGGACTCTTAACATTAGAGGTCTCGAATTTTTTCTAATGTGCAGGTAATAAAAATCCGGTAAATTTGCGACTTGTCGAGTTCGATTTGGTCAATTATTTATTTAAATATTTAAAAAATACCGCTGAAATTTCCAAAATTTTGATTTATCTTTCATTTTGCGAAAAAAGCTTTTGCATGCTTGAAACTTTTGGGAAATGTGTCTTTTATGAGCCTCAAGATACCGAAAAGTTTTCATAAAAAAAATTTTTTTTAATAATTTTGCTATTTGACCCTATTGCCGTCGACAAAAAAGGATCGATGTCTATTTACAATAAATACAGTAGGCGCAAATTAAGGTATATAAGAAAATCCCAAGAGCTTTAACTTGGGGAAAAATAGTCGTAGAGAAAAAAAAAAGGAAAGGAAATTGAAGCTCCAAGTTTCTAGTTTTTGGATCTTGAGTTTACTTTTTTTTAGCGTCAGCAGTTTTTGAGTATCATTAGAAAACCATCAAAAATTGTTTTTTCTAAACTTTGGTTTCTCTTTTAAAATGTCCACGGACTTCAATACATTTTTTTTCCATAATTTCTTAATCATAAAACTCTTAGATAATTTAATTCACTTTAATTTGACTTGTTTTCGAGCCCTGTACGATGATTTTTCGCTGAGTTATCGCCATTCAAAGCAAAAAAATCATTTTTGACTTTGTTAATCAATTACTTGGGAAATAACAAACGTACAGAAAATTCAAGTACAGTTTTAAAACCTGCAAAGTATCCTTTACAAGTAACAGTGATTGATTTTTACAAAAATGTTTTTTTCGTAGCGAAATTATTGATTGGAAAAGAGGTAAAAAAATGTATAATTAAGTTTTGCATACTTTGCATAACTTGGCACCCTAAAGAAACACTGATAGTTTCAGAGCGCTGCGATTTTTTTTCATAGTGTTCGGAATTGTTGAAATTGTCGTTTGTGCTACAAATCAATGTAAGGATTGACTTTTCACATTTCATTTAGTTTTTAAGTTAAAAAGTTTTTTTTTAGCAATAATCTCTATTTTCATTATCAAAGAACATTACTTACTGTAAAAAAATGAAAAAAATTTTTTTTTTTTTAAAAAAGATAATTCTCCTGAATTATTTATCTTATTTTTTTTTATAACGTTTGGCATATAATTTTCATAAGAAGACAAAGAGGATTCGTAACACTCAAAAATGCGTTCATTATTCAGAGATCATCGTAAATATCAGCACTTCAATTATTACAAATATGTATGATATTTCGCTTCCTTTTTTTACATTTTTGTACATTTTTAAAACCATTTATTCTTTTTGTTCCAGGTAAGTCATCAATTCTCAACTCGCAGTTTAAACATTGACCATAGCGTAAGTATACAAATATTTGCCTCCTTTTGGTTCGAGAATTAAAACAAAATTTGTGAATACGATAACAAGAATGAATCATATGGTTATATATGGGTAGGTCCGTACAGGATATGTTTCTGACAGAGTTTAAACTTGTACACAATGGATATGAACAAGCACAAGAAATGTAATAATAATAATAATCAATATTATTATCATGCGTTAAGACATCCCAAAACTATCAGTATATCTGATAGTTGACTGTAAACTATCAGAGTATCAAAAATGTATTAACCACAATGCTTACTTTCATGGACACACTGTATACGGGGTGCATAATTGTACTTGAGACTTGAGAGAAATATCTTGAATGTTTATCAAAAGTTATTTGATACCGGAGGAGTAGCAAAATCATCATTTTTGATCTGTTATTTTTGACCTGTTAAGTATTTTGTTAATAACTGCACCGTTTTCGAAATATGCATCGTCATATCAAGTTAAATAATGCATCCGATATAAAAATAATAATGCAGGAGACATGATCAGTTCCTCGCCTTTTGGATTATGTGCAAGTTTAACATATTTTTACTGAACACTGAGTGTTTGAAATTTAGAGGATTTCAACGTGACTATTCCTTAGGAAAACACAATGGGTTCGAAACTATCTTGCGATATCGTACCGCATGCACATTCTATAATGGTTTAGTGTCACCGGAAGCAGGCGTCGCCTAAACAAATTGAAAATAACACCTATTTACGCTTCGATAAGCTCTGAATAGGTTAAAAATAGACTTTGTATTGTGCGGGCAGGATTTGTCTCCAATTCCTTTGCTTAAGTTCTACAGTATCCTCGGGATATTGCGAAACTAACGTCTAACGCTTTAGTGATTTATTTAATCCACATTTCACTCTTTCGAAATGTTTTGTGATGAAAATTTTAATGGGTTTAATCGAAATATTGTAACCGATAAGAACAGTTAGGAACATCGATGATTTCGTTACTGATCGATGGCAAAATATCTTTGTTTTGGAACGATTTCTTTGCACAGATAGTCAAGTTATACAGGGTAATGTTTTGTCACTTTGTTTCAACGGCAAGTTACCTTAGAAAATAATTAATTACAGTGCAGGCAACTGTAACTTTTTTCAAAGATTTCTGGTGGTACTGCAGTAGAAATTGCTTCAGAAAATGACAGTAACAATCACAATGTCAAACATATTTCTCTGCCTACCGTATAGTCCAGTCTGTGAGCTGGGAGACTAACTAAGTTTGGTGCAGCTACTCTAATTCAAAACATTTTTTTTGCATCATGTTCTATGAACCTCTAAGGTCATTCGTGACTATCAACCAACTTGGCAAACCCCCTCAGACCACCCCTATACTGTAAAACACACCCCATTCTCATCCTCATTTTTAGAGTGGTATTTAATTTTTTGAAAAAATGACAATTAAGCATCGAATGTGGGTTCTAGGAGGTTTTTTGGGTCGCTGATCATGAATCCGATGTCATTTTCCCGGAAAATTCATGCCACGGCCGGGAAATCTGGTAAATTGGGTCACTTTTGCGAAAATTGAATCATTGTTCACCCGATTTGCGTTTTTTACTTCATAAAGATATCCAGCAGCCTATAATGATAACGCATAACAAAAAACCATGTAAATTTTCTGGAAAACTGAAAATTTTCCGGAAAACCTGGAAAGACAATTTTTCAATTTTATGAAAATGATCGTGTGATAATTGGGTTTTTTTGAGGCGCTGATCATGAATCCGATGTCACTTTCCCGGAAAATTCATGCTTTCAAATTTTCAAATTCAAACTTTTGAAATACCTTCATTTTATCATTAATTAAATGTTAATTTCAGTAATTTATGATATAACGTTCTCAATCAGTGCCCCAAAAAAACCCTTTGGCGACTTATCACACAATCATTTCGATAAAATTGAAAAATTGTCTTTCCAGGTTTTCCGGAAAATTTTCAGTTTTCCAGAAAATTTACATGGTTTTTCGTTATGCGTTATCATACGCTGCTGGATATCTTTATGACATAAAAAACGCAAATCGCGTGAACAATGATTACATTTTCGCAAAAGTGACCCAATTTTCCAGTTTTTCCGGCCGTGACATGAATTTTCCGGGAAAATGACATCGGATTCATGATCAGCTACCCAAAAAACCTCCTAGAACCCACTCCCGATGCTTAATTGTCATTTTTTCAAAAATTCAATACCACTCTAAAAATGAGGGTGAAAATGGGGTGTGTTTTATAGTATAGGGGTGGTCTGAGGGGGTTTGACAAGTTGGTTGATAGTCACGAATGACCTTAGAGGTTCATAGAACATGATGGAAAAAAAATGTTTTGAATTCGAGTAGCTACACCAAACTTATTTAGTTGGCTTAATTCTCCGGCTCACAGACTGGTAGAGATTGTTTAAGCAATGTGGCAACATTATTTATGTCAATTTTTCAAAAATAATATACGTAAGAACGACTTATCCAGACTGGACACGACGAGTTTACAGTGGTAATATCGTCACAATATTTTAAGCGATCTTTCTGAAACAGGGCGTACTTAAAATGCACTCCCTTTTAGTGATTAATATTACGATTATAAGTATTCTCGGATTATTCATATATTCGGACTTTAACATATTGACATCATTTATTTTTATAACTCCAGAACTAGTACCTTTTTAATTCAGCGGTACTGAATTCATGAAAAACATAAATATTGCTTATAGAGTAGGTGATCCCTTGACTAATGTGGTGATTTGGAATAATACAAGTTAAGCTGCCGCCTTTGTCAAAATAGTTTACTGTCGCCTGATATATGCTTCTACGGGCATCCAAGGAATTATAAACAAGAAGAAGAAACGTAGATTTATTACATATATAACTATTTTTACTTTTGGTAGCGGCAGCTAGCTCTAAAAGCGTGTAACATACTTATTTTTGTCAGTACATGGTTGTAAGATTGTATATATAGGCTTAAAATAGTGTCATTTCAGATGGTTGAAATATGTGCACTGTTAAAATAATAATTATTGCCTAATACCTATTTTAATATAAATTTATACCTTTTTTTGACGTTTTTTTTTATGATATCTTGAAATTACGCTTCAAGACGCGTATTTAAAAAAAAATGGGCGTCAAGATATTATAGTCTCAATTCCGAGAATTTCGAAGCGGCAACGCTAAAACGATATATACGTCGCGTCAAAAAAGGTAGTAGCGTAGAAAACGTTATAAAACTGGCCCAAATTAATATTTTTCAAAATCTAAAAAAATTTCGCAAACTTGAAGAGATTTATGATTTTTCTAGCCCAACCCGGTCAATATCGTACAATAAACAAAGAAATGGCGTCATTGTTAATGAAGGCTTGCAAAAAAATTCGATCATTAATTACTCGAAAAGTTATTAACGGATCGATCTGATTTTTTTTTGTAACTTCATACTACAAATAGCAGTCCCTCCAAACAGTTCCTCCAATAGCCGTCCCTCCAATAGCAGTCCCTCCAATAGCAGTCCCTCCAATAGCAGTCCCTCCAAATGATCATAGTCGCCCTACTTTCGAAGTAAAAAAAAAATGGTGAATGAAAGCACTTTTTCAACCTCAGCAGCCATTTGCAAGTTAACAATAGTACTTGGAGACTTCGGGTTGTGCTTAAACTTTTGGAAATGCAATAGGCTATAACTTCTTAGATGCATATGCTATATAAAATATGCCAAGGAACGGAGATATAAGCGAAAATGTGAAAAAAAAACGTTTTTTTTTTCACAAATTGTTAACATAAAAAATTAGCGGACGGTTTCAGTTCTACGGACCCCCGCATTGTGTTCTACGCAAAAAAAATACATAGGGAACCGTCAAAACTAGCCCTATATCTTTCAAGGACAGTTTTTTATGAGTTTAATTCCCTGCCTACTGGACTACTTATAGTTCTTCTACTTTTAATTGAAAATGATAAATACGCTTGGGGAACAAAAAAAGCGGTGCAACTTTATGATTCCATGGGCGTGCATATATCTTTTATAAATTCGAAAATTGTGAAATATTTTTTTCATTCAAATGTAAATAATTTGCTGTAAATAATGCTCATTTAGCCAGACAATCTCAAAAATTGTCTGTTTTAATAAACCTAGCTGGAATACACGTCACCAAGGTAAAAATTTATGGCAGGTGGACCGAATAAGTATTTAAGCAATGTATTAGATGCAAAGCACAATAGTCTAATGGATCGTTGACCGGTGTTACGGCCAGCAGCGTTGCAGGCTCTTCACAATTTTCTTAAGTTTAGTAATATACATAAAGTTGTTTTAATTTATAATTATTTTTTTCCAGCAATTTTAAACGCTTTATTTTAATGCTAACTAATTTAATATATTTATATATATATATATATGTATTTTTTTTAAATATTTCCAAACTAGCTTTCTAAGAACGTCACGAACTAACAGTTTACTGAAGTATGAAGTATACTTGTATAGTGAGCTTAGCAATTTTAGAAAATATATCTGACAACCTTGCTTTTTTCTACCTATTTTCAATTTAGAATGGAAATTGTGTACTCCAATTTAGATCGGGCAGCCGCCTAACAGCGGCTGGAAGGGTTGTCCTCCGTTCCGGCGCGGCTCTGTCGTCGTTGTCGCGCGACACTTCCTTGATTTACCGTCGGATGTATGCCTTCCGATTACGCGAATCTGTTGAAATATTGTTTTCCGCAGCTCTGACGCCCGTCTTGACGTCGACGCGACGTCTCGTCGAGCCGCGCTCGTCGGATATCTGAGCGGCCACGCCTGCTATTCTATTTTAACGATAACGTGTAATGTTTAACCAATAGCCGATGAATCGAGTGATCAATGAAAACTGATCGTAAATCACGCTCTACCGACTGGTGGTACGACCTACGTTGATTTGTATATATTTTTTTAATTGTATTGCCGCTGTCAGAGTATATTTAAAATAAAAAGAAGTTGACTTGGTTCAGTGCGGAGTTGAGTGCGGACTGGGAGTTTCTGATCGCGATGAAGACGTGTTACCGGTCGACTGTCCGGGTTGTTAAGTGACTCCTTCTAAGACGGTTTGATAAAGAAGAAGTGTAATTAATGCATTGAAGCGACTCTGTTAACATGTAAAATCGTACTGTTTTGATTTTAAAATCTTGCATTGTCATTGAAGATTACTAAGTGTGCAAAATTTCAAACAGTACTCCAATTAGAAGTGGGTGGAAGATTGAGTTCCAACAGTAAATATTTAAAAAAAAACTCACATTGTTGACGAGAAATATGACCGTGCTTTAAAGTGAAATACAATATTAATATGATACTATATGGTTTTGTAGGTTGTTGATTTATATCAATTTAAATGTTTTTAGCATGTCGCTAATAATCTTAATAATAATTTGGAGTGTTGGTATATAACAGAAAAATTGGATATGTTTGGATTTGTTTCCTACGTAATCCTCCAGTTTCTAACCGTTTTAATATTTGAAAGTCAAAACCATTTTATTTATTTTCTTGCGCATACATTTGCATAAGCAATCGACACGAATTTAATTTTAAGTGTTTTTAACACTTCATTTTGTTTTGGAGTTTTTTGTAAAATAGGATAATAATAACTTGTTGTAAATCATGACTAATACGAACAAAAACATGCCGATCAACTATATAGGAGCGCGAGTATCGTATTATATAGTCTGTCATATATATAATTCATATAGAAGTATTTAAATTATTAAAATAGAATTTTATTGAAATATTTACTGAACAAGTGTCAAAAGCAGTTAACGGTTTAATAAGCTCCCTGAGCTTATTAGTAATGTTGGCATACAGCAACACATAGGCAACTCGAGAAACATGTGATGGGGATCGCCGGAATTTGATTTGATTGCAGTGGTCCTGTGACAGCTGAAGCTGTTGTACAACCTCCGCTATATGCAATACGTTGAGTAATGTGACATAATTTCATAACAAAATATGGACAACACGCGAAAATATAGTAGTTATACTTTCGTGTATAATACGAGAACTTATGATGTGTACGCCTCTGTTGAGCGGTCAGTTTCAGCTAACTTTATTTATTAGGTATAATTTTCATATTTAGCGTTTAACGTGTCTGTTGCTGTGTTTGGATTGTTTCGATGGGTCATGAGCGTTTGTATTTTTTATACTATCTAGAAAATTATACTATCTAGTAGTTTGTAAGACTTCCTAAAAAATCATCCTTCATTTTAGTTATCAATTCTAACAATAAGACCCAATCGCAATTATTTCAGGCTGCCTCTGTTTTCTCCGGTGATTCGTCACGTTTTTTTCCGGACTTCATATGGAATTTAGAATCCAATATTTACAGATGTATGTTTGCCAGTAAAGCTTTCAGTTTTTTTCGTATATTACGCCTTTGCGAGACTTTTTGTGTTCGATGTTTTGTAAATATACAAAATGGGCGAAATTGTAACCGAGCAAATGTTGATTTTGTTCGGAGGGTTTCTCTTCCCTGTCTGAGAGCGTAATCAAATGTCAATATGATATTTTCGTCTTTTCTAGTTAGTCCTCGTCGGTCTTGTTACGTTCTCTGCAGAAGGCTGAATTGCTTAGTCAATATACGACTATACAGGGTAGTGTCCACTTGTTCGAGGGCATTGTATTGCTTATTTCTAATCAAAAGTATATTCGATGTCAATTACGAAGGTGATTTATTTAGATTTCCAGTAGTTTTGGAAACGTTGTGAAAAATTGATTGATGATACTGTTTTGGAATTGTACAAAAAACTCGTAGACGGTAGGATCTAGACAAAAAACTTTTAAAGAAAAGTTGGATATGGCAATCAAGTAACATAATTTTTATTTTCACATCAACGTAGTGAGTGAATTAATGAAAAAATTAAAAAATGTTATAAAACCTTTTGAAACATCGAAATTTTTAATTTAGCGAAAAAAATTCTGTCCGTCTGCCTGTATATTAACTTTTTTTTTTGTTTCGGGTTTTTTTTTGTGTTGGTTTACATGGAACTATTATATATGATTCACAATTATAGAAATACAAATTTCAATTTCAAAGCTGACCCGGAGAATAACGTAAGAAAACCGGAGCCCGGAGATACTTTGTGGAACCCGGAGTCTCCGGGTCATTTTCATGGAGGTGACAACTCTAGTCGGCTCCAATGCAAAAATTGTATAACTGGGGGCCAATCGCCACCTCCAGCACCTTGATTATTTGCAGAATACTCTTGAGGCCGCCATTGAAGTTACAAACAGCGATATCCGACGACATATCTAATTTCTCTTCATATTGGTCAAAACGACACTCGGACTGATAATAGGGCCCTTTTTGGAGAAATAGGGAAGCCGTATTATGTTTTACCTTTTGTCCAAGCGAATTTGCCGCAGGTAGTCGCTTCGGAACAGCTTTGACGCGCTTTGACACGCTCGGCGGCGACCTCGAATTTCGAGGGAAAAATTATATTTATCACACAAAACGTTTCTTATTCTATAGGGTTTAAACTATTTTTTAAGCTAATAAAAAAACAACGATTTTTTTGAAATCCTAGAGTGGCGTAACCCCTTAAACTTCAGCCTACCCACAGACTACCGAGAATTCCTTCAGCATGGCAAGTTGACAAAATATTTGACAGCTCAAGTTGCTCTACGATCCGCTTTAACGACCGCGCGCGCCATCTGTCCCCCCGACCGACGATTCGCACTTCTTAACCGACTGCCGCGAAACAAAACCCGACAGCGTCTCGCGCAACAAAAAAGGCCGCCGCCGCCGCCGCCATTAATCTCTTGAATGATTAATTAGCATCGTCCGTTTATTGTGCGCCTCCGTTCGGAATGCGCCCCGCACAATCAACGAGCCATTACGCTCATTAATAATTCGCACACCCTTTCAGGCCGCCGCTATTAGGCTAATTAAATTAGTTATTCGTCATCGCGGGGGCCGATCGCCGCTCCCGCCCCCTCCGCCGCCGCCGCTGGCCGGGCGAACCGTCGGCGCGCCGGAAAAAGAAAACATTTTAACAGGTGGGAAGTTTCGGAAGGCGCGGCGAGGGGCGGGGGGCGGGGGGCGCTTCATTAGCATTCGATTGCGAAGGTGAGGGCGACGTCACGCGAGCTGCACGCCCGTTTCGGTCGTAAACGCCTTGGTATAGTAAAAAAAATCCGGAAGATTAGGGTCGAAGTCCGGGCTCGTTATTTTTTATTAATTCCTAGAAAATCTTCGCCGCGGATAAAATCGTCACTTGTAGCGAACATTTTTGGGGTATTCCATGTAAAAGAGGAAAACGACATAAATTTTAAAATTCCTCTAATTATTCCAAATTTTGTTAAATGAATAAAAAAACGAATTTTTCTCCAAAATTGTTGTCGTATTGAATTGTTTAGGGGGTAAATGTTCTTTAGGTTGGCAACACTATTTTTAGCCATCTAAATAATTTCAGTAAGCTGACGATTGTATTTCAGAGAAAAGTAAAAAAAAAACTAAGGAACTACATATAATTCAAATGAAAAGGTATGTTAGTTTTTGTGTATTTCTTGTTTGAATATAAGCATATCGCAGGTCCCACCAGTCACGCAAAAAGAGATAAAAGTTGTTTTTCTAACCTCAAATATGACTTTATCAATTCCGATTATTTTTAGAAGTAATAATACACATGTGGCAAACTATTTTAAGCTAATTGTTAAAAAATCCATATTATAGTTTTGAGACTTTTTTGAAATATGTCCCGCTCTGGGTCACAGTTAATATATCATGGAATTTTGTTTGAATACTGCAGATTGTAGCTTTGTTTCTCTTTGTGACCTTCAATTGAATGATTTTATTGTTTTTAGCTTAAAATAAATACTAATTTGGCGATAGCTTATATTCAGATTAACTTTGATATTGTATGCTTGTATGTGTTTTTATCCAAGTTTAATTAACAAGCGAAAGATATCAAGAATGGAACTTATATCATAGTTAAATTAGAGGCAAAAGGGAAAAGAGGTCAAAAGAAAGAGCACAGATATGTAGCAGTGTGTCGATACAAGAAAGACGAAGACGACAAAATAAGTCACGTTTTTAAAATTGACACCAGATAATGAACCAAAGCTTTTTGTCATAGACGAATCTGATGTGTCTTACATCCTTATACTTTTCGAGCAAGAAATATGAACATTTTTTTGCTGCGTCTAACCATATAACATTTATTGTGTCTAAAATGAACCATTATTTATTAATCATTGTAAATTAAAATGTTAATTTTTTGTGTAAATATAAAAATGTTTTGTGTTTTCGCTTACAATTCTGCGACGGAATTTCGACAAGTCCTGTATGAACCCTGTATAAATGGAGTAGCTGCCAATGAGTGTGATAGACTGGAGTGCCGCAACCCATGTTTTAATTGTTTCTTGAATTGTTACCTTCGCAGTTAGAATATAATATGGTGCACAAATTCTGCACCCAATTTTGCAGTAGATTTTCGATTATTTGTGGCTCTATTGCACGAATAACTCGATTGATGCTTTTCTTCGGTGCGTCAATTGTTTGTGGATCGTTGGAGTAACAACCGTCCTTACATGTCCCCATAAAAAATAGTCCAACGGTGTTAAATCGCAGCTGCGCGATGGCCAATTAATGTCACCAAAACGGCTGATAACACGGTTACCGAATTTGGTGTGCAAAAGATCGATTGTTTCACGGCTTGTGTGACACGTTGCTCCATCCTGCTGATCCACGCTGTTACCATCTTCATTTTGAAAGAAGTACGGACCGATGATGCGACCACTCCAAAACCCACACCAGTCACTCACAGGATGCTTGGCTTCTCTACGACTACGTGTGGATTTTCGGAACTCAAAATCCTACAATTCTGTTTATTAACATGTCCTCCAAGATGAACATGAGCTTCGTCCGAAAAAATGATTTTTCGATTGAAATTGGCGTCATTTCAAAATCATTTTAATCTCACACAGAGAAGCGATAACGAAGTGGACGGTCATTTTCCTTTACCTCTTGAGTAAGTTGCAACTTGTAAGCAAATAATCCGAGGTCTCTATACAATATTCTCCTCAGAGAAGTGCGACTGACATTAAGTTGTTGTGCTCTGAGACGAGTTGAGGTTCTTGGGTTTTCACGCACACTTTGGGCAACAGCAGCAATTCTTTCAGCTGTGCGCACCGGACGAGCACGTGGATGACTTCTGTTATCCATAAGCGTACACCAGGCGCTGACGGAGCTTCATTTCGACCAAAAATTGTTTTCAATTTTTTCGCTGTTTCTGCAACACAGCATTCACTTACACTTCACAAGCGTAAAACGATCCATTTCTTACACGGGAGGTTAGACACCACATGTATGTCAAATGTCAAGCGCGTCAGCGTCGGCAATGTATAAATAACACTCAGTTTAAAAGAAACCAGTAGATTGCCCACCCACCCTTTACATCATGACCTTTGATTTCCGACACATCGTATTAGATTTCTAATATGAACTACGAGGTTAGATCTCGTACTGAGTATAACAAGATGTGACGTGTTGGACAGCGGAAAATAATTGGACACCAATTTTGTACATCGAATAAATGTACGAGTTGAAAACGTCGAAAATGTTTAAGAAAAACCTTATGAATTTTGCAGCAGGAACTGCAGCGGTTGTTGTCTCCTTTCCGGCTAGACAAACGTCGGAACCTATTTGGCGCGTGCGCCCCGAAATAGATGTCGCGCCTGCATATTAAAATATCTTTTCGATGCAAATGCAGTCGGCCGAGAGTGATACGTTTTTATTGCGATCGCATGCGACCGTGAAAGGAATCTATACGGACGGGCTCTGCGGAACGGGATATTTCGCGAAATAGTTCTATTACATTTCACGCGTTTGCGTTTGCATGTTTATTCTGCGCGAATAAAATTTGCGAATATGCTTTGTTCTGTACAAAACAAGGGGTTTTTATTACGCCGTGGTTTGCGTTCTGTTGGCGCCACCAAACTGTGAACGCATTTTGGTTGGCATGGAGATTTCATCTGCGTTTTATTGTAGTAAGTCGGACTATATTGTTTACTGGTGTAACACAGAGAGGGTATGTTAAGAGAAATATTACTCTATAATTTTATATTACTTTTTTTCTACACAGAACTATTTCGCTTCGAGCTCTGACATAAGCGCTTTTTCCATCTCTCTCGTTTATAGTCGGATTTGACTTTTTTTAATGGCTTGTTTTAGTTAACATTTTAGCTTTGTTTTTAGTAATCCGTTTATTGATGAACGAGAACGGTCTATTCAACTATGATACTGAATTTGAAAACGATGTTTTTCCCTGTTCTCTTATTAATTTCTAACCTGAAATTGTAATTTCTCGTACCAAAAGTAAAGGGTGGGCCATCAGATGGTTTCTTTTTTAAAACTGCTATTAAAACTGCATCGTTGAATATTTTTAAATTATTGTTGCTTTTTCCAGAAAGTATGCCTTCCCATTGTTTATGAAAAACAATTTCAGTTAAATGGCCGCCGCGGCTTGCTTGGTAGTAGTTCATTATTTTTATCCAATTTTGCAGTACATTTTCAATTATTTGTAGCTCTATTGCACGAATAACTCGATTGATGTTTTCCTTCAGTGCGTCAATTGTTTGTGGATCGTTGGAGTGACAACGGTCCTTAACATGTCCCAAAAAAAAATAGTCCAACGGTGTTAAATCGCAGCTGCGCGATGGCCAATTAATGTCTCCAAAACGGCTGATAACACGGTTACCGAATTTGGTGTGCAAAAGATCGATTGTTTCACGGCTTGTGTGACACGTTGCTCCATCCTGCTGGAACCAAAGCTCGTCAAGTCCAAATCGTACAATCGCGGCCATAAAAAAATCAGTCAACATGTCTCTGTAACGCATTCCATTTACTGTAACGCTGTTACCATCTTCATTTTGAAAAAGTACGGACCAATGAGGCCACCACTCCAGAACCCACACCAAACAGTCACTCTTGCAGGATGCATTGGCTTCTCTATGACTACGTGTGTATTTTCGGAACCCCAAATCCTACAATTCTGTTTATTAACATCTCCTCCAAGATGAAAATGAGCTTCGTCCGAAAAAATGATATTTCGATTGAAATCGGCGTCATTTTCAAACTCATTTAAAGCCCACACGGAGAAGGATAACGAAGTGGATGGTCATTTCCTTTACCTCTTGAGTAAGTTGCAACTTTTGTAAGCAAATAATCCGAGGTCTTTGTGCAAATTCTCCTCAGCGACTGACATTGTTGTTGTGCTCTGTGACGTTCTTGGTCTTGCTGTGACGTTGAGGTTCTTGGGTTTTCACGCACACTTTGGGCAACAGCAGCGGTTCTTTCAGCTGTGCGCACCGGACCAGCACGTGGATGACTTCTGTTATCCATAAGCATACCAGTTTCACGAACTTTCCTTAAGAACTTTCTTACACCAGGCTCTGAATTGGTAATTCTGAAATTCTGAAATTGTTTTCAATTTTCTCACTGTTTCTGCAACACAGCATTCACTATGGAAATAATTTTTCAGTATTTCCCAACTTTGTTCAAGCGTTTCAATTTTGAGTCAGTCAAGGTCACCGTCGAACAGATGGTTTCGAACACAACAACATTGAGCATTTATTTCTGACAGTCATCGTTTTCGAGTTGATCGACCGTTCTGGGACATTTGGCGGTCCCTGTATGCGTAGGTGGTCAACGCGACTCTCGCTGTGGTCCGACTTTTATCTCTTAAACGCGATTTAAGCCCTGTTTGTCTGCGGCTAAACCGTGCAGCCGCGGAGTCAGTGAATGCGTGCTATAGTTAGAGTTGTGGGCCGCGAGACTGACTGCGATGCGGGCAGGGCACCGTAACGCGTATTATTTTGATTTATTCACGACAAAGCGTGCATGTGTACGCGGTCTCGGAAGTATCATGCGGGCCGGACTCCGTAATCTCACTGATAAATTAGGGGGTCCTATCCTTTAAACTGGCGCGACCGCCGAATTTAAAATACTAAATGCTACGCGGCAGCGCAGTGGCGGCCTCTTAGGGTATGAAGGGTATGCGCCCACCGTCATTTGTTTGTAAAAATTCACATATTTCGCATCTTTGCAAGAAAATTAGACAACTGTTGCCCCCGTATACTCTTATCGTCCAATATAGCAGTTGGCGTCGAGATCAAAGAGCATTTTGCGGAATAAGGAGAACACTAAAATTTCCAAAAAAAAAAAAGGTTTATAATTATCATTTTTGTAATTTTTCCACTCATAGTTTTGTATTTTTCGACCTTATTATATTTCTCAAATCATTGGGATTTTTGTTTTGTTCTTATGTTTTATTTATTTTCATTTTAAGTTTTTTATGTTTTTAATTATTCCGTTTCTTATATTTTTTCGCTAGTATAATTTTAAAATTAAATTATTTAATATAAAATTTCTTCGGTATTTAGTATATACATAATAAATAACCAGCAGCAACCCATAACCCACAATCAAGATTACTTAGATTATTCAAATGCTTTATTGAAACATACTTTTTTTAAACAGTTGTTACAACTGTAAAAAATAAATTAAGAATTTACAGAAAACAATTACTTCTCATTTAAAAATATAAAACAACAATATACAGGGTGTCCACTTTTTGATACGAGGTATGTAGGTTAAAGTTGAAAATTTTAAAAATCATTGGTGTAGGAAAAAATCTGAAAAACAAAGTGAAAATTTGGAATTTTTCAAATAACTTTGAGGCGGTAGAATCTAGATAAAAATCTTCAAATAAAATGAACGCTGTGCTGTTTTCCATTTGATATTTGTTATGCTTACATTCTATAAAATCGACGCTTGACGTCGCGACGCTCAATTTCTGTTGCCGTCTGTATTTATGTCTTAAAAGTCAACTCAGTTGCATCTCTATACAGAACTGCAAAAATTGAGTACCTTTCTATAATTTCGACCTATCGGGCGACGCTAGAAGACCCACTTTTTCTACTGTCGCAACAATCGTTGCGACGCTAGACAAAATTTTTGTAGTTGCGTTTAAACAAAACGCCGATAATGTATCAAAAAATGCATGTGGTTATAAGAAAAACAAAAGTTGGGCGTTGCGGCTCCTAACGTCGAAGTGATAAATATGTAAATATACATCAAACTTTGGAGTAGAAAACAAAGCCATCGAACTTTTATTGAAAGATTTTTTTGTCTAAATCCAATCGTTTGCGAGGAGCTTGCAAAATTCCAAAACAATTTTTCCGGGTTTTCCAGTATTTCTCCAAAAACTACGTACAATTTTGGAAAGCCCATCTATGTATTTATCACAGTTTAGAATTTATAAATGCAATCCAAAGTGGAAAGTGTCTCACAAAAGTGAGCATATGAGGGATAGATGCAAAACTCACATTATCCACTTTTTAAAATTGTTCAGGAAGAAGGAATAACTGATTTCTCACTTTTTAAGTGACTTAAGGCACTGAATTTTTTGGTATTTGTATTAGAACTTTAGCTTTGCTTCTCAATTGGTGAAATAACAGCACAACAATATTTGACTCCAAGAAAGTGAATTAAAATTTGGATAATGTGAGTTTTGATACAACTTTTTGGATAACGGTAATCTTGCTCCAAATTATTCTACATAATAATATATTTTACACTAAAATTCATGAAGTTAAGCTAAGAAAAGGAACTTGGAAACAAACTCAATGGTATATCAATAAAAATTTTATGTAACATGGTAGTTCATAGTCAAAATAAAAAGCTGCACAAAATACTGGTTATTATCATCATTGACTGATGAAGTGAAATATTTTATAATGCACCTAAAATTGCAAAGTACAAAAAATGTTGACAGTAAAAAGTTCTAACATTCTCACTTTCTCCTTAGGAGAATGCGAGTTTTGAAACAATTACAGATTCCACAATTTAAAATAAATACGAAAATGTAAGTTTTATACCACTATTAAGATTTAAAATGGTGTAGTTCAACGCGATGAACAAGATAGCGCCACTAACTCTATTCCGAAAAATTATGGATAATGTGAGTTTTGCATCTGTACCCCTCATACTTGTATATTGTATTATATTTTTAAATAGAAATCATTGTAGTTCCTCTTATCTTTTATATGTAGTTGTAACAACTGTTGGAAAGTATGTTTCAATAAAACATTCCGAAGAATCAGTGTGCTCTTCAATGCATATGTTGTTATGATGATCCTGAATACGGTCCTGTAAGCGAGATAGGTTACTATTTGAATTCAACGAAGCATTTTATTTACCTTTGTATGTTTATTTTCGGGCCAGACCGTCCCTGTCAAGACCAAGACCTGTCGCATGTCGCACCGTTTTCGCGTAGACTGCTTCCGTATACACGCGCCTATTCAGTGCTAATATAAATAACTAATAATAAATAATAAAAAAAATATTGTTATCAGCATAAAGTGACCGGCAGAAAGTACACAAGTAGCAGATAATAAGTTGATTTTATATTATTTTACCCCTTTTAAGATGGCCACGAGTCGCCAGAGCTCACCGAGATGCCATCTACACGAAAAAAATTATCTCATACGGTTAATTTCAAACATGTGTGAGCTTATAACGCTTCTGAAGTTATAAATGCTGCTGGCGTGTGTGAGTGTGTGCGTTGTATCGTTTTCGTGGTTTGTCTTTTTTGCCGCAGTTGACATTTTACAGCGTGAGACTACGGACTGAAAGCCGTAGGATGGTTATGTTGCTTTTTTATTGACCTCTTGGTCGACGTATAATACGCAACACTTTTACTAGTTGAAATATTGTACGGGGAGTACAAGAAAATATGTTGTTTTATTTGATATAACGGTGTGCGTTCCCCATAACTTTGTTACTGCTACCGTAACGTTAGTGTCGTAAATTCTGCCGCTTATATTAAGCAGAAAAAGTCTTCGTACACCCACCTTTTGAAGATACTTAAGGGGTTAGACCCCTTTGGAGTGCGAAAAATCAAGGCATTCTTTGGGATTTTTTTTTTCTGCTCTACTAATAAAGCGATCAAAAATTCATTTTACGGCTTTATTAAGTACATAATGAGGTATATGCAGATATTTTTTTTGTTCAATAAAAAATACAAAATGGCGTGTGGGCAACACAGCGATTTTTTCACAGCTACTAGAACAAACAATAAATTTTTTTCATTATCTACATGAGTTTTTCTAAAAGCGGTACACAAGATTATTATAAAATATTGATTTTTTGCAAAATGTCAGCAGTTTGAAAAAAAGAAAATCAAATTTTACGAAAAAAAAAACGATATTAATTTGTTTATAAAAACTGTAGTTTTTAACCGGTCGAAAAAATCGTGTGTACCGCTTTAGATAATTTATCTAAGAAGCTACAGTCATAAAGTCGATCGGATAAAAATTGCGCGTATACCGCCCACCAGTTTGAAAAACACGTTTTCGAAGAAAACGCGTTTAAAAGTTTCAAGACGTGTTTACTTCATGAAATTTTCAAAATTCAGGCATGTTATTTTTACCTTTAGTCTGCTATACCAGGATTATATATCATAATTTCCAAATTATCGATCGGGCCGCAGATACTCAAAATGCTAGGCTATATTATAATATTATGATGCAGCAGAGCGGTATTTTCGAACATTTCGGAACGACATAGTTGTCTCACAAATTAGGTTAAAAATAATTATTAAACATTTTTTCCATCAATAATTCCTTTTGCATATCATTCTTAGGATGTTTTTACATTTAA
The DNA here is from genome assembly GCA_029963805.1 of Aromia moschata. NCBI lineage: Eukaryota > Metazoa > Arthropoda > Insecta > Coleoptera > Cerambycidae > Aromia > Aromia moschata. Next base: position 970,195 of record JAPWTK010000009.1, read on the forward strand.
GCAATACATTAATTCGAAAAAAAAAATTCCAAGAGGGGTCTAACCCCTTAAATTCTGATTCTATATTTTCGTAGGAATAATTCTGATAATATTAAAAACAAAGTTCTTGAACTCATATTCAAGGAAAATCTTCAGAGTACCTATCTATCAACTAACTGAAGCATTTTGGAAAAAAATCCTGGATATGTAAACTTTCTGAAGTTGAACCGAAAACATCTTAAATATTGTAAACTCCATCCAATTCCAATACCTCATATTTTAGTAATTTCACAATGTGTAGTCCAACATTTCTAGTATATGTTGTCCCTACTTGCAATGCAATGGATATTTCTAAATGGCCTTTTCACACATGGTTATGATTCGACTGAATTACAAAGTTGCGTAGCATATTTAAGTTTAAGTACTTGATAACACGGTATTCATATTGCAGATTAGCCATTGAAAGATGAGTCAGGATACTTGAAGGATTCATCATAAATGTACAAAAAGAGCTATTTACTTTGGCTCGTACTAAGCATGTTAATTAGTTTCGTATTTGACAACGCATAAAGTAAAATACCCATATATTATACGATTTAATCCTCGGGCCAGAGTTTAAAAGGAATAAAACCCCAACCGGTTTCGACAATACTAACACCGGCAAATAACGATTTTAGAACGACGTCTTTTAATAGCGTTCCTAAAGGTTTAAGCGTCCTCCTGTCACCTTAAAGCCCAAAATAAATCCTTCCGCGCCAACATTAATATTTCATTTAGTGGTGCTTCTTCCTGTTGTTTTAATGAAAAAACAATAAGCGGTGAACATGATTTCGCTTCGATTTAGGATTGATGTTACGCAGCAGGTGGGTGTCGAGTATTATACGAGTACAAATCGTGGCAAAATAAACAACTTCTACAATTTCTTCTCATTAATAGATACGTTAAAATTGAAAGGTGTATAAACAGGTAAATACTTTGAGAAAATAAAAAGCTATGCACGTCACCGATGACGTTATTAAATATACGCAGTGATGTCACCACTCGATTATATTGAAAAAAAAAGTATAATGAAATGTTTTATTTAATTTTAAATTTCGCGCTTGATATTCGTTGTTATGCATTTGAAATTATCTGAACATTACATCGGCTTTAATTTGTGTATTTTTTGAGCTTCAAACTTTTATCTTGCATTTGAAAAACTGTCTTTCCAGAACAATTTTAAGTGTTATAGTTCAGACTTCCGTTTGCGAATTGATAAAACGGTTAAACAGCTGCTGCCAAGAGTTAGTGGCATCTTTGACACTTTATTTCGAAAAAAAAAATTATGGTGGAGACAATAATGGTCCATTGTTATCCTTCACAGCTGCTAGCTAAATAAATTTCCTAGACATGAATAAAATCCAAAGTTGAACCAAAAATATCACGAAAATTCAAAAAAAGCCCTGTACGCCACACATTACTCCAACAAAAATTTAGGATTAATATCCCTCTAGATCTCTGTGTTTTATTAAAATTTCAAGAACAGTGATTTTTACGAAAACGATACTAAGGATGGTAGAATTTTTAATTTTCATGATATTTTTGGTTCAACTTTAGATTTTATTCATGTCTAGGAAATTTTTTTCAAAATGACTCAGTTAGTCAAATAGATACACTGAAGATTTCCCTTTAATACGAGTCCAACAACTTCGAAAGGTTACTATTTTCGAAGTTATTTACGTTTCTTAGAAAACATTGAAATTTTACTTTTTTAGCGATATCTTTTCACACAATCGACATACCGCCTTCAACTTCGGCTTATTAGACGCAGAATATCACAAGCTATAATCCTGTCAGAAGCAAAAAAAATCAATGCTGTAATACAAACATTATCAGAATTTAAGCAAACTTCAAAAAGTGGGTGTATGATAACTTTCGTTGCTTACTGTATGTGCCCAAGTGGCCGAAGATAGCTCAAAACAACAAAAGGAGTGCAAGTATACCATTCGTAGGAACTGGTAATACTTGCCGTTGTTTGTTCTTTAACACATTTTAAAATGAGAAACTGAAGATAATTGAGTGCTGGCAGCATAAAGATATTAATTTCTGTACATGAGGAATTATGTATATAGTCGGGTTTGGCTTAATAAAGCTAAATATTTACGGGCTCCTGATCAACTTGCATAGGTATCAAGAGAGCACTCTGTACTACGGCTACTCCTCGACTAACTTCTTGAACTAATAAAGGATATTCAGCAGCAGTGTCCCCCAATAACTAAATAGATACAGTGTCCCTTAAAGAATACACGGTGGAGACTTTAACTGTAATATATTCGCTAGCGGGGTGGTGTATGATTTTTCAAAAAATTCCCGAGACACGTCAACCTTTAAATGTATTTACCTACATTTTGCAAGTAATGTGAAAAATATAGCCCTTCGGGGGTGGCTGAAACCACCCTCGACATGATTTTCAAATGCAACCCTATGGCTTGTGACCACTCATTGTAAAGCTGGTGGAAAGAGGAATCCAACGCACTGATCAAATTTTAATTTTTAGTATGTTTGTAGGGTTGCATACAATTAAAACGTAATTTTATAGTTTAATTTATTTTTAACGCAACAATTTCGTACTCAAAATGTGTGTTGTTTAGTTTTGGAATGTAAACCTTACTTTTCATATGCCCACAAAAAATTCCAAGCAATTTTTTGCCACAACTGATATTTGTTATTTTTTGCTAGTGTTTTTACACGGCCATAAAGAGTAATTTAGTTTGTATGCTGTATTCAGAGTTTGAAACGAAGTGTTATTTCAAATTGGTGAAAATGTCTTATTTAACTGAATCACTAAAAATCGAAATTTTGTTGATGATTGGATATGGTGATAGGGCGCGAACTCAATGCGAAGTTGTTCGCTTGTTTCGAGAAACGTATCCTGACTTGCCACCACTAAATCAAGGTACCATTAGTAAAATTGAGGCACAATATCGAGAGATGGGTCATGTCAGGAAAGTACCGAGTAAGAGGCAGGCTGTTGTTGATGACGACACGAAGTTTCGACAAGAATTTGTTGCTTGCTCTAGAAGAAAATCTAATCACTCCAGCCCGTCAACTGGTCCGTAATAGTAATCTTAATCACAAAACAGTTTTAAAAATACTTAAATATGAGAAAAAACGCCCATATAAAATGCAAGCTGTTCAAGAGCTACTTGAAGATGATCCAGATCGACGTGTGGAATTTTGCGATTTATTGATGACTTGTATTGATCAAAACCAGTTATCTTTAGAGTGGATAGTTTTCTCTGACGAGGCTACTTTTACATTAAATGGGCACGTAAATCGCCAAAATTGTCGTTACTGGGCTGAAGAGAACCCCCATGGGATGAGAGAACTTCATACTCAGCGTCCACAGAAAACTAATGTGTGGGCCGGAATAATACAAGATAGAATTGTAGGACCATTTTTCTTTGATGACACTCTTAATGGAGCAAGATACTTGCGTTTACTCCAGCACGAACTAATGCCATGCTATGTCATTTATTTCCAAACCACTTAAACCCTAACTTGACCGACGAGAGGTTATGGTTTCAGCAAGATGGGGCCCCACCACACTATGCTGCCATTGTTCGTCAGTATCTGGACAGAATTTTTCCCGGTGGGTGGATTGGGAGGCGAGGGTAATATTGAGTGGCCAGCAAGATCTCCAGATCTTACACCACTGGATTTATTTTTGTGGGGACATCTTAAAAGTAGGGTTTACATTCAGAAACCCAATAACATAGCAGATCTGCAGGAAAGGATAAGAGAGGAGATCGGAAAAATAACACCGCAAATGTTGCATAATGTAAGGGACGAAACCTACCACAGACTGGGATGCTGCCAACAAGTGAATGGTGCACATTTTGAACAATTGTTACATTGAAAATAAATTTAATTTTTAAATTGTTTTAATTGTATGCAACCCTACAAACATACTAAAAATTAAAATTTGATCAGTACGTTGGATTCCTCTTTCCACCAGCTTTACAATGAGGGGTCACAAGCCATAGGGTTGCATTTGAAAAAAATCATGTCGAGGGTGGCTTCAGCCACCCCTGGAGGGCTATATTTTTCACATTACTTGCAAAAATGTAGGTAAATATATTTAAAAGTTGACGTGTCTCGGGAATTTTTTTGAAAAATCATTCACCACCCCGCTAGCGAATATATTCCAATTAAAGTCTCCACCGTGTATATATAATAAATGAGGTGACCGATAGTCGGTCGTCTGCGGTGGGCCTAAAAAGTTGGAAACTAAAGCAGGAGAACGCTATTCAGCCGGAGATCAGAGGTCGTCCTCGCCAGCCGTCGGCGCGGCCGTCACGACAAGGCGCGTGCTAGACCCGCGTAATTCATGGCCCTCGCGGTCCGCACGGCGAAATAAATTCCCGACCACATGCCGATTCCCCAGAATACACACGTTCGATACCTGCTGCTGCGCCGACCATATGGAATACGCGGCCCCGCGGTGCGATGATTAGCAATACCGCATCCGAACGTATGTAGTATCGGTTTCGTGTCGTATGCTTCCCCCCTGTTATATTGCTTCCGTTTGCGATAACGTTGCATCGCCTTTTATGTGGTAAATTTACGTTTCGAAATTGTCCATTAAGCCCAGTTTAGGGGACAACTGCGTGACAATATATCGAGGAAGAGGAATCTGTATTGTGGGATTGAAACCTCAACTTTGGTTTGGTTTTGGTCTAGCCAGAGCAACCATTGGGTCGATAGCAAAACCTTCAAAGCACTCGAGATTAACCCTTTAACGTCAAAACTACAGTATTTGTATATTCTCTCTTTAGCAAACGTGCCAAATACAAGAAATGCCTTTCCGAGTATTTTTGGGGGTGCTCGTTCGAATGGCGCCAAAAGAAAATCATAAAAATTGAACCTTACCCCGGTTTTTGGCCATTTAAGTTGAAAATAGCACGATTTTTCAGGTCAATTTTTTTTGTAACATGATTTTCGACTGGTAAAAAATGTTTCTTTTCGACAGAAAACTACGGGAAAAGTGCATTCGAGAGTTGTACTGAAAAGTTATGGACTTTAGTTTAGAGAACAAAAAGTGTTCAGATTCATCCGAGGAGCACGCCTGATTTTTTAAGATTTTTTTGGTCACGTTTTGGCCATTTTCAATTTGGCCATTTTTTTCAAAAAATCCGAAAATGGCTCCGAAAATTCTGAAAAAAATTACACATCTGTTTCTTCTATCTCAAACTCAGCCATTGTCAGATTGAGGGGAAGAAAAATAAATGCGTTGGTATTTGAAAGTTGAATAATTTTACATGCGAGATTGAACGAGATATAAGCTTTTTTGATGGACAATACACTTGCGACTATTTCCGATTTGTTCTTTTTTTTGGTCAAACTGTAAAAAAATTGTCAATTCGCCTTAGAGCTTGTATTCAGAAAAAAATTTCAAAATCGTCCTTTTTGGTACGATTATACTTTGTTGAGTATAATTCAAGACACTCATTATTTCAGAATTTTTGAAGACGATTTGGCAATTTTACCGATTAGCCATTTTCTGAACCCTCCAAATCAAAAAACGTCAATAGGTTCAGGAATTTTTTGTGCAAAACGTCTTGGGCATGATTTAAGGGAGACGTGCCAATTTTTCCAGAATTTTCGGTCTTTCCTGCAATTTTTGGGTTTCTGTCAATTTTTGGAACATTGAAATGAAAAAATGGACAATTTGGGGACAGCCATTTTGGCGCACTCTATTGAGTTTGAGCCAAGAACACGTGTATTTTTTCCCAGATGTCTGGAAACGATTGTGAAATTTTAGGAAAGACCATTTTTTGAAACCTTCTAACGGGAAAATGGCCAAACTGGGCCAAATTTTTTGTTGAGAAATGTTTAGGACTCTTCAAGCGAGGTGTGTAATTTTTTTCAGAATTTTTTGGAGCCACTTTCGTGGCCAAACGTGACCAAAAATTCTGAAAAAAAATCAGGTGTGCTCCTTGGATGAATCTGAACACTTTTTGTTCTCTAAACTTTTGCCCCAAAGTTTTCCAGGTTTGAGTAAAAAAAATATATAAAAACTTCCCCTGATAATGTGTCCTTTTGGCCGAGATATTGGATACCCCATGTTGGAATTAATTTTTTTTAAGTAAATAACTTTTCAGTACAACTCTCGAATTCACTTTTCCCGTAGTTTACCCCACTAGAAGAATTTGAAAACGCCGTGGAATTTATAATAATTTCGATAGCTTATACAGGGAATTTAGCACAAATAAACGAATTTACAAAAAAAAATGGTATTTTTGTTTGGCTATGTATGATAACAAATTCATTGATTTTTTTGACGCTCGTGAGGCAGTTTCAGTAACATCGGAAAACCGGCATTCGGATCGTATCCGTCCTGAATTTCGGTAAAAGGACGAATCGCGCGCCACCTTGACGTACCCCCAACCTACCTTATTCTACTCCGTATACACAGCACACAATACCTTCGAAAAGCATTTGCATGTTTCGTCCTCTTTACACCGGCGTTCTGACGCTGAAGACGTCTTACACGAGCGGAGTGCCTCGAGGAACTCCATTAGTAAAGGTAAATAGCGGTTCTCGCGTGTTCCAATCGAGCCCGATACCCCGAATCAGGTATAACTCCTTCAAGGGTGTTAACTGCCTGGCTCCGCTAACCGACGACCCGGGCGAATCGTAAAATAGACGATTTACCTCTACGAGACTCTCGCGACGTATGTACACTAGAGTGTACACTAGAGTGTTTAAAAAAAAACGACTATTTCTTTTTCTCAGAGAACATTGAAAAATCTTCAGAGTATCCGTAATGACCCTGTTAAAATATGAGCCCATAATATTAATATTTAGAGGTGGCGATCCTCAATTTTCTATTTCCCATTTAAATAGCATGGGAAACATTTTTTTCTGAACTTTGGAATTTTATTACTCATGGAAGAATCGCTGGATAGTGATACTCAAGTTTTTTGTAGGAAATTGAACGCTATATAAAAAAGGTCTGATTGAAGATTTGCGTGAGGTAAGCCGTTTCGGAGTTATTAAGCCTCAAAAAATGAACTGTTTAAAATAAAAATCTTATTTACTTATAAATGCAACAAAATCGCTTCATATCACTTAAATATCCACTATTATCAACTTTACAATAAAACTCTGTAAATTTTTAACAGAATGTAGATCAAAAAATTATATTAATCAAGGGTGAATTATTAATTTGATTGATCAATAATAAAAAAAACGGGCATATTACAAATGCATATTAAAATTTCATTATAAATTTTGTATAGTATGAAATAAATTGATCAGAAACGAATACAGAAGTACGAGATCAATCGAAAATATTTATCAATTAACTTATCTACAGAACAACAATAGAGTTTACATTAAATTATTTTTGGGACAGCTCGGATAGTCTTCTCTATGTTTTTTACAGTTTGTAACAAACCTTGAAATTGTTCTTCACTTTTAGTTAAGTGCTGATTGTATTTGGTAATAAGCGCAACATTTTTTTCGGCAACGTCGTTCACTACTTTAAGTGTACTGAAAAATTCAGCATTCTCTTGAAAGTTTTAATGAGTAGACCATAAAGTTATGTCGACATCAAGAAAGTCTGTACACTAGCCAAATCGTTCAAACAACACCAATGATCTTTTTGAAACAAAATCGCTTACATCTTTGACGATAATGACAAAATAAAATTAAGTATTTTTATTCATGATTATAAATCATTCTTAAAAGACGTAAAAAATTTATAAAGATTCAAAATAAATTATTTGTTAATAATACACAAAATTTATAATGAAATTTTAATATTCATTTGTAATATACCCGTATTTTTTATTATTGATCAATCAAATTAATCTATCACCCTTGATTAATAGAATTTTTTTTATCTACATTCTGTTAAAAATTTACAGATTTTTATTGTAAAGTTGATAATAGTGGATATTTAAGTGATGAATCGATTTTGTTGCATTTATAAGTAAATAAGATTTTTTATTTTAAACAGTTCATTTTTTTGAGGCTTAATAACTCCGAAACGGCTTGTCTCACGCAAATCCTCAATCAGACCTTTTTTTATAGAGCATTCAATTTCCTATCTTGAGTATAACTATCCAGCGATTCTTCCTTGAGTAATAAAATTCCAAAGTTCAGAAAAAATGTTTCCCATGCTATTTAAATGGGAAATAGAAAATTGAGAATCGCCACCTCTAAATATTAATATTAAGGGCTTATATTTTAACAGGGCCATTTTCTAGGGATACTCTGAATATTTTTAATGTTCTCTGAGAAAAAAATAGTCGGTTTTTTTTAAACGCTCTAGTGTACACGCACGTAATTCGTGGAGCTACATATACAGGGTGTCCCACTAATATGGCAAAACTGCAGATTTTTTGGGAAAAAATACTGGAGTAAATATTAGAATGCATAAAAACGTATAACCAATCAGAAAAAGCCACCAGACTAACCAAATTTTAAATTATTTATATGTTATTTATTTATATTAAAATTCAAGTTTTCGAGACAAACACATTTGAACCCCTTTTCTTCAGAGCCACAAGCAACTTGTAATGTCTCATCTTGATAGATCTGTACAATAATTTTCGGACTCTAAATTATTGTAAACCCTTACGTTAAGCCTCTGATAACTTTTTAGTATTGTAATATAAGGAAAACCACAAATAAGGAAACCATAAGATAGTTATTATTAGCCTCCCTTTCTTACAAGCCACGTCGTTTTTGCATACAATTTTTCTACAACAGCAAGAGTTGTAGCAAAAAAGGGTATTTTGAGTTCGTACAAACCGCATTTCCTTCTCCTATGAGTCCACAATATGAAAATCACAAAATTATTTTTTTAGACATTAGTCCTCGTTCTCCCGAGCCGGTCACGTATAGTTAAAGAGAACTTTTGGAGTGTTATAAAAATGACATTTTGAAAATCGGTCAACTCCTTCCAAGAGAATGGTTCCATTTCAAAAGGCACACACTGTATGCAACTATTTTTTTTATTGGTAGATATTGATATCAGTAAGTTGTTCAGTTGTTTTTTTTTTTAATTCTCTAAAATGTTGAGTTTTTTTTAACGGCCATTCTAACGGTACTTGCTAATGAAACAATAATTATTATTGTATTTGAAGTTTTATGTTGTTTTTAAGTTAGTTTAGTAAGTTTAATGTCAGTTATACAGAAGCTTTTTCATTTCCTGAAACATTCAATTTTCTCTTCCACCCTCTTTGAAAATGAACTGGAGGTGATCCCATCTAAAAATGTCATTGATACGGAGCAAGAATATGCCTACTAAATAAAGAAAAGTTTTATTTTCGACCTTACAATATTTTCTATAACATCACGTCATCATGTTTTCTTGTTTTTATTTATTGTATATTGTAAGTTTTTGGTTTTTCATATTACACAGGTCTACAAAAAAAAGTTCTGTCTGCGATCAGACCCATCATTTCCTATGTATTTTGATGCACTGAAACCAAATTTGGCAAAAAAATTTTTCTACCGCATCATTTTTTCTCTCCACCCCCATATAACCCCCATAAACTCTTATAGAGGAATTTTTTTTTAAAAATTTTTGTTTTGATTTTTTGGGTCGCTGATCATGAATCTGAAGTCAATAATACATTTCGACTTAATGACAGCTGTCAACAAGCTGTCAAATTTCACAAAAAAGTAAAAAGTTGATAGTAAATGCATATTATTAAATTTTTTGGGTTGCTGATTACGATTCTGAAATTAAAAATGAATTATGTCAAAAATCATTTTTCACCACAGAATCGTAATCAGCAACCCAAAAAACTTAATAATATGCATTTAATATCAACTTTTTACTTTTTAGTGAAATTTGACAGCTTGTTGACAGCTGTCATTAAGTCGAAATTTATTCTTGACTTCAGATTCGTGATCAGCGACCCAAAAAAAATCAAAAAAATTCCTCTATAAGAGTTTATGGGGGTTATACGAGGATGGAGAAAAATTGATGCGGTAGAAATTTTTTTTTGCCAAATTTGGTTTCCGGCATCAAAATACACAGAAATGATGGGTCTGATCGCAGACAGAACTTTTTTTGTAGACCTGTGTTATTAATCATTCAGTTGTTTATGGTTTCTACTTTAGGGATAATATTTTTAACATCAAATCATACAAGATAAATCTCTTCAACACTTCAATAAATCCTCTTTTCCGTGCCAGTTAGCCTTAAGGCCAAACGACTTAAAACGAATAAATTCTAAACCAGTGTTTCTACAAAAGCGTGTGCCATAAAATTTTCAAATTGTGCCACGGCAAAAATTACTAGTATCATTTTTATTTTAACGCCATTGTCAGAGTCTTCTAAAATTATTAAAGATCTGCTTCCTATTTCTCTTAGCATTTATTTGTTTATGTAAATATCTACTTGGTAAATAGTTACTTAGTTAGTTGCAAAAATATGGAAATGTGGCAAAAGAAATAAAAATAAAATATTACCGGCGCTGACAACGTTAATATGCCGCTTGTGCTTTTTTATGCATACAGCACATTTTTCTCCTCTTATACACACACACATATTCACATATTAATACATCTGGGGCATGCCCTACATTTTAAATGATAAATTAACCCATAAACGGGATTTTCTGATGGAAATAAAAGCGCTTACAAATTACTTTCGGCTCTCTATAAAAATATCGCGCTTATAGGGTCTTTTATTATTTCCCACACGCTATTTTTAAAACGGCTGCGCGATGCTATCGGTGTTAATGGCGAGGTATATTTTTATTTTATTCGGTCAGCCCATTACGTTATTATTATTGTATAAATACCGGGATGTAGAAGTCAAGTCGATCCCATTTATCGCTCAAATTAGTTTGTCATTGTATTTTGCGGAGTCGTTCATCAAAAGGGTAGATACTGCTATATTTTTTAGCCAACAATCAGATAACTTTTGAATATCATAACATTCGGAATGTGTTGGGTAAAAAAATGTTCCATTGATATATTTTTTACACAATTCTACAAACGTGAGCGTGCGTTTTGTTGTGCGATACATGTTATTTGTTATAAACATATCATTAAAAAAATGATGTTATATTTGGAAAGTTCACTTACCCATTCAAGTAAAACCAGATTTCATCAGAAAAAACGAATTTATTAGAACACTCTTCATCGCAAGTTTCAACATGTGAAGTATTGATGTTTCGGTAGGTCGTGATTTAAATCTTGTAGCGGAAACTATTCGAACATATTTTCCCGAGATGAATGTTGAATCTCTGTGTGTGATTACGTGTGATGGCAAATCTAGTACGGTTTTTATTGCGGCTGTGGAGGTAATTTTCATGGTTCCCACATTGTATGCCACTTAATGATTTGATCTCTAATTGTTGTCTTGTTTCTGTTTACCATGCCAGTGTTTATGGTAAACCCACCTTCTTTCCGCATATATTTTTAAATATTGCTGGGGCGGTTGTTGTATTTTGTACTGTTTATGAGGGTGTACCATGTTAACTTTCAGTCAACTCTGACTCTATTAACTCGTTTCGGCCGAAAACGCCACTCCCGGTACATGGCTCTTCAGCGCCTCATAACTAATACTATTTGCGACAGAAAAATTTGACAGGAACATATTTTTAAATTTTAAGACGTGCCCTTTCCGATGGTGTCCATGAAATTCCTCCAAAAAATTATTGATTATGAAAAAAAAAGCCGTTTAAAAAAATAAACAAGTTTTTTTTGCACATTTTTTTTAAATAAAATTTTCAAGGGGTTTCGGAATTTTTTAAGCAATTTTTTAAATTTTGCAAAAATCGACAATGCAAAATCCAAAAAATTTATCAAAAAATTTTGAAAAAATTCTAGTGCATGAGTGATTTTAAGAACTTTTTATCCTTAACAATTTATAGTAAAAATGCATTGTTTTCGAGAAAAAATTCTTGAATTTTTACGCAAAAATTTTGCAGTTCAGGCGCCATTTTCAACGCATAAAGGAAAAAAAATCGATCTTCAAACCACGTATACTCAGAGTTCAAACATTTATTCCACCGGTTAGTGAGGTTCTAGGTCCATTGCAGACCGGAAACCCCTTGAAAATTTGATTAAAAAAAAAGTGCAAAAAAATCGTGTTTTTTTTAAACTGCTTTTTTTTCATAATTAATAATTTTTTTGGAGGAATTTCATGGACACCATCGGAAAGGGCACGTCTTAAACTTCAGAAATATGTCCCTGTCAATTTTTTCTGTCGCAAATAGTATCAGTTATGAGGTGCTGAAGAGCGATGTACCGGGAATGGCGTTTTCGGCCGAAACGGGTTAATCGATTCGTATTAATCCACTCCTATTAATCAACTCCTAATGCTTTTGCCCAAGGACTTTCCAATCCGTCAAAGTTTAAGAGTTTTAAGCGTCTTATTGCAGAATTTTTAATCTAAATCTAGACTAGTCTATCATGAAAATATAAAAACTGGCGATGAAATTCTTATTATCTGCATGGAAGTGTACAAGATCGACTTTTTTTCGACGAGAATGATCAAAAATAACCTGTTCAGGCTCTTCGAAATTTTATAAATGTGATCGGATTCATTAAATTCCGATTGATGTCGTTACGTCAGATCTGTATATTTGCGGGGGGTTTTGTATTTCATATTTCATATCTTCCCGGCTTCAAATATAAGAGAGAGAGATAGAGAGCGAGATCGTCTCGTTCCATTTCCCGTAAGCAAACAAGTGCGCTGCATCAAGAGCGTGCAATATTCACGATACGTTGTCTTCGAGAATGTTCCGGGACATCCCGGAATGCGACACTTCCACTAAATATATAAAGTCGTTTGTCACTGGAACAGAGTTCCCAGTCGACGCGGAATCATAAACAGGGAAATTTACAAGACATCACCTGCGAGGGTAAGTTCTCCTCGCCGACGGGACGTGTTCGACGTAATTCCGACGAGATGTAAACTGATTAATTTTGTCTGACGAGGACACAACGTCTGAATTTAATTCAAACTCCTCCTTTTACATTTTCTTTTCGGGTCGATAATTACTGATTTGAAAAAAACCTCAACACCTAGTATTAGTTAAGCAGTTTATTTGAAATTTTCACAGAAGATATATATACTTCAATATGACTAGGGTCCCTAAAAGTGTGCCAATACGCAGGGTCGGACTCGCAGTTCGTCATGTCATTGCCGGAAGGACATATGAGGGGCCAAAAATGCAGTAAAAATGTGTTAATAATGTACATATACTTATCGTTTGTGTCATTCAGAAACACCGACTATCTTCAGTGCTTCAGTGTACGTTGCTACAACCAATAGTCTTTCTGCATTTCTCATTAAAAACGTCTAAAGTGAGTATTGTACTACGTTCCACAAAAGGCTACATGCGTAAAACATTATGCACAAATGAAACCAAAATTCCCTTTTTCTAACAGTACCAGTGATATTTTGTTCATAGGTAATCGAATCTAAATGTCTTCCACACTCTCGGCCTCTACGAAATATACAGTGTGGAACAGCCAAATGGAATAAATTCAGTAGTTCCATTATTATGCATTTTTAGAAAATACTGAGACACGTCAATTTCTAATTCTAAAATGACATCTTGCGACGTAAAAATGTCATCCCTAAATTCAACCCCCTTCAGGTGACAACCCCTAAATTTTCAAATTGGAAGTAGGGGCTTGTGATACTTCATTTGAAAGGTCTTTTCATTCTCTATTCAAAACTGTTATGGTTTTAAATTTTATTGCAGAAATTAACAAGAAAAAAAGTTTCTCCAGTGTAGGAAACATTAAAATAAAAAACAAATCATTATTAATGCAGCAGATGTTCAAAATGCATGTCTCCAGCACCTTGGCAGCATCCTAGACGTATATAGAAATGTATTCTAACGTTAGTTAACATCTGCGGGGTAATTGCAAGAGTTATTCTTCTTCTCAAGTCAGTTAAATCGTCGGGTTTGGTTTTGTAGACCATACTTTTTACATATCCCCATAGGAAGAAGTCTAACGGCGTGAGATCAGGTGATCGTGCAGGCCATTCTACAGAACCACGTCTCCATATCCAGCGGTTTGGAAAGATTGTGTCTAGATATTTTCCAGACATTGCCTTCGTAATGTGGTGATGCACCATCCTGCTGGAACCACATTGCATTACCTGGAAGTTGTGGGTTTCCTTCAGCTGGATACAAGTTTGCCATCGCCGGTACAACATTATTTTGGAGCAGCGCTAAATAAGTTTCTCCATTCAATTTGCCGTCAATGAAGAAGGGACCAATGATATTTTCTCCAATTATTCCTGCCCAAACATTAACTTTCTCAGGGTTTTGCGTGTGTAGTTCCCTCATCCTGTGAGGATTTTCTCTCGACCAGTAACGACAGTTTTGTCGATTAATATGGCCGTGAAGTGTAAATGTAGATTCATCCGAAAATAAAACATTTCAATTTGTAAAGTATTGTCATCTATCATTTGCATCATTTGTTCACAAAAGATTGGTCTATCAAAATCGACTTCCGCGAACCCATTGGTTGGTACCAGTTTATATGGATGCATCTGATTTTCTGTCAATACGCGGAGAATCGAGGAATGGCTAATATTTAATGCTGAAGCTGTTTGACGACTCGACGTATGTGGATTTTTCTTCAAGCATAAGCATTACATCTAAAATTGTCAAGCAAAAAATTGTACGTATTTATTAGTAAGTTTTTATCTTATAGTAGGGAATGTCGGAAATTACAGACATTTATTTTTTGTCATTATTAACATTTCAGAACCTAAAATTGACATGTTGTACTTATAAAAGTTCTAGTTTAATGTAACGAATTTCCTACGCTGGAGAAACTTATCTTTTTTTCTTGTTAATTTCTGCAATAATATTTAAAACCATAGCAGTTTTGAATAGAGAATGAAAATACCTTTCAAATGAAATATCACAAGCCCCTACTTCCAATTTGAAAATTTAGGGGTTGTAGCTGTCATCTGAACGGGGTTGAATTTAGGGATGACATTTTTACGTCTCAAGATATCATTTTAGAATTATTCATTCCATTTGGCTGTTTCACACTGTATATCGACGATTACAAGGAATACATAAAATATGTGATCCGTCAATTGTAAAGTCGTCGAAATTTTCATTCTTTTTCAGGCTATTCACAAATGGTAACGATTGTGCCATAATTGTAAAAATCCACACAAAATCACATAATATGTAAATACTACTACACGAACTCACGAGTTAGTCACTCACGACACGTAAAATTATTTTAAACTCGGCGTTCTACCGTCGATCCGCTCGCATCGACATCAGGTAGAGTTTTTAACTCTGCATTTGTCGACACCGGAATATTCGGCCGATGTATGGAGTACGCATAGACGGGCAAGAATATCGCCTATTTATAATTTTTACCCAGAAGGTTTTTTTGCTTTCTTTTCCTCTTTTTTCGTGTCCTTCGGCGCCCGTTTTTTAATGACCTATTTTTTTCTTTTCGCCCTGCAGCAAATTCCTCTCAGTGACGTTTCTTTTTCGCACTAAAAAATTATTAAGTTATTATAAAAATCTTTTTAAAACGTTTGGAGCGAGCGAGGCGCGCGTGTTCGTTATTTTTTTGTCTTTTTTTTTGTTGTCTTTTTTTTTGCCATTTAAAAACTTGGTCCTTTTTTTTTCGTTCAAAGTAGGTACTTTAAGTGAAACCTTCTTTTTAAATTTTGTTGAATGCCTTTTAAATAAAGGGATAGGATGAATTCTTGTGATTGGTTTGGCGATCGGATCAAGAGGTGTTTTTCCATGAAATGCCCCCGACCTGTTTCCTTCATGAGTAGAGGAAAATACAGATGGACAGTGAGGGATGCACCGCGGTAGACCTAAAATTAATGAAAATGTCAACAAGCGTATTTTGTCGGCACTAGAAAATCTTGTGGCAAGTGGATTGTTTGAAAGCTTCGTTTTTTAAAATCCTCCCTGGCCTCCTTGTCTTGATTCTTCTTTTTTTTTTCTGACGTTTTTTGAACGGGTTTCCTATGGAGGGGTTTGTGAGAATTGGGGGGGTTGTCTAATTTTTTCATTCTTTTCCTGTTCCGGTTTTCCTGATATTGAATAGCCTCGTTGTTCCGTGTCCCCCATTTGCTTGCTGTCGCGGTTTTTCACCCTTTCCCGGTGTAGGAAGAAGAGGGTGATGCCCCTGATCCCTTCTTCTCCACTTTCTTTTTATAAGGTTTTTGAACAGTTTACTAATCCTCCGTGAGTACGATCAGGGTTCAACACCTGCTTGTTACAAATGAACAATGTATTGCCCGATTCGGTCATTGTTTAGCAGTCAACGGAGAAATTTGAGATTTATTGTGATTTTCTAAAAATCCGTATACTTTCTATGAAATTTTTCATAAACTTTATGTATTGTTGTCCACCCTTAATATAAGAACTTTGATTTTGGACAGGGTTCCGAAACTTGAAAAAGTTTCCTTTAAAAAATCTTTTACTCGGGGGAACCCTGTTTAATTTTTTGACAAAATAGTTCCAAATAATTGCCTGTCTCGGGAATTTTCAATAATATTGTTCATTTAGCTAATAATAATTTATGCGTCACTTTATGGACGCACTTATAGTGCCGACGCGGTATGGCACACTTTCCGAATCCTAAATATAACAAAGAAATGATTTTCTTTTGACGAGATTCTTTTATTTGTTTATTTTATCTTTTCTTGGTATTTGTTTTCATATTCATGTAAAAAAAGTCCATGTTTTTAATGAAACATAAATTCTTGTCAGTTCTGCTTTTACATTTCTTTATTAAACATTATTTACGACGCCTAGAATTCGACGAGGTCAAAACTGTCGCCAATTAAGAGATTTTGAATGGATTTTCGCTTAGGGAAATTGCCAATCGCGTAGACTGTAATTAAATACCATCTCTTTGCAAAATGTTTATACAAAATTCGACGTCTTTAATAGCTATTAAATAATGAGGGTTTATGTTCGACATGACTGCTACGTGTATTTTCTCGTTCACGGTTTGACGAGTTTTTTTTAATAGTACGTTGTAAATTTTCACCGTGAAATAAGTTATATGAAATACAAATAAATTCAAAGGATCTGAAATTTTGAATTAGTTTAATTCCGCCTTTAATTTGTTGTTTGTTGTTTTATTTTGTCTAAGCCTTTTTACAATTATATTTTTAATTACAAGCATAACGAAAAGTAATTAATTAGTTTCTATGAGTACATGCATTTCGTAAGTACCAACTAAAGCTTCAACAAACGGAAACTTTAACATCGAGCTAGAGATGCTATTTACTCGAGAAACGTTTGTTTTAACTTAATAGTGGAAAGCAAAAAGAGTGGCACTTGAAAATTATGGCTTTATTTTTACGTGAAATAAACTTTACCGTGAATGGCGTTTACAGCGAACAATCCGATTTTTATGTTCTAAATAAAGTCGGAGTCTAGCACTAAAAAAAAAAACATTTATTGGACCATCCACGGGACATTTGCTCCGTGCCTTTGATGCTCCGGTTAATTCTTTGTTTCATTTCCCTCCGGGTCTGCGAGCAATTTTGCCTCGGCATCCCTCCTTATCGTCTCATTTCTTTCGAGGGTTCTTTCATGTATCAAATTATATACAGGGGTTGGCCCATATCGACTTAGGCACAGCAAATATTACCAGATAAATAAAATTCTAGTTGAAGTTCATATAAATGACCTCCTCGCTCACCACACCCCAGTCCATTTGACATTTTTCTTGGGGAGACCTAAAAAAGTAAAGTTGAGGTTTTCATAGGAAATCGTGTTTTTTTTTTCTGAGATATTCAATTTGTTCTATACTTTTTTACACACTATTTTAACATATTATTTTCCTGTTTGTGAATATTTTGTACTAGAGTCGCCTTCGCAAAAGAAAAAAATTGAAAACTGCGGATCCATTATACACTTATCTCTTTTCTATTGTGTAGACGTATACAGTTGTTCGAAAAAAAAAAAAAAACAAAGGGTCCCGTTTTCATCCATAAAAAACGCTTTATTCAGGAAACTATTTGCTATTTCTTCAACCATCACAATAGAGCTTTCGGAAAGTCCCAGGCGATATGAATTATGTCTTGTGAGGCAAAGTTCCATAATGCTTTAATGGAAGTTTATACAAGCTTTTATACTATTACTTAGAGCATTTTACTCTAGATAAAAGCCGGAACATCATCACGGTTAGTGTTTACTCTCTCTGGTTCAACTTTTGCATGGTGTACCTATTTAATCTAAAAAAAATAATATATATACATTTCCTTCAGTCAACGACAGCACTGAGTTTTAATATCGAAAATACATTTTGCAAATGGCAATATTATTTGAGCATACATTTTCTCATTTATGACTTGTTTCAACTATTGTTTTTGAGCAAAGACAATTTCCAAGCAAATTCAAGACATTAATTGGATGACATACAGATATGGCATTTGTTTGGCATTGTTTGTGCCGGTGATATCAATCCAACTGTCTACTGTTTGCTACATTTAGAATTAATTTTAAATTATTTATGTCTATCCTATGGTTGTTGTCAAAATCATGTTGGGAAACATTAGATTTTTCCGTTCTGCCATATTTCAAATGAGCCATGTGTTCTTTAAATCTAGTCAAAATAGATCTTTTTGTTTATCCAATATACTTTTGATCACAGTCTTTACAACTTATTTACTACAACTATTACAACTTATACGGTTTCTTTCCTATATACATCAAATTTTAACTTATTTTCATTATTTCTATTTCTATTTCTCATGTTCATTGTGTTCCATTTCATATGTAATTTTTATGGTGGGGAAACGGTTATTTAACCCTTTAACTCCACAATGGACATTTTTATGACCCCTACTTTCGGCTTATTGTATCTTATTTTCGACTTGGAAAAACATCGTGATACAATGAATTTTATAGTTTGAAGGACGCTCTTTCCGATGGTGACCATAAAAAAAAAAATAAAAAAACCGTAAACATTAAAAAATTGCATTTTTATACAAAAAAACATGATTTTTTAGTGAATTTTTTTAAACTCAAATTGTGCAATCAACTTTAAATCCTTACATATTGCGTCCTCGATGTCTGATCTTAAAATATCACTGGTTGCGATATTATTTATTGACCCATCAAATCCAAAATGGCGGCCGAAACAAAAATTTGTTTCTGAAATTTTCAGGAATTTTTTTCTCGCAAACCATTAACGTTACAGAGAAAATGATAAGAATAAAAAATATTTAGAACTGACCAAAGAATACGTTAATTTTTTACGTTTATATACGAATACGTTTTTCAGAATTTTTTTGTGACATTTTTTTGAATTTTTCAAAAATTGGAAAATCAAAAAAATTTAAAATGTCAAAAAAAAATCTGAGAAAATTCTAGCGTATTCTTTGATTTCGATTTTTTAAGTACATTGTATTCTTATCATTTTTCCCGTAAGGTCGATGGTTTGTGAAATACAATTTTTTTAAAACTAAGATACAATATTTAGTGTATGAAAAGAATCTGCTCTTAGCAATAAGCCAATGATTTTTTTAATTTTCTATCCTAGGAAATAAATATTGTAGAATGCCTGAAAGTCGGAGAATTTAAATTTTGCGTAAAATTTAGAACGTAATTGAGGGGCGTGCTGGCCGAAGCCGACCCTGTCGTCAACGTCAGGAAATCAATTTTTCCGACGTGCAGTTATGAGGTCTAAATAGGAGACCTGCACGAAATACAATACACACATATATCAGCGTTCTGCGCCGTTTGGCTAAGCCGTAAAATTTTCATTGATATATACCTCGCGATTCCGAACAAATCTATCTAATATCTTATTTCCGGGGTCCTTTTGTGGCGCAGTCGCCGGTGATCAGGACAAAAGTCGGGACGATTTATCAAACAAAGTCCACTCGTATATCTTCTTTTTCAGTTTCATTGCCGGAGAACTTTTCGAATTTGTAACTTCGGAATTTAATGCTGCATAAGATAAACCCTCTCTCGGAGCGGCGCAATCAGTATCCGTTAAGTTAAAAGTAGTTCGGGTCGCGAGTAAAAAATAGTTCGGGATTTCGTTATCCGTAATCTTATTGCGATGGGCGAGATAGGTTGCGCGTTTCAGGAGTTACAAGGAAGGTACTCGGACCCGAACTCTCCGATTTCAATGATTTTTATATATGTCTAAAATAGAACATGAAAAAATAAGAGATACGTATTTTTTATGTGCCGAAAAACATTCTAATGGGGTGAAAATAACCCCTAAAGTTAACCCCCAAAAACAGATTTTTTTAAATATCAATATTTATAGATTAATATTCAATTCAATTTTTTTGGATGAAACAAAATGGACATTGTTCATTATAAAAAGTACTATTAATCCGTTATGATTTGATTATTAAATGTTGCAACCCCTATTCTTTAAGGGAGGAAATGTATTTTTTTTTTGTAATTTTTCGATAATAAAATTTCGCAAATTGCTTGAGAAATAATATTTTTGTATACTTGACGTCAAAATAAAGTTTACGTGTTTCGGCATTTTCCTTAAAAATACCCTCAA
This sequence comes from Aromia moschata, assembly GCA_029963805.1. Taxonomy (NCBI): domain Eukaryota; kingdom Metazoa; phylum Arthropoda; class Insecta; order Coleoptera; family Cerambycidae; genus Aromia; species Aromia moschata. The sequence goes on from JAPWTK010000009.1 coordinate 990,688, forward strand.
AAAGAGGTGAACCACCCCTATCACAATTAAATTATTCCAGGCATTAAATTTTCGTGAAAATTGGTATACGGGGGTTTTCGAGGATGCTGATCACATATCTGTAGTCGGATTCTGTGAATTCAATATGGCCGACCAATTTTTTTTCAAAAACCTGAAGTTTTCTTAATGCGACTAAATTTTTATTTATTTATGCAACTAAAATCATTAATAAGCGACTTTTTGCGACTAAAATATTTAATAAGCACGTCCCTAAAACTAATTACGGATATAATTGCCCAGGTCGACAGCTCCAGTCACTCGGGCACGTATAGGGCTTTCTTTTTAGTTTTCGACCGAAGGGTCCCACCGAGTATTCTACATTCGCAATAGTCTTATAAATTTTTTAGATACGTTTCTGTACCGTCAATGCTCACTGGAATACGATTAACCGATCTGCCTACTGCGAACTATGCGCAGTAGGCGATGCGTCTACTTATGATTTTGGTTAGAGAGGTTTTGCTGGTGCTCCTTATGCTGTGATATTTTCACTCGTTTCGTTGGATTTTTTTTAACTAAAATAAAGTCAGCATATAACAACAATTGGTTTTAAAAATAAAGTTAGTTAACCTTTAGATAGGTAACTTTCTGTACATGGACATCAGTCAGGATGACCTTTCAAAATTATTAACGATAGTATTTCATTAAAATATCAACAATACAATACAATACAATGCAATACAATAATAAAAGTAGTAGCATTTTCCTAATGGAAAAAAAAATAGTTACTTATCGTACCGCTGTATTAATTCGCCTATATTTTTAATAAGCTATATTGTAACATTTGTGTGAAAATAAACAAATCGAAATTTACTTTTATTTTTATTAATTTGTTTAAAGAGGTCGTAAGCAATTCATATTCAATTTTATTCTTTTTATAAAAAAGAAAACAAGTTGATCAATCGACATGAAACTTGGTACGTTTATTATATAAAATTAATAAAATACAAAAAAAAAAATCATGAAATTTTCCGTCCTTACAACGATCGCCATTCTTATTCTTATCAACATTTTTCAATTACCCTACGTCACGTCACGTAATAAAAATCTATTTTTTCGGCAATATCAACTTTGGAAGAATTATATAGGTCAAAAATTATCTGGACAAAGCTGTCAACGCGGTTCAAAAAACGCTATTTTACTAGCCACTGTAAAATGTCTATTGATTAATCTGTTTCCTTTTTATAAAAATAAGAAAAAATAGTCGCCTTACACTATACAACCCTCTTAACAAACATACAAAGTTTCAATGTAGTATATTAATTTTTATTTCTTGATAGATTCTTTTATATTCCTTGATATTTGATATAAGTACCACATTTTAATTATTGATACTATAAGTTTTTATCAAATCAAAATCTCAAAAATTCTTTAATTTTCGTAAACTTTTTTTGCGAAATGGAAATTTTTTCACGTTTTGCATGCCATATTGGACCTGACACATCCTTTTTTTTATCAATTGAGTGGTTAATTTTTAACAAGAAACCTTGGAAATTGAAACAAAAATATTACGAAAATTTCAGGTTTTTGAAAATAATTGGTCGGCCACATTGGATCCGCCATTTTGAATTCAAAGAATCCGACTACAGATTTGTGATCAGCATCCTCGAAAACCCCCGTATATCAATTTTCACGAAAATTTAATGCCTGGAATAATTTAATTGTGCTAATACCCTCTTGGGGGTATTTTTAAGGAAAATTCCGGAACACGTAAACTTTATTTTGACGTCAAATATACAAAAAATATTATTTTTCAAGCAATTTGCGAATTTATTAGCGAAAATTACAATATAAAATACATTTCACTCCCTAAAAAATAGGGGTTGCAACATTTAATAATCAAATCATAACGGATTAATAGTACTTTTTATAAGGAACAATGCCCATTTTGTTTCATCATAAAAATTGATTTCGAGATATTTAAAAAAATGTGTTTTTTGGGGTAAACTTTAGGGGTTATTTTCACCGCCTTAGAATGTTTTTCGGCACATAAAAAAATACGTGTCTCTTATTTTTTCATGTTCTACAACATATACAAAAATCATTGAAATCGGAGAGTTCGGGTCCGAGTACCTTCCTTGTTAGAAAAAATATGTTGTTCGTCTTATAAATTCACTAAACGATGTTCACTCTCTGACTAAAACAGTTTCAGTCATCTCCTGATGATACCATTATGGTTGGTGAAACGCGCGTCGAGTACAAAAAAAAAGTGTTTCGGTGTTAAGGGGGTAACACCACTGTAACAGCCTAAAAAAACGCTTGTTTGACTATTTTTTTTCGGATTTAAGAAAAGGTAGTAAGAAAAAACGCTTTAAGGGTATTATTGGTCATATGTTGAAGTACAAAAAAAAAATGTTTATCAATAAATATTGCAAAATGGCGGCGCTAAAGTTATTCTCCGCAGACATAATGCCGTCGAGGCGCTTCGCGGCACGCAGCAGAACTGATGCAAATGTTGATTTGGAACAAAACACAAAAATCCGCTTAATCTACATGAGGAAAGCTATAGCTGAAACACTAAATCTTTTGGAAAAAATCCGCTTAATCTACATGAGGAAAGCTATAGCTGAAACTGGTACGGAAATTTAAAAATATTGATTGTGTAATTGGCATTTTTTGAAGAAAAAAGTCAATATTTTGACGAAAAAAAGGGGCAATTATTTGTTTATAAAAATTGTTTAAATTAACTTATCGAAAAATCCGTACGTGTTTCACTTCAAAATGTTTTAAAGATGTGGTTAAAATTTCAAACAAAAATGTTGGAGTTATGCTGCGTGCCGTTTTGAAAAATCGTGTTTCGAGAAAAACGCGTTTAAAGTTTTAATTAAAATGAGGACATGAAAAAATGAGAAATCCGACTGTTTAAAATTGTTTACCGTTAACCTGCGATCTCGAGACCATAAAGCTGCCCTTACACGTTTAAATGGTTCTCCTTTTCTCAATGATTTAATGCTGGAGCGTGCCTCTTTTGCGGCATCGACCAAAGAATGCTCGACATATTTGATGCGCGTAGAATCGGCTTCCAATTAGAAACTGTATGACTGCACACCGATATCCATCTCCAGAATTTTCATAATTTGTAAAATGCTCTTCATACCAATCTTCATGCTCTTCATTCTCTTCAGTAGACTAACCAGGGCCTGATGCACGGCGGGGCAACCGGGGCAGGAGCCCCGGGGCCCCCCCACAATGAGGGCCACTACAAACCTTGGATTCAAAAATTTAATAACGATAAAAAAAATTATTTTTAAGAAAGTTATGAGTAATGAAATATATCCAAACAAGGGATATAGTAAGCCTATCAACTGTTCCCCGCTCATCACTCGTCAGAAAGTAATAACGATTTTTAGTGAATTACAAAAAATTGTATGTATCTTATTAGTGGACATTTGTTTTTTAAATGTAAAAATAAAATTATCGATGGATATTTATTGATTGAAAGAGCCTCCACTTTCTTCATTGCCCCGAACCCCGACACCCCTGCGTCCGGCCCTGACACTAAGGTACTTTCATCTCTACACTAACATACTTTCACTTGAAATTTTTTCAAATGGAGTACCTAAATATAGTTTATAACGACATCTAGTAGTGTATTATAGAAGTTAGAAATCAGTAGGTACGACGTTACGTAGTACCTTTTTGAGCAGGTATGTCGTCGCCGGTATGAGTCGTATTAGAGGCGTTCGACGCGCTTTGGGAAAATTTTTTCCCATACGACGACGAATTTTCAAACAAAACATTTTTTTTCATGAATAAAACTTTTTGCCTCATATTTTAGAAGATTCAGTGTGTTTTAAGCCAAAAAACAAAATATCGATTTTATGGAAATATCGATTTTATCGAATTCTACAGGGTTGTTACCCCTTAAGTGGAAAAAGTGTTCAAGTGTCACAAGAAGTATGATAACTTTGTGTAGGTATTTCATTATTATAATGAAGAAAACAGAATTTCTGGAACAGAATTTCTGGAAAAATTATCCAATACTTTATTGTCATTATGAATATGTAAGTAGTTTGTTAAACTCATATTTCGTCAAGGTAACGCTAGAGGTAGAGAGAGAGAGATAGAGATAGGGGGGAGAGGGAGTGTGAGAGAAGTATGAGAGGGTTTGAGAGAGAGGGGGGGAGGAAAGAGGAATAGGGGGGAAGCGGAGAAGAGGGGAGGTAGAGAGATAGAAATATATAGGGAGAGAGAGAGGAATGGAGTGACGGAGGTAAAGAGAGAGACAAAACAAAGTTAGTGGGATCTATAGTTAAATAAAATGGATAACCGAAGTCCATCACTTAATATAATTTCCATGCGTTGAAAATGCCGCGGACTAGGACGCAGTTTATAATAGCGCTAAAATTCCCGTAATATTATTTCAGCGTTCGTCGGTATATACGCGCATATGTACGTTGTATTATCATAACGTTCGGTTAAATAAACACAATTAATTACTACAAATGATCAAACTTCAATCTGCATTCCGATACCGTATCGACGTGTTTTCCGCTCATTTGAATTCAAATGAACCCCGTCTGCTCGCCTAACAGCTTTCTACTGTACGAAAACACGCGGCGTGCAGGAAGCGAAATTAAAATTCTCGGAGGTATGAATTTCCGCGTGTTCCGCTTGTTCCAGAAACGCGTTTACCGCTGGGTGGCGTTGGCCTTTTTTTCGTATTTCAGTTTTTTTTTGTCTCATGTACCTTAAGACTGACAGAAGGGAAAAGGTTCAGAGAGGGTAAAAGTGAAATGCAAATTAAGGGGGAAAATCTACCTGGTTGTTTTTTTTTTCGAATTTTTGGTAATTTTTTTCTGACGAACCATGAAAATACTCAATCGTGTTTTTCTCACATTTAGTCCAATAGGCAGGGAGCTAAAATGATCAAAAAGTGTTCTTGAAACATATAGGGCTAGTTTTGACGGTTCCCTATGTTATTTTTTTGCGTAGAACAAAATGCGCTGAAACCGTTTTTTAAATTAACAATTTGTGAAAAAAAAACGTGTTTTTTTTTCACATTTTCGTTTATATCTCCGTTCCTTGGCATATTTTATATAGCATATGCATTTAAAAAGTTGAATTTCCAAAATTTTAAGCCCAACCCGAAGTCTCCAAGTGCTATTGTTAACTTGCAAGTGACTGCTGAAGTTGAAAAAGTGCTTTATTTTCACTATTTTTTTTTACGTCGAAAGTAGGCGCTATGATGACTAGACTGCTATTTGTAGTATGAAGTTACAAAAAAAATTTCAGCTCGATCCGTTAATAACTTCGAGTAATTAACGATCGAATTTTTTTGCAAGCCTTGATTAACACTGACGCCATTTCTTTGTTTAGTGTACAATATTGACCGGGTTGGGCTAGAAAAATCATAAATCTCTTCAAGTTTGCGAGACTTTTTGAGATTTTGAAAAATATTCATTTGGGCCAGTTTTATAACGTTTCCTACGCGACTACCTTAATTAAGAATTTTAAAACGTTGAACTCTGGCTATCGTTTGAACGAAGATTAAAATATTGCAAATTAAATTTTTGACACGGTTTTGAAGATAAGAGACCGATGGTCATCAGGACTTCTTCTACCTTTTTAGCTCGAGGAAAAAAAGCAGTAACTGTAGATGTTGTGAACCCACCTTCCAGATCTGTGCAGCATCGGTTCAGTAGTTTTTTAGGTATCGTGTCCGCCAGTTTGAAGAATACAGATTTGAGAAAAACGTGGTTAAAGTTTGGTACCTGCATTTTTGAGGATTACTGTATTTGCGATTAATCTGCTGCGGTGCGGTTATTTTGGTTTTGTATATTTTTTATTTCACCGCTCGCAAGTGTAAATGTCAATAGCGTGCATTCTGTCGATGGTAATTTATGTTCGCTCGGTCCGTATATTACTTTATGTCGGTACTCTTGTAGGACATCATGTTATTTCCCCACGGACCTCGTGACACTCGCCAAGCTCGCCACATGACCTGCGCCAGCCTCTCGTGGCATGTACCTAAATATACATGTATATATCGACAAAATAAAATTATACCCAATTCAATTTTCTAATTTTGAGGGGAAATTTTATTTCAATTTCGTTACAGAACCGGGAAAATACCTCTCTTCTGTTTTTCAGAGCGCAGAGCGTTTTTATATAGTGTTAAAATAAACGAAACGAAATGAATGTAGTAGAAATAAACACGGTGTCAATTTGAAAACGAACAACATTTAATATTGCCTAAACTAATGACAATATCAAAATATGGCGAAACACATCAATTTACATATCAAGGGGGACAACTTTTGAGGCATTTGTTGTCGTATTACTTTCAACCCCCTAACCCCCAGGGCACCTACCCCTAAAATTTTAAAAGGCAACCCCTATTTCTTTTGCCATTTTTGAGTTTCTTGTACAATTCTAGATAAGTCCCATATTTCTTTTTTTGTCAAAATGTTTGTCAAAAATTGGTAGTTAACCTCATGAATGTGTGGAATGTATTTAATTTCTGAATTTTTTATTGGAAAATGATGCACTTTTAAAAAAAAATTGTCAAGAATAAAAAAGGTCTTAAAATCACTCAATTAAAATCACTCAAATTTTTTTAAGCAATTTTTTAAATTTTGCAAAAATTGACTATTTGCAAAATACAAAAAGTTGCTCAAAAATTTTGAAAAAGTGCATTCTTTGGGTGATTTTAAGAACTTTTTATTCTTGACAATTTTTGTAAAAGTGCATCATTTTTAAATAAAAAATTCAGAAATTAAATACATTCCACACATTCATGAGGTTAACTACCTGGGGGGGGTTGTATAAGAGGGGGGTGTTAGCGGAAATCTAAAGAGTAACGTTGCCAGAACTAACTGTAACTCTTAACTCTGCATAATAAGTCTTTATAAAAACCCTACATGATATTTACAAAATGCATTGATGTACGATCAATTGCGTATCGTATAATAAAGTTTACTGTTATCTTTTTTCAACATAATACTGTGAAATAATTTTAAACAGTTAATATTGCTTTAAACAGCTGTGAAACAATTTTAAAATATCTAATAGGAATATTATGTTGATATGTCAACAGCGAACGAAAGCAGAACGAACGGTCCAATGGTTCACTCTAAGCTCCACCCACGAATGCACTCTCCTTACCCCGTCCCGGATCTTCGCGGTTGTCGGCGGCCGCGCTCATACCGTCCGTCATTTAATTATTTGAACTTTTTCGTCAATGTGATAAATATCCATTTTTATTTTTATGAATGTATGTAGTGCTTCTACAATACGCTCGTAATAACGCACTTTTCTAATCAGGCACTAAACCAGTATAAAATATAAAATTGTATCTCAAATTTTAAGTCAAACAGCCCCACCGACAAACCGGATGCCTTTCATACGCCTGCGCTAGCGATTGGATCGCGATTGGTTCTCACCTCATGTTTACTCTACTTACAAAGAAGTTAAATTATCAATTGCCCTTCATTCGGCTATGTACGCATTAGGCTGCCGCTTACTGTATGTAACAACATTAAATACTATCGAAACTAGAGTGCACCAACAGTAGCGTTGCCCTTGGCTGCAGTAGACAAAACCTGAAATTGTACTCATTTCTTTTGTAGCTGCAGCCGTGAACGCTTCATAAGTACAGTCTGTTATTGTTTAAATTATTTCCGTTTATTCGTTAACTCGGAAACAAATGACCACATAAATATTCTGATAACATCAACGAAAGTACAACAACGTACTCTAAAATATCACCAGTCGTGTAATTAAAAAGACAGGATATTTTCTAAAACACACCCCAGTTTCTTTCGCCACGCATCTCGAAAAGGATTACAGAAAAATCTAATTTGAAAACAGCTCGTCTGGAAACTGGAAACAAGTCGAACAGCTCATGAAACCTTCTAAACATTCCCTATTCAACCATCTTTCTATCACCAACAATAACCGAGGTACTAATGTAATCATAACTAATTTGGGACATACTTAGTATGTGTAGTATACTTTTAATATTTCAGTACTTTAATATTGCAGCTACGTACAACTGTGAGCAGCATCCTACTGGTACTTCGCTATATGTTTTCCTTTTCCCCCTTCGGTGGTTGTTTATGTATAATAACCACACGTGACAACATTTACTAAGCACTCGTTTAAAAAGGAACGGCCGCCAAGCCGGTACACTCGCATTAACGATCGCGCCTCAGCTGCGAAGCTTGTATTAGCGCATGGGGTAGTATTCCGTGTGGCTGAACTAATTGCGTATAAATAAGTCTTAGGTAGACTTTAATACGCGTCGTCGACTCTAGATTCCTTAATGAATTTAGTTCGGAGCCGTTTCATTACGTTTCACTTAAAACAAAGCCAATTTCTGCATTTTTTAATTGGAGAAGTCGCTGATTACATTTTTCGATCTTCGGAGGACTTTTGATTCGGATTTATCTTCGTTTTGAGCTTCGTCTTAATAGCTTCTCCTTGTCATTGCCTGAAATACCACGAATAGGACAATTTCGATTAACTTATTTTTATTTAATATAATAATTAGATTAATATTTATTTTAAGAGAAGTACTCGATGATCATCTGATAACTTTGACATTGGAGTCAATAACCTTGAATGACCTTTGCATGCGCCATTTCTATTAGCCTTAACAAAGACTAGTTTTTTTTTCTTTATTGTTTAATTTAATACTGTTAAAATCATATAGAAAAGTAGGTAATATACATATTTCTTTACTAATCCTCTTTTTATTTTCAGGTAAGTTGCAGACTAAATCCCGTTGTATGTAAGTAAGTTCATATTTATTTTAAATATACGCGGTAAATATATTTTATATTTTTTTTTTTTTTTTATCGCAACAGTTTAATCTTGATTATATCTAATTTTTGGTTGGAACCCTTTTGAAGGAAAAAGTTAGGTTTTTCATCGAATAAGTGCCATTTTTGGGAAAATTTCGAAAGGCAAAATGGCGGCCATAAAATGGCGACTATAATTAGAAATTAAAAAAAAATAGTTCAGTACCTAGCTTAAAATCACCTATACATGGAAAATACCCCGATCTAATAGTAAACTATGAGTTTGGACATGCTGAATCCGAATTTCATATTCTTAAAGTCCAAAAGTGGTAGGATGTATCATTAGTATCAGCCATTTTTGACCATTTTTTTGGATATTATGGTTATCATTATCAAAAAATGGCCTGTTTTAATTGCCCTAATTTTTTTTAGACTTCATAATCCAATAACACAAAGTCAGTACGTCAAAAAACATAAAAGTAGCTACTTCTAGACAAAAATCCTTTTTCCAAAGATATGGTCTAAAAAACAAAAAAAATGGTCAAAACGGCTGATACTAATACTCCTACTACTTTTGGACTGTAAGAATATGAAATTCGGATTCAGCATGTCCGAAATCATAAAGTTTACTATTATCGGGATATTTTCTATGTATAATTTGATTTTAAGCTAGGTACTGAACTATTTTTTTTTAAATTTTTAATTATAATCGCCATTTTTGTGCCCGCCATTTTGAATTTCAAAATTTTCCCAAAAATGGCCATCGTTTATTCGAAATCTCTTGAGTATACGAACATTTCGAGACCTTAAACGTATTTTTTCCTTGCTTTACTTTTTGGAGAGAACGGTGTCCCGGTTGATATGGAACGTACCATAAATAAAGCTGCCATGATTTTTCCATGATCTACAAGCTTCTGAGTTATTGACATTAAAGCATCAAAGGAAGCCCTGAACAACAGTATACCTTATAAACGATTTTTTTTCAACAAATAATTTTTGAAGTGGAGAATAAAAAAATTCCAATACAATGCGTAATTAAATAAGATTTATATCTCTGTTACGTAGATTAACAGAGATATATACTCTGTTACGTAAATTAATCTTTCTGTTGACAATATATTTTGGTTCGTTTTAACAACAAATGACCGGACATTTAATTGCGACAGAACCGTACATCACGGTGTCCGAAATCTAGCGGTTCGAAATCTAGCGGCGATAAAATATGGACAATTCGACGCCACACAATACGCTCTCCGCCGTGGGGGGAAATAATTCGTTTAATTTGTTGCTATTTTCACATCAAATTCCGTAAACTCACGCATAAACTATCCGGACAGCGTCGAAGTTCATGCCCGAACCCACACTGGCCATAGGGTAAAGTGGGACAGAGTACGCACTAGGCGGAAGGTCTACCGGCGCCAGAGGATAAAATTTACATTTTTAGCTTACTTTCAATAGAACATACTGTATTTAATATATCGTTCGCTTTATTTTTTCAAACTCTTTCTAAGTTTGCCTACGTGATAAATAACTGTACATATTATATATAAAGAATGTTAGTATGTATATACGAGGAGTGGCTATTAAGTAACCGAACTGCTGTCATAACACTTTTTATTCGTTACCAATGACAGGAGCAACTTTTTCGCCTTCGATGTACTCCCCTTGGCTATATCTACACCGCTCTATTCGACTTTTCCATTGTTGAAAGCAGTGCTGGAAGTCCGCTTCTGTCAGCTGGTTCAGAACCTCCGTCGCTTTTGCATTAACCGCTTCCACACTTTCGAATCTTGTCATCACGAGTAATCACCGTGTCTAACAAGTCTGGATCTGTGTCGATGTCTAGAATGTCAACGCAAATGTTCATTCTTGATTCCTTTTGCTCGGGAGTGAGGAGTTTTGGCACGAGGAGTTTATCAACTTTAAACTTTAAAATTTTTTTAGCGGGAGCGATTCTCACGAATATCCTTAAATTCGCAAATTTTTAACTTTTTTTCAGTTAATATTATCGCTTCAAAAAATTTGTTATCAATCGCCCCCGATTGTGTCTTATAGAGAATGTTTTGCAGTTTCCAAAACCCTACCTCTATTTTTTGTACGATCATTAGTTCCCGAGTAATTGATTATCAAAGTTGAAAAGTACTTTGATCGACGATTACTCCGGGGCAAATCATCGTCCGGAGCTCGTTAAGAGGTCAAATTAAAACTTATTAAATTGTCTAAAAGAGCTTTATGGTCGGTCGCATGATGAAAAACATGAAGTCCACAGACCATTTTAAAGACGAGCAAAAATTTGGAAAAAAATGTTTTGTTGCTTTTCGGATGATTACGTGAGAACTGCTCCCGCTAAAAAAATTCCAAAAAAAAAGTCCAGATCTGAAAACTACAATTTCTTTTTTTTATTTTCTGTACGACCATTTTTTCTCGAGTTATCCCTTGTTGAAAATCAGCCAAAACATGGATTTTTTTAATATCCTTTAATTTTTGTTACTAGTGTACAAACAAAAATGTAACGTGCCATACAAAATAACGAAGTAAGTGCTCAGATTTGCTGTACCCGGAAGTGACACAGGGTGGCTAGTATTTTAAATAATACTTTAAGAATACTTTACGAACATAGAAATTCTGAATTTTGAATGCACATTCGTTTAATTCGGTTCCGTTTAAAGACCTTTCTTAATTATTCGTGAATATTATTTTTGACTTGCATACTTCGCGATGCAAACGTGATGAAAAACTTGATGGAAAAGACATGGATTTCGCGATGCAAAGGATAGGTAGTATTTACAATTTTAGGTTTCGTGTTCTGTTATCAAACGCGACCCAGTGCCGCCGGCGCCATTTTTGTGCGCTCCATTCGCAGAAATTGGTATTTTTGTAGCTGCGATTTTTCGAATTCGAACAGTATTGTATCTTTTAATATCTAAATCGAGATCTAAAATGCATTTTTAAATGGGCTTGGAAAATGAAATGCCGCCAACATACCGAAAACTATTGCATGTTTCCAGCTTGTTATAGGAAATGGCTTCTAGTGGAATGTAAAATAGTCATGTATACTAGTATCGTGTTTGTATTAAGGTCGAAACAATTTTTGGGAATATATGGATATTTGTTTGCATTTTATGGACAGAACTATGTGTACACGTTTCGTAAGATAAAAAAAAATGCCGTGAAATCGATCTCGATTGTCTTGAATTATTATTAAAACACAGTTCTGCATGAAAGTCCTCCCCCGCCAAACTAATGTGTTATTTCGATCATTTCTACCAATGTAACCCTTACACTGACCTATAAATTGTCGTATCACTCACGTAGCAAAATCTAGGGAACTTTCAACAACATATTTGGGCCTTTCCTATAAACCTACCAAGTAGCGACTACTTATTGACTTTGAAGACAGTTTTATTGTTTAAGGGGTAACGCCATTCTAGAGGCCAAAAAAGAGGCTCATTTTTGATAATTAATTGTGGGAGTTTGGTGAAATGGATTGAAATTGTTTTAAACAATTTATTAAGCATGTATTGAACTATGAAAAACATTTTTTTTATTGACATTTGGATACAAAATGGCGGCTATATAACAATTCTCCGAAATCTCGTTTTAAAGAAAGGCCTTGGCGGGCGAAAAGATTCCTCCGAAACTATGAGGCCTGGCAAAAACGAAAAATTTTTATAATCTACATACAATAAACTAGCAAAGTACGTAGGAATTTATTTTTATATCGATTTTTTGTAAAAATGGTGCTCTTTTGAAAAAAACAAATCGATTTTTCGACCCAAAAAATACACCTTAGTTATAAAATTGTTTCAATAACAAAACTAGCTATGTAATTTTAACATTAAAATTTCTATTATTTACTCTTATGTTTTCAAAAAAAATTGATTTCAATGAAAAACGCGTTTAAAGTTTTACGTGCACTAAAATTCTTAAAGTTTTACAGCAGTACTGACTCATATGATACACGTTTATTATATAATTACGCACTCTAGTGGACTCCTGAGGGACTCTGGAACACCTTTTGAAAAGTGAAAGTAGTAGTAAAAGCGAGCGTGCCGCCTGGACCTTACCGCAGCGCCCAACGCACGCTCAGAGACGCTGCGGCAAAATCAAAAACTAACCCATTTAATTTTTTTTTCACCATAACACCAATAGGATATAATTTATAAGGGCCTAAAGCGTTGTTTAAGCCAAAAAAATAAAAAACGATTTTTTGAAAATTCTAGAGTGGCGTTACCCCTTATTGGAAACGAATATCTGTGATGCGGTCTGTGAAAAGGTACCAGATGTCGGAAAAACCGTTTTCGGGTGGGGTCAGATTTCGATAGAGCATAAATTTCGCTTCATTTAAAAAAAATGAAGTCTCTAGCGTAATATAGCTCGAACTGGAAGCAGGTAAAGTTTCAATATGTAAAATCGTAATTTTGAGAAAAAATTGATATATCGTCTTCTATTGCCCCCATCCGGCTGAAATTTTGGTATGATGTCCTGCCAATATGTACCTACAGATCCTGCAGGCATGTGCATATATATTGTTATGGATATACATATATCTATTGTATCGCTTGTATGGGCGATATATTTTTCGACTTGAAACTGCGTTTTGGGCTGTAGCGCAAAATTCACTTTTCCGACATCTGGTACCTTTTCACAGACCGCATCACAAATGCTGTAAATATGAGAGAAACGTACGAGAACATGCGTATTACTTCAAAGCATAAAATACGAAGGTCATAAATGGAATATCTGTGCCGATATAAAAGTTGTTGCACCACTTACAGGACTGCAGAGTGGCTACACCAAATAGTGTCGTTTTTTATGCGAATGGGTTAGCAGAGCTAGAAACATACAGTATGTCGTTAAAGAATGGCCATTACGTGAAAACATCGTGCCCGGTCTAAAAATGTCCTTAATGAACCCTTCGTAGAGCAGCAGATAATTTATTTACCTCCTCTGCACATAAAACTAGGGCTTATAAAAATGTTGTTAAAGCCTTAAATACAGAAGGAAATGCTTTTCTTTATTTGAGACGGAAATTCGCGCGTATAAATGAGGCAAAGCTTAAAGAAGGAATGTTCGTTGGACCGCAAATACGATAACTTTTTAAAGACGAAAATATTGAAACTACACTTTCGAGAAATAAAAATAGGGCGTGGACAATTTAGGTGCAGTTTCAGACGAACACGGGGAAATATTTCGCCAGCAAATTGCTCAAATGGAGAAGCGGTATAGTGGAAAATCGACCCCAAACATACTTATTAGCGGACTACTGTTTGGCCCAAACCTCAAACGTGAAACCAATCCCGGCGAATACAAGCGAAAAAAGACAACAAAATAATGTATTGATTGTATTATACTTTTTTCGATTCAAAATGTTTTTGTTTTTCTTTTATTTTCGAAAATTCACTATTTTTGCTTATGGTTTGTGTTTCTCATATTTTATATTCTTCTTCCCTTCTCTAAAAACTTATGGGTGGTAAAAACCAAACTCGTTTTTGAATTCAGCACGTTACAGTAGACACAAAAAACTCAAAAAAACATCAGGGCGCGACAAAAAATTTCAAAAGGCAGTACAGTGTTATTACCCTTAGAGCTGTCAAGTTCTGTCTCAGGGCGTTTTTTTCATAACTGTATGTGATTTTATTACAGAAAGTGGCAGAATCGCATATGCGGCTTTCACTAAATCACCATTCCTCATGATCCCTTCCTTATTAACTTTTGCATGGTGGAGCTACTGATTTGATCCCGACCGAATGGGTCACGTCGGCGTCGACAGGTCTTTTGTGCGAGGTTATGGTTTAACGTCTTGATTAAGGCGTTTATTTCCGTTGTCCCCGCCGCCGAACGGCGGACCGACAACGCGTGACTCGATGTCCGGCCGTAATCCCGCATTGTAGGTAGGAATTTCATACTGGACGTTTGATTAAAAATTTTTAATATCGGGTTAACGTAGGGCTTTATCACAAATTGTAAAATTCCTCCGCGAGTTTCGGTCGGTTTATGGCCGGCCGGCTGATTATTATTTTCGGTGATGCGACGTCACGATCTAAGCGTCGGCGCCAGTGGCGTGGCGCCCGAACGGCGTCGTTTTCGGGGCGGATTTGTCGATCACAGGGCAACTTTTGTAATTAAAAAACCATACCCCTTAAAATATATAAAAAGATACTAAAACCCCATAAAAAAATTCTAAAACGTAATATGTGAGGTTGTTTGTTACCATCTCTTTAAAATATCGCCGAATGTACAGGGCGTTCATATACTTATGAGCGTCGGCTAACTTCATTATTTTAGATGGAACACCCTATATTTTTATAAATTTGCAGAAAGGGCACAATTTTGAGTCGAAAACATGCTCCATAACATATACCGAAACTCGGCCGTTCTCAACCAAAATATATCAGTTCTTCGTTCGGAGATATTAGTCCATGTCCCGAAGAATATTTCAAGTGCAATTTTTTCTGGTAGAAGAAAAATAACCAGACTCTTCATAACCAGATTCCAATGCAGACTTTCCCCAGGAATACGGGAAAAATAGTTTTGATGCGATTAAAAGTCGGGAACATTTGTTTATTTAACAATTTAGAAAAATAGCATTTTTTTTGCTTATATATTTGCTTCTAGAGCTCGTAGGCAACTTTTACGGCCATCAACTTTTTCGTCATTAAATTTCCTACAAGATAGGTCATTTTGCAAATCGATTTTTTATTGTTTATTATAAAAAAATTGCCAAATATCGCAAAAAAAAATTTTTATATCGAAAATCTTTAGAGTAACGTAAAACAAAATCTGCTCAAAGAATTTTGATGTTACATTGAGAATTTATAGCTCTCAACTAACAACAAAAAACGCTTTGCGGATTTGCAAAATATTGCTTAGTTTTTTGTAAATTAATTTTTTAAAGTGAAACTTTGAGGTCTTATTGCAAAAAGTACGCCACAATATATCGTAATTTGGCATCGGTGAACGTATTGCAATTAGCAATATGTTCGTTAGGGTCTTGTCTCATTTCATTTTTGGCATGTCATAAAAACAAGGCGTTCCAATCTCTGCAATTATAATACATTCGAAAATACTATACCTATTATTTGCAATGTTTTGTTTGCATATAATAGATTGACTATGTTATGTATCGTATTATTTTGAAGCAAAATAATAGCGTTAAACATAATTGGCTGTCGCGCGGCCGAAAACGTTTCCCCCATTTACAGAGTTAATCACCGCAATTTAGCGGTTTACACTCATATATCAGATTCGCTATACGCATTTTCTTTGTCACTACAGACAATTTTTAACGTATTGGAATGAATTTTACCAGTCGTTTAATTTTTTTTGCATAACATTTAATAACAATTAACGCTTTACATAGTTACATACTACATATTCACGCTACAATAATTGGTACGCCACTATTTAATTTAAATTGCTTGCAAATTTTATTTTGGCTCTGCTAGTGTAATCAGTTTAAGTGTTGCAATTTAATTATAGATGTACTCATAAAAATGTGTTGTTATCTATCAAATTAAATTAGTTTGGATTTTTGTTTACCTTTCTTATAGGATTTGAGGCAAAACAAAACTGGGACTAGTGAGAATCCTTATAATGTTGAAAAGCAAACCGCTGTTTTTACAACCCCCAAAAAAAAAACCCCCCACAGGGGGGGGGAAAAAAAAAAAAATGGTTTCCTCTTTCTTTTTTTTTCCCCCCTTTTCTTTTCTCTGCTCCCCCCCACAATAGTTTTTTTTTACAAATTGTGAAGTCCTTGTAATGTTTGAAATGCATACTTAGACATGACCGCCATTTTTTTTTCCCCCCTTTTTCCCCCGGGGTGGTGGGGTTTTTTTGATTATATAAAATCTATTGACTATGACGTGGGACATGAGAACAATACCTAGCTTACCAAATGTACCTAAGGTAGGTAGGTACTTTTTGTGTTGATATGAGATCATTATATAATGATAATCAAATGATTCTACAGTACTATATACTTGTAAGACAATACGTTCGTTAAATAAGATTAATTGCATTATATTCTAATTAAGGGCGTATGGTGCGTCAGCGGTTCCGATGCAGTCTGCGTGTGTATGAAAGTAAAAAAAATGAGGGATCAGGTTACATAAGTTATTTCCAGCTGCACGTAGACTTCCGGCGTTCAGCAGCTTGACAAGCCCAGTTGATGTAGGAAAACGGGTTGCTATTTATGCTAATATAATGTGGTGACTCTGTCACTAACGGATCTAAGTAATGCACTTAAAACATATTCATGCATTCTCTTATTTTTCTGTACCAAATGAAAAAAGGCATTTCCGATCCTTATCTGATAAAGCTACATTTAGGCAATTTATAGGGATTGTTTTTTGTAACAATTTTATTGGTGAAATTACACATCGTGTAGTATATGGGAATAGGTATACCGGGTGTCCCAGAACTGCTCATTATCTCGAAAATGGTTTGACATTGATAGAAATGTTAGGCAGGACTGTTAGGCTAAATTCATGAGTTCAGAACAGCGACGCGCTCTCAAAATTATTTTGGGTTCTAATAAGCACATCAAGTCAAGGAATTAAAATATCATTACAAGCAAATATCACAGGCAATAACATTTCGTTGTATTAACGTACCAATATTCAAGTAGTCCAGGAGTTGCATGGTTTCCCAATTTTGCATGCATTCCCATGGATCCCTTGGTTGAAAACTGTAGAATTTTATGGTGACGAAATATTGTTTAAATAAATTGTGAAAAATTTGCAATAATTTTATGGTTGAATATGCCTCAACACAAGATACAAATATTGAAAATTAAAAAGTAAAGTTCAACGCATACCTACATGTTGTAAGGAACAAAAATCAATGACTTTTTTTTTCAAATAACTGTAGTAAAGTAAAAGCTATCTAATTATTAGTTTCTTTTATCTACAGTCAATAATAAAGTTCCACTCCACTACTACGAAGAAGTAATAGTTAAAGAAAGTTACTTTGTGTTAAATTTAATTACCAAACTCGCTTCTCTCTTCTAAACTAACTAAAATGAATAGTTCTCGACTTATCTAGAAGAGACGGAAAGCAAACCACGGATGATTTATTTATTTTTTTCCATTTTTTGTTCAATAACAATTTTTCAATCGGGATTATTAATTCTTGTGATATTCCAGAGGCATTCCAATAAAAACTAGGCATCACCTGGAAAAAGTCCAACTCTAAACAAATACCGCTTGGCCTAAACGTCGTAAATAAAATAGAATTCAAATTAAGGAGTGCCACCTTCGCAGATCTGCAATGCATGTGACCGAATTGCATCTCCCGGTCGAGTGTAGGGCATATTACGTTCATCGCGACCTACAAGGCGCAATAAATCGCGAACGGAGACGGAAGCGCTCGGTCCCGGTCCAAATAAGGGGCAGTAACGGACGGCCGGTACGCGGCCATCACAGCGGACCGCTTTTATTAAAATTCGCGCTGATGCGGCGACGACTCGACGACGACCGCTTAAGTCTCCTCCGTCTTACGGAATTAAAAACCAGGGGTGACTGCACAGTGCACACCCCTGGCACTCAAAGAGCACTCTTGAGGTTTGGATTTTTTTTTCGAAAATGAAAAACTTGAAAATCCAATTTAAAGATCTTGTAATAGGTATAGTCATGATGGAGTTTTGAGGTTTTATTACGGTTTTGGTTAAATTGCCTCTGTCTGTTACGCGCACTCACACCATCACTTACACGAGCTTTATGTTTGTTTGTAGCAACATGCTGCAAACAGCTGTTTTTACCTGCCACGTCAGTACATTGTCACACACGGTAAAACGAAGTTCACTGCCATTAAAGGTCAGTTCCGAAATATTGTTATTCAACACTTCACATTCTTACAAATTTATTCGACGTTTCGTGCACACGAATGATGCATCGACTAGCGCAGTTTAACTAATACTAAGGAGTGTAAATTACGTTCTAGTCAACACGTGTTGTAACTTGGTAAGAGTGAGGCGCACACACACAGACGGATTGTATATCCGGTATATCACGGCATTATTTGATTGAACTACGATTGTTGTATACGTATATAGATACGTATACGAGGTGTGGCTATTAAATAACCGAACTGCTGTCATAACACTTTTTATTCGTTACCAATTACAGTAGCAACTTTTTCGCCTTCAATGTACTCCCCTTGGCGATCTATACACCGCTCCATATTGAGACACCCTATATTTCTCCTTCCACTGGTCAATAGTGTACACCAGGTATATAAATTTCCCCCCTTGGTTGGGACTTACTATTGTATTGGGGATGAACACCTGCTTTGACGCAGGTACAGTTAGAATTGCCCCAAGAACGCTCTATTCGACGCGCCTTTCTATTTTTGCATTTTTCACTGAAATGAGCAGTTTCGAGCAGCCAATTTTTGATGAATTTCTTATTCCACTAATATTTCCCACTGTTAAATTGTGAATTAGTGTTAGTGATCTGTAGATACAAACTATTTTCCTACTTTTCTTTCGCTACCTTAACATGCGCGTTTGTATTATAAGCGCAGAGTTAACATTTATTTTCCATAATAAGAAATACAAAAATTTGAATTTCAATGCATGTATAATATTTTACATTCCTTCAAGAAGTAGCCTCCATTTTTTTAAAGTCGAACATACACCTTGTGATAACAAAAATTCACAACACACGAACGTTGAGTATTTCGGGACCGATTCTTGTACCGTTACGCACTCGAAGGTGGCCGACTTCCGACTGAAGTAGAACGGCAGGTATAAAATCTAGGTAGCTGTCGTTTCAGTATTACACGCAGGAAACCCTGCTTCACAAAGCTGTATGAATTAAAACGGAATATAACGATCTTGGTTTTTCGATTTTTGGCCAGGGTTTTCCGATTCTAACCCACTGTGCGGCGTAGCGTTTCCTTAGTTAAATCGCAATCTGCCGAACGGAAGTGGGATAGGAAAACGCCCAGGAAGCGGAGTTATATCAGACGATATGCTAATGAGTCTATAAATATTTATGGCTTCCCTATTAAAAATGTGAGCGTACCGAAACTGTGACGTATAAGGAATGAAGAACAGGACTTCGCGACGCGGGGACGTTTGTCCGTGTCGTTTTAGTTTTTGCATATCAATCGGCTGGTTGCTGTACGTTCTACTCGTAATTGTCGTGGATTTTACTATGCACTCGCAGCGTTTTTTCTTTACACGCTCGTTAAGTGGTATCTTCTTTGATTCATACCGTTTTTGAAATCCTTTGCGTACATATTATGTACAGGGTGAGTCCGTGAGAAATCCCACCCCCTCTTTCACCGTTATTTTTAAAGTTACGAAAACATTTTTTACAGGGATAACTTGCAAAGCTGTGGCAAAAATTTGGCAGCTGTTTAATTAACCCGTTTCCGAGCAAACGTACTCCCGGTACATGCTCTTCGCTTTAACTAACCCGAATTTCACGGCCATTTGAAAAGACGCCCTTTCCGCGGGTGCGTGAAATTCCAAAGAATAAATTATAAAAAAGAGTTAAAAAAAATTGTTCCAAAAAATTTTCAAGGGGTTTCCGGTCTGCAATGGACCTGGAACCTCACTAACCGGTGGAATAAATGTTTGAACTTTAAGTATACGTGGTTTAAAACTCGATTTTTTTCCCTTATCTGTTCAAAATGGCGCCTGAACTGCAAAATTTTTGCGTAAAGATTCAAGAATTTTTTATTGGAAAATGATGCATTTACAAAAAATTGTCAAGAATAAAAAGTTCTTAAAACCATTCAAAGAATTTCAGAGAGTTATTACTTGAGAGAGTATTATTGAGACTTGAATTATTATGCTTAGAACAGTTCTAAGAGTAATAATTCAAGGCATGCACAAGATTTTACGGCACTTTTTTATACAGTGAGGGCCATAAGTAACGGATAAATTCATTATCTACGTAATTTACAATTTATGAGTAAAATCCTGAAACACGTCAATTTTTAATTCTAGAATGACATTTTTTTGAGCATAATTTTATACCTCCCCCTCCAACCCCCTTGGAGAAATAGCTACCCCTTTAAAATGTTTAAATGGAACGAGGGTACGTGTGATAGCTCATTTGAAAGGGTTCGTAATTATCTATTCAGCAATATAAGGTTTTTGAATTCCGTATATTTTTCATCAAGAAAATTAAATTTGATAATTTCAAAATCATTATTATTATGAAATGTATACAATCAAGTGCCTATGTACCAAATATCTGTCAAATCTGCAGATAGGAGAAGATTAAAACTGGAGTTTTAATCTTCTCCTGAAGATGCCAACTTTGTTGGCGAAACGCGCGTCGAGAAAAGTGTAGTAGTTCGGTGTTTCGTGGAACACGTCCAGTTTTTTGTTTCTACGCCGAAGGTTCCAGTACCCACTCCAGGAACAAAATGTTTTAGAAGAATTTCAGCAACGCCTCCATTATTGTCAAGAAGCAACGGGCGCCCAGTTTGAACATTTGATTTAAACTGTTCTTCTGTTCTGTTTCATGTTCTTTTCTTTACTTAGTAATATTAAAAAAGTAATACTTTTCAAATAAAAAAATTATAGAAATAAAAAAATCTTATGTTGCTGGATGGAGAATTAAGAACCCATTCAAATGAGCTATCACACGCACCGTCGTTCCATTTAAAAATTTTAAAGGGATAGCTGTCACTCCAAGGGGGCTGGAGGGGGGAGGTATAAAACTATGCTCAAAAAAATGATTATTTCATTCTAGAATAAAAAATTGACGTGTTTCAGGATTTCACTCATAAATTGTAAATTACGTAGATAATGAATTTATCCGTTACTTATGGACCTCACTTTATTACGATATGTACTATGATAGTAAAAAGATCAATTCTGGCAGTTTCGGAGGGCACTACGCTTCGCTCAAGTCGGAGGAGAACGTATTCGACACCCGGAATGTCAAGAGCTGAACCCGTTAATCTGTTTAATTTCGCCCCTTCGGACCACACTCGTATTGGATTAATCTCTAACCAAATGTACTACTTGGTAGCTCCAGGGTTTCATTGTCTGGATCATATGCTCGGGAATTAATTTACATTCCTGTCCGTATTGATTGTTTGTATCTCGCGGGAACGGGCCGTGCGATCTCTACAACTGGCGGCGGAGGCGGTGGTGTATTATCGGTGTACATGATAGCTTGTCGAATAAATGTTTCCGTTAAGGTCTGTAATGGCGAAAATAGGAATACGGATGGTAATAAAGTCGAATTTCCAACTCCCAAATGGAAGGAGGATTTTCAAACGATGCGCACTGGTCCCGGACGAATGTAACCAATACTCTTGAAAATTCGTATTCCAAAGTGTTTTGGCATCAAGGAATCCAAATTTGTGGTCAAAATTTACAAAAACGAAGATAAAAAATCGCACCTAATTCTTGCATTGTAACTTTTGAGATGCTTTTCGATAACTAATATTTTATAAATTAGAAAATCTGATAACATAATTTTAAGGTTACTTGCAATGCATCTCTTGTATGAATAATAACCATTTTTTTGTGAAAACTAATTATACAAACCTCCGGGAACCTCCTCCGTACGATGACAATAAAAACAAGCATTTGAATTTGAAGCAATACAACCTCTATGTAAAAGTGTTGATTCACTGTTTGGCCCGGAAGCACAAACTATTGGTGGACAATTCTCTGGCTATCAAAAAAGAAAATCAGCATACATTTAATCTTCGACTTGCTAATTCTTGTTTTTTTGGGTCTTGGAGAACTTGGAAGTGTACTATTTCATGCTTTGGCGCTTGGTTTCCGGGTCGTACTCAAACACCCAAGTCTCATCACCACCAGTAACGACACGTTCGATAAAATGGGGATCATTTTCAATCGATTCCAAAAAGTAAAGACACCTTTCTCTCCTGATATCCTTTTGTTCCTGCGAAAGGTTTTTCAGAATCATTTTTGCGCAGATTCTTCTCATCCTCAATTCGTTAGTCAAAGTCTGATCAACAGTGGTATGATTCAAATTTAACTCTTCTCCGATCACTCTTGTCGTCAACTGACGATCTGAATGCTCAAGCTACCGTATTCTATCGACATTTTCATCGGTTCTTGAATATGAAGGCCCTCCGCTCCTCTCTTCCTTCTGAAAATGCCTTAAACAACCCAAAAACCTGGGCTCTTGAAAAAACACTCTCCGTAGGCGTGTTGAAGTTTTGCAAAAGTATCCGCTGCGCTGTGTCCAAGTCTGAAGCAAAGCCTAATAGCACACCGTTGCTCAAAATGAATGTCACTCATTTTTAAATCGCACTAGAAAAAATCGGCTTTAGGAAACAGTCACAAAGAACAAACAAATAACTAACAAGTTGAAACATGTTAACCTACCGCCCTTCCAATCGTCTCCGCAGTGTTGCTAGATCGGGCGCTACGTTGCCAGTCTCATTACTTAATTTACACATCTCGGTCAATACATCTAGCCCCAAGTAATCCCACATTCAAAATTACGTACAAAAAAACTTATGTCACTTGGTTAGTCAGATATAGTAAATATATGGAACTGAAGCAACAAGTCGAGTTACTGTGGTTTTTATAAAATACGTAGGTAAATTTAAATTTGTAGTTGTTTTAAAAAATATAAAAGTCAAACCCTACTTAAAAGACTGTAGATTAAATTAAGCAAACAGGATGAAAAATGAACGACTGAAGTATAATACATACTCGTTTGATCTTATGACATAATAGCGAGGGTTATCGATAACTCTATTCACAATGTATTTTTATTTTACTGGTACATTCGCATAATTGAAAAAAAAAGTATGAGAAAGGCGCAATTAATTGGGAAAAGGTATTAGCCACGCTTTTTGTTAAATAAACTTGCAGACCGTTTACGTTTACATTTGGAATTGACTGTGTTAATCTGAATTTTCTTTTTATTTATTCATCCATTCGTGGGCTTTTTTTCATTTCTTTTGTCGCGTCAGTTATGTCCAATTAAAAGCAGTGGGTTAGGTACCACGCTTTTATTCTATTACTGAGTTGCTGTGACTAAAACCCAGAATTAATGCTAATGGTAACCAAGCCTTGTCTACAATACATATTCTAACATACGGTGTGTCTCATATATATGATATAATATCTCTACGGAGTGAACCAAAAATTGTAATTATCAAAACATATTTTAAGTAAAATTTATTCGATCAATACTCAATAATTTGCATATGATGTATACGTCAGATTTTTTTGATGCTAAATTTGAGTACTGAAGCCGTTTCACTTTTTTCAAATGGAATTGTATTTACTTTTTGTTTGACCATAGTATGTAAATAGCAATTTTTTTTCTAATTACAGATACGGTAGCAACTTTTGCTTTTTTGTTTCTGAACGAACATTAAACTAATATACAAGCCCAGAATCAAATCGTTTGGCCCAATGTTACTTTTTGGTAAGGTTTCTGAAACAAAGACTTCATAGTACGGATGCAACTAGTATCCTTTATTGGCAATTTGTAGAATAAATAATATAATAAATAATATGATAAATAATGTAATAAAGGATAATTGTCGTATCCATAGTATGAAGTCTTTATTTCAGAAATCTCACCAAAAATAACATTGGGCCAAACGATATGCTTTTGGGCCCATATGCAGAAGGATTAGCGAGTTATAAGGTAGATATAGGTAGGAATAATAGGGAGTAGAGGAGTTGCAGAATAATTTATGACAAAATGCTAGCTAATCGCCCACAAGTGGTTTGAAGGTGGCTGATGTATTGGTTTTGATGTATCGCATTCTACATTTTAATAAAATGTTATAACAAGAATACTGTTTACTTCAACTACACTGCTCTCTCTGCCTAGCGCTTGGTGAGGGACCGGCTTATTTTCCCCTACCTCTTCTGTTTCTTTTTGTCTTTTTCAAAACTGCCGATGTTGCCTTTACAAACTGGATAAAAATGCTATGCCAAGACCAATCCTCAACAAAAACACCCCTCCCTTTGGGGTACAGCTAATTCTATGCATCCCCTGGGTAATTTACCCTTAAAGACAGTCCAGTTCGGTTTTATCGAATTATAAAACAAAAATGACCTTATCGATCCGCACTTTAAGTATCGTTTAAAATGGATAATAGTTCTATATTTAAGTGGCTTATTAGATTTATAAATAAGAGCTTGCATGTCTTGTGACATAAAGTGGATTGCCGTATAACATCTAGTAAGCATAAATCAGCGTCATAGGTACAATTGAAACATATAAATAGAAATGGTAATTCCAGTTTTATTTCTGGAAAACTTTTATAGCACACTCTATAAAAAGGTATACATATTATGGCAGGTAATACAAAAGGTATTATTGTACCTACGTAAGTGTACAAGGTATAAATTTTCACCTATAGAACCGTCAGATGTTTATCAAGATAGCACTTTTTGCGCGAGTACTTGATTTTAAGCATATGTAGACTGAGAAAAGTGATTTATTGTAACCGCTAACATTCCTAAGACTGAAGAGATTATATAAGATAAAAAAAAACGCAGAAAAACTGTTACGGATTATACTTAATCAGATAACCAGTTATTTATCGATAAGTTATTTGCTAAAAATTCCTTATTAGGTACTCTTATTAGTAAGACAGGTCGATAAGATTTTAACCCAGAAACCAGAAGATATTTTTCCGAAGGTTTTCCAAATCTCTCAATCGGCTATGATTTTCGAGATATCCTAACCTAAAAGTGCAAAAAAAGCAGTTTTGGGCTATATTTGAGGTTATATAGCATCGCCATTTTTTTTTTCTCAAAAGACTATGAACAATATCTTAAAGTACATACCTTGCCCTTTTAAATGACGTCGAGTTTACTCAAATATCTTTTTTTTTTCGCTGCGATATCGTATTTTGAAATTTTTAAGTTTGTGAAATTCTCTATAATTATTAAAAACCCGCTAAAGACCACGTGTACCTACATCAAACGGTTGATTGGTTTTTGATTAGGAAACACTGAAAATGTTTGAAATTCAGTCAGTTCAGTCAGATTTCCAAAATTTTCCTCGAAAAATTTTGAAAATCTGAAATTGGATTCTGAACGAGCAAGTCTTTTAACATAAGAAAACATTGACCTGTTACTGAAAGATGTTCATAGTTTTTTGAGAGAAAAAAATGCTATGCTACATAACCTCAAATATAGGTCAAAATCGCTTTTTGCACTTTTAGGTTAGGATATCTCGAAAACCAGAGTCAATTAGAGAGATTTGGACCTCGGATTTGATTTCAGCGCATCAAAAACCTTTGGAAGAATATATTCTGGTTTCTGGGTTAAAATCTTGTCGGCCTGTGTAATTAACGAAATGGTAATCGACTTGCAGTTGTTAATATGATCTTTGGCTTTTAGAATCGCGACAATTTTGGAATAAAGTCACTTGAATATGTGTTTTTTTTTTACAAGACTGTTTCGCTTAATCGTACTTATACATGGATATACCCAACTAAGGTCTGTTGTTTAGGTACAGATAGAGGTTATACGACATCGGGGACAGAGATAAAATTGCCTTCATGAGCAACATAAAATTTAACTTTATTTATTATCTTTGAACGAGGTAAATGTTACATAAAACGCAATCTTATAGTACGATAACTTATTTATTTCGAAACTGCTCGCGATCATTTGCTGTATCTCCTAACGATATTGCAAACCGTAAACTAGTTTACAATGACAGTGTAACGATTTAGTGGTGAATAGTAAAATAGTGATTTTTATTTTCTCTCTCGACAATGTTCGGAGACCAGCATCTAAATTGTAGAAACGAAAGACAAAGGAAAAGGGTCATTAAAACAATGACCCTTTTCTTCTTCAACACGTTTCTTCCAGTTCCATCTAGTGAAGATACTAAACAAGGCAGCTTTTAAGTGCTGAAGGCATTCGTAGAAAAAGTGTTGGAACAGCCAAATGGAATAAATTTAGATCTCAGTTATTGTGCATATTTGTAAAAAATCCCAAGACAGGGCAATTATAGATTCTGAAATGACATCCTGCGACGTATAAATGTCATCCCTAAATTCAACCTCTTTCGAGTGACAGTTGCAACCCTCAAAATTTTAAATTGGAAGTAGATGATTGTGATACCTCATTTGAAAGGTCTCTTCATTGTCTATTCAAAAGTGCATCCCTTATAAACGGAACTGAGGTGCTCAGAATGTATTTTTGTTAACAAACGATGCAAATATTAGATAACAGTGTTATCCATCTAGAAAATGTATTCAATTTGGTTACTCCACAATGTACCTATATTAATGAGAAATTTCAAAAGAATTTTTTTATATTATTTATGAAATTACACTAGTAACAAAAATTAGAGGATATTAAAAATTCAAAATTTTTGGGTGAAGTTCAACAAGGGATAACTCGAAGTAAAATGGTCGTACAGAAAATAAAAAAAGGGATTTGTAGCCTCAAGTGCCTAGTTTTCAGATCTGGACTAAATTTTTCAGCGGGAGCGGTTATCACGTAATCATCCTAAAACCAACAAAACATTTTTTTTCCAAATTTTAGATCGTCTTTAAAATGGTCTGCGGACTTCAAAACATTTTTTTCCTCATGCGACCAATAAGCTCTTTTAGACAATTTAATCAGCTTTAATTTGACCTCTTAACGAGCTCCGTACGATGATTTGCCGCGGAGTTTCGTCGATCAAAGCAAAAAAGTCCTTTTCAACTTTGACAATCAATTACTCGGGAACTAATGATCGTACAGAAAATGGAGGTAGGGTTTTGGAAACTGCAAAACATTCTCTATAAGACACAATCGGGGGCGATTGATAAAAAAAATGTTTTTGTCAAAACGATAATGTTGGCTGGAAAAAAGTTAAAAATTTGCGAAAATAAGGGTATTTGGAAAATTTGGTATAACTTTGGATATAGTGGATGAACGAAGGATATCGTCGGTAATTATTTAACCTCAATGTGTCCCCAAAAAACCCTCAAAGTTGCAAAGTGCTGCGATTTTTTTTTCTTAGTGCCCCGAAGGTTTAAATTTATCGTTTTGGCCAAATATCACCGTAACAAGCAATTTTTCGATTTTTATGCATTTTTTCAACTTCAATTTGATTTTTTTGCAGTTTCCAAAACCCTACCTCCATTTTCTGTACGATCATTAGTTCCCGAGTAATTGATTGTCAAAGTTGAAAAGGACTTTTTTGCTTTGATCGACGACTAACCGCGGCAAATCATCGTACGGAGCTCGTTATGAGGTCAAATTAAAGCTGATTAAATTGTCTAAAAGAGCTTTATTGTCGCATGATGAAAAAAAATGTTTTGAGGTCCACAGACCATTTTAAAGACGAGCAAAAATTTGGAAAACTTTGTTGTTTTTTTTGGTTTTCGGATGATTACTTGAGAACCGCTGCCGCTAAAAAAAAGTCCACATTTGAAAACTAGACGCTTGAGGCTACAATTTTCTTTTTTTATTATCTTACCATTTTTCCGTGTCCCTTGTTGAAAATCAAGGATCAGCAATTACTATTGTATATTGATTACATATTTCTTGTAGAAATCCCTATTTTTTTGTCGTTTTTTTATTCTACCATATCATATATTAAACGTAGCGTCGCGTTTCGGGTACATTCATCAGACGATTAGTGAATAGGTATATTAAAGGGAATGCCTAACTAAATACGTCTGGAGAGTTTGAAAGCCATGAGATTTATTCCGACCGCAAATTCTATTTCGTCGGGGATAATAATTTATTTAGGCGGATATTATAAATTCTGTGATCTGCGTCGCAAATATGTACGTTCGGGTAATACCCCGAATTAGTTTTGGAACACACGCCATCGTCAGACAGCGGGAGTTACAGTCAGAGGTGTTTGTTTCGAAGTGTTTTTTTTATGATTTATTAAAATTAGATAAATTGATAAGAATATTTCCATAATTTTTGCACAGTTGATGAAGGCGACAGTGCATGTGTTAATAACAAAACTTTTTTCTACCTTCAAGTTTTGTCTAAATTGAAAATAAGTTATCCAAAAGAAGCAAGTCAGCAGATATCTTAGAGGCCTTTTTGCGCTTCGTGTAATAACAAATTTTTCACAACTATTTCAACTGGCGTATTCATTTCTTGTGTTATTCCAGAGACATTTCAATACAAATTAGGGATCATGGTATGGAAAAAGTCCAACCAAAAAGAGATACCTCTTGGCCTATAACACATAGGTACATGCAAGGATTTTTTTTGAACACTAATAGGTGATTCTGAAGATTTTTGACATGCTGAGCATAATATCATCTCGTCACAATTTTTAGAAAACTGAAAAAAAAGAGTTTTTGTGGCCTATATCGAGTCCTTCATAGCTCGGCAACGAAACGAGATTGGGTAAAATGGATTCGACTATCGTATTCAGTAAATCAAAATGTACAAAAGTCAATAGTGCAAAAATCAAAAGTAATTTCACAAGAATTTCCAAAATCTATGGTCCGGAAACGTACAAATAATTCAAAACGAAATAGGCTAATCCAAAGGATTGTGACCTGCTAAATACGGTGCCGTTACTTGTTTTTCTCCATGAAGTTAGAATTATGTAAAAACATAACCTTAAAATTGATATGAAGCAAGTCTTCTTATTTATTGGCGATAAGTTATATCAATTTTAAGGTTATGTTTTTTCATAAAGAATAATAAAGAATTTTCATAGATAACTTCATAAAGAAAAACAAGTGACGACACCGTGTTTAGCAGGTCAAAATCCTTTGGATTAGCCTATTTAATTTTGATTTCTTTGTACGTTTCCAAAACATAGATTCTGGAAATTCTTGTTAAATCACTTAAATAAAATAACAATTGCGCCATCTATAGTATGTAATGTTTTATTTTTACTATTGATTTTTGTAGGTTCTGATTTATTGAATACGATGCTCAAGTCCATTTTACTCAATCTCGTTTCGTTTCCCCAAGCCTTTTTTTTGCAGTTTTAGGTTAGGATTTCTGAAGATTGTCACGTGGGGTAAATCGGACAACGGTATTGTGCAGCATGTTAAAACCCTTCGGAGTCACCTATAAGGGTTCAAAAAAATATCAAAATAGTGTTTTTTTGTAGGTCTGTGTGTTGAGATCACCCTGTAGGTGTACGGCCGAATATTCAGATTTTTTCGGGCACAGGCTTTGAAACATATTTTTAAACTTTAAGGGCGTAGCGCAAGGACCATAGGCATAACATGTGTTATGCAGTCGCCCTTCCCTCTCCTAAACAGGTACCTGTTTTATTTCGCGTAGGCGAAACTACTGCCCCTACAAGGGACAGTGCGACACAGCTAAAGGAAGACACATGGTTCGGGTAGAGTGCATTGATGCGATTTTTTCATAAAACAAGTAAATTCAAAGTTTTAGGCAGCACGACAAAGTGTACGCTCATCGGAAACGGTTCGTTCAGCATAGAACATCTTTGTTTATAACAGTGCGTGTACATATTGTAAATAAAGTTGTAAGTGTTAGAACGCGTCGTTTTCTTCCGAATGTGCATTGTAAAAATCCAGTGAAGGAACAGCCGCAACACATACAGTCCACCATCAGAAGGAAAACCAACTCTTTTCCCAACACTGTGTAATTATTATAACATAACAGCTTGAATGTAGATACTCAGAGACAAATGTGGATTTTCATTGGGATGACAACGATTACGTCTTTGACTAAAAACGTGTTGTTCCAATAAAGTCATCGATGAAATAAAGCGAGTTATGTATAGTTCTCCGGCAGAAACGATCCGGCCTAATACGAAACCTTCGTATAAAAACCTCCGCTTTCCATCGGAACAATTCGTCGTAAACAGACTTTATATGTAGATATCCGCAATTTCGGATTCCTCGCGAACGGTTTTTTTATCGCTTCGCCTGGCGGCGTAAAAAAATTATAAAATTCCGGCCGGGCCGTGTGCGGCCGTTGTCTCGGGATCGCTCCCTCCAGACTCCTTTCCGAAACGGCACTATAAATATTGATAACCTGCCGTTCTTGCCTGCGCCCCACATTCTCTCCCCGACCGATGTAAAAATGTTTAGTTTTTGTCCGTCCCGAAGATTGGTCGTGCTGTCCCCGAAGCGATATTGTGCGACCTTTCCTGCCGGGGTCGAGCGACGTTTCGCAGCTCAATTAGGGGGTTTTTATTTTACTTTGTCGCGCCTCCGACCTGCGAACGCCTGGGACGCGGGTGAGAAGATTGATGATATCTTAAGCGTGAAGCAAAAAAACAACATGTACTGAAAATGTACAGAAAAAAAAAATCTAAAAACAACAGTGAAAATCCCAGTGTTCTATTGCATTTTTTAACGGAGATACGCCGCTTCAAAGATGCCGTGTCTTAGCGCGTGACGTCAGCGGAGCTTGACTGGCTGCTAGAAATTGTTAAACCTAGACAAACACCAATATACAGGGTGAGTCAAACTTAACGCGACAAACGAAAGGTACGGATAGGGCATGTTATTCTAAGCAAAAAAGTTCTAATAAACATGTGTCCGGAAATGCTTCCTAAGAGCGCTACGGACGTTCAAAATGGCAGGCCCAAATTGATTTTCTTGCCTTTTATTTCAAAAACTGCTCGAAATGTCCACCGTCATTTTCAATGCAAAGTTGACATCTGCGAATGACTGATTGCGCGGCTGCACGACACTCCGCTAGTGGTATTTCTTGGGCAGCTTGCAAGATCCTCGCTCGGAGACTAGCTTCGTCGTTGACGGGCTCAGCATAAACTTTGCTCTTCATTCTGCCCCAAACATAAAAATCCATAGTGGTTAAGTCCGGGGAACGCGGAGGCCAAGGACGGGGACAGTCTCGACCGCGACCAATCCATCTTCCTGAAAAATGGTTGTGAAGCCATTGCCGCACTAGTAGAGTGTAATGGGCTGGGCAACCGTCTAACTGGAACCACCTGTTTGCTCTATCAATTAGAGGCATGTCATCTAATATTGCTTCAAATTCATTTTCCAGGAAATGAAGAAAGGCCGGACCATTTAGTCTTGGAGGCAAGAAATATGGACCAATGAGTGTATCGTCGCATAACCCCATCCAAACGTTGCACGAAAATTCATGTTGAAAATGTTGTTCTTTTACAGCATGCGGGTTTTCATGGGCCCAAATATGCGCATTATGTTGGTTAAAGATACCACTACGGGTAAAAGTTGCCTCGTCCGTCCAAATCACCTTCCGATAGTAAGAAGCATCGTTTGTTATTTGTTCCAAGAACCACTCTGAAAATTCTCTTCTTCGAGGTAGGTCTTCAGGAAGCAAATTCTGAACTTTCTGCAAATGATAGGGGTGGCGACCATCTGCTTTCAGAGTTCGGTTCACAATGCTCTGGGAATAGCCTAATTGCAAAGAACATCTCCTCGTGCTACTTGAAGGTATTTGATCGAAGTGTTCTAGGATATTTTCTGTTCTTCGATTATTATGAAGGGGTGCAAAAAATACCGTCTGCTCGCGATTTCGAAGAAGTTGTCCCAGTTTCTCTTAATCGTTGAAATGTTCTAGTAAATACCGCTTTGTCGGGCACTCTTCTCATTGGAAATCTTCGGGCGTACTCATTCACAGCAGCGCGCGCATTACCATCACAGTACCCGTAAACAAACACAATATCCGCATATTCACTTGTAGTGTAGGTATTTGGCATGTTTCCGCAATTTACTCATAAACTAGCTTAAAATTAGTGACAAATTGAATTCAATCGACACGTCAAACAAGGCTGTCAAACAAACACTTTCAATTGTTATCAAGGCCTGCTTCTCTTTTTAATTAATAAGGCAGCGGAGTGAATTAATCAGTCATTCGCAGATGTCAACTTTGCATTGAAAATGATGGTGGACATTTCGAGCAGTTTTTGAAATAAAAGGCAAGAAAATCAATTTGGGCCTGCCATCTTTGAACGTCCGTAGCGCTCTTAGGAAGCATTTCCGGACACATGTTTATTAGAACTTTTTTGCTTAGAATAACATGCCCTATCCGTACCTTTCGCTTGTCGCGTTAAGTTTGACTCACCCTGTATCCTTACACATCTACCACGCCGCCCTTTTATTGGCAGCCTTGGTATTATACTTATATAAGACTTTAGCGAACTCTGCATCATACTGTTAGGGTTAATGTCGATTAAACTGAGATTATGATACTTAAACGCCGGTGTTCGATTATACTAAACGTCTCCCAGTTATAATATTCAGGGATAATATTTTTTCGCCGCCTCCTATTATATACCTAAGTAAATACTCTAATCTAAAAAATATGTTTTTGGTGATTAGGGAGGATTACATTTTGATATCTCTTTATTGTAAAAATATCTCACTAGAGTTTAACAGTTAGTACACATTCTTGTCATTAATAGGTGAAGTAGCTATTATTAATTTTAAATGTCATACGATTGTCCAGATTTTTTAAAATTAAAAATAGGGACAGGCAAATTAGAACCTTCTGCGTAAAACAAATTCACGGTTGAACACTTTTAACTACTTAACAATGAACCACTTTTTTTGCACTCAATGCGCATTCACTTTTACGGAGAATTTTTTCAACAGCATGTGATGACAATAGATAACTCCTTGTTACCATTATTTCTAATCTTTTTTATGACCAAATATGAATCCGAAACCAAAGAAAAATTCGAGTATTTCCCCAGGGTTTTTCACAAATTCACATTTTTTTTACATAGAAGGGTAATTTAAATAATTTTGTTTCAAAATTAAGTGATCGTTTCCCCAACTATAAGGTTTACGAATGAAGTTGAGAAAAATTAACAATTACCATTTTTAGATTAGTTGTTAGAAATTCTGAAAATAAGTTGGATTTGATCTTTATAAAAAAAAAGTACCGCTGCTGACGTAAGTAAGTACACATATACTCAGTGATTCACTTTACTATTTTCAATATAACTTATAGCAAGTTTCCATTTTGTATTACGTCATTTGTTAAACCTAGGTTCAAAATCAAAAGCCATTTTACAATTTTAACCCAAGATCTGTTAAAATGTTCCTAATCAAATCACATGTAGATATTACACGTACCGACGTACCTACAGTAAGCAACGAAAGTTATCATACACCCACTTTTTTGAAGTTTGCTTAAATTCTGATATTTTTTTGTATTACAGCATTGATTTTTTTTGTTTCTGACAGGATTATAGCTTGTGATATTCTGCGTCTAATAAGCCGAAGTTGAAGGCGGTATGTCGATTGTGTGAAAAGATATCGCTAAAAAAGTAAAATTTCAATGTTTTCAAAGAAACGTAAATAACTTCGAAAATAGTAAATCCCTTTCGAAGTTGTTGGACTCGTATTAAAGGGAAATCTTCAGGGTATCTATTTGACTAACTGAGTCAGAAGGCGCTTAAAAAATATGGTTTAAACTTTAATTATCATATTGAACTAATTTTAACTATTTTTTTTAATAAATATCTCGCTAGTCAAGGAATTCAAATATCATAATGACAATGGCAAATTGTCACAGTGGCAATAAGATTTCGTTGTGTTAACCTAAATGATTAAGATGGTTGCCTAAAAGTTTGTGTAATTTATTTTTTTGTGGTGTTTACCAAAGTCAAGCCAAGATTTTTGAAGATTTTGCCTTATCCGCGGGTGAATTTTGGTTTGTAAGTTTGTAAATGGTTTGGTTTGTAAAACGGCAGACATTGAATTTAGAGCGTTTTACCACCAGTAAATTTGTTACACTTACGAAACGAAAAAAAGTCCCTCTTTGCTGCAAAGCTTAAAAAATGAAGTCGAGTCCTCCTGCGCCACTTAAATATTTCCGCCGTTGCGGGTACGCCGCGCAAAAAACGCCGATAAATCAAAAAAATTTCCTCGCAAATTTCGTTCCTTCTGTTTTTGCCGTGCCGATATTTCACTTGCAAATTTTAAAAACTATCCAGCCTCCCCCCTGGCATACTATCCGTTGTATTCTTATGTCCCACTTACGCATCCCGCTTCACTTATTCAGTCTCCCTCGATCCTTCCTTTTTACGCATCTTCCCAGTGCATTGATCCCGTACAGTCGTTCACTGGGACAGGGGCGGCTCAAACTGTGTATGTTGCCACGGGAAAACAAATAATTTTATGAACCTCATAACTGATAAGATATTCACGTTTTTTATATATAGAAACACGGAATACATAATAGTATGTTGTATATCTAGTAGGAAAAATAACATATTTTCGGCCGACGATGATGCAACAACTCTAGCCAGCGATGGAGCCCGATAATATAATTTCCTACGAGGTACACATACATTTTTTCCGCGATCAATAACACAGGCCGACAAAATTAGGCCGACCCTCTAACCCAGAAACCAGAATATATTTTCCCGGAGTTTTTTGATGCGCTGAATCCGAATCCGAGGTCCAATTCTCTCAATTGGCTGGCTCTGGTTTTCGAGATATCCTAACCTAAAAGTGCAAAGAAAGCGATTTTGGACTATATTTGATTATGTAGCATCGCAATTTTCTTTTCTCAAAAAACTATGAACAGCATCTTAAAGTACAAGCTTGCTCTTTTAAATGCCGTGGAGTTTGCTCAAATATCTTTTTTATCGTTGAGATATCGCATTTTGAAATTTTTATGTTTGTGAATTTCTCTATATTTGAAAATCCATTAAGGACCACGTGTACATCAAACAGTTGATTGGTTTTTTTGATTAGGAAACACTGAAAATGTTTGAAATTCAATAGCAGGTCAATTTTTCTTATGTAAAAAGACCTGCTCGTTCAGATTTCCAAAATTTTCCTTGAAAATTTTTGAAAATCTGACCTTGGATTCTGAACGAGCAAGGCTTTTTACATAAGAAAACAAATAAAATATAACAAAATAACTGGCAACTAAATGTTCGAAAAAAAAATATTTTAATTGTAAAAATATTAATAAGGTGTTACGTCACCTTTTGCCTTAATTAGGGCCCGAATTCTTGCAGGCATTGTTTAAACCGAGCCTCGACAGAGTTCTGGTGAAAAGGTGACCCAAATTTCGCCGATTTTTTCCTTTAAAGTAGAGGCCGTTCTTTGAGGATCATCTTTCAGAACTCTTTTTATCTTATGCCATAGTGTTTCAATGACATTTAGGTCGGGGCTGTTTGATAACCATGATAGGACTTTAATATGCTGTTCCCCGAACCACTTTTTCGTCTTTTTCGCAGTATGGGATGCTGCGCCGTCTTGTTGGAATATGAAATTATTGTCTGGGTACATATCCTGAATAGTCGGTAATAAGCCGTTAGTAAGTATTTGTATATATTTGTCAGCGTTGACGGTACCCTCTATGACCTCATACTGTCCCAAACCTTTAGCGGACATACATCCCCAAATCATGACACCCTTCGGGAATTTTACGGTTCGTTTAAGGCAGTCTGTATGAAAGGCTTCAGTTTTTGTTCTTATTTCTCTTTTTTCTATGATCGCCTACGCATCAAATTTGGACTCGTCACTGAAAATTATTTTTGATCAGTCTTCTATAGTCCACGATATCTTCTGCCATATGGCGCAATTCAGTCGATTTTTTTTTTTAGCTTCAGTTAATAAAGGCTTTTCTTTAGCCTACGATCATTTACGAAAATTGAAAAATTAAAAATTTGAAAAATAAAATTGTAATACCTTATAAAAACTGAGCCCAGAGTGATGAATGTATTTTCTACAACATTCGCGGGATAGCCTTTCTCCTGTTTCAGAGTTCCATTGCACTGTTATAAGTATCCCTTAAGATGTTCCGTCGATTTTTTTTGCAAATTTTCACCAACAACCTTTGGCTCCTTTCAGTAACAAGTCTGAGTCTTCCAGAACTTTTATCTTTTACATCCAAATTTCCAGTCCCACGGTAATGCTTTAATATGTCCCCAACAGTAGACTTTGCAAAGCACAATTCTTCCGCGAATTTTTTTACAATGAGCTGCCGCAATTTTTGATCAGTCGCACATCCACGGCCCATTTTTATTTAAAAATAATGAATATTCGCCTAAACTACCAGAAATCACCAGTGACTAATTGTGAAGTTAATGGTTACCGCGACAATAATACATTTTTATTTATTTTTTAAGTTTCTCGATTTTCCGAACATTTGGTTGTCAGCATTTTCAGCAGATTTTTATACTTGTGGCCATAAATTTATAACAAATCCAAGCTAATAATAATTTTCAGCATATTATCTTGCAAATGTATGTAATTTTATATATTTTAGGTTTTTAAAGCGTGGTTGTAATTTTTTTATGGCAGTGAATAATTTTTTGGAAAAAATGCGTTTGTCTGAACACATAGTTGTTAGGGCTCGTATATGCCTTCGTCGTCACTGAATATCTCGACTATTGCGGAGAAACGTGCCGTCCGCGGATGAGAAGCGCTTGATTCCGAATTCCTTCGCCGGTCCGTAGCGCGCGCTCCGTAACGATGACTCATTTCCTTATTTGTTTGTCGTACTGTAGCAGTCGGCCGTTTTGTTTGTTTTCTCGGGACAATCGTTACGGTTCGCCGAACCACTTAATCCGATGCGACGCCACGGCACGCTTTTCCTTTTAATCATTACAATGTTGCCCGCCTCCGCCTCCCCTGTCCTCCCGCCCCTCGCGCGCCGCCACCCTCTTCTTCCGCGGCGGCGACCGATCGATAGGGCCGAAATACGAATGGCGCCGCACGTTCGCTCGCTGGATGCGGTGTCGCGGCCTAAAATACGGGCCGCGAGGCTGATAAAATTTCGTTATCTCCTCACTCTGCTCGCATGCACCCGTGTCGTAA
Source organism: Aromia moschata (assembly GCA_029963805.1). NCBI lineage: Eukaryota > Metazoa > Arthropoda > Insecta > Coleoptera > Cerambycidae > Aromia > Aromia moschata. Next base: position 1,028,136 of record JAPWTK010000009.1, read on the forward strand.
GACGTTTAGGGCAAAGGTTTAGGTAAGACGACGGCAGGGGGGACCCCCGCGTAATTGAGCTAAAATAAATAACACGGCGTTATGCGCCTCTACACTGATAAAAATTGTTGCAGTGCGCGAGAGGGGCAATACGCCCTTGGTCTAGTCTCGGTTTCCTATGCATTTTTTTGCGTAGAACACAATGCACGGAGTCCGTAGAGCTGAAACTGCGCTAATTTTTTCAATTAACAATTTGTGAAAACTCCCTTTTTTCACATTTTTGCTTATATCTCCGTTCCTTGTCATATTTTAGATAGCATATGCATTTAAGAAGTTGTAGCCTATTGAATTTCCAAAATTATAAGCCCGACCCGAAGTCTCCAAGTGCTATTGTTAACTTGCAAATGAGTGCTGAAGTTGAAAAAGTGCATTTTTTTCATTATTTTTTTTTAAGTAGGACGACTATGATCATGAAATTTCTTGGAGGGACTGCTATGTGTAGTATGAAGTCTCAAAAAACTTCCGTTAATAACTTTTCGAGTAATTAATGATCGAATTTTTTTTGCAAGCCTTAATTAACAATGACGCCATTTCTTTGTTTATTATACGATATTGACCGGGTTGGGCTAGAAAAATCATAAATATCTTCAAGTTTGCGAGACTTTTTGAGATTTTGAAAAATATTAATTTGGGCCAGTTTTATAACGTTTTCTACGCGACTACCTTTTTTGACGCGACGTACCTAAATACCTATTGTTTTGGCGTTGCCGCTTCGAAATTCTCGGAATTGTGATTATAAAATCTTGAAAGTACACTTCAAGACGCGTTTTAAAAAAAAGGGCGTCAAATTATTCTAGTCACAATACCGAGAATTTCGAAGCGGCAACGCTAAAACAATAGGTATATAGGTACGTCGCGTCAAAAAGGTAGTCTCGTAGAAAACGTTATAAAACTGGCCCAAATTAATATTTTTCAAAATCTCAAGAAGTTTCGCAAACTTGAAGAGATTTATGATTTTTCTAGCCCAACCCGGTCAATATCGTATAATAAACAAAGAAATAGCGTCATTGTTAATTACGGCTTGCAAAAAAATTCGATCGTTAATTACTCGAAAAGTTTTTAACGGATCGAGCTGAATTTTTTTTTGTAACTTCACACTACAAGTTCCTCCAAGAAATTTCATGATTATAGCCGCCCTACTTTCGAAGTAAAAAAATAGTGAAAAAAAAAAACACTTTTTCAACTTCAACAGTCATTTGCAAGTTAACAATAGCACGTGGAGACTTTGGGTTGGGCTTAAAATTTTGGAAATTCAATAGGCTACAACTTCTTAAATGTATATGTTATATAAACTGTAACGTTTTATTTTTTTTCGGGTTCGTGGAGGTGTGAAAAATTAAACTCGCACTTTTAAACTAACACTATTTATTTAATAAATACAACTACGGACTAAACACTACGTAACTACACTAATTTATTTTTATACAATTTATATTAGAGCGTTGTACGGAGAGCGCGCCGTTCACATGATTCAAAATAGAGACTGGAGAGCCCTGGCGACTGGAGACTACACCAGCGCGATCCAGAACCCGTTTGCTCGACGCTTCTCGAATATCATCGGGGCTTACGCATCGCGGTGCCGTGTCGTTAAGTAATACCTGTGCCGCTGCACGGTCGACCGGCCGGCGACGCACACTGCTGGTGCTTTCGCCACAAAACCATGCCAAGGAACGGAGATATAAGTGTAAATGTGAAAAAAAAACGATTTTTTTCACAAATTGTTAGTTTAAAAAAATTTGCGGACGGTTTCAGCTCTACGTACCCCGCCCGCGCATTGTGTTCTATGCAAAAAAAAAAATACATAGAACAATAAATACAACCATCAATACTAGCCCTATATGTTTCAAGAACACATAAACGTCTCTGCCTACTGACTATTAAATGGATTATAATTATCAAATTCAGCGGCAGAATTTGACCTTCGGCATAGAAACGAGCGCACTGGAAGACTTTTTCTTACTTTCTAAGGATTGTCCCAATCTCAAAAACGGACATAGACAATAAATTCTACAATTCCACGAGTTTTCGGACATTCTATTCACCACATAACTCCACACTCACTTCTGTTAACCATATTCTACATATTTGAGTATTGACTCCATCAAGAAAAAAATAGGTCTCGTATGTCCATAAAATACGGCGTGTATAAGTCTCATTCGAATCAGAAAGTCGTTGCAGTTGATAAGGATACATTTTTAGAATTCTCCGTAAAATTTTCCAAACCGTGGTATATGGCATTTTCAGTCATGTTGATATTGTATCCACAATATTGATTGCCAGCGGGTTATTATTGGCTATGTTTTGATTTTCCTGAAGAACTGAAATTTTGACAACACTGGTCTTCGGTCTTCCGGGTCTGGGAACGTTGATTACATACCCCGTTCTTTGAAATTTGCTAGTCAAATGTAAAATACGGTACACTTTCATTTTACGTTTCTGCTCTCAAATCAATTCTCGTGCAAAATCTTCGCAAATGAACTGTAATTTTTACCGCATTCATAATAACATTCTACTAAACTTATTCTTGTTTGCAGATCCATTTTTTAAGTTCATCATTATCACAATTCACTAAATTACAATTGTTTTATTTTGACACTAGTGTCAGTAGTTGTCATGATGATTGAAACGTTTATTTTCTATAGACACACATTGGCTTAAAGTATGAGTATACATTACGTACAAAAAGTACCCGGGAATATGGATTTAAATGAGCCGCTTAAAAGGAATCGGTAAAATGTTTTTTCTTCAGGTTGGTAGCCCCTTCAGTAATTACCAAGCTTGTTTAGAGCGCGCTCTGTCACTCAGTGTGTTTACAGCAGCTGTTAGTAATAGACGACATCAAGTGTGCTCGGCGAATTGTACACTGGAAAAAAAGTGGAACAACGCGTTTGTTTAAAATGTTGTGCCGCAAACGAAATTTCGTGTGCCGATTCATTGAAAATGTTAAATAAGGCCTTTGGTGATTCGTGTATGTCCAAAACACAGGCTTACGAGTGGTATAAGGAGCTCAAAGTGGGCCGTGAAATCGTCGAAGATTTTCCTCGCTCTGGTCGGCTATCGACCTCTACGACAGCCGATAACATCGACAAAATCAAAACATTAGTGCTTGAAAATCGCCACATGAGTGTTAGAGAGTTGCCTCAAGAGTGCGACATATCGACAATGTCAGCTCATGGTATTTTGAGTGATATTTTGGGCATGAATGTTCTTCAAAAAAGAGCATCAGAAGCAGGTGGCTCTTGACATGGTTTCCAGAGCCGATAGTACCAAACTTCATAAAACTCATCATAACTGGTGACGTAACATGGATCTACGAGTACGACATGCAAACAAGTCGGCAATCATCGGAATGTCGTTATGATAATGAGCCGAAAGTGAAAAAACCGCGCCAAAGTTGGTCGAAAGTGAAGGTGATGCTGACGATATTTTTTTGATTATCGAAGTACATTCTGGTGGTACATTCTGAATTATATATATAATATATTATATCGACATTTTGAGGCGTTTGCGCGAAAGTATCCGTCGGAAACGGCCGGAATTGTGGAAGCAAAATTCTTGGATTTTGCACTACGACAAGAGGCCATCTCATCGAGCTACGATTGTGACCGGATATAAGGCCAGAAACTTAATAAATACGATCGACCAACCACCGTATTCACCGGATGTGGCTCCGTGTGATTTTTTTATTCCCAAAACTAAAATTGCCACTGCAGGGTCGCCGCTTTGAAACGATAGAGGCTATCAAACAAAATTCGCTGAAGGAGCTGAAGGCGATACCTTCGGCGGCCTATGAGCGGTGTTTAGAGCATTGGGTTTAGAGCATTGGGTTTAGAGCGTTGGCATAGTTGTATTGCACTCGATGAAGCCTACTTTGAAGGGGACAAAATAAATTTTGATGAATAAATAACAATTTATGAGCTTTGTTTTACAATTTCTTTTCTTGTATCTCTCTGACTTTATGACAACCTTGTATTTTAATGTGCATTAAAATATTCACGCGCGGTGTTTTAATCGTATATGTTTGAGGTAGGCGAATACACAGTAATCCATAAAAACTTCACACTTTAAAATATCCAACCTAGTTCTGAAAGTTTCTTTTTGTAATTACGAGGGTGCGCTTTTTACAGTGTAACTTTAGCCTCGGTGACGACTGGGAGATGGTAGATTAGAATTAGTCGGAGGGTAATATAAAATAAATGAACAAGGGGTTAATTTCGGTTCATTTTATTCATCTGTTCTTATTCGGGGGGCCGCTCGGTTGGGGTGCGAAAGGGCGGGGGAGACAGCCGAGCACTCGGTTGCAAGCAAATGTGAGTCGTGCCGGCGACGGAAGATGTAAGTTTAAATTAAATGCCATAAAAAGAGAGGAGCGAGACGGACTGCCTTCCTGTCACTTCGTTGGGACGTCCGTGAAAATGTTTTTGATATGTGCTATCTGTGGAAATTTATCGGCCGTTTGGCATCTTTAACGACGAAGTTTCGAATTTAAATAGAAAATGCCCTGTAGCGTTATAGACATTTAGAGAAAAGGGAAATGGACGTATTATTTCTGTTAGAGATGCTGAAGGAAAATCTTTACAGGTTTATATCATTGAAGTTTAAATCTACGAACTTACTTAATGATTTATACACCCGGTTTAAAATTTTAATGCAAATTGAAAGTTTAAAATTAATCGGATGTAGATAAATAATGCAGACGTTTTAAGTACTTATGGGGAATTTCACGCCAACTAAGTGAGGTCAAAAAAAAATTCTGTTCGAAACATATCACAATCCATAGTACTTGCTAAAAAACTATCTTCCATAAAATTTTAGATTTTTTGAGCCACAAGGAGAGGCATGGCGACGGTGAGAAAATACACATTTTCGTTTCGACTAAAATTTCAATCTTTCTCAATAAAAAAATGAAAAAAATTAAAGGGAAGGTTGCAATGGTTTTCGATGTTTTTTTTTGCGTAGAATACGATAAAAATATTTTCAAAATTATTGGGGGTAGTTTTCACCCTTATTTTGAGGGATTGAGTTTCAAATCGAAATTTCGAAAAGTATGACACGATTTTTTTTTCAATTTTGTTTTTTTAATTTCTCTTTTTTTGTACTTTCGATTAATTTTTAATTCAAAATGGGCGTCGACCAGGAACTGGCCCAAAAAACGGCCCAAACGTGAAAAAACGTGGTTTTAGCGTATTTTCTCGTCCTGTGAGATAGTAAATGGCAAGTGAATAATATATGTATTCCAAGGTTTTTAGGGTCGCTGATTACGAATCGAACGTCAGATTTTCAAAAAACAAAATGGCGGATCCAGTATGGTAGTCAACTTTTAAAAAATGGCTAAATTTTGGAATTTAAAAAAATACCATCGTATTCTACGGGAAATTTTCTACGTTAGAATAGTAATTAGCGACCCCAAAAACCTTGGAATATATCATTCACTTGCCATTTACAATCTCGCAGGATGAGAAAATACGCTAAAACCACGTTTTCTCACCTTAGGGCCGTTTTTTTGGCCAGTTCCTGGTCGACGCCCATTATGAATTAAAAATGAATTAATTACAAAAAAAAGAAATAAATTAAAAAAACCGGGTCATACTTTTCGAAATTTCGATTTGAAACTCAATCCTCAAAATAAGGGTGAAAACTACCCCCAATAATTTTGAAAATATTTTTATCGCATTTTACGCAAAAAAAAACGCATCGAAAACCATTGCAACCTTCTTTTTAATTTTATTCATTTTCTTACCGAGAAAGATTGAAATCTATTGGGAAAGATTAAGAAATTTTAGAGTCGAAACGAAAATTTGTATTTTTTAACCCTCACCATCCCTCTCCTTGTGGCTCAATAAATCAAAAAGTACTATCGATTGTGATATGTTTGAAACATAAATGTTTTTGACCTCACTTAGTTGGTGTCAAATGTCCCTTATACCTACAATTCTATGATTATTTTTTACCACGTGAGTATGAGAGGTTGCGCTTACTGCCAAGAATTGTAGATATTAAATAGAACGTACTATATTTTTACACAGTTTAGCAACCATTCTTTCAGCCTTTTTCAAAATTTAGGTACTAGCATTCCCTAATAGTCTTTAAAAAATTGTGTAAATCTTTCATTTCGACAAATGAGGTGTGTTTACATTATATTAAGTAATGAGGCTGATTTTTTTTACATTTTGTTATTCGAATAGCATTACTATTCAGTATTGTCTCCTTCAAAATAACTTCATTGAGAACCCACACAGCGCTGGAGACAGCACACAGAGAAGCCACACAGCGCTGGTTCTTCCATAGTAGCCTTCAGTTGGTAGGTTACAGCCGTTTAAATATTTTCTGTGGTCCCAAAATGACGACCATTGAGGTGATTTTTCAATCTCGGGAAGAGAAAAGAGTAACAAGGACTCGAGTCAGGCGAATAAGGAGGCTGAGGAGCCACAGGAATGTGTTCACTGGCTAAAAAACTCGTTCACTGAAATGGTGATAAAAACGAATGGGCTAAAAAACGTTCACTGATTTGCTTCATCCCCAATTCGTTAGTCAAAATCTGATGAACAGTGGTGTGATTCAAATTTAACTCTTCCCCGATCATTCTTGTCGTCAATCGCCGATCTGAACACATAAGATCCCGTATTATATCGACATTTTTATCCGTTCTTGAATATGAAGGCTTTCCGCCGCTTGGTTCATCTTTAATCGACTTTCTTCCTTCTGAGAATCTCTTAAACCACCGAAAAACCTGGGCTTTTGAAAAAACACCGTCTCCGTAGGCGCGTAAAAGTTTTGAAAAAGTAGGATCCGTTGCGCTGTGTCCAAGTCTGAAGCAAAACCTGATAGCACACCGTTGCTCAAAATGAATGTCACTCATTCTTGAAATAGCTTGAAAACAAAAGACGATTTAGGACTTGCATTTGCTGAAAAACGTTTCTTTTTAAAAAAACGAATTCGACCAGTTCGAGCATCTGTTGTAAAAACTTTCCCGAAATACCGGGTTTATCCCAAACTTTACGACTTCACTGTATAGTTATGGTTTTGGTTTAAGACAGTCAAATAAAAAAAATGCCATTTGAAAATTTATACTCCATTTGTAATGTGTTTTTGTCCTACACGAAAACCCGAATGCCCATTAAAGCATGTGTAGTGTAACCGCCTATTACGCCTACAAGGCCTTAAAGTTTCTCGGCTCACTGGATGCGTTTTCTAAATTGATTTATTGGCGCTCGTGAAAGCCACCATTTTTGTCGTTAACGGCACTTAAGGAGTTATTGCTGTACCACTTAGGGTATAATATATCATAAAGGAGGCCCGTTTCATTTAGTTAATGTCTCCGTGTGTGCGATCGCTGAAATGCTCTCGTCTCCGTGTTTGACCCACGCAGCGGCCACTGTCGGCCACGAGCACTTGGTTCTCTATCATCGTCGTGTTCTGCGCTACCGGGGATACTTCAACCGAAAATAATTGAAGTGAGTCATCACAAATTATGCGCCATAGCCGAGTGAAGATGTTCGAAATCACGTGGTTAACACGCATGAACTTCATGTCCGTGGAGATATTCAGTAGTTGAACGGAAATATGTTTTATTTAGAGATATGTAATAATAAACATTAATAAGCCTTGCCTAATATGACTTTTAATCTACAATTTAAATGGCTATATTGACCTCAGAATTTGCCGAATTCTACGCATCGTTAGTAATGTTTACTGTAGAAATGTAGAAGCAGGACTGTAAAGAATTTATTTACGGTCAGCAAAAACTGAATCAAGACGTGCCCTTTTTTACATGACACATTTTTTGTTGATAAGTTAATGATTTCTTTAATCATTCTAATACACGAAAATAACTAATTATATCACACGTATTGCGTATAACGGAGGTTATACAATAGCTCCAGCTGTCACATGACTCCTGCAATCTTAGTCAGCAAATGGGGAAAAAAATTGAACAACGAGTTTGCCTGAAATTTTGCGTTTCCAATGGAATTCCGGCTACGGAATCATTGAAAATGTTGCAGACGTGTTTTGGGGAGTCTACTCTATCGAGAACGCAAGTATTTCAGTGTCAAAAAGCATTCAGTGAGGGTCGTAGAAAACTTGCCTCATGTGAGTCGTCCATTCACCTCTGTTAACGACGATAGCATCGAAAAACTGAAAGAAATTGTGCTCGAAAATCGTCGTGTTGGCATTAGATATATAGAGGCTCTCAACATCTCATGAGGTTGGATGGACTCAACACGTTTTGGTTGATGTTTTGGGTATGAAGCGCGTCGCCGCCGCCAGACTCGTACCAAAATACCTGAATTTTTTGCAAAAAAGAACATCGAGTAGAGGTCGCAAAAGAGAGCTTGCCAACGCAGCTGATGACCCTACATATATGACGTCGAAACTGCTCATCAATCTAGCGAATGGCGCGCCAAAAATGAGCCGAAACCGAAAAAACTACATCAAAGTCGGTCGAAAATCAAGGTGATGCTCATCGTTTTCTTCGATTACCGTGGTGTGGTTCACCATGATTTCGTTCCAGAGGGTCAAACGGTCAATAAGGAATACTTGGCCGTTTTGAGGCGTCTACGTGAACCAATTCGTCGTAAACGGCCGGATTTGTGGGCAGACAATTCAATGATTTTTCACCACGATAATGCACCGTCACATTCCAGCCTGATTGTGACTGAATTTTTTGGCCAAACACGAAACAAAAGTCATCGCTCAACCTTATTCGCCAGATTTGGCTCCCTGTGACTCCTGTTCCCAAAACTCAAATATCCGCTCCGGGGAACGCGCCATGAGTCGATTGAGACCATAAAAAAGTAATTCGCTGAAGGAACTAAAGGCCATCCCGGCCGAGGCCTATGACAAGTGTATGGAAAATTGGATTAACCGTTGGCATACTTGTATTGGCTTAAAAGGAGCCTATTTTGAAGACGATAATAAAGATTTGTATTAAAATACATAAAAATGTTTTTTTTTAACCAGTCCGGGTCAAATTTAATCAATGTAATTTCACAATAAAATATGACAGGTTTGTGAAAAGCTACTACATAGTTGATTTATTTTAATGAATTTGTGATACATAGTTAATTAATACTGGACGATGCGGTTTTTATTAAAATCAGTATACAGTAAGAGGCACCCTAATGCGTACATAGCCGAATGAAGGGCAATTGATAATTTAACTTCTGTGTTAAGTAGATGGAAACATGAGGTGAGAGCCAATCGCGATCCAATCGCTAGCGCAGGCGTATAAAAGGCATCCGGTTTGTCGGTAGGGCTGTTTGAGTTAAAATTTGAAATACCATTTTATATTTTATACTGGCCTAGTGCCTGATTAGAAAAGTGCGTTATTACGGGCGTATTGTAGAAGCACTACATACATTCATAAAAATAAAAATGGATATTTATCACATTGACGAAAAAGTTCAAATAATTAACAGACCGACCACAAAAATAGGTCGGTCTGTAAAGGATATTAAAGCCATTAACGAAAACTTTCCCAATAGGCCCTCACAGACGATATCAACGATTAACCGAATCGATAAAAATTTCGAAAAACATGGTTGTGTTTCACCTAAATCCCATAGAAAAAATGCAGTTCCGGTAAATGACGAGGTCGAACAGAGGGACATAAATATTTTGGTTACTGTCAATGCCAAGCCAACATTGTCTGCCAAGACAATGGCCGAAATTGTAGATTGTATGTGTGTAAGCTAAAACACATACGCCAGTACATCTCCTTCGAACAACTATTCGCATACTATCATACTAACATAAAATATTAGTTATAAACGGTAAATTAACCAAACGACAACAAACGTCTACTCCCCGAGCGCTGGCGCAGTTTGAATTTGACACGCGCAGATGCAGTTCTGTCTGCAATTCGCCGAAATTTTGTACGCCGAAGCCGAACCATTGGATCGCTGTTGTTATATCAACATAAAATTCCCCACAGATAATATTCCTATTAGATATTTTAAAATTGTTTCACATCTGTTTAAAGTAATATTAACTGTTTAAAATTATTTCACAGTAGTTGGGTTGAAAAAAAGATAACAGTAAACTTTATTATACGATACGCAACGCAGTCTGAAAATTAAATTGGCTTATATTAATGGATCGTACGTTAATGAATTTTGTAAATATAGGGTTTTTATAAAGACTTATTATGCAGAGTTAAGAGTTACAGTTAGTTCTGGCAACGTTGCTCTTTAGACCCCCCTCTTAGCTTTATGTACAACCAAGCCCCCCGGCCCAAGTAAATTCGCCTAACTAAGACATTAAAATGTATCATTTAATATGTATTTAATATCCACCTATGTACGCATTAGGCTTCCGCTTACTGTATATTAAGACACTAACTCCGCTTTCGAGACGAAAATCTAGCAACCAACGAAAGAGCCGCGACCAACTTTTAAGGTCTGAAGGTAGAATTGGGGTTCTCTGGGTGGAAGGTCGAAGACTCCATTCACGAGTCATGCACAGACCTATTTCGATATTTTATTTTATTGCAGCGGAAATAATTAGTTTCTAAATTTTTATTGCCTCGGTCTTCGTTCGTATCTCATTATGAACATGAATAAAATATAAAGCTTCCTAGAGCTCATTTTTCATCTCTAAGTTTGCCTTGCTGGGAGAAAATCCATTTAATATAAGATATAGAGCTATGAGTATATAACCTAGGACTTCTTGGTAATCGCATGGAGTTTAAATTTTAGCATTGCTTCCGTGAAAATACATCGTGTACGGCGGAATCAAATTGCCTTCCTTTCGAGTTGGTAGCTGTTTACATTTATTGTCAGAAATAAATGTTTAACTTCTAGCATTCATGAAAATGAAACTTTAATAAAAATAGAGCAACTGGGTATGTTACTACTGAGTTACATACAAGGTACTTTCGATATATGTGTTGCCGCTGACTGAACTAAATTTTGGTTTTAGATAGATGTTAATGGTTTCAGGACACTGTATTTAATAAAAAGATAAATAAAAAAAAATACCAAGTTGGTGTAACTTTTTCATAAAAAACAAATAAAACAACTAGAAAAACTATAATCAACTAGGTAACGTCTAATTTGTGCTACAGTTTCATCACAAATCCAAATCGCACAATTATTTGTTATAAATAGCTCAGTTGCTATTAGATCAATATACGGGGTGTCCCACCGCGATGGGTCTATATTGATATCTCAAAAAATTATGAAACTGAAATTCTGAAAATTTGGTGACAAAGTAAAGTTGATACATTCTATGTAACTAAAATATTTTGAGTGATCTGTTACTTCCGGTTACAGCGGATGTAGATGTTATAATGTTGTTTTTTTAATGGAACGCTCCATGTATTGCATTTTTTGGATTATGTGGGAATTTTAAAGAAATTTGATATGTTTATAATATCCTATATCCATATCTAGTAGTTTTCGTAATATTCACAATTTTCGAACACAAAAACGACAGATTGGAAACCTACTTGTATAACTGCCGTTTTTTATTTTTCTCTTTTCTGAGATTTTTTTTCTGATGAACCATGAAAATACACAATCATGGTTTTTTCACAGGTGTTTATTCGTATGTATTAATATTTCGACAGTCTTCCATTTCAAGTAATTAATATTGAATGGAATTGACTCAACTCTCCAAAGACGTCGACAATATTTCGGTTGTTCAGCTCACCCAAAATAAAAACATGAAATGGAATTTTAATTTGCAAAACTCTGGCCATCGTCTGAACTGTCCAAATCTGAGCAGAATCGGTAGAATAATTTCTGAGATATCGTGTCAACTAGTACAGAAACAGAAAACTAGTTTTGAGGACGCGTTGGAAGTTTGGAACCCGAATTCTTGAGAACAATAAATTGTATTCACGATTAATCTGCTATGCCAGGGCTATCAGCATCCCTTCCTCGTCTTAACAAGACTTCAAAATACCTTACCCTTCTTACCTTCACCTTACCCTCTCTCTGAGCCTACGCTACGAAGGGTTGAAACACTCCCCGCCGCGTTGACGACGCACCCCCTTTTTTCGGCTCTATAACTTCTACGAATTTTTGAATTTCAAAACTCCTTTTGGGGGCGGATTCTCTAGACTATAAACATTAGGAAAAGGTAAGAGAAAAAAGGAAACGATATATTTTTTGTTGCTTGGGTAGACGCCCTTCTTAAGAGGGTTTGTTCGAGTAACTTTATCTCTTCGCAATGGTATGCCCATGTGTGTATATACAGTGTGGAACAGCCAAATGGAATAAATTCAGTAGCTCCATTATTATGCATTTTTTTAGAAAATTCTGAGACACGGCAATTTCTAATTCTAAAATGACATCTTGCGACGTAAAAATGTCATCCATAAATTCAACCCCCTTCAGGTGACAGCTACAACCCCTAAATTTTCAAGTTGGAAGTAGGGGCTTATGATACTTCATTTCAAAGGTCTTTTCATTCTCTATTCAAAACGGCTATGGTTTTAAATTTTATTGCAGAAATTAACAAGAAAAAAAATATAAGTTTCTCCAGCGTAGGAAATTCGTTACATTAAATTAAAACTTATATAAGACTAATTGTAAATTTTAGGTTCTGAAATGTTAATAATAACAAAACATAAATGTCTGTAATCGCCGACATTCCCTACTATAAGATAAAAAAAAATAAAAGTTGTTCGCCTATTTCAAGAAAAATATCAATAGTTGCCGCTGATATCTCAAGGTATCATAAGTAAAATAGAGAAGCAGTTTCGGGCACGTGGACATGTACGGCATCTAAAGAAAAATCCTCCCAATAAACTCAGTGATCATCAGAAATTGGATGTATGCTTGAAGAAAATCCACATACGTCGAGTCGTCAAACAGCTTCAGCATTAAATATTAGCCATTCCTCGATAATCCGCGTATTGACAGAAAGTCAGATGCACCCATATAAACTGGTACCAACTAATGAGCTCACGGAAGACGATTTTGATAGACGAATTCTCTTTTGTGAACAAATGATGCAAATAAATGATAGATGACAATACTTTACAAATAGAAAATGTTTTACTTTCGGATGAATCTACATTTACACTTCACGGCCATGTTAATCGCCAAAACTGTCGTTACTGGTCGAGAGAAAATCCTCACTGGATGAGGGAACTACACACGCACAACCCTGAGGAAGTTAATGTTTGGCCAGGAATAATTAGAGAAAATATCATTGGTTCCTTCTTCATTGACGGCAATTTGAACGGAGAAACTTATTTAGCGCTGTTCCAAAATAATGTTGTACCGACGATGGCAAACTTGTATCCAGCTGAAGGAAACCCACCACTTCTAGGTAATGCAATATGGTTCCAGCAGGATGGTGCACCAGCACATTACGAAGTCAATGTCCTTCAATATCTCCACACAATCTTTCCAAATCGCTGGATAGGGAGACGTGGTTCTGTAGAATGGCCTGCACGATCACCTGATCTCACGCCGTTAGACTTCTTCCTATGGGGATATGTAAAAAGTATGGTCTACAAAACCAAACCCGACGATTTAGTTGACTTAAAAAGAAGAATAACTCTTGCAATTAGGTCGATTACGCCGCAGATGTTAACTAACGATTGAAGACATTTCTATTTACGTCTAGGATGCTGCTAAGATGCTGGAGGCATGCATTTTGAACATCCGCTGCATTAATAATGATTTGTTTTTTGTTTTAATGTAACGAATTTCCTACGCTGGAGAAACTTTTTTCTTGTTAATTTCTGCAATAAAATTTAAAACCATAGTAGTTTTGAATAGAGAATGAAAAGACCTTTCAAATGAAGTATCACAAGCCCCTACTTTAGGGGTTGTAAATAAAAAACGTAAACGTAAACAAAATAATGAAAAAAAAAAAAACACTTTTTCGACTTCAGCAGTCATTTGCAAGTCAACAATAGCACTTGGAGACTTCGGGTCGGGCTTATAATTTTGGAAATTCAATAGGCTAGAAGTTCTTATATGCATATGCTAAGGAACGGAGATATAAGCGATGTCTGTCTGTCTGTCTGTCTGTCTGTCTGTCTGTCTGTCACCTGAAGGGGTTGAATTTAGGGATGACATTTTTACATCGCAAGATGTCATTTTAGGGTTAGAAATTGACGTGTCTCAGGGTTTTCCAAAAAAATGCATAATAATGGAGCTACTGAATTTATTCCATTTGGCTGTTCCACACTGTATAGGGAGCGAGACGGCTCGTAAATCCAACACGGGGCGCGCGAAGCGACAAGGTCGTTACGCAGACCGCGGCGAGGGAGGAAATTATTAAAAAAAATTGACCGTTATCTCGTGTGGCGCTCTCGGACGCCCCCCAACGAAAGGGCGCCGCGTTATCAATATTTATGGTCCCCTTTCACGGAGAGGGGCCTGCAGGGAACAATCCCGGGATTGAAAGGAGGGCAAATAGTGTTCGGGGGCGGCGGCGGCGACGAAGTGCGGGGGCTGACCGTAACGGGGTCTACGCGCCACGACGCCGTTATCCAGCGCGGGGTTTTGGATTACGGGCCTCGGTTATGGCGCTCGTGCGACGCCGGGATACCGACATACTGCCGGTCGGCCTCCAGTTACAAGAGAAATCGGACGCGACATCATACCTGTGGAGGTGTATTAGCCAGTGGCGGCCGGTGCTAAGCTTTGTAGGTTGCCCTCCTCCCGAAAATCATCGAACAAACGCCATTCTTATTTTTAAATTTCAATGGTGATAAAATTGTTGGTTCATTTGTGGCAATATGCCTGCATATTTGACGCTACCCGTTATATACTTGCACATACATCGTAACTACTTAAGGGGACTAGTGAGGGTTGAAAATGAAAAAATTGGTTCGTGTGTCATGGTTTATAACAAGGCCGCGAATAAATATAAATCTTTTTTATCGTTGTTGTAAGGGTATTAATTATAACATTATAAAATGAGAATGTAATAAGAATTTAATAAGGAAAACTGTCGAATCCACGGTTTTACTACGATTCCAGTCGAACGGATAAAGGTTTTGGCAAATTCTAAAAAATATTTCTTCTCCTTAGGCTTCCCTCTATTGATTATACCTAAACAATTAAAAACAAAAATAAAATTAACAAAATGGCGTCCAGAAAACAAAAAAATTGGAAAAATTCAAGAAATTTATTATTATAAAATTGTAGCAATATTTTTTTCTTATCTGATTTTAGGTATAGTTCATGCGTCATAGTGTTTTACAACTCCTGTATTAAATTACAAGTTGATATCTTTCGCGGTTCTCGAGATATCTTGGTAAATCATCAAAAAATGTAGTTTCGAGAAAATCGCATTCAAAGTTTCGGTACAATATTTGTGTTAGAAAAGTCGTACGGAAACAGAAACGTTTCGAATTTATTATTAGGTCGTCTTTAGTGCGTCGTTACAAATGAAAACTTAATTCTACTCTCTATATTGCATAGAGAACCCTAGAAATTAGAATAATGCTAAGACCGTTCGAATCGATTTTTTTCGAAATTTCAACAGCGAAAAAATGCCAAGTATTTTTGGGAATTTATTGTAGGAGAACTATGAAAGCCAGAATTGTGGAATAGGTCTCATATTAAAAAGCAAACTCTCAAGTATTCGAAAACAATTTTTATTGTCATTAAAAATAAATAAATAAATGTTTACATTGAAAAATGCGGAGACATCTTTTTTTGCGGAGACCAAACGGTGTACCTGATTGGTGAGGCTGCATGCGTCTGGAACAAACGAAACAATTTTTTTTTAGTTAGTTTAGCTTATACCATTTTCAACAATCTGTACCGTGGGTTTTTCAGTATCGTTTTCCAATTTTTTATTATTAACAATTAAGTGGAGAAAAAAATCGAAAAAATATATTTTTTTTAAAACTCCTGCCAAAAATCGAATTTTTCAATTTTTGAAAAATGCATGGTAGACACAGATTATTGAAAAATGGTATAAACAACTAAAAAAAAGTGTTCAGTTTTCAAAGTTTTCAAAGTTTCAGATGAATGCAGCCTCATCAATCAGGTACACCGTTTGGTCTCCGCAAAAAAGATGTCTCAGCATTTTTCAATGTAAACATTTTTTTTTTAATAACAATAAAACATTTATCGAATACTTGAGAGTTTGCTTTTTAATATGAGACCTATTCCACAATCTTGGCTTTCATAGTTCTTTTACAATAAATTCTCAAAAATAATTGGCATTTTTTCGCTGTTGTAAGTGTAAAGACCCCTTAAGATTTTTTATCGGATTGAAGGAAAGAAAAAACGCTTTAAGGGTGTTATTGGTTATATATTGAAGTACAAACTATTTATTTTCACCCACAAATTCACAGACACGGTGTCGTCGAGGTGCATCGCTGCACGCAGCAGAACTGGTACAACAAACAAAAATCAAGTCCTCTTAGAACAAAAAAAAATGCTCTTAATCTACATGCGTATAGCTAGTGAATTTTAATAATAATGTTTACTTTTCCTTAATTTTAGAAATAATGTTACTTTTCCAACTTCCGTTGTTAATAGTATTCAACTTGTTTATGTAAAATCCATCCACTTATCTGTTTACAAATAAAATTAACAATAAAGTTACCATAGGAAGGAATGAAAACGATGTGTTGCATAGCAGCATTAGCATATTGGAAGAACTGTATCTACTCTTTGAAGTTCTCTGTTGATGACTTCCATTTCCGGAGCTTTCATTTTAAAGACCAGATCAACACCTAATGCTTTGTGCAGAAATCGTCGAATTTGCTGTGAATATCGGTTTCTTGGATCAGTTTAACGCCCTTTCGCACATATGGTAGCGTTTTGAAAAATTCCCCGACGCTAAATATAACCGATTTACAGCCCAATTTATTATCTCCGCTCGGGGCACGTGGCGAATACGAAAACAAAACGATGCATAAACCTTTTAATGTGTCGCAATAATCGTATAGTAAGGTGGCGCGAGGAATTTTTTTCTTTATTACTTATCCTTTCTGGGGCGGCGGCGTCCGCGGTGCCCATGAAAAGTATAACGGCCGGCCCTTTATGCGGACATAAACGCAGATGCGAGAGGCTGCTTTGTTTTACGACGAATTGCGGCTTTGCTTTACGTCCGCTACATCATAAGTTACGCCGGATGACATATCGTTAGGCTCACGTGCCTGATTTGATATGGATTTGATGGCGGGAAATTTATGTTTTTTGTCCCTTTCGTTTTTTTTTTTTTATTATTAAACGCCTAAAATATCTGCCGCATTTCCACCACTGAATAAAAAAAATAAGGCGCGGTCGAC
Organism: Aromia moschata; assembly: GCA_029963805.1. Lineage (NCBI taxonomy): Eukaryota > Metazoa > Arthropoda > Insecta > Coleoptera > Cerambycidae > Aromia > Aromia moschata. Next base: position 1,045,393 of record JAPWTK010000009.1, read on the forward strand.
AAAGTTTGATCACAAAGTAGACTTTGCCAGTTCAAACTCATCTATTTGATAGGTCCAGGCCTAAAATTGTTGTTTTGCGATCTGGCGTTTGACAGCTTTCAAAGTAAGGTTAAAAATTTCGTTTAAGTTCTACGAAAAACTATTCTGTCTTTCTGTTAAAGGCAAAAAAAAAATCCGGAAAATCAACTCAGGCCATCAAATTCAAAGGCAAAAAGGTAATCACTACACCAATTGCATATAAACTACTCAAAATGGAAAAGGAGACTAAGTGTCTCCTTTTCCATTTTGAATAGTATTTGAGTATTATTTGGTTAGAATTTCTGTTATTTTCATTGGAATCATCTGAAATTCTTAGGACATACTGTAGATAGTTTAATACAAACACTCAAGTATTTGAGTATTTGCATTATTAGTATCAAGTCAAGTATCCCCTCCAACAGTCTTCGTTTTTATCTTTACTGGCAAAAAAACTGTGAATGGTTCTTTAGCGCATTTCACATGAATTCGGTTTAGTTCGATTTTGCTTGTTAAGTGGGTGCAAAAATGAATGTTGATCTTTTGGGAAGAAGGAGAACTCCTAGGATATATTTAGACGCCTTACAAATAGCAAGAGCAATTGGATTAATTGAAGCTGGAAACTCTAGAAGAGAAGTGGCTAGAATATTGAATGTAAGCCATTTCGCTGTCACTAGGGCATGGAATAGACACTTAGTGCTACGTTAACAATCTCCCACAGATTCTCAATAGGATTGATATCTGGGTATTTGCGAGGGCCATGAAAGTACTGTAGGTTTGTTGTCCACGAACCATTGTTTAACGATATTTGCAATGTACTTTGGATCGTTGTCATGTTGGTATATCCAAGGGAGAGGCATTTCCTTCTCTGCAACGGGGAACATGACATGTTTTAAAATATCCAGGTATTGAAAACGATTCATAATACCCGTTATTTTATGCACAGAGGTCCCATACCATTGGCCGAAAAACAACCCCACACAAGATCACTCCCACCTCCATGTTTATACACTTACGGTAATAATGAGGTCTAACCGTTACGTCTTGGATGCCATACACGCGGCATACCATCAGAATCTATTAAATTAAATTTAGATTCATCACAGCGATGACGTCAGTGATTCATCACAGTGATGAATCTAAATTTAATTTAATAGATTCTGATGGTATGCCGCGTGTATGGCATCCAAGACGTAAGCGGTTGGACCCTCATTATTACCGTAAGTATGTAAAACATGGCGGTGGGAGTGTTCTTGTATGGGGTTGTTTTTCGGCCAATGGTATATGACCTACTGTTATATGATAAATGTTTTGTCCGATTTTTACATTTTATTGTGTTATATCATTAAATATGTACAACTTGCCTTAGTTGCTTAACTTTTGTCTGACACTGTACATATGTATATTATTTCGCATTACTTCTAGGTAGCTTTAAATATGTAGAAGGTACTAGGTGTCCCAAGTTGAATAGAAACTTCTGCGCCGACCAGAAGGACTTCGAATTTTAAAATGGGTATTTCAGGAGCTTATTCTACGGGAAATTTGCCAACTTGTTATGCAAAAAAAGCAATTTTTGGTCATTCTAATTGTATATCCCCCCTTAAACCGACACATATTTCCTAATGTTTGCGGATATTGGCACATACGAGTATTTACATACATAAACTATACTGTTCTGCTGCTGGGACTGCCTGGATATAACAGTGCTTTAATGCTAATGATATGCATTGGAAGCGTTAACACGTTAATTTTCTTGTAAGCGACGTTTTTAACAGTTATCTCTTCTTTTTCAGGTGAGTTTGAATTGTTATGAGAAGTGCATGCTAACAATCAATTCCTGTTATACGGGTGTAATTATATGTGAGTATATTAGGCTTTAGTTACATTTTAACTCATTGTCAGTGTAAAATTTCAAAAACAGTAGTTTACAATTAATATGCCTAGACATAGTATGATACTAGACTTGATAGATCTGAAAATGTTACATTGTTATTGAGTCGTTCAATCATATCAAAGGCTGTTGAAATTATAGTCTGACAAAAAATTTTGATGAATAATTTTGTAACGCATAATTTTATCAAACGGTATTTTCATTAAGTATTAACTTTTCCAAAAAAAAAAAAAAGTAATTGCTCCACTTAATCACATATCAAATACGGTGTTTGGAGGATCTAAACATTTTACTTACCCCTTGACTGCCACGATAATTTCTTGAAGTGTGTCCTGACTGCCGAACTTAGACACTTTGACAACTTTAACTAGACTTTATCATTTCCGACTTATTTTGACCCACTGATCATAATGGTGTTATCTGAATATATCTTACACACGACAAATTATCATAAAGTTTAAATATAGTCGTTTGAGTCACCTCATACATTTAATACTCAATTTACAGTTTTCCAATATTTTATTGACATTATTTCCGACGTATTTGGACGCACTGAGTCAGAAAGTCTTGATTTCAAAGGTACAAACTTTGAAAGTCCGAACAGAAATCAAAACAGTTTTTTCCTTTCCGGGCATTACCTTTACCATACCTTTTAGTATCTCAACCCATTAACGCCCAAACGGACACAATTTTTCTTCCTTTTTGGAGCGTCAATCTCGAAGGGAAATTAATGAATTCACTCAATAAAAACCACATCCAAATGTTTTCGGATGTGATCTTTCGATTTCCGGGATCAGAATTTCGGGGTTTTGATTGAGGAAAATGACTGTGGATCAAGAAAAACTAACAATAACATTATTTTCTCGTTAATACTAGAGAAAAAATCATATTTCATGAGATTGTATGCAATGTCCGCCATTTTGAAAAGTTTAGAGTTAGTTGAGGTCGGCAAAAAAAATCCTATCATCAACTCCCAACTATTGCCTCCACCTCCCTCCACAATCCGAAGTAGGTTAGAGTACTTTTTGGACTAAAAAAAAAATATATATATAAAAAATCCCCAAATTTTCAGTACTTTCCTCCATAAAGACATATTTTTTTTTCTAGAGCATTTAATCACAATTCTGACCCCGGAAATCGAAAGATCACATCCGAAAACATTAGGATAAGTGGTTCTTATTGAGTGAATTCATTAATTTTCCTTCGAGATTGACGCTCCAAAAAGGACGAAAAATTGTGTCCGTTCAGGCGTTAATGGGTTAACAAGGATATGTCTTGTGGCGACCAACCATAAAACGTCTACCACGATTATATGCGGTCAACCAGAGGCGTTCCATTCCCATCAGGAAGGTTTAATACAAAATGACACATAAAATTAGTAATTTGGGTACTTCGTTTTTCACTACATCAAAAGACAAAGTTAAAGCAGTCAAGTTAGAATAAATTTCGCATATATTTTTACATGCGTACTTTAAAATCCTTTAGAGCCAAATTAATCCTGCGTACAGTGTCGTAGAGCAGTTTTATGCTGACCATTTCGTTCCTAATGCGGTATTCATATGCAAGAAAGCCACCTACACGCACACAGGCTATTATGCATTTCACTTGAAATTCTCTTTGGATGTTGTTTATGTAAGGGTTTTCCCTTATATGCAAATTAAAGTCGATTTCTTCGCGATAAGGCCACCTTGGCTTAGCATTCTTTTTTTTATTGTCCTTTATACGTACGGAATGTTATATAAAGTATGCAAATTATTACGTATATTATGGTCTACTTATAGCACTTAATGTTGCCAAGTGGAATAAATAAGGCTTATACATATGTATGTGTAATGTGCGCCTGTTTTTAAAAAATACTTTTCTCATCGATTTCTGTGTATGTCTTAAATAACATAATGTATTAATATTAGGAAATGTTAAATTACAAGGTGGCTAGGAATATCATATTTCTCCTTAAAAAAGGGAAAAATAAAACTGGAAAGGGCTTTAATGCTTTCGGTAATTTTTTTGTTTATTACATTATTTTTTGGATAATTTTATTTTTTTTGTGACAAAAAATTCACATACGAGGCGTGGCAATTAAATAATCGGACTGCTTTCTATTCGTTTCCAATTACAGTAGCAACTTTTTCGCCTTCATTGTCCTCCCCTTGGCGATCTCTACACCACTCCATACGACTTTTCCATTGTTGAAAGCAGTGCTGGAAGTCCGCTTCTGTTAGCTGCTTCAGAACCTCCGTCACTTTTGCTTTAACCGCTTCCACAATTTCGAATCTCGTCCCCTTCAGTGTGGACGTGTCTAACAAGCCTAGATCAGTGTCAATGTTGTTTAGAATGTCAGCGCAAATGTTCATTCTTGATTCCTTTTGCTCGGGAGTGAGGAGTTTTGGCACCATTTTTGCGCAAACTTTGCGCATATTGAACGATTCATGCAAAATCTGGCGAACACATTCTTTGTCGATTCCTGTTATTTCAGCAAGCCCTCGGATGCTGAGACGATGATCTTCGCGGATTAATTTACCATTTTTTCAACGTTTTTCATCTACCAGCGCTCGGATAGCGTCATCATTTCGGTTATTTAATAGCCACACCTCCTATACGTAAAGCTTTTTTATTTTGGCATTGGTAAAAAAAGTACTGAACCCTGATTAGAATTTGGTTTTGGTTACTACCTTGATTGGTTGGAATTTTATTTAATATCTTATATGTGTTGTGCATCTTATTATCACTTCTCTAATTCTCAGGCAGTTTTTGACATAATTTTACTGCCTTCTTCGTCTCATATCGACGACGCATTTTAAATCTTCGATATGCATAACATACATGTTATAAACATTAGTATACGTATAGTATGTGTATGTAGATGAATGGGCATTATGTGAGGCTGTATTTACATATAGTGGGACGAGGAAAGTAAGATGTCGATAAGGTTTTACTACACAATGGAAGATTAAATTAGCATTTGAATTGGTTACGCTGGATAACGCTTGTTAGTCATGTGCTTTATGGGATATAAACAATTAGCCGTGTAGAGTTAGGTGCGTTTGTAGCGTCTCTTATTATTTTAACGAGAATAATAGTAATAGATCAAGAATAAACGATACCCATTATTAAATAGTTATTTTCGCATACTATAAATAGTATGCCTCGTATACCTATTTGTTTAATAATGGAATAAGAATTTTATTAGAACAAATTAGTATAAATTCAAGCTAATTGTTAGGTGGATTAGGCCTAATTGTCTAGGTAGGTCCAATATTGTACAATGTGTAGGTATATCAAATGAATTAGATTATTATTTTGAACAGTTAAGCAACCACTTCGGAAAAAAAAGTGATCTGAGAAAGAATACGAACATCTGTACTGATACATCTTTATTTTGAAGTCTAATGTTTTTTTGTTAGACTTTACTTTTTAATCCAGAGAAAATATTATTGAAAATATATTTTGCATAAAGATTTTGTGCAAACGGATGAATAAACAAGTTTATACATCCGAACAGATACACAGACAGTTTATACAGATATACAGAAATGTTAGTATAAATGTAGTATATTTCTAAAAAAAAAAACTAGTATCAACGAACTTTTGCAATACTGTATACACGAGTACGAATCTATGCGTTTTCTATAGCCAGTTTCGTATTATCTCTGCGTTTGTTGACCTTTGTCTTATCGTACTTTCCAAATTTAGCACACTTGTAATATTGATCGTAGGACTAATCCATATCATTAGCTATTTATAAACACCTTGTAATAATGATAGATCAATGTTTCTTAAATTAGATACACTCAGGACCCACTCATATCTATCGAACTCAATGTACAGAGTGTTACTAAATGAAGTAAGATAAACGATACCAAAACAAATTCTCGCAATTTGGAATTCTCATATTTCCATAAGGAAGCTTGGGACTCGCACCATATTTTACCCAGAAAAATCCTGTAAACGGCTTGCAACATATTTGTTATTCATAATTATCTACGAATCGAACTTTTTATCCGTGTCATTTTTGCAAAATTTTCATTTTTCTTAAAGTTACAGCTGTTAAAAAATCTCAGAAATGCAATTAATTTTGCTATTCTATCCTTCCATGAGTTCTTCCGGTCGCAAATCCAAATCTATTCATTTTTTTACAAAAACAAATGGCCTGTTAACTTCACGCTCATCTCAACGTCGCGTCGCCTCCGCTGATGGATTAATCCACGTGCAATGAGCACTAAGGGTAGTTGAATTAGGATGGCGAGAAAACACATTATTTCGCGAGTCCTTAATATCCCATAACGTTACCGTAATAGCTGGAAGAAGTGCCTTTTCTTTTGTTCCACCCTCTAATAACCCGGCAATTACGTCTACAACTCTATGTAGGTTGCGTGTACTACGCGTATTAAATATAACCAGGGGTGACACAGGGTACTTTTACACTGTTTACCCGTTTCCAGTCACGCCAATGTTCGCGGCGCTCCTTACGGCCAAAGGCAATACTCGAGGGGGCGGCAACACTTTTTTTACCTATAGTAAAAAATCAGTTGTCAATATCGATAGAATCACATCGACATAAAAAATGTGAAAGCTTCTGGTTATAATGTTATAATGTCTTCTAATATTTATGTATTTTAAAGAGAGTTATATGTATTTCCAACCGTTTTTAGTAAAAGTGTCCAAATTTCGCCGATTTTTTCCTTTAAAGTAGAGACCGTTCTTTGAGGATCAACTCTCAAAACTCTTTTTACCTTATGTCACAGTGTTTCAATGACATTTAGGTCGGGGCTGTTTGATGGCCATGATAGGACTTTAATATGCTGTTCCTCGAACCACGTTTCGTATGGGAAGGTGCGCCGTCTTGTTGGAATATGAAATTATTGCCTGGGTACATATCCTGAACAGTCGGTAATGAGCTATTCGTAAGTATTTGTATATATTTGTCAGCGTTGTCGGTAACTTCTATGACCTCATACTGTCCCAAACCTTTAGCAGAAATACATCCCCAAATTGCCTTCATGCCCAAATGAAAGCCTTCACTTTTGGTTCTTATTACTCTTTTTCTATGATCGCCTACGCAAACATCAAATTTGGACTCGTTACTGAAAATTACTTTTGACCAGTTTTCGATAGTCCACGATACCTTCCATTTGGCCTAATTCAGTCGATTTTTTTGTGTCCCAGTTAATAAAGGTTTTTTTAACTGGGACACTTTAATTTAAACATTCGCGGGATAGCCTTTCTCCTGTTTCACAGTTCCATTGCGCTGTTATATCCCTTAAGGTGTTCCGCTGACATTTTTGCAAATTTTCACGACCTTTGGCTCCTTTCAGTAACCAGTCTGGGTCTTCCAGGACTTTTATCTTTTACATCCAAATTTCCAGTCTCAAGGTAATGCCTTAATATGTCCCCAACAGTAGACTTTGCAGAGCACAATTCTTCCGCAATTTCGCGGATTTTTTTGCCACTGCAGTATTTTTTTTAAATGAGCTGCCGCAATTTTTGATCAGTCGCACGTCCACGGCCCATTTTTATTTAAAAATAACGAATATTCGCAAAAACTACCAGACATCACCTGTGACTAACGCATCTAATTGTGAAATTAATGGTTACCGCGGCAGCAACAAATTTTTATTTATTTTTTGGGGCAGGTTTCTCGATTTTCCAAACATTTAGTTGTCAGCATTTTTAGCAGATTTTTATATTTTTGGCTATAAATTCATAACAAATCCAAGCTAATTATAATTTTCAGCATAATATTATCTTGCAAATGTATGTAATTTTATACATTTTAGGTTTTTTAAAGCGTGGTTGTAATTTTTTGCATGGCAGTGAATCATTTTTTTTGAAAAACTGCGTTTGTCCGAACATATAGTTGTTAGGGTTCGTAATACAAGTATGTTATAGTATAATATATAAAGTTTAAGAAAATCGCATTCAGCTGGCTCGTTACTGGTGCAAAGGCCTTCAACTGCAAGGTACCGCTCGGCTCTCGAATACATTTAGCGCACAATTACATACTTCATGGATCAGTTGAAAGTCTTTTCACCACCACCGAGTAAGCTAAACATTATTTTCTTGATTAATCACTGACTAAATATCTTATTTAACATTTTCATACTGTATAGTACAATATTTTCAGAGTATCTGCTTTTTCTCCATTGAATACCAGCAGAGTACCTTCTAACATCATAAAGTAACACAAATCATGTGTAAAAAAAATCAGTCGGTGCAAATATGCAATTGTTTTGCACGAACTTTTTTAACATGTTCCGACCGGTTTTATGGATCTTTCTGTGTTAAAAATTGCGCTGCGTCGCTACGTCTTCGGGCTTAGGCTGCGGGATGAGGAGGGGGGGGGGGCTCAAGACGTCTGTATCTGTGTAGGGGGTGTAGGGGTAGCTGTGAGAAAACGAGAGAGGGTCTTATTTTCGAGTGGCAGCCACCTAGTTGCTCCCTCGCAATCCGGGTCGAGCTCTGCGCGCTTATTACAAAGGAGGTCACCGTGAAAATTGCGAAACTCCCTCATAAATCCAGAAACTCGCTTTTATTTCGCATGTATACATTTTAGGGTATGTATGTACATTTTACAGTATTGCTGAAAGTCTGAAACGGTGGTATCACAAAAAATTACGTCAGTCATCCGGTTTTCTTATCTTATATTTGACATATTTTTGTGTATTTAACAGCAATTTTGGTAGACAAGTTGATTTGCTTGTTATTCATTATACATGGTCGCTTCCCTAATTTTAAATGAAAATATACATATGTTCTTATTTATTATATTATTTAGTCGTTCAAGGAGAATTCTTACATATAAGATATATGTAATGTGATTATTTACAGGATGTTTATTTTAATATTCTACAGTTAATATTTCTTTTTCTCCGTTATCGAGATATACGCGGTATGTAAATTAAGTAATGAGACTGGCAACGTAGCGCCCGATCTAGCAACACTGCGGAGACGAGACTCGGAAGGTTAACATGTAATACACCTTCAGTACAAGTTTGAACTTCTTAGAGTCATGTGTTTGTTGTTTGTGCCTGTTTTTGGAAACCGTTTTTTTCTAATGCATTTTAAAAATGAGCGACATTAATTTTGAGCGACGGTGTTCTATCAGGTTTTGCTTCAGACTTGGAAACAGCGCAATGGATACTTTTGCAAAACTTCAACACGCTTACGGAGACAGTGTTTTTCCAAGAGCCCAGGTTTTTCTTGGTTTAAGGCATTCTCAGAAGGAAAATAGTAGATTGAAGACACGATTCTGCGTTCAGATCGTCGATTGACGACAAGAATGATCGGGGAAGAGTTTTTGGGTCACCATTGTTCCACATTTGTTGACCATTTTAATTTTGGGAAACAAAATGTTCCTATAAAATTAAAATTAAAATGGCCATAACTTGAAAAATAAAAATATTTTGTAAGAAATCGAAAAACCTCTCCTTATATTTGTTTCTAGACTATGAAAAAAAAAATATACTGCAAAAATTCCACAGAGCGTTACTGAGATCCCAGGGTGTTCTGCAGTTTTTTTGAAATTTTTTTTCGTAATCTTTGCTAACGGTTTTTTCACTATAAATCCTTTCTGTAAGAGGTGTATAGTCATCACCTAAAAAGTGAAGTGGGTCCCATGCGTCATTTTCAAGATATGGCTAACTGAAATATCACCAACCGCCACTGTTCCTGTAGCTCCTCAGCCTCCTTATTCGCCTGACTTGAGTCCTTGTAACTTTTTTTCTTTTCCCGAGATTGAAAAACCACCTCTTTTCGTGCTCTTTCAGATGCAGAAAAATCATGAAGCTTCCATCATTTTGGTCTCCGTTGCAATTGCTGCAATCACAAATTCGTGACCGATATTCGTTAAAAAACAACTTCTTGGACAAGCAATAAATAGTCTTCCTTAGCACTTACATGATATGTGTCAATAAAGTATTGTTTCTTGAAAGAGTTATCGTGTTAACATCGGCAGTGGGACATATATGTTTGTCCCACCTATTTTTTACTCGTTTTATTCATATTTCTGACACCTTTTGACATCTGTAGGTACAAAAGTATTTTTTAGACTTGGGTACCTAATTTATGAAATTTTGGCGTAAAATTGCAATAATTAATTTATTTAATTACTTGTTATAGACAATTAACATGAAAAAATGCTGTTTTTTCACTGAAAAATCAGTTTCTCGGTAACGCATATGGCTATAGCTCTGAATTTTTTTACGTATTATTCATATATAGGTTTATAACATATTTTTTTCAAAATTTTTCGTTGCCCAGTTTTTTCAAAAAAACGCAAAATTGCAAAATTATCAAAATTTAAAAAATCCAAAAAATACAAAAAAAGTTATAAAACAGATACCTAAATACCCAAAAAAATTAAAAACAAGAAATACAAAAAAAAGATTAAAAAAAAGAAAAAATAAAACCAAAAAAGGAACGCCGAGAGGGAGGAACATAAGGAGTTATTTTTTTTTGTTTTTGTTATTGGTGTTCGTACTTAGCGACTTTATAAACTTTCAAACATACTTTTTATTATATATTTAAAAAAAATGTAAAATTGGCTTAAAGCATGTGTATATTGAAACAACCATTTTGAATTTTGAAAATCTGACTTCGGATTCGTAATCAGCGACCCCAAAAACCCTAGTAGTCACTCTTATTTTTAAAATAAGTGTTAAGGAAAAAATGTGCCCCTGAAAGGGTTAATAGGTGCAAGCATTCGACGTTGCACCGCCGACAGGTCATAGGTCGGGCTGGCGCGCTGCCAGTGTCACGATCCCATCGACTGCACGGGAATAAGTGCGGCCAGACAACGGCCGAATTTATTACACTCGCACCGCCGCGTATTGGCCGCGCCTTTTGTTCCGGGGCGATAACGACGACGGTTCGAGAGCCAGAATCGTTATTAAACAAATTCGAGAGAGGATGTTTACGATCGTAAATTAACTCTGGATCCAATAACGTCGAAATAGAGGGGTTTACGGTTATTCCTGCGGTAGATACTTTCGGGTTGTTTTACGTTTGAGCAGGTGAACGATCGAGAGAGAAAGTTATAGGGTCATTCCATATGAAATCGTCTAATTGAAGAAGCCGACCCATTTTAGATTTTGCTGTAACTTTGAGGGGGCTCTTCTTTAGGTTCTCGGTCTTCTTTACGCAAATTTAATTTTTACAAACGCTCGTTTCCGCCTATTCGAATTAAAACTTAATTTTAGCTCTAAAATTGTTCCTTTTAAGATATCTACCCGCTTGAGGCGGCATTTTGAAGGGGAAAGATCGCAGTTTTAGTGTAAGTATCAAAAATTCGATCAGTCATTACCTCCGAATAATGGCAGCGTGTTAAAATTACGTGTTTTTTACTTATTTTTTGTGAATTTTAACTCGATTCTAGCGTGTTGACTGTTTAGAGTAAGCAGCTTACGTTACTCAGGAATTAAGTGTACATATCATAGACAAAATACAGCCACGAGTCGACCCGGAGCAGCTCACTCCTTATAAAAAAAACTTTGCTTGACTTTTCGAAATTTTGAAAAATCGCATTATTGAGGTTATGAAAATAACGTGTTGACTGCGTGATAAAGATATGAAACTTACAGAATCTATAGTTCTTACCTTTAACTTCAAGTGACTGCACGCTCGTTTTGTTATTTTCATGTTTAGTGTACAAGTGGTTTTTTTGTAGCGAAAATAGACCTAATTTTTTTATTTTGTAATCTTATAATTTCAATTGTACTTCATTACTTTTTATTAGAACTATAGATTCTGTAAGTTTCATATTTTTATCATGCAGTCAACACGTTCTTTTCATAACCTCAATAATGCGATTTTTCAAGTTTTTTTTTATAAGGAGTGAGCTGCTCGGGTCGACTCGTGGCTGTATTTTGTCTATGATATGTACACTTAATTTCTGAGTAACATAAGCTGCTTACTCTAAACAGTCAAGACGCTTCCTCTCAAGACTCTAAACAGTCAAGACGAGTCGATAAAAATTCACAAAAATAAGTAAAAAACACGTAATTTTAACACGCTGCCATTATTCGGAGGTAATGACTGATCGAATTTTTGATACTTACACTAAAAAACTGCAACTTTCCCTTCAAAATGCCGCCTCAAGCGGGCAGATATCTTAAAAAGGAAAAAATTTTAGAGCTAAATTTGATAAAGCATAAAAATGACGATTTTTAAAAGTTTTAATTCGAATAGGCGGAAACAAGCGTTTGCAAAATTAAATTTGCGTAAATTTTGTTCTTTGGGAACCTAAAGAAGAGTTCCTCAAAGTTACAGCAAAATCAAAATGGGTCGGCAACGATTTTTCTTATTTTCAGACGATTTTATATGGAATGGCTCTATATTGATATTTGAAAAGCTATGTTTCTTGCAGTTCTGAACATTTGGTCGTGTAAACCGTTAATATAGGTCACTAATATACTCTACCTTTTTTTTAAAGGAACAATGAGAAAAACAATGTTTAAGTTCCAAGTCTGATTTTAACAACAGTAAAAATATTTACTTGAATATAAATATAACAAATGAAGTTCAGAGCTGTAAGAAAAGCTATGTTCCTTACGTTTCTGAACATTTGGTCGGTAAAGTAAAAATAGTCGATACGTAATACGGATTTAATTAACATTAACGCTAAAACATTTTGACAGATCTGGGACATCCATTTATATTGGAAGTAGATGTCAGTTGGCTTATTTTAAATGGCACACTCTGTATATTCTTGAATTCTTGGATTTACGGGAAATTCTAAAAAATAATTATAATATCTTATAGGTGCATAATTTAATAGAATAGAACAGAATAATTTATTTCATCACTTATGCTGTTACATATAATGAGATGTGGCCGTCAAAACACAATGTATTACTAAATATGAGTAACAATATTACTTATAACAAACACGTGAGTACCTATAAAAATTACATTAAAAACTTTTTACATAATAGTTTTTGATATTTACTTAATAAAAATGATCATGTATTTTCCAAAATGTTTCTAAATTTGCATAATATACCTTTTTTAGAAAATATATTCATTATATTGGTTGCTTGCAAAAAAATGGAAATTTTAATTCAAAAATGTACAAAAATATCTTTTTATAAAATAAGAACACCTTAATTTTCTAATGGATTTGTATTCAGCTCTCAAACTAAGGGTAACTTTCTATTAGATTGTTAATGTCGTGTCTATGTCAATTTTTGTTCAAGTTCAATTCATTTTCAATAGAAAAATGCAAAGCAAAATTTTTACTTGAAAATAAAATGAAAACAATTGAATCTAGACATAGACAATACATTACAGAAAATTACTCTTATTTGAAGAGCTGACTAAAAATCTGCTAGAAAAAGAGGGGGTTCCTATTTAAGAAATGATTGTTGTACATTCTTGGAATAAAAATTTGAAAAACTATATATATTTTATTTTTTTTTAAATTCAAGTTATACGTACTACATATTATGTGTAGTAGACTGAGTATATTTCTGTCGTTTTTTTTTAATATGATTTCTATGTATTTTTATTTTTAATCAATATGCTGTACTATACTTTTGAGGTAATTTCTCAGCATACTTAAGGGCATATTTTTCTAGTATTTTGGGTACATCAAGGGAATTTAGAATAACGAATGTTGTTTTTCTCTACTTAAGTTCCCTATAACGATTTAAATCAAATCAGTTTTTTGTCAATACAAACCTGCAAAATGTACTGCAACATTGGTCATTGATACATGCGTACGTATATTTTGTTACTACTTTTTATTTAACTTATTGTAGTCATCTATTATGTCATCGAAATTTTTTTTTGTGTCCGTTGATTCATCATTCATCATCACATTCGTCACTTACTGCATGGCAATGACCATGAATTTTAACAACACATGTATATAAACAAGTCTATTGAACGAGGTTTTTATTTTATCGTTGTTAGTTACGTGTGAAAGTAAATTTTATGTTACGTTGTTCAAATATTTTAAATTCTGTCGATAGTTGGAGCATAGAAGCTCCAAGAAAGCATGAAACAGCTTTTTAGCCAGCATTATTTAACAAATGAACAAGGGAAACAAAGAAAAATGTTATGAGAGAGTCCAGACGTTACAGGTGGCCCATCGGTTAATTACTTTTGATGTAGACAAAATTAATCGACGTATAAAATAAAATCAACGTACAAAATACGTGAAAAATATTGTGCCCGGTCTGAAAAACGTCCTCAATGAACCCTTATATTTACCTCTGCACATAAAACTAGGGCTTATAAAAATTTTCGTTAAAGCCTTAAATACAGGAGATGCTTTTCTTATTTGAGACAGAAATTCGCGCGTATCAGTGAGGCAATGTTTAAAGAAGGATTGTTCGTTCGTTGGGCCGCAAATACGAGAACTTTTTAAAGACGAAAATTTTGAAACTAGACTTTCGAGAAAAGAAATTAGGGCGTGACTGCCTTTAAAACTGTATGCAGCAACTTCCTAGGTAACAAGAAATCGGAAAAATACAAAGATCTAGTTGAAGAACTTATCCAATGTTTTTGTTTTCTTCACTCCCGTTCGGAATTCTTCCCTGACAATTTAGGTGCAGTTTCAGACGAACACGGCGAAATATTTCACCAGCAAATTGCTCGAATGGAGTTTACTGATTGTTGGAAACAGTTTATTGATTGTATGATACTTTTTCCGATAAAAATGAAGTATATTTTGTAAAAAGTGATTTTGTTTTTTACTAGATTGCTGATGCTTTGAGAGTCTCATATTTTATACTCGTCTTCCCTTCTCTAAAAACTTACGGGTGATAGGTAAAAACATTACATTAATAATTATTACATTACATTATAGTAGTGCTCATGCTCATATTGCAAAAGAACATTCTTCTAATTAATTACTCATTAATCATTTTGGGCAAACAATGGCGCTTTGTTTGGATACCAAACGAGGTCTCTTATTTACTTACCCGGAAAATTTACTTAATAACAGTAATTTTAGTAGTGTCAAGCGATGTACGTGACATCGGGCTATTAACTTAAAATGCGCTTTGGGCGTAACCAACTAATGGATATGCATATGTATGGGTGTAAAAAATTTAATTTTAGGTGTGTTAAATATACTTAATCGTGTTCTGTTCGTATTGTTAGGATACAAACGTGTGGGATACTTACATGGAAATACTTTTCATTCCCTATTGTATTGGTACAGTGAACTCCGATGAATTCTCCGAAAGTGTTAACAATCATCACTCCGTAATACATGTGATAGTCGTAGATGAAATAGGGGGCTAACAGGGACTTGGTGAACAAACATGATAAAACCACGTTTTTTCACTTTTGGGCCGTTTTTTGGTCCAGTTTCTGGTCGACGCCCATTATGAATTAAAAATTAATCGAAAGTACAAAAAAAGAAAGAAATTAAAAAGGAAAGTGTGAAAAAAATTGTCACACATTTCGAAATTTCGATTTTAAACTTACAATCCTCAAAATAAGGGTGAAAAACTACCCCAATAACTTGAAAATATTTTTATCGTATTCTACGCAAAAAAAAACATCGAAAAAAAACCATTGCCTTTCTTTTTTAATTTTTTTCATTTTTTAATTGAGAAAGATTGAAATTTTAGAGTCGAAACGAAAATTTGTATTTTCTCACCCCTCACCATCCCTCTCCTTGAGGCTCAAAAAATCTAAAATTTTAGGGAAGTTAGTTTTTTAGCAAGTACTATCGATTGTGATATGTTTCAAACAGAATTTTTTTTGACCTCACTTATTGTTAGTTGGCGTGAAATGCCCCACGAGCATGTGGAAAATGAGACCATAAACCAAATTTACGTGATTTAGAAACTCCCTATAAATAAACAATTTACGCATATGTAGTTTTAATGGTGTAAAAAAACGGCTAATCCGTTTGAAAACCAAAGTTAATTTTACGAAAATACAGTATGTGGTGCCCTGTATGTACAGAGTGTTATATTTTGATAGCTCCACCAAGGTACTTCTTTGATTTTCAGATTATTTTATTATCAAAAATATACATTTTATAATGGAAAACTATATTTTTCCCTGAAAATTAGGCCCTAGAAAAGACCCTGTATGCGCAAATAAAATCAAATTTTGAAATTACAAATTCAAAATTTAATCATTACCTTAAGCTATTAGAAATTCCATAGTCCTGAAAATCCATTATTGTGTACAGGATGTTTCTTATAGAATTTACCTTTTGTAACATTGTATTTTGGAGGTGAAACCGTCAATTTTATAAAAAATATCCTCGACGATATACTGAAAAAAATAACCAAAGCGAATAACCAAAAATAAATACCCTAATAGGGTTTTTTAATTTTTGACTTGTTTGGTCAGACATTAGACTGTGGAAGACAAACAGGAAAAAAATTATATACTGCAAGGCACCTTACTCTGAACGTAACAAAATTGAAAATCCATTAATGGACTTTAAAATACAAGGGTGGTGCTCGTCAAAATAGAACACACACAGGGTGTTTTAGACTTCGAAGGAAAAAGTTATAGCACGTTGCATTTAATAAGATATATCTATTTATCGACAAAAAAATACATAGAATTTAAAACTATATCTTGAAGCAATTATTTTGTAAGGGAAAACAGTTTTAGAACCACTGGCTGGACTCTGTTGGTACTCACCACCAGTGGCACACGCAAATCCGCAGTGGTATAGGTCAAGTGTAGAGCTGCTAATTTACTCAAGATTAAATCAGTGACCGTCAAACGGTTTATTTGAAAAATTTCAAAAATTATTTTCTCAAAACTTGGTGCCACTTTTACTAAGACGATTTGTGTTCACAAGTATGACTTATCGCGTTTTACCTCCTAGTTTATTTTGTTTATGAAATCCGAGAGCACCCTGTACGCATGTATTTTGTAACTTTGTATTATTTTATTTTCTTACGGTCGCGTCTCGGGTCAAGGAAATCTTTTTAAGCGCTGGAGTCGATACAGGCGTTCGTTGCCAACAAAATAATTACGGCTTTCGAGCGAAATATCGGCTGGTATCGGGTGTCGGCACACGTTTTCCCGCCGGCGGAAGGCGAAGAATCGATAAATAATTTATAAATTGCATACTTAAACGTAGGAAAGGGGGAAAATTGGATTCGGAGCGAGCCTTCCGCGAAACAGAAAGCGGCATATAACAGTTTTGAATGTCTGAAGTAATAGAGTATGAAAATTCCCGTATGGAAGGGGGAATCGAATTCGCCAAACTGAGTTTTCTCTCGACGCGATGCGAGAAAAGTTGGAGCACATCGTTTATAATAACAACGCGGGGCGTGGAATTGAGAAACTCGCGTCGCTATTAAGTCTGTTCGAAGGAGCGTATCGGATAGTTTCCAATCGTCAGAAATATCGTACCAATTTACTACGAAACTCAGATTGACAACTACTTCTGAGGTTAGGTTATGTTAGGTCAGGTGAGGTTTAGGTTAGGTTAGGTTAGGTTAGGGTTAGACTTGAGTCATCCTGGTTGTCTTTCCACGAGCTGGACCTATACAAACCAGACGGCTTGGAAAAATCGAATTAAATTGTATACCTAGTTATTAGAATTTAATTCACCATCACTTAACACCAATAAAAAAAATATAGTATACATACAGTCAACAACAAGAGTCATCATACTAATCATAGGTACACCCACTTTTTGAAAGTTGCTTAAATTGTGATAATTTTTGTACTAGGGCATTGATTTTTTTTGCTACTGATAAGCCTACGTTGAAGCCCAATTGAGGGCTTGCTCAAGAACAAGGCAGCTCCATTTTCAACGCGTGACGAGGTTAGCTGCTTATAATTTCGATAAAAATATTAGACGTTATGTAACGCAAATTCGACGCAGCTCAGCATATGTCAGGATGTATACTCCATGCACTGATATGTGTGGAATTTGCGTTAAATAACGCCTAAAATTTTTATCAAAATTATGAGCAGCTAACCTCGTCACGCGTTGAAAATGGAGCTGCCTTGTTCTTGCAGCAAGCTCCTCAATTGTGTGAAAATATATCGCTAAAAAAGTAAAATTACGACGTTCTAAAAGAACGTGAAAACCTCCGCAAATAACATATCCTTTTCAATGTTTTTGGACTCATTCTGAAGAATGTTGGAAAAAAAGTTGAATCAAAAATGTCATAAAAATTAGCAAAAAATATCTAAAAAAAAATTAACGGATTAATATTCCTCTAGAACTCACTACGTTTTATGATGATGAACAGTGATTTTTACGAAAACTACATTATACTTTCAAATTTTTGTGATCGTTTTGATTAAACTTTTTTTTACAAATTGGCTTGGATTGTCAGATAGACAATCAATCAATACTGACTGACAATACTGACTGACAATACATCATTTACAATTTAATATAATAAAAATAAGCTTATACTTATAACTTGTATGTATATTATTCTGCAAATTGTTATTTAGTCATTTTGCATAAAAAACTTGCGACTTTGCGGAGCATGGAGCATTATAGCCCAATCAACGGGGAGACAACCGGTCACTAATTGTTATCAGCAAACAAAAAAAATATGGTCGTATAGAGAGTAAAATTCTAAGAAAGATAGGGTTTTTTGCGACTCGAGTTTTAATGGCGAACATAACCAAAAAAAATTCGCAAAAAGTCAAAAAAAACGGTTTTTTTGCAAATAAAAAAAGCTTCAGTCCTACACAAGAAAGTTAAATTAGAAAGTTGTAGGTCTTAAAAATGAATGTACAAGTCTTCGCGAATAAAATGAGCCGACGATCGTTTCTGTACGATCATTTTTGCCTCTGTAAAAGCTGATTTCTGAAAACGTCTTTTTTTTAAATCGTTATAACTCGAAAAAATAAAACTTTTTTGATTTTTTTTTAAAAAAGGGTCATTTTCCGCTTGTCTTGGGCTGTATTTCTAGTTAACAAGTCTGTTCAAACAAAATTGGAATTTATACAGCAAAAAATACGAAAACGCGAATGTTGACTTTTTTTTCAAATTTTTCTCAAATGTTTATGAATCGATTTTTTTTTCGTTCACATCTCATTCGACGCGCATTTTATAGACCTACAACTTTCTAATTTAACTTTTTTGTGTAGGACTCGAAGCTTTTTTTTATTTGCACAAAACCGTTTTTTTTACTTTTGATTTTTTTGATTATGTTCGCCATTAAAATTCGAGTCGCAAAAAACGCTATCTTTCTTAGAATTTTCTTCTCTATACGACCATATTTTTTGTTTGCTGATAACAATTAGTGACCAATTAACATGGGGGCTTTCGCTCGTTGATTGGACTATTAGTAATGATGTTAAAGCTTTGCGAATGACGAGAAGTAGGTTGTGACTGTGGTTGCTAGGGACGTAGGCTGTCGTTGCTAAGGAGTTGTTTATCAGAATCCAGTAGCAGTTAAAACCTGTGGATTTTACCCGCGTGTGTTTTATAAAAAGTGATTTTGTGGGTAAAAATGGGTGAAATAAATGCCATCGGATATTGAAAATGTTGCTAATAACGGTAAGTTAAATTTAACAATTTGTTGCATGTAACATTTGTTCATTATACAATCAAGGATTGCAAACTAATAAAGTGAATAACATACAAAGGGGAAAATATCAGAAAAAAGTAGAAGGATTATATGTTTCGGACATAATAATGTTTAATTCAACTGTTTTTAGAAAACATTTACATCTTATATATAAAAATCTCGTGTCATGGTGTTTGTGGTCGCACTCCTCCGAAACGGCTCGACCGATTTTTATGAAATTTTTTATGTATATTTGGTAGGTATGACAATAGGTCGTAAAGTACCTAATATTTCATACCGCTAGGTGATTAGGGGTGTCCCTATCCAGTAATATTTTTTCTATTTTTTTGACAATTTTTTTTGTATTTTTTTTTTGATTTGGCATCAAAAAATACCTGTAAACCTAAATTTTCAATATGGCAGAACAACGTTTGCCGGGTCAGCTAGTATGTATATAAATTAGAGCGTCATTATTTTAGAAAATTTAAAGTATCAGTATCTGTTGATTTTATGTAATATGACTTATTTGTATTGGGGATTAAAACAGGCTACTAATTGTTTCTGTTTAGTTGTTCGTACAATAGAAAAAAGCTGTATCCGGGTTGTATTAGAAACCGTTCAGTGCTATAAATAAGGAAGATCGGAACGTTGCGAGCTACCAGGAACCGTTGTAATAGATCCACTTCGCCTTAAATATTTATCATATCCTCAGCGTTCAACCGGTAATAGCTTTTACCGCCTTAACGAGGGTTGAGTTCATATAAAGCCCAACGTGGGCGAACTGTTTTTTCTTTTCTTCTTTATTCTCAATAGCGAATCTTAAACGAGTCTCTTACGTAATACATTAATAACACTGATATGTGTGAATTAAAAATGTAAAATCAAATATACAGTAAGCAACGAAATTTATCATACACTCACTTTTTGAAGTTTGCTTAAATTCTGATTTTTGTATTACAGCATTGATTTTTTTGCTTCTGACAGGATTATAGCTTGTGATATTCTGCGTCTAATAAGCCGAAGTTGAAGGCGGTATGTCGATTGTGTGAAAAGATATCGCTAAAAAAGTAAAATTTCAATGTTTTCGTAAAAAGAAGAAACGAAAATTCAAAAAAGCCCTGTACGCCACGCATTACTCCAACAAAAAATTAGGATTAATGTCCCTCTAGATATCTCTGTGTTTTATTATAATTTCAGGAACAGTGATTTTTACGAAAACGATACTAAGGATGGTAGAATTTTGAATTTTCGTGATATTTCTAGTTCAACTTTAGATTTTGTTATATATATTTGTCTAGGAAATTTTTTTTCAAAATGACAGTTAGTTAGATAGATACACTGAAGATTTCCCTTTAATACGAGTTCAGCAACTTCGAAAGGGATTTACTATTTTCGAAGTTATTTACGTTGCTTTGAAAACATTGAAATTTTACTTTTTTAGCGATATCTTTTCACACAATCGACTTACCGCCTTCAACTTCGGCTTATTAGACGCAGAATATCACAAGCTATAATCCTGTCAGAAGCAAAAAAAAATCAATGCTGTAATACAAAAAATATCAGAATTTAAGCAAACTTCAAAAAGTGGGTGTATGATAACTTTCGTTGCTTACTTGTATATAGAAGAGAATTCTGTCGAAATTCGAAAGGGTTTTTATGCGTATAGTATAGAGATATGTTTTTTCGTAAAAATCAGTTTTCCGAATTTTCCGAGAAAATTTGATGAAATATTGCAAAACTACTGGCGGGATCGTGTTTCCCGGAATCAGAAATAGGTTTTTCGGCATTTTTTCGGCTATGCGTCAATAATATGGAGGAAAGTCGTTTTCGACAAATCCGGTGCCGGAAAATCGTAAAAACACTCAAATCCTCGTACAGGGCCGGTTAAAACAATTTTTTTCTCTGCGAACCACCTTGCCTTTCATTTTGCATAAAAACGAAGACATTCAGGGGTGAGACTCGTTTCTTCAAATTTAACTGCCAGTCTAATATTTATAAGTTTTTTCTATCATCTGTCATATTTATACTTGTTGTTACTACGCATGTGTTACAAAGTAATCCCTTGCAGTTCCAGCCTCGCACCAGGAACTAATTTCACCGTTCTCGAACTGATTTGGAGTAAATTCGGTTGGTGTTGGAACGTTCTTTGAAATAATACCGGAATCAGTTTTGTGTCTCTTGGAACGCAAATTTCAATTTGCGCACACTCCTATACGGTTCTGAACTGATTCCAGTACATGTTGGAACAAACGTTATGTCTTTTTTTATATTTCCCATGACACGTTGATAGTTTCCACCTTGTTTATCTAAATGTACGCGCTCGCTTTTCTTTTTTCTGCGTTGTTAAGACCACAGTTACAAAACTTTCTTGTGTCGTTTTAGGAGTAATATTATTAATGTAGTAAATCACTTAAACTGAAGCTAAGAAAAAGCCGAAACTAAAACAATAAATTAGGAACGGTCGTTCGCCTTGCTGCACAACTATTTATTCCTGCGCGTATAGTATTGTAGTCGAAGCGCCGTATTTATAACTAAATTCGAAATTTGTACAGTAGTTTCCCCGGAGGGAATTCCATTTGACATCCGCAGCTGGTTAATTGTTTAAACGAATGATAATTGTAATTCCGGAATTCAGCCGGCCGAAATTCAATTACTCGGCTTGGCAACGTCCTAACGAGTCGATTCCGCTGCGTCTTATTTGTATCCGTAGAGTGAAGTGAGGCAGAAGTACGCGCTTAAAACATGCGCAAAAATATGATTTAAATATTTATTTTGAAGAAATTATGATTTAATAAACAAATTCAACCATTATTTTTAAAAAACAGCAAAATTATTATTCACGCGCCATAACTATTCTACAGCAGGCCTCCAAGTTCAACACACCTCTCCAGTCTCGTTCTAAAAGATGTGTATGTTGAGTGGATCATTTCTTGATTTACTTGGGCCACTGCTTGAATGATCCGAGTCTCGAGTAAATCAATATTGTGTTCTATCGGCTGCCTATAAACTATTTCCTTCAAAAATCCCCAAAGGAGAAAGTCAAGTGGCGACAAGTCAGGAGACCTTGCTGGCCAACAAATAGGTCCATATCTTCCGATTCACTTCTCTCCAAATTGTTTGTTAAGCCAACTGCGGACCTGAATTGTTGAATGGGCGGGGCATCCGTCCTGTTGAAAATACGCTTTTTTTCCTATTTTCTAAATTCTCTTCGTCTAATTCTGACCAGAAAAATGTGTTTCGCATCTCCAAGTATGAATTTTGATTTAAATTTTCTTTAAAAAATACGGACCAATTATTCGATTGAAAGTAATTGCACACCAAACATTCACTTTTTTTGAAATTTTAGACTTCTAGAAGTAACTGAAAAAGACGGATTTTCTTGTGCCCAAAAACGACAATTTCTGCGACGATAGCACTCCATTGGTAGAAAAAGTGCTTTCAACGGAAAAAAATTATACTCTTGTGAAAATGCATATCTACAGTAAGTCTCGCTCCTATTTCTAAACAGAAATCCAATTGACGTCCATCATCACCAACTTTCAACGTGTGTATTATTTTCGGTTTGAAAGCCTTAAACTTATTTTCGGCCAAAATCCTTTGAATGTGTGTGTGTGTGTGTTGCTAATATCAATTTCTGCAGATCTTTTTCTTAGTGATAGTTTTGGATTTTCTTCGACTGAATTTAAAAGTAGAATTGTGGCTGCATCATCGTCAACATGGACTTTTTTTGATTTTTTCAAACTTTGACGGCTAATTTCGACTTCTGGATATTTTTCATGAAACAATTCAATTGAATGACGATACGAAATATTACCGATACCATAACATTAAATAAGATAAATTTTATGTTGTAAAGTAAGCATTATTTGGAATTAAAAATCAATAATTGAAATTTCAAGCGCTTTGTCAAACACAATGTCAAACAATAACAATTGCCTTATTGATGGATTACTGGAATTTCAAATATTCTAATTAGGGACTTTGAGAAGAAACAGTGTAAAGACAACCTATTAACTACAGTGTTGACTGACTAAATGATTATCTGGACGTGGTGTTTCTTCAAAATAAATGTTTAAATAATATTTTTGGGGTTAATGATTTCTTATTATGTCTGCGCTTTTAGTAAACATATATTTTTTAAAGGAAAATTGTTATATTTCAAACGAATAACAATGTACGTAATTTCATATTTGGGTATCTATTAAATTTAATTGCAAACAATTTTTGTTAATAACTTTTTTACATAGCGTTAATATTTAAGGTACTTCTACTACTCTTCATTATTATTACATTTTTGCTATTTTTGAACACCCGGTATATTAAATATGAATTTATATGCTAGAATAAAATTAACATTCGCAATATTTTAAATCTGTGCGGTCGGTACTTTTGTACCGACGCCCCACTCCAATTGATCTCATACGAACAGAGGCAAAAAAAAATGACTAAACGTAATATTCCTTCGGTTAATTGAATCCGCCCCGTCGCGTCGTCAGACCCGCGAAGAATCCACTTTTGGAAAGTTAGTTAACGCGACGACGACACCGCGCACCAATTATGTTATCAGGCGCTTTCCCGGGCGGGACATTAATTATAAAATGTGCTGATGTTATGCGGAGGGTTGAAAGTTCATTTTGTCAAACCAGAAAGTTACAAATTTTGCCCGAGTACCTGACTACGGGAACAGCTCCAGAGCCTGTAAAACACGTCCGGCCGGTCTAAATGAAATTCCGCGAGACGATTCCAGGGCTATTTTTCGTTCGCCGGCCCTTGAAAGGTGTACCTACTATTTTTTTTTTGCATCAGATGTGTATATTATTCGACTCTTTTCGCAAGGTCTAATTCCCACGAGGTCTAAAATTGGCAATCCATCCTGCACATTGGTTTGACTTTCGAAATGTCATATCTCTACACCGATTCAATATCCCACAACATCTAATTCTTATGAGGTATAATTCCCACGATGTCTAATTCCAACAAGCTCGTATTTTCACTAGTTTAAAGGTACCAAATCGGTTATTTTTGTACAGTAAATGGATTTTCTGTAAGACTGTTATACTTACAAGAATTGGATTATTTTCATACATATCATAACATAGTATAAAACAAAGTCGCTTCCCGCTGTCTGTCCCTATCTTTCTACTACCTATGTATGCTTAGATCTTTAAAACTTTTTTTTAATAGATAGAGTGATTCAAGACGAAGGTTTATAGTGTATAATACATGCATAATATAGTAGAGAAACACTGATAATTTTAGAGGTTTCTAATGTGATGTCGGAAACCGGGCGAAGCCGGGGCGGGTCGCTAGTATTTTATATAATTCTCTTGAATTAGATGTCGTGGGAATATGATCTCTTGTAAATCAGAAGTTAAAGTGGGAAGTGGATGTTAATATCGACATTCGGTATTAAAAGGTATTAAAAGGTGATATTTTAGGTTTCTTGAGAAAAATAAGACAAACTCTTTAGATCTAGTGGGAATATTATGTCGTGGGAATTATACCCGGTGTAAGTAAGGTGTATTGTACCTTTGCTAATGGTAGCTGCATTTATTATTGGAATGGTAGATCCCGAAAATCACATAATATATTGTAGAACGCAGTAGTTTTACGATTAAAATTTGACTTTTTCAAATTCACCCTAGTCCGCTCCTGGTGCGTGAGAAATAGCGACCTGAGATTTAATCTCTATGATTCATAGGGAGTGTCTAGTGACACTTTCAGGCAGATTAAAATTCCTGAGGTTTATAACCAATATAAAATTTCACCTCCACAACTAACAATATTTAAAATTATTTCCTTGGTTCTTTATTATTTTGTTCTGTTTATCTTTTCATGTTAAAGATTACAAACAAAATATTCTTTTTTTATCAGTTAAATTCATGATTAATTTTTATAGACAATGTAATGTCAACAGTGCGTACGCGATTTTTTTGTCAACAAATAAAAATGAAGTGAAATGAAAAATAAAAATGGAAGAAATGTAAAATTTATATACTACTATTTTTTTTTTGACCATACAAGTATATTAATATTTCGACCTCATATATATTTTTTCTACATTCTATTGGATTCTATAATTGTTAATAAGTAATTAGAATTTACCAGTAAAAGTTCTACCACAAGATCTTTAGATTTATGTATAGTGATTTCTGAAAAATAAAAAATAAGTCTGTAAAGAAAAAAACTGTAGTAAGGATGGTACAGTTTTGAATTTTTATGATTAAAATAATCAATACTGCAACACAAAAATGATCAGGATTTAGGCAACCTTCAAAAAGTGAGTGTGTCAATACTTTTGCTGATAACTATACAGGGTGGTCCTCCGGGAACTGCATCGATCGATTATGGAAAAACTATAATTAATCAAAAATCTGAAAATTTGGTGACATACTAAGGTCGATGGAGGACATACGCCTAAAATATTTTCACGTTAATCGCACTTCCGGTTATACCGGAAATAGATGTCAACTTTGTTATTTTTAAATGGAATGCCCTGTATATTAATACATATTTAGAATCTATGGTTGATTCTAAGAATATTTCATGTATAATGTCCTATACCTAAGTTTAAGCGGTTTTGAGATATTGGCTGGCCTAAGATAATTACCAATTTTTTCCTATAAGAAAGCCTTTATTTATTCAATTTGGGTCGGATTCCTTGTTGAAAAGGATCCACTTTAATAGATTTTTTGTAATATTCTGATAACTATAATTACAGGGTGTTCAAAAAATGGGATCAAAAATGAAATTGAGAAAAAATGCCAAAAATCAATTTTTTCAAATGGAAACCCCCAATTTTCAAATTTTATCTTTATTTAGCATTAAAAATAAGGGTAAGTTTGTATACGTTGTTTATTCTAAAAATTTGTAGTTTGGACAATATTGCCAATTTAAATTTTTATATGGCGATTTTGCTGCGGATTTTAAGTGCAGCTACTTTTACTTGGCCATGACGAAAATGGCCATGTTCAAAACATTCGATTGCTATGTTTGTTTACATAACTGCCACTTAACGTTGGAAAACCGGAAGTGCGATTAACGTGAAAATATTTTAGGCGTATGTCCCCCATCGACCTTAGTTTGTCACCAAATATTCAGATTTTTACTAATTGTACTTTTCCCATAATCGATGGATGCAGTCCCCGGAGGACCACCCTGTATATGCTGTACGTTATTGTAAGTCGTTTTACTGTTTATGAAACCTTAGTGATGGCGTTGTAAGATGCGAATTACATATAATTCAGACACACTGTACATCATATTTGCCTTTAATGTCGACATAAGAAAATTAGGTTATCTTACTGTAGTTTTTGCGTTGTCCTAAAGACGGTTTCGATTCGGAAATCGCGCTCCCCGAATGGCTGGCGTCATGGGTCACAAAAAACGTGAAATATTTGCATAATTTCAGCGCCGCCAAACACGACGAAGCTCCTTCATCGAACGTCGCCGCTCATCAAAAAGCCATAACGCGACTTTCGACTAGGTCATCAAGGGTTTTTTTGCGGGGCAGCACCCACCATTCAATCGGCCTTCGACATTTGCGGGTTTCCATTGAATATGATCTGAAATAACGTCTCTCTACCGTAAAAAATATCTCTACCGTTTGATTTAAAAACGTAGTACTTTCTAAAAGCTGTAATGTGCAATTGTTTTTTTTAATTACATATCTCATCTTAATCGGCGTTAAAAAATCTGCCAGTTTGGCGTAGTTTTCTCATTTTGTATATTTAATACTAACGGAGTTATTTAGATCACAGTATACGAGGTGTGTAAATTAAGTAACAAGACTGGCAACGTAGCGCCCGATCTAGCAACACTGCGGGGACAGGATTTGGAAGGGCGGTAGGTTAACATGTAATGCACCTTCAGAAAAAGTTTCAACTTGTTAGTTATTTGTTTGTTCTTTGTGACTGTTTCCTTTAACCTTTGGAGCTCCGGAAAATCTTATTTAAGACGCTCTCCATAGGCTATACAATCATTCTTAAATTGCAACGAAACTTACTAGTCTTTGCTTTTTGGAAGTCGTTTATCACGAAAAAAAAGGCTTTGGGGTTGACGCCCCCTAAAAAAGTACCCCCGATTCTGATACCAATGTAAGATTGAGTTTTGAGTAAAAATATAATTTCATTTTATATTTTATGTGTCTTTGCACTATGAATAGTGGCAGATACCCCTGAGGGAATATCTCGTGGACGTTTCTGATAGTAAACTAATGAAAACCAATTCTTGTTGCTATTTCCAGGGGTGTTTCTGAGTTAGACGATATTTGAAAATATTTTTACAACGAGTAATAAATTACTCGTTTAGGAATTAACTGAAAATACTGAAAACTCAAAAAAAAAATTCTAAAAACAAAAAAAAACAAGATACTAAAAACAAAAAAAAATCGTAAAATACGAAAAAAAAAAAAATGAAGCCACACAATCTCTTTACGTCCTCGTCGTTGGCTTCGGGTAATACTGAAGGAGAGACCATCAATCAGTCACACACTGAACGGCAAAATGATTCCAAAATCACCATAAAAACCAATCCGATTTTGAATCGACGGAGGGAAAATGTGTTTACGCTTCGGATTGGCTAGTGACAGCCTACTATGTTTTTTCCAACCTATTCTTGTAAATTATCTATTTCAGGAAAAAATTTGTTTAGTTCGATTGAATTATTGACACCCTTGAATGGCCAATAAATATTTTATAGTGAACGTCGTTTAAAATGTGATAAATTAATTTTCTTACCCAGTGAGAGAAAAAAGGAGTAATACGTACTCTCCCCTGAAAATGGTAGAGTATTATATACTTTATTGTTGTAAACAAAATTCATCTTTCCTGATTTTGGAGAATTTTCTACTCTCAAAAACTTATTATAAAGTAATATTGTAGATACTTACTGCAGAGTTCGAGAAAATTGATAAAAGGGGTACTTTCTAATCAGAAAGGGGTGGTTTTTTGAAGGGTAACGCAAAAATTACTGTCATCGCATCCTCATCCTCGAAAACCCCATAGAAATATTTACTTGGAATTTTAAAAAATTAAAAATTTTCCGGATCGTTAGCTGCCGGAACGTCTTATATAAGACGCTATTTAAAGTTTTTACTGCATGGGGGTTGAATGTACAAAGTAGGACTAAATCATTAGGATTTTTTAGACAAAAAAAAAGTGCCAAAACCCCCCGGCGCTCCAAAGGTTAAGCCGATTATTTCTAAGTGCGTTTTAAAAATGAGTGAAATTAATTTTGAGCAACGGTGTGCTATCAGGTTTTGCTTCAGACTTGGACACAGCGCAACGGATACTTTTGCAAAAACTTCAACACGCCTACGGAGATAGTGTTTTTTCAAGTTTTTTCGGCGGTTTAAGGCGTTCTCAGAAGGAAGAGAGTCAATTATACGAGATCAACCACGCAACAGAAGGCCTTCATTTTCAAGAACCGATGAAAATGTCGATAGAATACGGGATCTTGTGCGTTCAGGTCGTCGATTGACGACAAGAATGATCGGGGTAGAGTTAAATTTGAATCACACGTTCATCAGATTCGAATTGGGGATGAGAAAAATCTGCGCAAAAATGGTTCCAAAAAAACCTTTCTGGACTTGACTATTTGGAATCGATTGAAAATGATCCCCATTTTATGGAATGTGTCATTACTTACTGGTGATGAGACTTGGATGTTTGAGTACGACCCGGAAAGCAAGCGCCAAAGCATAGAATGGCACACTTCAAACTTTCCGAAGCCCAGAAATGCAAGAATGAGCAAGTCGAAGTTAAAATTCATGCTGATTTGCTTTTTTTATATCCAGGGAATTGTCCACAAAGAGTTTGTGCTTCGAGGCAAAATAGTAAACCAACACTTAGAGAGAGGTTCTTGAAAAACTTCGAAAAACGGTCATGCGTGTGAGACCAAACATCAAGAACAATTGGATGTTGCATCACGACAATGCGCCTTGTCACACAGCCATTTCAGAAAACGAGTTTTTCTGAATTTTATTCCATTTACACACCTCGTAGATACCTACCGTCTAGTACAAATATACGTAAAGAGAAACATAGCGGTGTTGGTTCGTAAAGCGGGTCGTTCTGAAGTTTCACCCGGCTCTGTGCCGCATAAAGGAAGCTGCACACATTCATTAAGGTTACTGTTATGTTCCCCTTCCGTTATTAGCGTGACGAGTAGGTAGCTTTACACGGAAAATCTCTCTATATACCTACGTAACAATGCCGGCCCTCGAAAGGACAGTGACTTACTTAGGTTTCCATCGTGCGAGTTCAGTTCTCTTGTCATTTCCCGGAAATCGAGTTTTGTTCCGCGACAGCTCGCGATAATTACAAGTTTGACCTTACGCCATTTTCAGCAAAAAATAATATACTCGAAGACTACAAATAACTGAAGACCGTCCAAATAAAGGATAACATAATATAATAGACAAATGGACAAATCTTGGCACTCCTGATTTGATTTGAATGAAATGTTAAATTAAAATTAATATTAATTTAATCCTTGTTTGTAATAATACTTATACAGTGCGTGTCAAAAGTTCCGGGACGGCTGGATAACTCGAGAAATACGCCTCTTAGAGAAAAATTACCTTCATAAAAGTTGTAGGATGTTTCGTTTCCCTGGTAATCCAGTGGTGACCTTGGAGGTTATTGATTTGACCTTGAGCATGACCTTGAAGGTTATGTCAAAATCAAGTCCGTTTTATCAAATAGGACCCCTATTTTTGACACCGGAAATGAAAAGAGCGGAAAATTTTACAATCGGTTATGACCTTGACCAACTCTTGGAATTCGACCTTCAAGGTTATTCCAAGGTTACTTAATACAATTGAGGCATTGAAACTTAATAAATACGTATCATCGAAAAACTTTGACCAAGATAAAGACCTATCTAGTCCATTTTAAGGCAAGATTCTTTACTTTCCCGCCAGTTAACGCAAGACTTTACTGTCCAGCCTGCTAAGGCAAGACTCGTCCAAACAGTCCTAATTATTACAGTAAGTGATCAAACTGTGCTCCGTCAACATCTTGACAGTAAGCCAATCGATTATAAAAACTGTTGATTGCATACATGAAATACTCAGCTGATTATAAGCTCCACAGCGTTGATGATTTTTGCGCTCAATAAGCCCAAATTACATTCTCTGAAATAGTTTTGCATTTCTTTACTTTCATCCATCTCCATGAAAAAATTATAAACGTTTTCGTATATAAACTGCCAGGTAGTAATTGTATTGAAGTAGCAACTGTTTCATTGAACATGTCAAGTACACTCTCAAACTCGGTTATTTTGCTGCTTTCCATTATTTAATACATTAAAATAATCGCAACAAAAAAATATGCACACTTTTAAAAAGCAAAATGTCATCTATTTTAGTCTAGTGCGTCGTTGTTTTGTTTTCACACGGCAATGTACATATATTATCTCATTGTATCAAGTTTTTTCATGACGTCCGTAAACACACAGTATACCTAATTGTTTTTTTAAAAAGTGACACGGGTCCAATAAATAGGTACCATACTCGTTATTTGTCATGTTAAAAAAAATAAAATTCTGACATGAAAAAAAGCTGTCGCTCTTGTTCGAACAATATTTAATTGAACCATTCTTTTATCCAATGTTCGCTTCTCCCTATACTTACATTTTATTTATAAAAAATGTAGACTGTAAGGAACAGCAGATCGTTTTGTTATACGACTCGTTTGAATGCGTACGACTTTTTTCCAATTCAAAAAGGTATCCAAACACCGTCTACTTCAGATCCCGTCGATTCAATTAAATAAATCTGCCCCATTCGATTTCTACGAAGGCTCGACGGAACTCAGTAACAAAATTACCGCCTGGTCCCGTTTCACTCCCGTCTAATGCACGTTCTCGGTGTGGGCTGCCCGATGAAAAAAGGAAAAAAAAGAGCGCGCGGAATATGCAGACATCCAATTAGGCAAAGGACTTTTTTCACGAGCGCCCTAATCCGACTGTAGCCAGCTGCACGGTCCAATTACGTAATGACTGTTAGCTAATTAAACTAAACGTAATAGCTATTAGAAACGGAGCCAAAAATTTACATAGACAGCGGGGAGACGCGAACCGCGCGTCGTGCCTGGAAGCGACGGACGAGACGCTAGGCGTCCCGACGCCGCACAGTGGGCGAAAACGGCAATTTTTTTCTCAAAATAAGATAACTCCCCCACAGAAAACTCCGATCATTGTGATTTTTTTTATTTTACAGGTTTTGGACAGTAGATTAAAGGAAAATTGGTCCGACACACGTTTGAGGTTTAAAGAGGGGGGAGAGACACCCCATAAGGGACCCCATACCCCAGTAACCTTACCATTAAGGGGGTATTCTAGTCTACAAATTTGAAAAAATCGAATTTTTTTTTGTTTCCATATTTCCAAAGTTTAGACATTCAAGAATATGCCCTTAAAAGGATTTTTCAAAATTTCAATTATTTTATGAGTTACAGCCATTTTTGTGACGCGGCATCGGCTCCGGTCCGACCGGAACAAATGAACAATAGACGGTAGACACTGCCCGAGTACTTACGAAACACGAAACGTATTTAGTCGGAATCTTTTCGTCTTAGTATTTATTTCAAATTAGTTTTGAGCTAGCCTTCAAGCAGCGTGGACGTGCTAACTGAGTAAAATTGCCGGAAACTTGTCTCAAAACTTTAAACGCGTTTTTCTCAAAACTACTTTTTTTCGAGTTGGCGTGCACGATATCTCAAGTTCTAATGAACCGATTTATTTGAAATTTGGTGTGAATGTTCTTTATACATTCCTCTATCCCCTCAAGCGCTCTCTATCAGATCAAAATTTTTAATTTTACTATTTTTAAAAAAAAATCGGAATTGTTAAAAAAACATGCAAAACAAATTTTTTTTTCAAACGTCCGCCATTTTATGAGAAAAATGTTTTTTGACTTTTCCAAGGTTCGTGCTATGGGGGCATCTACACTAATTAAGAATCCGTTCAGCTTTTTTGTTTCAGTTGACCAGAAGGGTTGAAATCATGTACGCCAGGACACCCTTTTTTGGACCCCCCACTTTGCCAGCTCATAACTTGGTCAATTTTGAGTCTTTTTTTTTTCAGTTAATTTTTTACGTTATTTTAAAATATCAATAAACCAATGATACAAAAATGGATAGTAAAAATATTTGTTGTTTCGTTTGTACAAAGCTTCCAAAAACCGCCGGAAATTCATGCCTCTAAACTTGAATACCCCCTTAAAGCTTTTAAACTCCAATAACCGCATACCTCCAATCATACCATCTTTTAAACCCCCCTGACCTTATAACATAAGCTTTCAAAACCCCGTGACCCCCATAACTTGAAATTTTATACCCCCATAACCCCATAACCTCAACTTTTAGACCCCCATCTACACAAAAAATCAATTTTTCGATCCCGACAACACTAAGACTGAAGCTCTTATGACCAATGTCTCTATAACCTAAGCTTTCAATCCCCATTACCACATAACTTAAGCTGTTAAATCCCTATAACCCAATAACCTCAGTTTTCAAACTTTGGAACCTTATAACCAATGGCTTTATACTCGTACAAAGAAAACCTCCTAAATCAAATCTAAAGGTTCACAACTGAGGTTATGGGGTTATAGGGGTTTAACAGCTTAAGTTATGGGGTCATGAGGATTAAAAGGGGGTCCAGATTTAGGGTTGTCGAGCTCGAAAAATTGAGTTTTGCGTACATGGGGGTCTAAAAGTTGAGGTTATGGGGTTATGGGGGTTCGATAGTTTGAGTTATGGGGTCATGTGGATTGAAAGCTTAGGTTATAGAGATATTAGGTCTATAGAGATGGGGGTCTAAAAGTTGAGGTTATGGGGTTATTAGGGTATAAAATTTCAAGTTATGGGGTCACGGGGTTTGAAAGTTTATGTTATAAGGTCAGGGGGTTTAAAAGTTGGAGGTATGCGGTTATTGGAGCTTAAAAGCTTTAATTGTAAAGTTACTGGGATATGGGGCCCCTTATGGGGTGTCTCTCCCCCCTCTTTAAACCTCAAACGTGTGTCGGAACAATTTTCCTTTAATCTACTGTCTAAAACCTGAAAATAAAAAAAAATCACAACGATCGGAGTTTTCTGTGAGGAGTTATCTTATTTTGAGAAAAATTTTGCCGTTTTCGCCCTTGTGCGCCGTACGCTGGTCAACAGGCAGAAAAAAATATTTTTTTAGTTTTCCAAGCTTTATATTTTTTTACAAGTTTATTCAAGGTTAGCTGGCCTACTATACATATTAACAATATATAAAACATTCATATAGCATTCGTTCAAATTCGATCTCAAAGTGGGATTAGACAATTCAAACGTATGACGTCAATTTGTATATGAAGTGATCAAATTAAGGTTGCTCGGCCACTTTTAATTTTTTTTTTTTTGATATTATTCCCTTATGGTGTATTGGCAGTTTAACCCCTTAACGCACATGCCCGAGCGGTACTCAGGCAAGCGTTACTGCCAAATTGTGCATGCCCGAGACGGACTCGGGTAGACACAATATTTAGTTTACTTTATGATTCACCAACGAACAGGACTCGGGCAATGCTACAAATTTATGAGAAGCGAGCCGACACTTCGGAAATTCACGTAACCTTGAGTGGCGGCTTGTTGTCATGTTGTTTTATGACTCATCACCATATATGTTTACCCTACCAAACCCAACCACTGCAGCGTGTAAGGTTTAGTCTACAACTTGATTGCCGTTGCGGATGTGTTTAGGCTTGGCGTTTTACGATTTTTTAGTTTGTGTGTTTAGTTAGATTTGAACTAAGTTTTTGGAGTTATTCAAAATATTAGTAATTTTGAAAAAACACCGTAGATCAAAATATCTGACAATACCGATGATTTTTGAATACGCAGAGTTATCTGAAAGCGGTTCAAACGAGATTGACATTAGCGATAATGCTACAGAATCGGATGGTAGTTCATCAGATGAACTTTTTCCGAAAAAAAAAAAAAAAAAAAACGTGCGTTAAGGGGTTAAAACAGGCCCATTTTCATTTTTATCCTAAACCGCTTATGAGTGGTGGCTATTTTTGTTCAGCATGGCGCAGGGCAATTTTTGACTGCAGACATTAGTGTTTACTTAAATACAGGTATATGTGGACTGGATTATGCTAAAACGTTGAACCATACTTTAATTCCATTACCTCTTTAATGTTTGTTCTCTATATTAAAAGCCTTATATTAATTTTAATAAATGAAAATGGCCTCCAAAGCTGGATATTGAAACAACGAATTACACTTTTTTGATCTGAAATAAAATTTTAAATGACGTCGAGTTTACTCAAATATCTGTTTTTTTTCGCTGCGATATCGCATTTTGAAATTTTGAAGTTTGTGAATTTCTCTATAATATCACAGGCCGACAAGATTTTAACCCAGAAACCAGAATATATTTTTCCAAAGATTTTCGATGCGCTGAATCCGAATCCGAGGTCCAAATCTCTCAATGGGCTCTGGTTTTCGAGATATCCTAACCTAAAAGTGTAAAATTTCAAAAAAAGTCCAAAATTTTCCTCGAAAAATTTTGAATTGACCATGGATTCTGAACGTGCAAGTCTTTTTCCATAAGAAAAGGTCAATGTTTTCTTATGTATATATATATACGTATACATATATGTAACAGGTCTGTTATTGAATTTAAAAACATTTTCAGTGTTTTCTAATCAAAAAACTGATCGACTGTTTGATGTATACGCGATCCTTAATAGGTTTTCAATTATAGAGAAATTCACAAACTTAAAAAATTTCATAATGCGATGTCGCAGCAAAAAAAAAGATATTTAAGTAAACTCGACGTCATTTAAAAAGGGCAAGGCATGTACTTTAATATATTGTTCATAGTTTTTTTGAGAAAAGCGATGCTACATAACCTCAAATATAGGCCAAAATCGCTTTTTTTGCACATTTAGGTTAGGATATCTCGAAAACCAGAGCCAATTGAGAGAGTTGGATCTCGGATTCAGCACATCAAATACCTTTGGAGAAATATAATTCTGGTTTCTGGGTTAAAATCTTGTCGGCCTGCGTAATAATCATTGATTTGCCATCAACGAGGCCTGTTTAAATTACACTGTTTTCTCAGTATGATCGTAATCGGCTCTTGTTTGCTTGTATTCCCCGAACGTTTACATAAAGCCGTCCAACTGAGCCGCAATTTTTTTAACTCTGTCCGCGCAATTCCCCATCACGAACGTTTCGTCCGGAATTTCCATAAAACATGTGTTGGCGATGCGTAATGCCGCGCTCCTCGTACCGCTACGCGGAAATTCCATTACATTTTTTCCCGAAATAAAAATTATATTCCCAGTACGCGGAACACAACGTCGATCTCTGAGCACATTATACACAAACGCCCTTAGCGGAATGGCCGGACGTCACGGAGAGCGGAAGAACGGGGGTGACAGCACGCATGTGGAATGCGGCGATCGCCATTGCATTATTATTTCATAATTTGTCGGTTGCGAACGAGGTACTATACAGGGTTGTCCTCCGGGGGCCGGCTTTTTATTTTAATGTAACGAATTTCCTACGCTGGAGAAACTTTTTTTTCTTGTTACCTTCTGCAATAAAATTTAAAATCATAGCAGTTTTGAATAGAGAATGAAAAGACCTTTCAAATCAAGTATCACACTTCCCAGCATCACAAGCCAATTTAAAAATTTAGGGGTTGTAGCTGTCACCTGAAGGGGGTTGAATTTAGGGATGACATTATCTCAAAAAAATGCATAATAATGGAGCTACTGAATTTATTCCATTTGGCTGTTCCACACTATACCTACAGGTAGTTGTGTGTGTATACAGGGTGGTCCTCCGGGAACTGCATCCATCGATTATGGGAAAAACTATAATTATCAAAAACTGAAAATTTTGTGACAAACTAAGGTCGATGGGGGACATACGCCTAAAATATTTTCACGTTAATCGCACTTCCGGTTATACCGGAAGTAGATGTCAACTTTGTTATTTTAAATGGAATGCCCTGTGTATTAATACATTTTTAGATCTTCTATGGTGAATTCTAAGAATATTTCATGTATATTGTCCTATACCTAAGTTTAAGCGGTTTTGAGATATTTAAGTTTTTATGTCAAAAATGACGTCTGCAGGCCCTAAAATAATTACCAATTTTTCCTGTAAGAAAACCTTTATTATTCAATTTGGGTCGGATTCCTTGTTAAAAGTGATCCACTTTAATAGATTTTTTGTAATATTCTGATAACTATAATTACAAGGTGTTCAAAAAATGAGATCAAAAATGAAATTGAGAAAAATGCCAAAAATCAATTTTTCAAATGGAAACCCCCAATTTTCATAATTGTATCTTATTTAGCATTAAAAATAAGGGTAAGTTTGTATAAGGTTGTTTATTCTAAAAATTTGTAGTTTTGAAAATAATATATAAAAATTTAAATTGGCAATATTTTCAAAACTACAAATTTTTAGAATTGGTAATTATCTTGCAGACCTCAGGGCCTGCAGACTGTCATTTTTGACATAAAAACTTAAATATCTCAAAACCGCGTAAACTTAGGTATAGCACATTATACATGAAATATTCTTAGAATTAACCATAGAATCTAAAAAATGTATGGAATACACAGGGCATTCCATTTAAAATAACAAAGTTGACATCTACTTCCGGTATAACCGGAAGTGCGAGTAACGTGAAAATATTTTTTCGACCTTAGTATGTTACCAATTTTTCAGATTTTTACTAATTATACTTTTCCCATAATCGATGGATGCAGTTCCCGGAGGACTTATTTATAGGAATTATTGTGCATTTTTTTAGAAAATCCTTAGACACGTCAATTTCTAATTCTAAAATGACATCTTGCGACGTGAAAATATCATCCCTAAATTCAACCCCTGTCAGGTGACAGACAGACAGACAGACATCGCTTATATCTCCGTTCCTTAGCATATGCATATAAGAAGTTCTAGCCTATTGATTTTTTCTAAATTTTAAGCCCAACCCGAAGTCTCCAAGTGCTATTGTTAACTTGCAAATGACTGCTGAAGTTGAAAAAGGGCTTTTTTTCACCATTTTGTACTTCGAAACTAGGGCAACTATGATCATGAAATTTCTTGGAGGGACGGCTATTTGTAGTATGAAGTTACAAAAAAAATTCAGCTCGATCCATTAATAACTTTTCGAGTTATTATTCGATCGTTAATAACGATCGATTTTTTTGCAATCGTTAATTAACAATGACGCCATTTCTTTGTTTATCGTACGATATTGACCGGGTTGGAGCTAGAAAAATCATAAATCTCTTCAAGTTTGCGAGACTTTTTGAGATTTTGAAAAATATTGATTTAGGCCAGTTTTATTACGTTTTCTACGCCACTACCTTTTGGACGTTTTTTTTTTTTTACAATATCTTGAAAGTACTTTTTATAATATCTTGAAAGTACTTTTTGTAATATCTTGAAAGTACAAAAAATGGGCGTCAAGATATTATAATCACAATTCCGAGAATTTCGAAGCGGCAACGCTAAAACAATATATACTTCGCGTCACAAAAGGTAGTCGCGTAGAAAACGTTATAAAACTGGCCCAAATTAATATTTTTCAAAATCTCAAAAAGTCCCGCAAACTTGAAGAGATTTATGATTTTTCTAGCCCAACCCGGTCAATATCGTACAATAAACAAAGAAATGGCGTCATTGTTAATTAAGGCTTGCAAAAAAATTCGATCGTTAATTACTCGAAAAGTTATTAACGGATCGAGCTGAAATTTTTTTGTAACTTCATACTACAAATAGCAGTCCCTCCAAAAATGATCATAGTCTGCCCTACTTTCGAAGTAAAAAAATATTGAAGAAAAACACTTTTTTCAACTTCTGCAGTCATTTGTAAGTTAACAATAGCACTTGGAGATTTCTAGATAGGCTTAAAATTTTGGAAATTTTAAGAAAAAAAGACTTTTTTTCATAAATTGTTAATTTAAAAAAATTAGCGGACGATTTCAGCTCTACGGACCCCGCGCATTATGTTCTACGCAAAAAAAAAATACATAGGGAAAGTCAAAACTAGCCCTATATGTTTCAAGAACACATAAAAGTCTCTGCCTATTGGACTGTGAAAGTAGTGGCTAGAAATGGGCAATACTTCGAGTGGCATGTTTGTTACGACATACTTTAGATAAAGCATTAATTTTCGCAAAAAAAACAGCGAGAACCTATTCAAGGTTTGAATGTATGAAAATGTGATTGTGATTAATTTCATTATCAGTTTGTCGTACTGTAGCTCGGCGTCGATCCGCCGGCACGGCAACACAACGACCCCTTCCCCCGTTCCGTAGATTTTATTAAACCCCATCTGCGATGTAATCTTCGCGAATTACGGCGTTTCAGCGTTTGCCGCGCGCTTCTGCTAATAATCTCCTCTCTTTTGTTGCAGGTAAGATTAATTCGGTAT
Organism: Aromia moschata; assembly: GCA_029963805.1. NCBI lineage: Eukaryota > Metazoa > Arthropoda > Insecta > Coleoptera > Cerambycidae > Aromia > Aromia moschata. The sequence goes on from JAPWTK010000009.1 coordinate 1,084,213, forward strand.
TCGGAGAGCGTGGCGCTACGAACAAATTTGACGGGTAACTAATGGAAATATCAATCATAATTAATATTGAAATTCGAAGATAATTGGGTCGATGTGAAAAGTTAAGGCCCCTCGCCGAGCGAAATTGAATTCGTACAGTCGCCGTCGGCATTCTAAATTGCCGCCTCCGGGACGCGATCCGATTGTTGGCGTTTTTAATTTCGCCGGGCCGGGTAACGTTTGTTCACGGGGACGCCGCTGCCGCCGCCGCCGCCGCCGCCGCCGAGCTACCTGCCCGCCCGCCTCGTCGGACGCGCCATGAATTATTTAGTCGGCTCCGCTGCTAACTCGACTTATTAATGTGTCGAAATCAGACGAAAATAAAATAAAAAGGTAAAGGATCTTGCTCAGGGAGAAAGGCAAAAAAACCGGAAGGCCGAAAGGACTGATTTTTTAGTGTTGTTATTTATGAAGTATCGCCCTCTAGTCTGATTAGGTGGGATTAGACATATTCTGATAGATCCGACAACTGCCAAATGTCCTTTCCGAAAGCACACTCTAACGGTAAAGCCGTTACTAGACCAGGCGATCTCTGTTTTGGGTTGGAATCTTTCGAAATGTCTCTGGAAAAGCCCAAAAAATTGTTATTAAGGGGTAACACCACTCTAGCGGTCGAAAAAAGGCCCAATTTTGATAATTTATTGTGGGAGAATGAGAAGAGGAATAAGATTTCTTTTTGAAGGGTTAATTAAACATGTATTGAACTATGAAAAAAAATGCTCGATTGCTATTTTCATACAAAATGGCGGCGATACAGCGTATCTTTAAAAACACCTTTATCACAAAGCCCTCCACGGGCGGACAAATTTGTCGAAAAGTTTTAGACCGGGAACAAAAAACCAAAAATTTTCTTAATTTACATATTATTGGCTAGAGAAATACGTAGGGATTTTTTTTTAAAATCGATTTTTGTAGAAACTGTGTACTAACGAAAAAAAATAATCAATTTTCGTCCTAAAAATTCAGCAGTAAATTGTTTATACAAAAAAAATTACATTCTATCAAAAAACGGCTACGTACCTACTTATATGGAGAATATAATTGATAATATACTGTTAAAATTTCAAATCGATCGATGGAACGGTCTTTGAGCAATATGTCCGCCCATTTCGAAAAAAGTCAATTTGTGATAATGATGTTTAAAGTTTAAAATAATTTACACATATATGTGTATTACGGTATTTGCGGACCCTGGTGGACTTCTGAGGAACCCGAAAGACTTTGTACTCTGTTTGTAAGAGGACCACTTATTATTTTGAAAGGTTAAAGCAGTATAAAAGCAACAAATCCGAACACAGTCGAATTATAAGACCAATTGCATATAATTTTTATGATCCTAAAGTACATTTTTAGCCAAAAAAAAAAAAATACGATTTTTCGAAAATCTAGTGGTGTTACCCTTTCAACGAAATATAAAAAAATCTCTAAAACAGAAATTTTCCCGTATTTTCTTCTAGATAACTCGAGAATAAATCATTTTTGGAGAAAAGCTGAAAAAAAGAAAGCAGTTTTAGTTAGTTAAATTTTGCATAGGGTATGTTAGGTTATAGATTAAAAAAATGCGCTATTATTGTTGCAAAATAGCAATAATTGGAAAAAAAGTAAACAAACTTTTTTTCTTGATTTTTTTTTTCGATCATTTAGATTATACCTTCACATCATGGCTCAGAAAGCTCATTTAATTTTTCAAAAACTTAAAGAGCCGCACAAGAAGCATTGATCAACCTGAAAATAAACGTATTTTTTACGTATAACACCATTCAAACTTTCGTGCGTAAGGAGAACCTTGGGAATCTTAAAGTTATAAACATTGCTTTATGAAAAATTACCTACGTACTCCTAGAATATCCTGTTAGACAGTGATTATTAGACCCAACTAGAATGCTATAATAACAAAAAAATTCAGACGAATCTTGCAAAAAAAAAATCGAAAAGTATCGGTCTCACCAGAAAATGCTTGTCAAGTGAATGTATTTTTTTTGTAATTTAAACCTGTTATAAATATATCAGAAACGACTTGCTGGTATGAAATAAAAGTTGTTGACCATGAAACTTACAAGGTCAATAAACTTCAACAATAAAGAAAGAGATAGATATGCTTTTCAGTTTTCATTTTCAAGATGTTCAACCGTGTTTCAGTTTCATTCTTCTGGATGGAAAATATCGAAGGTTCCCTAACAAAAAATCTACATGGCCAGGAATGGCCTAGAAATGACCTTGTAAGTTTCATGGTCAAGGACAAGTAAACAGACATGACCTCTGGGTGACAGGTAGCCAATTGACTTTATATCTGAAGTTGCTTGAACTCTTCATATATGGCCACATTAGAAAGCAGTGATTTACATGTAAAAAATTAACTTGACCTTGAATTGACCTTGTAAGGTCATGTCGAATATAATACATCTCAACAACTGTCTATAACTTTTTCCAATGAAAGATTTCGTGCAGGCTACTAATTCTCCGAGTTTATTATCTGCAAAATACATTAGGCATATTCAGTAATATAGTCAAATAATCGACCTTCATCCCTCTATATATTGAATCCTAATCATAGGATCTTTTTTGGTACATGAGAACTTCAGAAAGTCGAGAACTATCATATAATCAATTTTTAGAAAAATCGACTGGGACTCACTTTCCATTTGTTTTGTGAGGGGTCCTTTCCATAATTTTAACAGACCTCGAGATTTTAAAAAAGTTGCAAGAATATAAAAGAGTTTGAACTTATTTAGTCGGTGATTAAAAAAAATATTTCGTAAATATTTTGCAAGCCGTTTCAACATTTTCTGGTAGTACAGACTTTTTTTGCAACTCTCAGTTGAAATGCTTTATATGCTTATGACAACAATTAATTTTCTAATAATAATGACAGCAATAAACATACGTACATATGTTAGAAATTGATGTACGTACACAATGCACCGTAGTGTATTTACGGTTCAGACATTGGATTTACTCGTTTTCCCAGTTCGTTCGAATAAGTAAGAAAAAAAAAGAAATCGATACGTAGCTTTCTGGCATCCGCAGCGTGAACGGATTTGTTATTTTGCAAATTGAGTCCTATTTCTGGGAACTTGACTGAATTGCATTTATTGAATTGAGTCTAGGCCAATTTCGTGAGGGATAACTCTTTTCCAAGATTTACTTGTATATAAAGTGGATGTTTAAATGTGTAATGTTATTGGTTCTGCAGCGAAATGTTCTGAAAAAATCGGCGCACGGATTATGATGCCGACTTAGGGTTTATTTAGGTGACTTCTATCGGCTTTGGACCTCGAGTAGGTATTTCTTTGAAGCAATATTTTTGCGCATAGAAAGTAGCGAGCATAAAGAGGCTTAGTTTCGATTTAATAGTTTTAGAGTGGAGTCTGATAGACATCACGTCTATACAAGGTGTTCGTAAATTACACTGACATGTTACTCCAGATTAAGGATGGAAAATAAATACGATCTACTCTAACTCCTCGTTGATTCTGGTTTTTGTATTTAGGGCAGGCTCTCTAAATGTATCATTTCAAAAAATCCTCGACTAAACACAGTGGATGATAATATTTCGAGGTTAGGTTGTCAACATATTATGTATGTAATTTTTGTAAATATCCATGTTTTTAAAAATGTTGGATCTTGTGAATAATTCTCGGAGCAAGTCAATTTAGACAAGGTAGGATAATTTACCCAATCCGTTTCTACGTCTCGTTAGTCAAATTTGCTAAATCTCTAAAACTGATGATTATATTAGTAGGTACTGGGGCACTTGAGCCTGGGAAAATTTGGGCGGACCGTGGGAACTTTTAATCCTTTGATGTTTGCCGACAAGCCGCAGGTGTTAACTACAGGTGTGCTCGGTGAAGGTCATCGAAGAGAAAGTTCCCACGGTCTTCAAAATTTTCCCAGGCCTAACCGTTTCAGGTTGTAATCAGGTTGTAATCAGGTTTTGATCAGTGTAATGGGCTATTGATCAGGTTGTAATCAGGTTTTGATCATTATATATCCTTTGACTAATATAAAATATTGTAACCCACAAAATCTCATCAGATACCGTTGAGACCTGATAAAAAGCTGATTACAACCTGATCAAAAGCTGATTACCACCTGATCAAAACCTGATTACAACCTGATCAAAACTGATTACAACCTGATCAAAACCTGATTACAACCTGAAACGGTTAGGGGGAAAATTTTGAAGACCGTGGGAACTTTCTCTTCGGATGACCTTCACCGAGCACACCTGTAATTAACACCTGCGGCTTGTCGGCAAACATCAAAGGATTAAAAGTTCCCACGGTCCGCAAAATTTTCCCAGGCTATCTGAATAACTGAACCGTTTTGGAAAAAAAAAAAAAAAAAGTTGAACCAAAAATATCATAATGATTTTATGATAAAATGCCCTGTACGCCTCACATACATATGTAACTATAAAATTAACGAATATGCCTCCAGAACTAACCGTGTTTTATTCAAATTTAATTTAATTGGTAGAGTTTTGGATTTTTATGATGTTTTTGGTTTAATTTCAGAAATTTTTCATGTCTACTATCCGATTTAAGCTTTGCGTTATATTACTGTATTTTCACGAAATGTCCTTGTACGATTTATTATTCCCATCGTAATACTTTAAATTAGATTGGTTGCTATTTTCTACTGTTTCAATTTAGCGGAAGGAGACCTTCGAAATGTGAGATGTGTATTAAATTTTCAACGCCGCAGAATGCATGTTACTGTCACAGTTATATTCATTCGGTGTCTGTATCTGCAGCAATTATTATCTATTATTTATATAGTCGTTGACGGTACGAGCTTTGTGTTGGGTTTAAATTTTAATACTTTTGACAGCATTACTTTATTGCATCGCTTTACGTTTACTTCTCGCGTATAATGCCAAGTGAAGTTAAATGAACGTTTTAAGTGTAATTCAACTTACTCGTAACTCGGTTATAATTCGAGAAATGTCTATTCGCGTTTATACAGGCTCTTAAAAATCCGGAATGAACATACAGTATATCTAGAACTATAATATATTTGAATGTAAGCGTGGAGGAAACACATTGTATATTAGGCCAAGCCCATTACATGTTTACGTGCCAAAATTAGGGACAGTACGAAAATGTACAACAAAAATCGGAAAAATTCCGTGTAATTGAATAAACTACTTTTCCCGAGCTGAATTTCGCCGCGTCTATTCAAAATGGCGTCCAAAGTTGGCCAAAAACCCTTTTTTTCCTTTAAAAAAAAAAAATTATGCGTCCTACAATAAAAGTTTCAAATAAAAGTTGTAGAACTTATTAAGACAAACAATTTAAGCCTAATTATATCCTCCTTTAATAAATAGCTAAAAATCGCGTTTTTTTCAATTGCTTTTATCTTGGGGAGGAGACGCCTACTCTCTAACTGTTTACGCCGTGTCGGCGTCTCTCTCCACCACCAGCGCCAGTAATACCATGTATGCTACAGATCAGAAAATGACATTGACTGCCATAAAATAATATTTATCTGAAAGTACAAGTATGTAACTACTATCTATGCAAATTTCAGCCCTTAATGTTAAGAAATGAGACAGTGGCGATTTTCGAAAAAAAAAAAAGTAAAGTAGTTTTTTTTTAAATCTGTGAAAAATATCAGCTATCGAATGGCAATAACACCATTTCGATATAATTTAAACTTTTTGCAAAAATTACATTTTCGATAAAAAAAATGTCGATTTTTGCACGATTACCTATTTTAGCATATTAACAATCGTAATATTACGATTCGCGCTTTATTTGCACACACGAAAGTACAAGTCTTGAAGAAAATTTCAAGCCCAAACTGAACTCTAAGTGCATTTGTGTACGAATTATTGGAGTTTAAAAAAACAATCGAAAGCATTTTTGAGAAAAATGCGATTTTTGTAAAAACTATCAGGAATTTTGCAATGTTCAAAATATCAGCTTATTCCAATTATCGAGGACTATACATACCCCAAGTTTCATGAAAAAATATTATATCTTTTTCAAAGATAAGCAATTGAAAAAATCGCGATTTTTAGCTGTTTTTTGGCAATACAAAATGTATGTATATATTTATTAAAGTCAGATTAGGCTTAAATTGTTTATTTTAATAAGTTCTACAACTTTAATTTGAACCTTTTTTTTGTAGGACGCATAGTTTTTTCTTTTTTAAACGAAAAAAAGGTTTTTGACCAACTTTGGACGCCATTTTGAATATGACGCGGCGAAATTCAGCTCTGAAAAAGTAGTTTATTCAATTCTACGGATTTTTTCCGAATTTTGATGTACCTGTATTTTCGTGCTGTCCCTAATTTTGGCAAAAACACGAGGTATTTTTGACAACGGGCCTGGTCTATATTTCTTATTCAAATTTCGCATATGGGAGTTTTGAGGTCCTTATTAACGGTGTGGATTCAGATTTTAAATAAATAAATCGTTAATTGGTCATAGACCATTTGTTTGACGTGGTAAATACTTACTACTACTACTACTACTACTACTACTACTACTACTACTACTACTACTACTACTACTACTACTACTACTACTACTACTACTACTAAAAAATTCAAAAAAAAATTACGTTTTTTTTCCATTTACATCAGAATTATTTCTCCCTTAAAAGTTATATCTCACAAGACAGTGACAGAGAAAAATATTTTCAAAATAAGATGTGGTCTATGGAGCAGAATGCTTTTTTTATTTTAGTTGCATTATATCTTCGTTTATCATATTATATTTTAGTTATTTAGCGTTTTAAGTTTGTCGAGAATATGGCGGAGGATCCGGTGACAACTAGTCAGTAACGAAAGTCGTGATACACCCACAATTTCAATTTTTTTTTAAATTCTGATAATTTATATATTGTATTATTTGGATTGATTTTTTTTGCTTCTGACAGAAGTACAGCTTGTGAAATTCTGCATCTAATAAGCACAAGTTGGAGGTGAGATGCTGACTGGATGTCGTTAAAAAAGTAAAATTACCATGTGTTGAAAACATCGGGAATAATTCTTTTAAATATATATACGAGTAATAATAATAATATAATTTAAATAATTTTGAAACTCAAAGTTTTTGGATACACATTAAAGGAAAATCTTCAGAGTATCGATCTCACTAATCGAGAAATTTTGGATGTTTTTCCTAGACTTGAAAGACAGACCAAATTTATCCAAAATGGCTAGTCAGATAGATACTCTCTTCTCTAAGTCATATAGAAGCTTTCCCTTTAATTCCGTTTTAAGCCGAAAACGCCACTCCCGGTACATCGCTCTTCAGCGCCTCATAACTAATACTGTTTGCGACAGAAAAATTTGATAGGAACATATTTTTGAAGTTTAAGACGTGCCCTTTCCGATGGTGTCCATGAAATTCCTCCAAAAATTATTAATTATGAAAAAAAGCAGTTTAAAAAAAAACACAATTTTTTTTGCACAATTTTTTTTAAACGAATTTTCAAGGTGGTCCGGTCTGAAATGGATCTGGAACCGCACTAACCGGTGGAATAAATGTTTGAACTTTAAGTATACGTGGTTTAAAGATCGATTTTTTTCCTTATGCGTTTAAAATGGCGCCTGAACTGTTACTGCAAACTTTTTGCGTAATTGGAAAATGATGCACTTTTACAAAAAAGTTCTTAAAATCACAAAGAATGCACTAGAATTTTTTCAAAAAATGTTTGAGCCACTTTTTGGAGTTTGCAAATAGTAAATTTTTGCAAAATTTAAAAAATTGATTAAAAAATTCCAGTGCATTCTTTCAGTGATTTTAAGAACTTTTTATTTTTTGACAATTTATTGTAAATTGGATTGTTTTCGAGAAAAAATTTCTAAATTTCGATACTAATTTGATCTTTAGAAGTGTTTTCTCGAAAACAATGCATTTTTACTATAAATGGTCAAGAACAAAAAGTTCTTAAAATCATTCAATTTGAGTTAACGAGGTTCCAGGTCCATTGCAGACCGGAAACCCCTTGAAAATTTGATTAAGAGTGCAAAAAAATTGTTTTTTTTTAAAACTGCTTTTCTTCATGATTAATAATTTTTTGGAGGCATTTCATAGAACCGTCGGAAAGGGCACGTCTTAAACTTCAAAAATATGTCCCTGTCAAATTTTTCTGTAGCAAATAGTACTAGTTATGAGGCGCTGAAGAGCGATGTACCGGGAGTGGCGTTTTCGGCCGAAACGGGTTAATATAAGTACAAGACCTTTGAAAAAGATTTAGTATTTTCGAATTTATTCCCGATTTTTTAAAAACATCGCAGTTTATTTAATTACCAGAAGCAAAAAAAAAACAGTAGTAAAAAAAATATCAGAATTTAAGCGACCTTCTAAATGTCAGTGTATCATCACTTGTGTTGCTGACTGCACATACGTAAGAATAAATTAATTTTCCTCTGATAGTCACTGTTAATCCATTCACACGTCTAAATACGAAATTTTGAGAAACTCAATTAGCGTCATAAAATGGATTGGTGTAATAATAAAACGGATTAGTAATGCAATACAGCGTAGGTATTTTATTTTCCTGCACCGGATCGCTATCTACATTTTTATTTTTCTCGTTCGAAAGCAAAAGTGCACGTAATAGTTTTTTTTTGTGTTGCTCCTTCGTCGAATCCCGAACGCGAGAAAAATATCGGGCCGCGCCCCGGCGGATTTCCAACATATATGGAGGTGTCGTTTTTCGTCGGCCATTTATCTTTTCTGTTTTTATAGAGACCGGTTCCGGTTACTAAAGAACCGGTGCGGGAACGGCGTCAGCCGAGTCCCCCGAGGGGTGTTCCGTGTCAATATGTAACGGAAACGTGAGCGCGAATCTTAATCATTTTTAAGGCCGGTGGCACGCAGCCTCTCGCGCCGCCGCCGCCGCCGTCGCCGCCTCCGTCGGTCGGGCCCTCCCTGAAATATTTGGCTCTTGACGCGCCTCTCGAAATTGCGCGCTACGCCGAAGAGGGTCAGCCTTTGCCGTGGCGGCGCACAGTGGTTCAAAATCTCAAAATCTTGGACAAAATTCATTTAGTACTAAAGATACAAAAATTTTTGATAAAAATTGGTAAATGGGGGTTTTCGAGCTCGCTGATAGCGAATTTGACATTAATTTTTAAAAAACAAGATGGCGGATTCAATATGGTGTCCAATTTTTGGAAAAAGTTGATGAATTTGAGTGAAAATTGGTATACGGGGGTTTTCGAGGTCGCTGATAACGAATTTGACATTAATTTTTTTAAAAAACAAAAATGGCGGATTCAATATGGTGTCCAACTTTTGGAAAAAGTTGATGAATTTGAGTGAAAATTGGTATACGGGGGTTTTCGAGGTCGCTGATAACGAATTTGTTTAAAAGACAAAATGGTGAAAGGTAACATTGCATTTCAAAAAATAATTAGGACATATTTTTAAGCTGTCTGTTATTTCATGGCCAAATGTTACTAATATTAATTCAAATTGCAAAAAAAAAAAATTGAAAAAAATTCGAAAAAAAAAAATGTAAACATTAATATGAATAATGGTAAACTAACGCCGAAAAAGACGTTTTTGTTTGTTTTCTCAAACAGTTTAATTCAATGTTTAACCTTTAACATTGTAAAAGTGAAATGAACTTTAAGAAAACATCAAATATATCCTTCCGGGGTCAGTTTACCATTATTTCAATAAATAATTACATTTTTTCGTGTAACATTACAATTAAATAACATAAATTGTATAATGACTAATAAAGAACTATTGGATAATTGTTATTTGTATAAAACATTACATACATATTTATGTGTGAAAAAATGTTGCATTTTACGCGTTTTGCGGTACTCAGTAGCTGCGCACTTAAATATGCATTAAAAAAATGCATATTTAAGCAAGCGTTTAATAAACGTATTAAGATAAAAAGTAGAGTGGAATCTCTTGGAATTTTCAACTTAGCCCTTCACATATCTACAAATTTTCTATCAACTTCGACAAAATAGAATGCACATAACCTTGTTAATAAGCAATTGAAAAATGTTTTTTTCTGTAAATTTAGTTTTACTTTATTATAGTACAGACTTTCAGGAGACGAATCCAGAATTGCCCAGATAAACATCAAATATAGATTTATGAATTATGTAATCTTGTATTTACCTTTAAAAATCGTATTTATCACTCAAGTTTAGTCACTTTTTTTTGCAGCGATGCGCGATGATGCGACGTCGACAACGGCCCCTCTACTTATTCCTTAATTCGCAGTATTTACCATTGTAAAAATCGCGATATTATCTACTAGTAGTTTCTACATCGCAATATTCAGACTTCCGTACATTATCTGAAGATGGCATGCGTTTAAAGTGTTCTCATTGTAAAATAATATGTATTTTTGGTTAGTTGGATTGGTCACGAATAAATAACAAACTATTCCAATTTTTCGACTTTATTTCTCAAGCTTCATCAGGGCTCAATCAATGTTGTTATTGCTGTTATGTGGCGCTAAATTACAAACATTGGCGGTACTATCTATATACATATTATTATGTAACAAATGTACAAAGATAAAAACAAAAAAACCATATTCAGGACAACATAGTTTTTACTATAGTAATTTTTTAATGTTTTAAAAATTACTATAGTAATTTTTAAAGTCTATTGTCCTGAAAATAGTTTTTTGTTTTTATCTTTGTACATTTGTTACATGTTATATAGATAGTACCGCCCAATGTTCGTAATTTACCGCCTTACATAACAGCAATAACATTGATTGAGCCCCGATGAAGCTCTGAGAAATAAGCCTCAAACGTTGGCAAAAATCGAATAGTTTGTTATTTATTCCTGAACCTAATCCAACCAACCAAAAACTAACAGAGAAGAAGGTCGCCAAATTCCCCACAGATATGTAAAATAATATGTCAGTGTGTTTGTCCACAGGGTTGTTTGTCCAAGAGTTGTTCGCTAAATGGTATCATAGGGTTGTTTGTCCAAATAACATATGTCTGAATATTAGTGAATATATATTAGAACAAACATCTTGTGTAGCCTAACACGTAACGGTTTAGAAATTACTAGTATTAAATGCAATCGTGGCATGAAAAAAAAATAGTTTGAATACCTAACAGTTCACAGTTTTGGTTAACAAGCAAGGTTAATATGTTATTAATTACGGAACCAACACAGGCTGGTTCTAACTAATAAAAAAATGGACTGTATATTATGGCAAAATAAACAAAACGTAATATGTTTCAAAGAACAAATAAAAGTTTATTCACCAGTAGATGCCACGAAGAATGCCATGAAACTTTAATGCGCATAAGCTTTAATATCCAAAGGGATGGTATGGTGTGGGGTGTTAGGAAGATAACGATTATTTTGGATATACTGACTTATAAGATTCATCTTCTATTTATATCTTCTGTCTAACGAATCTTTCTTTTTCTTTTTTCACAAAAAAGTGTTCTAGGGTTTTCATCGTGAATTCAACAAAGCATATTCCTAGAGACCTCTAGTAATTGTAATGTTAATTTTAGTGGTTATTTAAAACGAAATTTCGACTCTTTTTCGAAAAAGAAATATAAATGTATTCTTTAGACTTTCCTCTTTAATTTCTTTATTTTTCTTTTCTCGCACTCTTAATTCGCAAAAAATTGATAAAACAAAAGTGGACGCAAAAATGTATGTCCGAAAATTGTCCGTTGGTTCCCAGGTAAAGTAATCCTAATAAAATCACAAAAAAATCAGATACTTTATCAGTTTTACACATGTTTCTAGTGTGTCTTAAAGGACATATTTTCGCAGAAGCTGAAAAATTTGAAAATAAAAATTAAACGACTGAAAAAAGCCATAAAGAACCCTGCGAAAATGCGTACAAATGTCCGTTCGTTACCCAAGAGAAAGTGCCAAATACCCGTTTGATACAGTTAAAGTTTGATAAAGCCATCTTTTGGCCTTCGTAACTTTACAAGTTTTTGATTTCCAAAAATTTTAACGAACCAATTGGTTATTTTCTTAAGCTGTTTGGGCAGGCGATCTCCGTAAATGATCAGAATCAAAAATACTTAGATTTAACGGTAGTTTTGATCATCTCCCTGACGATGCCAAGGTGATTAGCGAAACTTCCAGTCCCACACTCGGAGACTCAATAGTTACTGATGAGGATTAAAGTCTCACGAAACTAAGTAGTCCGTTTCCCTCGCTCGTTGTGTATTCATTTGCGCGGCTCAGAAGCGGCGATCAATCCGAAATGTCAGTCATAAAACGACTTCTGGGGTGGCGCACGTCGTCGTCGAGGGTCCGGAATGTGACCGCTGCATATTCGGGATTGGTGGGCGTTTTACATTCCCGGAGGGAGCGCGATTCGCTCAATTTCCCAATCGGCACAATGGGCGGAATCGAATTAGAATAGTCGTGGAGGTGTTCGGCGCGGCTCTTATTGTTCCGGAGGAGACGACCAAAAAATGTCGCCTTTTATACATAAGACGTAATGGGGACGTTACATCGGTTCCGCGTAGGGATCTCTTCGGATGTCGAGTGGCGCAAGAAAAGGTCCGGATGATGTTTAATCGATCGTACGCCCGAGTCGACGAAGGGGAATTAACATTTCTGTCTTAATGGAGTTCTTCGGGGGGGGAGGGAGGAGGGGGTGTATTTCTAAGTAAAATTTGTGGATCTCAGTGTCGGTTATCGATTTTCTGCGAGTTTCTTCGTTAGAAAATTAGCGTGTTCTCAGACTCCGACGTACAAATGTATGTAAATGCTATCTAATATTAAAAGAACACGGTAACTACATATAATTTATCGTTGGACAACAATACTTTATTTTACAGTGAGATACAAAAAGTTTTACTCATTTAAAACTCAAATAGAAACAGTTTATACACCCAGTTAACCCGTTTCGGCCTAAAATGCCCTCCCGGCACGTCGCTCTTCAGCGCCTCATAACTGATAATATTTGCGACAGAAAATTTGACGGGGACATATTTTTAAAGTTTATGACGTGCCCTTTCAGATGGTGTCCATGAAGTTCCTCCAAAAATTATTAATTATGAAAAAGGCAGTTTTAAGTTTAGAAACACGATTTTTTTTGCAAATTTTTTTTTAATCAAATTTTCAAGGGTTTCCGGTCTGCAATAGATCTGGAACCTCACTAACGGCTGGAATAAATGTTTGAACTTTAAGTATACGTGGTTTAAAGATCGATTTTTTTTCTTATCTGTTGTTCCAAAATGGCACCTGAACTGCAAAATTTTTGCGTAAAAATAATGAAATTTTTATTGCAAAATTTTTTTACAAAAAAATTGTCAAGAATAAAAAAGTTCTTAAAATCACTCAAAGAATGCCTTGGAATTTGTTCAAAATATTTTGAGCAACTTTTTTGATTTTGTAAATAGTTAATTTTTGCAAAATTTAAAAAATTGCTTACAAAATTCTGAAAAATTCCAGTGCAATTTATTGAAAAATTCGTTTTCAGAGAAAATTTCTAAATTTCAATACTAATTTAATTTTTAGAAATTTTTTCTCGAAAACAATGCATTTTTACAATAAATTGTCAAGAATAAAAAGTTCTTAAAATCATTCAAAAATGCACTAGAATTTTTAAGCAATTTTTTAAATTTTGAAAAAAGCCCATTCATTGAGTGGTTTGAAGAACTTTTTGTTCTTGACAATTTTTTGTAAAAGTACATCATTTTCCAATAAAAAAATTCTTGAATTTTTACGCAAAAATTTTGATGCTCAGGCGCCATTTTTGAACGCATAAGGCAAAAAATCGATCTTTAAACCACGTATACTTAAAGTTCAAACATTTATTTCCTGGAACCTCACCGGTTAGTGAGGTTCCAGGTCCATTGCAGGACCGGAAACCCCTTGACAATTTGATAAAAAAAAAAATATGCAAAAAAAATCGTTTTTTTTTTTAACTGCGTTTTTTCATAATTAGTATTTTTTTAGAGGATTTTCATGGACACCATCGGAAAGGGCACGTCTTAATCTTCAAAAATATGTCCCTGTCAAACTTTTCTGTCCCAAATAGCATTAGTTATGAGGCGCTGAAGAGCGATGTACCGGGAGTGGCGTTTTCGGCCAGAAACGGGTTTAGTCATACACCCACTGTTTGAAGGTTGCTTAAATTAAGAATCATTGTCCTTCAACTTTCTCTCCGTTTCTGAAGTGGGACGTTTCTGCGAAATAAAAGAGATATAAAAAAAATGTTGCAGAAATGATTAAAAATTTCAAATCTTTAGGGTGAAATATGAGCTTGAAACTTCATTTTCTCCGATTCCCATCTTTATTATTTGTCAGAAAATTTAGGCGACTACAGTAGATTGAACGTTTTTTTCACCAAGATATATCAGAAATGGAAAAAATGTACCAAGGAAGACAGGGACGAACCCTTGATGGCAGATTTCTGTTGGTCCCTAAAAGAGAGACGTCTAAAAAGCACAAACGGCAGTCGATCAGAAGATCATTCGAAAAAAAATCCAAAATCTATTACAAAAAGAAAGAATAAATTTAATTGAATTAATTCACGGGAAATTTTTTCTACTTCATAATATGGGTACTTTTTAAGTACGTTGTCAAAGATTTCTTCTTAAATAAGAAAATGCAGATGTTTTGAACTTTTCTAAAAGGTACTGCAACTATTTTTTGAATTTCTTGTTATGTGAGGAGTAATTTTTTCACCTCTCGTGAAGATGCCACTGAATGACTTTGATGCAATGCAAGTATTCACCTCCAAACTGCAGTGCTGCATACCTTTTGCCAATTTTTAGCACGATGACAAAATTTTTTCCCAGATTTTACCTACTTGTAATTTAGATTTAGGGGTGGTTTACGCCACTCTATGGGAGTAGATTTTTAGTTACTCACTTTAAAAAAAAAAAAAAAACTGGGCAGCGTAAGTTTTTTTGCGATCACTGCATTTTTTAAGTTTCCTGTTATATGAGGTAGTTTTCACCCACTCATGGGGGTGGTTTTCAGTGGAACTCTCTAGTTATGACCTACTGAAATTAGGACCCCACGGACAAGGCATGATGAAAATTTAATCGCAACCCCTATCGCGGGCGCAGAAATGAATATGTAAAAACGCCCCGACGACGACTACGTCGGCAAATACTAGATTCATGTTAAAGCAACATTTCCATCGGGCCGTGGTACGAACGAACACACTCCATGCAATGCGCGCGAAGCAATAGAATCGCGTCGGGGAGAGTCCTCGGTGTTTTTGCAGACGTTAATTGTCCCTTGCATATTCAAGGGCCAAGTCGAACTCCGCGAATTAATCCGAATTTAAACATTTACGAGTTCATTAAGGGCCCAAATAATTCGTTCCCGAAAAAAAAAATCAAATCAGTCGTAAGCCCTCGAACCAATAAAGGGCGGCGTTTTCGAGAGTAATCAATTGGGATTAATTATATTTGGGGAATATTTAACTGGCGCAACTACCGATACCAGCCCGAATGA
Organism: Aromia moschata; assembly: GCA_029963805.1. Classification (NCBI taxonomy): domain Eukaryota; kingdom Metazoa; phylum Arthropoda; class Insecta; order Coleoptera; family Cerambycidae; genus Aromia; species Aromia moschata. The sequence goes on from JAPWTK010000009.1 coordinate 1,099,662, forward strand.
CTTTTGCACCTGAAGTTAGCGCCACTTTTGGAAAATTGACCAAATCTTTAGAGTTCTGAGTAGGAAAAGCATAGCTCTAGAGTTCCTGGCCGAAAAGAACAATAGTTCTGCAAAAATAAGGCCAGAAATCGAAAAAAATGAAATGAGGGTGCTAACTTCACGCAGCACCACTTTTTTTTTTTATCAAAAATGACATTGGTGCAGAAAAAAGAGTTCCGGAGTTCCTGACCACTTTTAACAATAGTTCTATCAATTTGTTGAATTATTAAAAAAATCGGTTTTGGCAAAAAAAACGCCATTTTTTATAAGTATTGACTTTCGTTACGTTTTCAGCGGAGTTTTTATAGCACCCGGAGAGTTCTGACGAATGGCGAAAGAAAAAATTTCTATTGCAAAAATTACAATTTTTTATTGCAAAATTGGAAAATCGACATTTTATTATAAAAAAAGTGCAAATGAGTTCTGACGAGTTCTGATCGGAGTTCTGAATAGCACCCGGAGAGTTCTGGCAAATGGCGAAAAGAGAAAATTGTCTATTGCAAAAATTGCGATTATTACTGTAATTTTTAAGTTTGAAAATATACATTTTATTATAAAAACAGTACAAAAGAGTATGTATGCAAATGACAAACACTTTTTTACATTTTTCGACAGATATTTACGTAAACTAAAACTGTGCTCTTCAAGTGTAGGCTTAAAACTAGTATAAAATTAGTATAAAACTAGTATAAAACTAAAATAAAATCAACATAACCTTTAATTAAACTTCAACAGTTTAACGTGAAAATATTTATTCGAGGTCATGAATTTAACTATAAATGAAGATTCGCTTCAGAACTCGTCAGAACTCATTTGCACTTTTTTTATAATAAAATATCGATTTTTCGAAGTTCAATTTTGCAATACAAATCGAAATTTTTACGAAAGAAAATTGTTTCTTTCTGCCATTCGTCAGAACTCTCCGGGTGCTATAAAGAACTCCGATCAGAACTGGTCAGAACTCTTTTGTACTTTTTTTATAATGAAATGTCGATTTTTCGAAGTTAGAATTTGCGATAAAAATCGCAATTTTTGTGATAGAAAGTGTTTTCTTTCGCCATTCGTCAGAACTCTTCGGGTGCTACTTAGAACTCCGCTGAAAACGTAAGAAAGTCAATACTTATAAAAATGTTGTTTTTTTTGCCAAAATCGAATTTTTAATAACTTCAACTAATTGATAGAACTATTGTTAAAAATGGTCAGCAACTCCGGAACTCTTTTCTCTCTACCGAAAATGTCATCAGAACTCATTTTTTTATAAAAAAGTTAGCACCTGATTTCATTTTTTTCGATTTCTGGCCTTATTTTTGCAGAACTATTGCTTCTTTTCGGCCAGGAACTCTAGAACTATGCTTTTCTACTCGGAATTCTAAAGATTTACTCAATTTTTCAAAAAGTGGTGCTAACTTCACAGGGGTGACTTTTGCGGGTCCTCGGAACGTAGTAAATTCAAGGTCATTCCGTTAATTATACTCACTACAAACGGACCTCTCAAATGCAGTCTAGACCTGAAATAATGAGGCGCGGCTTTAGTTTCTGTTCATTTTCATTACGTTTGAGATTAAATTGGATACCTAAAAAACAGTGAATCACTTGCTATACACACCCACTCTTTGGAGGTTGGCTTAAATTCTGATATTTTCTCTTCTTTCTGCTTGTGATAGGATTACAGCTTGTGAAATTCTGCGTCTAATAAGCCCAAGATATCGCTAAAGAGGTAAAATTGCCATGTTTTCAAAACGGTTTTTTTCGGCGCAAAAAAAAATGTGAGTGAAAAATGAAAATGAAAAACAAAAAATATCACATTATTCACTAATATCACAAATAATATTCAAAAGTTTCGCGCAAATTGCGAAAAGTTAAAATAGGTACTTTAGTAAAACGGCAATTTTCCACAATAGTAGTCGTAGAGAATTTTTTGCAAAAAAAGCTACAAGACTTCCTCTACAACCATATCAAAATTGAAGTCAATCCAATAATAATAAAGTCACCTCAAAGCGCATCTGAAAAACGCAGTTTGAGCGGCCGCGTGGACGAACAAGCGAAGGGGAAGTGGCGCGGTGGTGGGGGAATTCTCTCCCGCAGGCGGAGCGGGCGCCCGGAAAGCGATCCGCGCGTTCAGATTCAACAAGCCGGAAACAATTAAGATTTCTCGGGAACTGCTGAATGACAATTGATTTTTTTTTTTTTGCTGTGCCCGCGGAAGAAAGAGTTCCCCCCACCACCGCGCCACTTCCCCTTCGCTCGTGCGTCCACACGGCCGCTTTCTAAAATTGCACGTTTTTCAGACGCGCTTTTGAGGTACTTATTATTATGGGATCGACTTCCAAATTTGATATGGTTGTAGAGGAAGTCTTCAAGAACACGTAGCTTTTGCAAAATTGCTCTACGACAATTATTGTGGAAATAGGGGCCGTTTTACTAAAGTACTTGTTTTTTCTTTTTCGCAGTTTGCGCGAAAACTGAATATTTTTTGACAAAAATTGTAGCTGTAGATAGGTGTTGGAAAACCCTCCAATTTGAGCCCCGAAGACATTTCTAGGATAATTACAGACAGAGTAATTGAACATCGAAAAATCGCTAATTTTAGCGGGTTTTTTTTTGCGCAAAAAGTTATCAACCGATTTTAATAATCCAAAAACCATCTTATTGTCTTTTCAAGCGCTATAACGCGATATTTTTTGTTCTTTACTCAACATTTTTTTTCGTGCCTAAAAGTCGAAAAACCTTTTTTCGCACCTTTTTGCAATTTTTTCGCAATGATCCTACAATCGGATTTTGTCCAAAACATTTTCATTCGATTCGTACGATTTTTCTCCTAATTATCACTTGTTGAGAAAGTGCCGCAACAAGTTATTTTAAAAAATCACGTTTTTTGCTATCTCGCCTGGACTACTAGTGTCATCTAATTTAGCACAGTTTACATTTTGTCTCGCGCAAGATATTCTCAATGGATTTTTTGTTTATTCCAATGAAATTGTTTATTTGTTCTCTATTTTCTCGTCATTGTTAATCGATGAAGTGACTTTGCTTTGCCACTTTTCTTTGTACCATTTTCAATTTTCTTGCACCATCTGATGACGTCTTTCTGTCTTCTTAACCTGGAAATATGTTGCCGATACTATACTTAAAAACGACAAGCAAGCTCATTGGCGGATATTAGTTATGCGTATTTCATATGGAACATGTTGATTCTGGGTTCGATAGAAATGTTTTTTCAACGTTAAGTTGACGTTTGCTTTGAAGTTAAGCGTTTTTACGTCGCTACCCGACGACGATAAAAAATTCCAGAATAAAATGTGTTTTTAACGGCTCTCTCCTTAGGTTTTCTCTCGATACGGGGACGTAAAGTGTTTAAGATATAATAAATAATACATAAACGTATCAAAAAAAATGCGGCGCGCTGGAATATAGAGCAAGAGGTTTTAGGACGGTAAGTATGATGACAGTTTTGTAGACTTTTCAAGTTAATATCTTTTCGTTTTTATTCAATTTCATCTTCTATCCTGGAACGTTATTGTATAACTCGAGAGCTTTTAACCTTAACACAAATCCTGTTCGGGCGAAATGATATTTTGTAATTTCCTTTTGGCCGGAAGACTGTAGGCTAGCATCACACCGCAATCGATTCGATTTAAAAACAGAGGACAACTCTTGAGTATGAGAAAATACGCAAGAATTAATCCAGACGACTTGAACGAGCATTTATTTGGAATTAATGTTATAATTTTCTTGCGATACAATTTACTCATTTATAATGTTATTATAGCGAGTATTTGCTTCTTATATATACAAATGCTTGTTCATAATGTTTTAATAACTTTAGCGAGCATTTTATTTTAATGCATTATTCGCCAAAATGTTGTAGGTGATCTTCAAAAGCTGTAACTTGGGTAAATCGTAGTCGTAGAGAAAAAAATAAAAATTGAAAATCTAAATTTCTAGTTTTAAGGGGGTATTCTAGTCTAGAGGCATGAATTTCGGGCGGTTTTTGAAGCTCTGTACAAACGAAACAAAAAATATTTTTACTATCCATTTTTTTTATCATTTGTTTATTGATATTTTAAAATAACAAAAAATTTAGTCAAAAAAAAAGACTCAAAATTGACAAAGTTATGAGCTGGCAAAGTGGGGGGGGTCCAAAAAAAAGGGTGTCCTACCGTGCATGATTTCAACCCTTCTGGTCAACTGAAACAAAAAGCCGAACGGATTCTTAATTAGTATAGATGCCCCTATAGCCCGAACCTTGGAAAAGTCGAAAAAATATTTTTTCATAAAATGGCGGCCGTTTGAAAAAAAAATTGTTTTGCATGTTTTTTTAACAATTCCGAATTTTTTAAAAAATAGTAAAATTAAAAATTTTGATCTGAGCGTGCTTGAGGCGATAGAGGAATGTATAAAGAACATTCATACCAAATTTCAAATAAATCGGTTCATTAGAACTTGAGATATCGTGCACGCCAACTCGAAAAAAGTAGTTTTGAGAAAAACGCGTTTAAAGTTTTGAGACAAGTTTCCGGCAATTTTACTTAGTTAGCACGTCGTGTTTCGTAAGTACTCGGGCAGCGTCTACAGTCTATTGTTCATTTGTTCAGGTTGCACCGGAGCCGATGCCGCGTCATAAAAATGGCTGTAACTCATAAAATAATTGAAATTTTGAAAAATCCTTTTAAGGGCATATTCTTGAATGTCTAAACTTTGGAAATATGAAACAAAAAAAACAACGGTTTTTTCAAATTTGTAGACTTAGTTTTAAATAATTTTCCTTAAATAATTATTTTTTATTGAAAAAAAATTGTGAACGAAACGGAGATAACTACGAAAAAATCATCGTACAGGGTTCGAAAATATGTAGGTCAAATTAAAGAGAATTCAATTATCTAAAAGAGCTTTATAATGAAATTTATCGAGAAAAAATTCCGTGGACCTCTGAAAAAAGACAAGTAAAAATTTCGATATACTTTTTTTCAATGGATTCAAAAACGAGAAACTTGGAGTTTCAATATCCCTTTTTTTGTTTATTCTACGAGCATTTTTCCCCGATTTACAGCTCTTTGAAGATCACCGAATAATTTGGGATTTTTTATATGTATATCTCTTAATTTCTGCGCCTAATGTATTTGCAATATGGTGAGCATTTGGTTACAATCCTTCATACTTGTTCGTCACAGGATGCTGTAAGGAAACGCCGAAGTCTACGCCTGCACGCACCTTATTAAGGGGCGTACAAACCTGCACACGCATGCGGTGAGAAGCTACGCATATGCGTGCGTACTCAATCCATTCGCGCTCAGAGCATTCGTTGAAACTGTTATCGCCGCATATGCGTGCGTACTCAAATCGCTCCATCCATGCGTGGTAAAAATGTCTAAAGAGTCGTTTATGGCCAGTGCCGCATTTGTAGGCATTAGTAGTTTATTAAAAAAAAGAAAAAGATAAGAAAAAATAGACGATGGTGGATGACGCATTTATTTAAAAAGAAGAACTCGACATATGAGCTCCGATTTATTAGTAGATTTGGCTTTAGAACCAAATACCGGACAATTTCAAAACTTTGTACGTATGCCATTAGAAGACTTTGAATACCTAATGTAATGAAAAAGATACAGTGTTAAGAAAGGCCATATCTGCTAAAGAGCGCCTAGCTATAACATTAAGTTTCCATATTTAATTCTTTTGAAATTGTTTCCCATGTATCCTCTTTCTTCGTTTTTGAACAATAGAACTTATTTTTTGGATCCCGTAATATAGGGATTTTTTCATATAGATCTATTAATTCCATACACTGTTCATTTGACCACTCCATTTTCCAGCGTCCAGCCACAAATACATATAAATATGTCAACAAATCCGCACTAGTTTCGCTTTAAACTAGAACGGCACAAAAACCCGCCCAAATTGAGCGCGAACGCACACGTATGTTTCTTTGATGTGCGCCAAAAAACCGACACCAGTCTGGCTCACGGTATGCGCGCTCAAGTCATTCGCGAGAGGTAACGCATGCGGCGAGAGGCCACGCAAACGCCGTCCAGATTTGCATACGTATGTGTATGCGTAGCTTCTCACCGCATGCGTGTGCAGGTTTGTACGCACCTTTAGAAGAAGAAGTGCCTCTCCTCGGCATCGTCTACGCGGATCGTCTGGGCGGGATCGATATTAAAACGAGGCGGCGCACCATAAATCTTCGAGATCGAAGTCGGCCGGTGATTAAGACGGATGAAGAGATGAACGCTCGCCGGATTCTTATTTGACGGCCATTAAAACACGAGCTTTATAAAATCAATCCGGCGATTAAGGCGGCAGTATAAGTAATGTGCAAACGATAAACTGCCAATTAATCAGGGGGTAGTTAAGAGCGGCGAAACTGGCGGGAATTTCGAGTGGGAAATGTGAGAGGAACGGGAGGTCAACGCTCTTTGAGTGGGGAGATGGGGTGGGTGGTGTGTCGAGGGTATATTTCTTCATAAAAAAATATCTGTCGCAAACCTTGCAGGTGAATAGTATGGCCCAAAATATGTAGAAGTCTTATTAGGCCAATCAAATTGTCGAAAACACCTCATTTTTTGCAAATATTTAGTTCAGTCAACAAAGATACGTAAAAAATAGGAGAGACTCCGTAGAATTGAATGAACTACTTTACCCCACCTGAATTTTTGGGCTTCATTTTCAAAAGGGCGTCCAAAGTTCGCAAAAAACAGTTTTTTTCGTTTATAAAAAAAAAAACTAAATATTTTAGAAAAAAAATGTTTCAAACAAAAGTTGTAGGAATTTTTAATACGGATCGAATAAGCCCAAACCGGTTTTGATCGATAAATAAATTAATTGGTTATTGCAAAAAAAAAAAAACGCTAAAAACTGAATTTTTTTCAAATAGCTGTACATTTCTCTTTCAAAAATAAATATTTTTTATGAAACTTGGTGAAAGGATAGCTCTTGGTGAGCAAAATAAAATGATTTTTTCAGAATTGAAAAATATTTTATAGTTTTTGCAAAAATCGAGTTTTTCGAGAAAAAACGTTTCTGTAAAATGTCCATAATTCATAGGCCGCCACACCTTTAGTAACGGGGTTGGGCTTTAAAATTTTCTTTAATAATTACACTATTATGTGCAACAAATATTGCATCGAGCCTCAGATCGATTTCAAATATCGCAAAAAACGATCGAAAAATCATTTTCGGGGCCATCAAACTTTGATTCACTTTTTGATTTCAATGTCGATACTGCCATTCGAAAGCTGACATTTTTTTCACTTGTACTTCAATAAAAAAAAAAATTGGCCGCAACGATTTATGCAATGTTTTTTTTTTTTTGAAACGGTAATCCATATTATTTCTTGTGTACCAAGTACCAATGCACATTAAACAACTTAGAAAACTGTAGAATGTTTTGAATGTATTATTCTGCAGAAACCTTGATCATCCATATAAAAGGATGGTTGGGAAAAACCCACCAGGTTTATTATGGTGTCAAAAGACCCCAATACTTTCGAGATTGCTGTGGCAACAGAAAATACTTCAGATATATTTCTTAATTCCATTTTCCGTTTGTTTCAAGGCTTCTACTGCATGTGTTATGCTCTCGTAGAACTAAGACTCTCATCCTCATTCGTTTGTGAAGTCTTTTTGTAAAAAAAAACTTAGTAGGTTAAAATTTAAAAATTTGGATTTTTTTTAAAGTCAAAATTATTTTAGGTGTTAAATAAAAACGAAACCTCTCGTTTTGAAACAAAAACAAAAATGGCAAATTATTCCTTATTGAAGTGGCTATAGCATGAACTAGAATAATTGTTTTATATCAAAAAAATAATATGGCGGATATTTTTCGAAAAAAAAAACAATATTTGAGGGTGGAAAATCGGGTAAAAATCGGATAATTGTTTACCAATCAAAACTATTCTAGTTCATGCCATAGCCATAAATGTATACAATAACATATTCAAAAAATCAGAGCAACTGGTCAAGTAGTTTTTCTTAAATCGTGTCCGCAATCCTAAAAAACATGGTTTCTAGAAAATCGCGTTTAAATTTTTAAGGAAATTTTTAAAGAAAAACTATATACCCTTATATGCTTCTAGACTAACACGCTGTGTAACAACAAGCGAGATGTATGTTATAGAAAGAGATCATAGTATAGAGTGAATCAGATCGAAGCAGAGGGGAGTCGAGATTATCGAAACACAGCCGCGCGTCGAAAAATGCTTTCTCACAGAACAAATTTTAGAATTAAGATATCGCTCTAAAAAAATATATGTTTATTAGGAAAATCCGTAAAAAAATTATTTTATTTTTTTTTTAATTTTAGATTTATTGAAAATTTGTAACCAGAAAGACCCCTTAATTATGTATTCGTAATTATCGGACTCCTCCGCTACTGATCAGTATTTGTTGAAGACTGTTGTACGATGAATGAACTGCTCTAAACAGATTAACAGTGCATGCATATAAGCTTACACGTGCTCTGCACCCGAGGCTCGTAAAATACTGTTTAACGTATAATTTACTCGAAACAAATGAGGGGTCATTTAAAAGTCACTCGTCGACGTTGTCTTGTTTATGTTTCCTTTGAACCAATTAATTGACGTTTAAGTAGGTGATAGGTACATTACTTGAAAACAGTAATGTTTATTATTTTTCGCCAGATTATGATATAAAACCACATGTGTGATTATACACGGTGCCTCAAAATGATAACTATTATCTACAATATCCAAGAAGACTAGAACTAAGGAGACAGAGCCGCGGCTTTACGCTGTATAACCGAGGGGCTCGAATATGTCCGCCTCCAGAGGCGCTGAAAACAGTATCGTTCTGTACTAATCTGTGTGCAGAGTCCGTGGTGCGAATACATGTGGCAGACGCTCGACATTTGTCGTCAATTTGTTGTTATCTTTTCAATTACAAATTTTCCTAATTGTCATTATGAAAATGTACTCAAAATATTTCATGTCACGTGCTTCAATGACGTTTTCATTATTATGTAAATAAATACCGATAAACCGCTCTGAAATTTACATTCGCTGCGGCTGGTTGTTTGGTAACATTTCTTGGACTGAGCTTAGACGATAAGCGCGCTTATATAGGTCACATTTCAGGATTATATTGCAGGTTCTGTAGAATACATTTACTTGCTGGCTTGAACGCCATATAGGGGTTTGAGGTGTTCATTAACAATATGCCTCACTTCAACTTTTTGTGCAGTGCGAACTTTAGGTGTCCTACTGTCATCACTGAAATTCTGTTTGAAAATGATGAAACGCGTCCCGTGTTGAATAGACTTGATGGCATTGGCCATCAAGTCTATTCTACCATTTCTAAAGTTACTTTCCGTCATCAAAGTGTTTTGTTCTGCCGTGATGACCATATTTAATTTTTAATAATTATTATTAATCAAGTACGAGGGGGTACCCAAAAATAACCGGAAGTATTTTTGAAAAGCTATATATTTTCAAATTTTTACAAAACAACATTATCCCCTTCAAAATACTCTCCATTACAACTAATGCATTTGTCTCACCGATGCTTCCACTGTTCGAAGCATTTTTTGTAGTCATCTAGAAATGGCTGACAGCTCCTCCCTGGTTTTTTCTTGGCGTCTTCAATGTTGTCAAATCGGTGTCCTTTCATGCCCCTTTTCATGCGTGGAAATAAGAGAAAGTCGCCAGGTCAGGCGAGTAAGGTGCGTGGGGCAGCGGAACCATGCCATTTTTAGTCAAAAACTGGCTAGCAGAGATGGCTGCGTGTGCAGGTGCATTGTCGTGGTGGAAGAGCCAGTCTCCTGTCTGCCACAAATCGGGTCTTTTTTGACGAACACTGTTGCGCAATCTTCTTAAAACTTCCAAATAAAAGGTGTGATTGACGGTCTGACCTCGGGGAACAAACTCTGAATGAACTACGCCCTTGGCATCAAAAAAACAAATCAGCATTGTTTTGATGTTTGATTTGACTTGACGACATTTTTTGGACGGGGTGACAATGGCCTTTTCCATTGGCTTGACTGTTGCTTTGTTTCTGGGTCGTAACCATAACACCATGACTCATCACCCTTGACAGAAAATCTGGATGTTTCAAGATGTTGTTTCAAAACACGACATGTTTCAACTCGACTTTCTTTTTGATTGTCAGTCAGAGCCCTAGGAACAAACTTGGCAGCAATCATTTTCATTCCCAAATCTTCGGTTAAAATTCGCTGAACCGAGCTCCAAGATGACCCATTAATCTCTGACAATTGATTAATTGTCTGTCGACGGTCTGTGAGCACACGCTCTCGAATTTTTTCAACATTTTCGTCGTTTCGGGCAGTTGATGGACGTCCAGAACGAGGTTTGTCATCAATCGACATGTCGCCATTTTTAAACCGAGAAACCACTCGTACACTTGAGTTTTTCCCATAGCGTCCTCTTGGTATGCTGTAGTCAACATTAAAACAGTTTCAGCAGCTTTTTTACCGAGTAGAAAACAAAATTTCACAGCTGCACGTTGTTCGCTTAAACTTGCCATCATAAAAAACGAAACAAGAACAAAACAGCGCTAGCAAAAACAATCACTGCAGATGAACAGAACAAGTCAGGTCGTCAACACAGGCGGCACTGAACTGGCAATGAGTTGCGCTATACACGCCTAGCGGCAGAAATGTGTACTACACAAGCTCCGCCCACGGCAATGCTGTTCCGGTTATTTTTGGGTACCCCCTCGTACTTCGAGGACTTTTCTTTTTGGATCTTACCATATTGCAACCGAATCGGAGACGAGTGGAGTGATCCGGGCTAATCCGTTTCCGGATTAGCCCGGTCTAGTCGGCCAACAATTCAATCACGCGCTTCACTCGGGGCGGCATTGTCGGCGTGAGACGCGCCAACGTCGACAGGTAATGCACACGGATTTTGAATGATGCCGTCGTTAACCGCAGGCAGCCTTGGCCTCCGCGTCGCGCCGGCTAGAATGATTGGTCTATTCAAACTGTTTTCGAATGGGGGTAATTTCGAGCGAAATTAATTGGGTTTGAGCGCGTCGGTAGACCGGCCGCCGCCGCCGCCGCCAAGTACGGCGAAATGTAATATGCAAATGGCCCTGCTGGCTGTGTGCTGGCTCATTGGATTATTTAGTGCCCGGTTGTACAGAGACAATTAGTTGTATGTCGCATTATGTGCGGCGTGTGTAACGTAGGGAACACACTCGTTAGCTCCGAAAAATTGAAGACAAAGAAAAATCCTCAGAAAACTAATAAACATTAATAAACCAAGGTATAGACCCTCACTTAGTAAAAGTATGTACACTTACAGAAAATGAAGTTAATTACCTACTGTTACAGAGTTTAAAACATTATTTTATAATAATCATACGTTAATGCCTTTGTTAAAATAGAAAAATATAAGTAACTGACGATTTTTTAAGATACCTGTAACTTCAATATGACAAAATAAAAAAAAATTGACTATTGCACCCTATACAGGGTGTATCTAAATAACACCGAAAAATTTAATAGGTGATTCTCCGATGAAAATTAAGGGGGGTTTTCGGTATAAAATTTTTTTGAAAACACCCTCCCCCTGAAAAGTTACGGCCCTCAAAAATTCTAAGAAAAAAATTGTTTTTCTTTTTTTATATTCCCCTGTACATTAAGCTAAAGAAACGAAACTTGGTGAACAGTATCTGTTAATAAAACTACAGTTTCTGAAATTTTCTCACCCCTGTAGTATTTTTCTAAGGGGTTGAAATAGTCAACCCTTAAGATTTTTTTTCTTATAACTTTATTTCGACAAAACTTTTTACATTTAAAAAAGTATATTTAAAAAGTCCCATTCATTTACTAACTTTTTGATCTCTTCAAGTTTTTTCTAAAAGTTAGAGATTAATGAGAAAACAAAATAAATGTATTGCAATGCATTTTCAAAAAGACGAGCTGTTTAACGAGGGTATTTTGCCGTAAGATCTAGTTGCAGGTTATTTACATTTGAACGCATAGAAACAATTGAAAGAGGGATTGTGAAATGTCATTTTCATGTTACTTTTTCTTACTTCTTAATCTTTCTCGAGTTTTATGATTTTGTGAAGAAAATAGTTGGTAAACCGAAAATTATTCGAATATTGAAATGGCAGATATTCATTTTACATATGGGTGTGCTAACGGTAATGCATTGAAGGCGCAAAGACTTTATGCTGAACAGTACCCAGAACGTAGATTACCCCATCATACTACGTTCACAAATATTCATTAAAGTCACTTGAATGAGGTGTATGCCAATCGATGGATTGGTTGAAGAGGACCTGTAAACTGGCCAGCCCGCTCCCCTGACCTCAATCCTTTGGATTTTTGCATATGGGGATATCTGAAACCCTTGGTCTATTCAAGCCCAGTTGGAAATATCGAAGATTTGCGAAATCGTATTATAGCAGGTTGTGAAACGATAACAAATTCACCAGGAATATTTCAAAACATACGCAAGTGTATGAGAAATAGAGTAGATGCTTGTATTGGAGCTGAAGACAATCATTTTCAACATTTTTTGTAGATAGTATTGTCGATATTTGACAGATTTTTGTTTTTTGTTAAATTATTATAACATTAAATTATTCATTCATTTTAGTCATGTTCACTTCTGTTGTTAGTTCCACTTAGAATCATAGGTGAACTATTTGATTGACTGTTGTTCAATAAAATGTTATTTAATCCTAATTTTTCTCAACCTATCCCATTCATTTGTCACTTCAAGTTACTTTAAAATTAACTAACCCGACTTAAACTAACCTAACCAAGCAATAAATCGAATGTTAAATAATTTCAAAACAATAAATTTGTAGATAGGCTGCGATCAACACCTTTATTTAATCACTTCTTAAACAACCTTTACGTTAAACAGCTCGTCTTTTGAAAATGTATTGCCATACATTTACTTTTGTTTTCTCATTAATCTCTAACTTTTAGAAAAAACGAAGAGATTAAAACGTTAGTAAATGAATGGGACTTTTTAGATATACTTTTTAAATGTAAAAAAGTTTTGTCGAAAAAAATGGTTATAAGAAAAAACACCTTAAGGGTTGACTATTTCAACCCCTTAGAAAAATACTATAGGGGTGAGAAAATTTCAGGAAGTGCAGTTTTATTAACATATACTGTTCACCAAGTTTCGTTTCTTTAGCTTAATGTACAGGGAAGAGAAAAAATAAAAACAATTTTTTTTTAGATTTTTCTAGGGGCGTAACTTTGCAGAGGGTGTTTTCAAAAATTTTTATACCGAAAACCCCCTTAATTTTCATCAGAGAATAACCTCTTAAATTTTTTTGGTGTTATTTAGATACACCCTGTATAGACTACAGTTATCTGCAACTTTATCCTTTACATTTTTTTCTGTAAAACAAGTAATGATAGTCATATGCTTTTAACGAAATACTAGCAAATATATTTTTTCTAAATATATTGGTCTTTCTATATTTTTCTAAATATAGAAAACCAAACGGTGCTTTAAATTGGTTTCACAAAATTCCAATAGTTTTTCTATCTAACCGTCTCTTTAACCCCGGTCTTTTCTAGATTCTTATTGTACACAGGAAAAAAATACCCTCTATAACGAGCAACAATTGAACCCTGTAGTATAGCAAATAGAACACACCTATTTGTCAATAAGTGATTCGGATCTGTGCGAGCCCTTCTCGGCTTCTACTTCTGCGGCACAAGTGACTCGATCACCGTTTATTTCCATCCGATCGGTGATCTATGGTTTACCACAGATCACGGAACGGTCGTACGTGTAATAGAGGTTAAAATGGTAAAATTAAATTGTATGCATTAAAAAAAATGACAAAAAAAACAAAACAAATGAAGGAACTGGGCGTCACGAGTCGTACTGGCTCTTTTTCTTCTCTACACTGCATGATATCTAGTAGGTGTCTGAAGGTAAGGAAGATTTTTTTAAAACTAGCTCTAAAAATACTACTTTGCCTGTATGCAACTGTGTTGTATCGTAAAATTATTGTACTAATTGTAGATATATATCAACTGGTCAACGTTCTCCCGGTGGTCAAGGGTGTAACTAAGTCCTGTTATTATATAATGTCCTCCTGTGTAGAGAGGTAATTACTACAAACTCTAAGCTGAAATGTTATTAACCTATTGTTTAATAGCAGTTTACGTGATCCGGTGTTTGCAGTTGATCGGGGTGGAAAACATAGTAAGGATTGACCGTCAGATTCTGTGAATGTCCCGATGCTGCGAAAGCACAAGAATGCGGTGGCAGTCCAAGGATGCCTTATGGCAACGGTGTGAAACTTTGCCTGGTGTGGCCCCTAAGTTTTGAGAATTACCTTCCTGGTTCGACATGGTCTACATAAAGTAGGGGGGTCATAATATGCACAAAAAACAGAGTCGATGGGAATATGTAGAACTTTCCAGAGTAAAGTAAAGAAAAAAACAAGCGAGCGAGCAATCCAGCAGGCCAAAAAGCTTGCAGGTGAAATAAAAGAGCCCTAAATGATGGTCTTTATAATAAAATTGGAGGTATTTAGATAAAGTTATGTGTAGACGAGAGTTATTGTTATTTATTTTACGTAGGTATTTGAAACAACTTATTTGAAGAAGAAAAGGGTGGATTACGACGGAAAATAATGCAGACGATTAGGCAAGGATAATATACTGCTTATATTTCAAGTTATTAACCTAAGTGGGAGCCAGCCGGTCATAAGGTATTTATTTTGAATAATTCATTACCGAGTTGAGAGTAAGCTCTACCGAGTTGGGAGCATGGCTATGTTTTCGCTGTGGTACGCATAATGTCAATAGGTCAAATAACATGAGGTTTATATTTAATATTTATTTTTAAAGTCTTCAAAGACTAGAGACTGTTACTTATATAATGCTGGCTGGCACAACCGTTTATAATGCTGGCTGGCACAACAGCCCAAGTAAACAAGGAATATATCCCCGGAATCACATTTCATGTGTCCGCATCTAAGTATTATTTAATATTATTAACTCCATTACTCATATTGACGATATAAAATTAATGAAGTATAAATTATATTAAAGGTTAAGGCTATCACAAGAATTTAAATACTTAGAAGTTTGAAGTATTATATTGGTATCACTTTGTTTCCATTAGTTTTCAGTGTAGGGCCAATGTGAAACATTTCCTCTAGTTTATTCTGAACTTGACGAAATGTATTTAGTTTGATATAGAGGACACTTTTCTGCATACGGCAGAACTCTAACTGCACTTTATTTAGTGTAAAGTAGATGTTTATGCAGTGCAGTTTAGGTCTGAATATTGCGGTACACAGGGTGAGCTTTTTTTCTATTTTTAGTATGGGAATAGCAAAAACTAGCTGAGAGATGGTTAAATAGGAAACTATTTGCAGTTCTATGAGACTAATTTAAAGCACAGTTTGTTAGATATTTCGAAAATAATATTTTTTTATGATTTTGCTAAATGCAGCTGTCTGTTATTATGCCTTTTAGACAAAAAATGGAAATATGAAAGTTGTAGATAACTGATTATACAAGATGCACTAATGAAAATTTCTATTCTGTATTCCTATTGAAGTTATCAATCACAAACTTTTTTTTTAATGGTTGTTTAATCATAGTTGGGTATGGGCTCATAAAAATGTCGTTGTAACCTTTTCAGTGATATACTGCCGTCCATAAACAAAAAGTCCTATATGCAATTTTACTCTTTTGAGAAATACAGTTTTATTATTGTTTCTTCTCAAATATTATTATCTATTGAAATACATTAATTATTTTGATGTTTTTTAATCTATTTTCAATGCGGATATGATATTTTTACTTGGTACAAATGTATAAAAACTACACATAATTAATAGATGTACAAAAATATCGAATTGTAAAATTTTGTAGATAGAATTGCCGTCATTTGTCTCCTTTTTCCCCCTACCTTGGGACATGTACAGGATTATTCGTTGTATTTTGACCTCCTCCCCCTTTATTTTGGTTTTTATAACAGGTACAAAAAAAGTTTCAGATAAAAGTTGCAGTTTTACTTCTATTTTTTTTACAAATAACTTGATACATTATTGCATATTGATTCATTTTTGGGTGGTCCCTTTTTTCCTGAATCTAAAAATGTAAGGTTTAGAGGTTTTTTTTATACTTATTGAGATTTTTTTATATTAAAATTGTAACAAAGCCACTCTGTTGTAGTAGGCTATGCTTGAAAAATGTATCGTTCTGAGAAGAAATATTCGGAATAAAAATATCAGTTAACTGTCAAATAAACTGATTTATTTGTTGTCGAATTTTTCAATAATTTCACAGGTTTATAAAAAAAAAATTCAAAAAGGGTCACACCATCCGTTTCTTATATATTTTTTTGACGCTGAATTCGAATATATTTTTTAGTTTTGCTTTATCACGTCAGGATTTTGAGATATCGTAACTAAAGGTGCAAAAAACACTTTTTTTTGACATATTTGAGGTTATGTAGCTTCAAGAATTTTTTTTCTCAAAAAATCATGTGTGGAATCTTAAATTAATATTACAATTTATAACTTAAATAAATATTACAATTCAAAGAATGATCATATGGTTTCCCTACTAATTAAATGTAGTGGGAAATATATGTATATGAACAGACAATTTTCAAAATTCGATATCTCTAAAAAAAAAAGATATTTGAGCAAACTCGACGGCATTTTAAAGAGGAATATTTGTACTTTAAGATCCCGCACATGGTTTTTCGAGAAAAAAAATTCTCGAAGCTACATAACCTCAAATATGTAAAAACTGTGTTTTTTGCACTTTAGGTTACGATATCTTAAAATCCTGACATGATCGAGCAAAACTAAAAAATAGATTCGAATTCAGAGTCGAAAAATACATAAGAAACGGATGGTCTGACCCTTAGACAATTTTTTTTTTTTGTAAAACTGTTATTGACAATAATTTCATATAACTTTATATACTAAGATTCAGGACAAAATGGGCTATCCGAAAGTGAATCAATATATTGAGGGCTCAGAAGCTAATCAGTGTAAGTCATAGCTTTTATGTTAACGATTTATTTATGTGGCCTATATATGCAGTGTTATTTTTTGGAACGATTTAAAAAAAATCTAAGCAAACCACCGCAATTCTTATACCAAACTTATTTTTGTATGTTATAATAACCGAAATACAGTAGTGGTCAAATAATAATGAATAACCCTGTACAGTGCGAGTCCTTTATAGTGCTTATTCAGTTAAATCCTATACAAGTATAGCAAAATAAATTTTGGTACAGTGGCGGAAACATGAAAGGGGCACATTTGGCGATTATTTTCATTTATACAGGGTGTCTCACCATGCAGGTGGCAATACAAATTTGTTTTTTTTTTTGCAATTTCGGATTCTTCACAAAATTACTTACTGGAAGAAAACAAAAAATAATAATCCCGTGCGAGAGCTCTTAAACTCAGGCGATCATATAACGTAAATAATCCGGTTTCGTGGCCGGAGCGCGATTTCCATATCAGAATAAATTCAGCCCTTCACGTGTTGACTGCGCGAGGCGGCGGCGGCGGCGGCGGCCTCTCGATTCTAATTCCTTCGCCGTAAATATCGACTGGAAGTATATAAATCTGCGCGCAAGTTGGGAGGCATTTTCAGCGAGGTCATTGCTAGTCTACCGAACGGATTAGATTTATATGCATTTACATTCGGACCGGGGCTGACCCGGCGATTCCTCCTCGCGCGCGGGCTCGCTCGTAAATCTCCGCGTCCGTCCGCGAGAGATGCACGGCGTACGAGAGACTAACTCTCGGGAGCCGGAAGATTAGGCGGCGTTAATATTTAAACGGTTCTTGTCGGTGTTCCAGGCCGCCACCGGCCTTTCTTGAAATTACGCCGGCTTGCACTTCCCGAGAAAACAATCTGAATAATTAAACAGATCGAGGGAAACGGTGCACGTACAGGGTGTCCCAAAAGGCAACGTTCGAAATGGTAATACAAGTAGAAGCTTTAATTGTTAAAAACATATGTGTCAATTTGAAAACGAACAGCATTTCATATTGCCTAAACTAATGACAGTATCAAAATATGGCGAAACACGTCAATTTACATATCAAGAGGGACAACTTTTGAGGCATTTGTTGTCGTATTACTTTCGATCCCCTAACCCCCAGGGCACCTACCCCTAAAATTTTAAATGGCAACCCCTATTTCTTTTGCCATTTTTGAGTTTCTTGCACAATTCTAGATAAGTCCCATATTTTTTTTTGTCAAAATTGAGGTAGTTAACCTCATGAATGTGGAATGTATTTAATTTCTGAATTTTTTTATTTAAAAATGATGCACTTTTACAAAAAATTGTCAAAAATTAAAAAGTTCTTAAAATCACTCAAGAATGCACTGGAATTTTTCAAAATTTTTGAGCAACTTTTTGGATTTAGCAAATTGTCGATTTTTGCAAAATTTAAAAAATTGCTTAAAAATGTTTGAAAAAATTCTAGTGCATTCTTTGAGTGATTTAAGAACTTTTTATTGTCAATTTTTTGTGTGCATCATTTTCCAATAAAGAATTCAGAAATTAAATACATTCCACACATTCATGAGGTTAACTGCCTCAATTTTGACAAAAAAAGAAATATGGAACTTATCTAGAATTGTACAAGAAACTCAATAATCGCAAAATAAATTTTAGGGGTAGGTGCCCTTGGGGGGTTAGGGGGTTGAAAGTAGTACGACAACAAATGCCTCAAAAGTTGTAACCTTGATATGTAAATTAACGTGTTTCGCCAAATTTTGACACTGTCATTAGTTTAGGCAATATTAAATGCTGTTCGTTTTCAAATTGACACCGTGTATATTGCTACTAAACCACAGTAAGTCACCAATTTCGAGGTAATTTTTCTGTGTGAAACTCGGTGCCACTTGTTTGATTTTTCGGTTTGAAAACTGGATGAAGATATTAACCGGTTTACTGGTATTGTATCGTATATATATGATCAAATAGAATTACATACTTAATTTTCTAGATACCAAACTTGGTGTATAATAGTTTATGGGGGGCACTGAATCTGTCATCAGAATTATAAAATTCAATTTGATTTACTAAATATGACGTGTAGTGGATACTGGAACCTTCAGCGTAGAAACAAAAAACTGGACGTTTTCCACGAAACACCGAACTACTATAGTTTTCTCGACGCGCGTTTCACTAACTAAGTTGGCATCTTCAGGGGAAGATTAAAACTAAATTCTAACCTACACACTTACACTATTTATACTTAATATGTCACCACGGTTCACTGAACCGTAACATCTGTCTTTTTTATCAGGGCAAAGAGTGGATTGTTGGGTATTGGACCATTTTCCTTATTCATACTACTGTTACATTTAATTATTTCTAAACTTTCAAAAGCATACAACTGTATACTGTTTGCTACGTTTCTAATTAATTTTAAATTATTTATGTCTATCCTATGGTTGTTGTCAAAAACGTGTTGGGTAACACATGATTTTCCGCTCTGCCATATTTCATATGAGCCATGTGTTGTTTAAACCCAGTCAAAATATATATTTTTGTTTGCCCAATATACTATTGATCACAATCTAACTTATTTCGTATGTACCTGACTTTTCGTTAATGTCGATTTTATCTTTGGGGTTGCCCAAAAGCGTCTGTAGTTAATTTTTTGAATTATAAACCAAATTGATATTCATATTTTTAAAAACTTTATCTAGTCCGCGCGTGAATTTAGGTTCATATGGTAACGAAACAAATTTCGAATTGTCAGTATCTCTACGAAAAGTCGTGGAAATGTACAGGGCTCTCTTAAATTTACGCTTCCTTATTAACGTATCTATTAAATGGACTGAGTAACCGTTATTCTTAATCCTTAATTAAATTTTTCAAACTAATGTTCAAACCTATCTTTACTGAAAAGAAAACTTAACAAACGCTGAATTAGAAAATAAAAACTTGCGTTTTTTTATTTACTTAATTTTTTTTTTAATCTGGACCGGAAATTGTTTTGATAAAAATTTTTCGAGGTCGCTGATCATAGTTTTTGGAGTTGCTGAATTTGGAATCAGATTTTTTTAATTTCAAGATGGCCGATCCAACATGGCAGTCGAAAATTCAAAAATTTTTTTGAAATTTTTAAAAAATGCACGTAGGGGATTTTTTACGTCACTCATTGCGAATCTGGGATCTAATTGTGAAAATCCAAAATGGCGGATGAAAATGAAAAATTTGTGCAAATCTGAAACGCTATATGTGGGGGTTTATGACCCTACCGTACCTATTTATTAATAGAAATAAAAGATAAAAGTACTTACAATTTAATATTTTGTAAGTCCACCACGCTCAGCAGTTGTGGCATTTAAATGGGTTGGCATGCTGTCTACTAAGTACATATACAGTTACTCGCAAACGTATTCGTATTTTACAATGAATTGTAAATAACCACAATTTTCTTTTAATGGGTGTGAGTATAATTAATCATAATATTTTTATTATAAACATACATGTGTAAGTATTACATAAATTAAACTTGAACTTCATATCATTTACTGTTTAGAAAATAAAAACTAAATTATTCTCTATTGCAAAATCGCGGGTCGCAAAAGTATTCGTACTTCAGGATTTTTTGATGAAATTGGCCAAGTTAGTATTTGGTTGGTCCACCTGTAGCTGCGATCAGAGCATCCAAATGTTTAGGCATGCTTGCTACCAATGTTTGTGTGATATCAGGGTCCATATTTTGCCATACATTTGTAATTACCTATTTAAGAATGTTTTTATCTTTTATTTCATAATTTCGTAACTGTCATTTCATTTCCGACCATAAATGCTCAAATACATTTAAATTAGGGCTTTGAAGGGGTGTAATTAACTGATGGGGAATGTTGTATACAATCCATTGCCACACTATGTAAGCAGTGTGTTTTGGATCGTTGTCTTGTTGGAACCAATAATTATTTCCTAGATTCAATTTTGCGACACTTAATGGCAAATTTGTTTTTAATAGATTTAAGTACGTAAATTTAGTCATTATGCCATCAATAAAAACTAAATTCCCCGTGCTACTCGCACTCATACTTCCCCACACTATCATTGAACCGCCACCATGCTTAAAAGTTGGACACAAATTTTTCGGTTCAAACTCTACGTTTACTTTACGCCACACTAAACGTCTGCCGTCCTACTGAAAAATGTTGAACTTATTCTCATCAGTAAATAAAACTCGTTCCCAAAAGGTGTGATCCTTGCAAAAATACTTTTTGGCTTTTAATCGTTTTACACGATTTACTTTACTAATAAAGGGCTTTTTCCTAGATACTCTACCATGTAGATCGTGTCTTTTTAAAACCCAGCGACAGCTATCTGCACTTACTTGCTTTTTAAAACGATTATTTACTAATGCCGGCAATTTTGGGGCACTTGTAGAAGAGCATTTTTTATTTCACGCACTATTGCCGTCTCTTCTCGAGAAGTTAATAGTCTTGGACGGCCCTTTTAAGGCATGTTAGAAACTATTTGATTTTCGTTATATCTTTTTAATAATATATTGTATAGTACTTTTGCTTCTTTTTAACAAATCACCTATTTCTTTATATGATTTTCCTTCCAAACGCCACTGTACTGCCATTTGTCTCTCCTATGCTGTTGTTTCTGATTTACGTCCCATTATAATTAGAAATATTTTAACAGATTCACACAACATACAGTTGTTTACACTCGTCTGAATGTATAACTGAAAACTGTGACTGAAGTCTTAACAACTGGGGTCTCACCATTATACCTGGGACACTGAGGTTATGCGCAGTACGAATACTTTTGCTGCGTAGATATTGCTATTCTTAAAATTAAATCTTTTTTTATGTAGTTATTTAATGCAATATGAGGCTAAAACTTGATGTATGCATTGCTGATATAGTCTGTTTGTAAATATATTTATTACATGAAATTTTCCTTACAGTTATAAAAATAAAAATGCTCTTAATTTCTTTACACATCAATTCAGGGTACGAATACTTTTGCAAGTAACTGTATGTATGTACAACAAACGATCCGTTTAATCCGGTTGGGAAAGCATCTCCGAGAGATATTTATTTTCGTCATTCGATAAATAAATATCGGTGGGACGAATTCGCCACTCGGGAGGCGAAAGCAGATAAAGTTAAGCAGTCAGTAAATATTTTGATATCGCCGTCTGCCAGACGGAATAATAAACGTTTGCTTCCGTCCGATTCCGACGCAATTGTAACATATGGATACGTAACTCAAAGATAATGGCTTGCAATTTTTTGTGCGAACAATTCTCATGCGTTGGCCTCAGATTCAGTTTTGTTGAAAAATTAACGTAACACTAACTTAAAAAAATAAACAGTGACTTTGTAACTGAAAGAGATACGCGTTTCGGGTTTACACTATTGCAATTGGTTCGGTATTTAAAGTCTTTTACCATGTTTCGCAATTTTTCATTCCGCTCAACTAGAATTGAGAAATAAATAGGAACTTTGGATTTTTAAATGGAACGCCCTGTATATTTTTGTGTAATTTTGTGAATAAGTTGTTTCGAGTAAGAGGGCGTAAAAATATTCAATTTTAAATATAAAATACTTCTTAGAAAAGGCAGAAATACATACTTACAAAAAAAGGAACGATATCGTAAAAAGAATTTTACGAAAAATTTTCAAAAAAAAAAGCTTGGACCCATTCCGTTTCTTAAAGAGATACTTTTTTTCAAAAAAATGCCATTACCAGATCGTCTCGTTCGAGGTATGACGTAATTGGCCATTTTTTTTTAATGACAAATGTTTTTCAACGGATTCAGAAAGAGGGACATTTTTGACGCACAGCCATGTAAAAAAAGTATATTAGTATGTCGAAGAGGAAAATTCTCGAGATATTTGGCTTATAAAGTTATTTATTATTAGGAATTTACGAGGTGTGGCTATTAAATAACCGAACTGATGCTGCTACCGGCGCGCTGCGAGCGTGTCGCGACAAGTTTCAACATAACTGTGTCTTGTGATACTTTCTCCACCCTGAGCTCGCTGGACAAGCCAGTGGGTCGCTCAGTTTGACTGTAGCAGTCGTCAATTAGTCTACGCACCAGTGATGCGTCGGAAAAAATGTAAAGTGGTCAGATGGAGCAACCGGTTAATCTCAAGTTTCTTGTTAAACTGGGAAAAATTTACATATATGTTTTTGAATGATTTAAACGGTTTAAAGAAGGACGTGGAACGACCGAAGACGATCCGCGTCTCGGACGGCCCTCAACGTCAGAAACGGACGAAAACCTTGAAAAAATTGGTAAATTAATTCGCGAAGATCGTCGTCTAAGCATCCGAGGGCTTGCTGAAATAACAGGAATCGACAAAGAACGTGTTCGCCAGATTTTACATGAATCGTCCAACATGCGCAAAGTTTGCGCAAAAACGGTGCCAAAACTCCTCATTCCCGAGCAAAAGGATTCAAGAATGAACATTTGCGTTGACATTCTAAACAACATTGACACTGATCCAAGCTTGTTAGACGCGGTGACACTGAAGGGGACAAGATTCGAATGTGTGGAAGCGGTTAAAGCAAAAGCGACGGAGGTTCTGAACCAGCTGACAGAAGCGGACTTCCAGCACTGCTTTAAATAATTAAAAAGTCGTATGGAGCGGTGTAGAGATCACCAAAGGGCGTACACTGAAGGCGAAAAACTTGCTACTGTAATTGGTAACGAATAAAAAGTGTTATGACAGCAGTTCGGTTATCTAATAGCCACACCTCGTAGAGATACGCCCATTACAGTGGCAGATTACCAAGATGAAGAAGTACAAATACATAGAGGTCACTTTGAGGTGTAATACTTATTATATTATTTACTTAGACTATCTTTTTTTGTTATTAATCTCAGTTTGCGTTTGTAAAGACGTAAAAAAGGAAGCATGTGTTACATTTTATCTGATATATTTTTCTGTCAAATTCGAGTCAATTAAAAATACCTTAGATACGATCACAGCATTAGGATAACTTTAAAATCAAATATCTCAAGCGCTTTTTCCTCTTCTTTCCTCTTCGATATGTTATGTATGTATGTACATGTCGAAAATGTCCTTCTTTCCGAATCCTTTGAAAAAAATTGGATTATCATTTGAAACACTAGATAATTACGTCACAGGTCGTAAACAAAACACGATCGGGAAATAGCATTTATTGGAACAAGAGTCTTTTTAAAATCGACTTGTTCGAGCTGTCTTTGTAAAATAATTCCTAAGAACAAGTAACTATCAAACGTATTCCTTCTACTGCGAAAGCAGTATATGAAAATTTATAGCGTTTCTAAAATTTTTATTGGGCACATTTCAGACACATTTTTGTTATTCCTTCTGCCTTGTTAACGGGCTTCGTCTTTAAACGTATTCCTTCTACTGCGAAAGCAGTATATGAAAATTTATAGGGTTTTTAAAATTTTTATTGGGCACATTTCAGACACATTTTTGTTATTCCTTCTGCCTTGTTAACGGGCTTCGTCTTTAAACGTATTCCTTCTACTGCGAAAGCAGTATATGAAAATTTATAGCGTTTCTAAAATTTTTATTGGGCACATTTCAGACACATTTTTGTTATTCCTTCTGCCTTGTTAACGGGCTTCGTCTTTAAACGTATTCCTTCTACTGCGAAAGCAGTATATGAAAATGTATAGGGTTTTTAAAATTTTTATTGGGCACATTTCAGACACATTTTTGTTATTCCTTCTGCCTTGTTAACGGGCTTCGTCTTTATCGAAGTCTAATTTAGGAGGAATAGAAACGTCAAGAGCCAGACTGCACGAGGCTGGGGCCCAAACTCATTTCGATTGAATTAGCGACTGCTCAGCGGTAAACATCGGGTACAGGGAAAGGGGTGCGCGCCGGCAAAAACTTAATTCTCCGAGAAATGCAATAAAACAATCGGGAGTGCCCCGCCGCACCCTCACATCTGCTCCCGTTTGCGATGAGCGGAGGCCGGGTCCCGCAGTATAATTATCCCGACAGCAGCACTTGAGTTATACCGCTAATTTGAGGAATCTCGACTGTATCTCCGCCTAGGAGATACAGTCGTGAAGAATAACGGAATTCCTCGCTGATTAACCGTAGAAGAAGTTCACTTGTTAGGCGGGTACTTAACCGTAAAAATAATATTTTCGTTTGAAATACCCTGGGACTGTGAATTCGTTCGAATTTAATACGTTTTACTTTATCTGAAGTGAAAACTTAGAGGCGCGCCTGAACTAAAGATCGTCACGCTGGCAAAGCGGGAATACCCTCATTTGGATGGGAATAAAATTACAAACACATGGATCAGCCGTCACGCCCGTCACGTCCGTCACGTCACGCGGTCACAATATGCTTCTACACTTGTAAGAAACGTGGTTAGACAGACATTCAAGTATTTTTTTTACGAAGTTATGAGAAGTTAAACTAAAGACAAAACTGGCAAATAGCGGACAAAATAGTACATTTTCGAAGATAATAATTAAGCTTGGCCATTACGCGCCACAGAGGCGTACGCAGTCCTAGCGTCATACACGAACGTAACTAGTAACCTTCCGCATGTCTGCAATAGTTTATTATGACATATCACAGTATTATGTCACATACATATTACATATGGCGGAGGTTGTACAACGACACCAGCTGTCACGGAACTACTGAAATAAATACGAATTGAGGCGACCCCCATCACATGCTACGCGAGTTGGCTATCTGTTGCGTCGCCTTATGCCAACTTTAGTTATATAATTCTTGAATTATATATACAGTACTCCAAAAAATTAAGGGAGCAAACAAATCCCTAATTTTTTTGGTGATTTTTGAAGGTTGTATTTCACTGAAAAATGGTCGTATCTAGATTAAAAAAAAATATTTTGAGGCCTCGAGTTTCTAGTTTTGAGAAAAAATTGTGACCTACGGTTATCAGTCAATCCTAAGAAATAGTGCGAGAAAAAAAATGTAACTTTTTTATATTTGTTTTTTGGTCCACGGACTTTTTTTAAATTAAATCAATGCATGGGCCGGACAGCTTGTTCATTCAGCTTCAATTTGCTTTTATATTCTCTTTACGTCAGTTTGTCGCTGAGATATCTGACTTTTATTGACTTTTAGTGACTTTTATTGAAAAAGGATCCTTTTGTCTCTGATCATCGATATATCAGTAACCAATAACTGCACAGAGAATGTAAGGGCAGTTTCTAAAACTGAAATACATTTCCTACAAGGTCCTCTTACAATTTTGAATATATACGTTACGTTACATATACTCTTTTTGAAAAAAAAAAAAATTCACCCTGAACATTGGTTAAAAGAAAAAAAGAAAAAAAAGTAACTTTTAATTTCGTTGTTTTAGTAAATCTACCGCGTATTCACAAATATTGATGGGAGACTGATGTTTCCAGGTTTTTTTACAGCTTAATGTACCCCCAATAGTCCCGTAACTTGATTAATAAACTAAAAAAAAAAAAAATAAACGAAACTAAAAACGAAATGAAATAGTTCTGTTTTTAGTTTCGTTTATTTCTTAATAACAAAAAAATAAAAAAGTAACGAACATTTTTTGTATGATATCCTTTAGAATATTTTTTTTGCATTTTTATAGTATATCAATTATTTTACGTACATTTGAAGTTAATTGGAAAACCGCTACCAAGTGCTTGGCGCATTGCTTCCTCATGTTTTCATCTTTATGCAACTATTTTTTTTTAATTTGACGAATTGCTGTATAAAACATGAATATAATGGTTGTCCAACATTTCTCTATCTAAAAAAATTCGAATCATGAAATCGAGCTTGTAGATCATGAGATATAAGCTAAAAATGAGTCTATTTTTAAACCCCTGTAATTTTTATCCGAGTGACACATTTTAATGTTTAAAAAGTAAAATTATAGCTTTTTATGCACTTTCGAAAAAAAAATTGTTTAACTTCGTAGCTTGATTATCGACGAAGTTGCAGCGAAAAAAATCATTTTTTTTTTTTGAAAAATCACCAACTTTGGAGGTCTGGCAAGGTCGGCCAATTATTTTAATCGAAAAAAGTACGGGATCACATATTGTAGACAATTGCTCAAAGAACAATTTGAGCCCAAAAACGTCCATTTTGCTTTAAAATTGACTTGAATGTAGATTTTTGTCCAATTTTCGATGAAAATCGATCACCGTGAGTCGCATCGCGCTCGACGCGCGCTCAGAGGTGCTGCAGCAAAATCGAAAATCAAACCTTTTAATTTTTTGTTTTCGTTAATAAGACCAATTCCGTATAATTTTTATGATCCTAAAATACATTTTAAGCCAAAAAAAACGATTTTTTGAAAATCCTAGAGTGGTGTTACCCCTTAAATAAAAATGAGCAAAATGATGAAAATTATTCAAACACCAGATATATTTAAACTCTTGAGGAACACACCGTTACGAACAGACCTTTTTGCCGAAGAAATTTCGCTGGAAGAATCCCATTTTTATTCCGCTTCTCGGGCCAAACGTGGCAAACAAACATGGAGATTGCCGCGGGAGAAATACAAAATGGAAACATTCCCCACATAAAGAAGACGGCTAGAGGGCCGGAGGGCGCTCGTCGCCGCCGCCAGAAATCGCGATTGCGGGCACGCATCCGAAAGGGGAGGCGGGGGTGAGGGTGGGGGCGCGGGTTCATGTGTGCGGTCCCGGGTAAATATCCGTTCCTCCTGATAAGGCGCCATGTTTATGGCATTATAGACACGTCTCGATTGTGTTTTCGTTCCATTAGCAACGCTCCGCGGGGCACTCGGGTGATGCCGATCTTTACCCCTCCTCTTACCTTAATGTCGGCTGGGGTGGAGCGGGGCGAAACGTCGCGTGCCGGGAAAACGTAAGCACCGTTGAAATTTTAGACAATAATATCTAACAATAACACAGACCCACAAAAAAAAGTGTCTGGTTTTGGGATGGAGACTAACTTTTTCTTATGTATTTTGTGCCGCTGACTCCGAATTCATCATAAAAAAATAGAGGTTCCGCAGCTAATTTTGAAGATCCTCAACCTGAACCTCAAAAAACTGTCGAAAACGACGTGTTTCGGTTGTAAAAGCTTGAGAAGACCAAAAAAATGCCCACAAAAAAAGTATCTGGTTCTGGGATGAAGACTAACTTAACTCTTTCTTATGTATTTTGTGCCGCATAAGAAAAAGTTAGTCTCCATCCCAGAACCAGACACTTTTTTTTTGTTCCTGTGTAATAAATCGGCTTTATTCATTATTTTCTATACATAAAAAAAGGATATACAAAACTAATATTTATTGTAAGAGGTAATCATGAAAGGGCGATAACTAAAGATAACCAATTGACATAATAGTAGGCAGGCACGAGCAGTAGATAGTCTGTTTCCATAATCTGACAAGCTATTGCAATTAGAAAAATAGAGTTTGTTATTGTTATATTAGATAATATTGCAATTACAAGTTTGTCAAATTGTAGAAACTGAGAAACTAAACTAAATGGCGATCCTTATTTTAGTGAAAATACGTGGGTCAGGGGGGGGTCCGTCGATTGGTTCAGATGCGCAGTGAGCACCAAGCCAAATTATACGAGGGTGGTTTGATAAGTCCGAGACTTTTTCAATTTCCCGCGCTGTAACTTGCAACTGGCAACACTGCTCCCGTCAGCTGCCATCTATCGGTAGACTAATGTAAAATTTTGAGCAAGCTACATAATTTAGTTTGTGTTTGACAGCCATAGAAAGCAGCTAACCTCGTTCATTTCCACAAAAATGGAAAAAAGCGAATTTCGTGTGCTGATTAAGCATTTTTGCGCAAAAAAAATATTACCGAAACCAAGGAGAGGCTTGACAAATACTATGGGGATTCTGCACCGTCAATGTCAGTGGTTAAAAAGTGGTTTACTAAGTTCCGTTCTGGCCGCACCAGTACAAGTGACGCTGAACGTTCAGGTCGCCCGAAAGGAGTCGTTACGCCAGACATCGTCGTTAAAATCCACGGAATGATATTGGACGATCGAAGATTGAAAGTGCGTGAGTTGGCTGAGGCTGTAGGCATCTCAACTGAGCGGGTGCATCACATTTTGCATGAATATTTGGATATGAAAAAGCTATCCGCGCGATGGGTGCCGCGATTGCTCACGATCGACCATAAACACAACCGTGTGACCAATTCAAAGGAGTGTTTGGGGATGTTCAGCCGCAATCAAAACGAGTTTTTGCGCCGTTTCGTTACCGTAGATGAGACATGGATCCATCACACCACACCAGAGACCAAGCAGCAATGGAAACAGTGGGTTTCTACAGGCGAACGTGCACCAAAGAAGGCTAAGATGGGTCTGTCGGCCAACAAAGTCATAGCCACAGTTTTCTGGGATTCGCGCGGTGTCATTCATATCGTTTACCTTGAAAAGGGTAAAACGATCACCGGCGAATATGATTCACAGCTGTTGGGCAGATTTGACACTGTTTTGAAGCAGAAACGACCGCTTTTAGCGAAGAAGAAAGCGTTGTGTCATCAGGACAATGCACGGGTGCATACGTGTGTAATCAGTAATCATCATGGCAAAAATTC
The DNA here is from genome assembly GCA_029963805.1 of Aromia moschata. Lineage (NCBI taxonomy): Eukaryota > Metazoa > Arthropoda > Insecta > Coleoptera > Cerambycidae > Aromia > Aromia moschata. The sequence goes on from JAPWTK010000009.1 coordinate 1,129,211, forward strand.
ATCAATTGGGCTACGAACTGCTACCTCATCCACCATATTCTCCAGATTTAGCCCTCTCCGACTATTTCCTGTTTCCAAACCTGAAGAACTGGCTGGGTGGTAGGAGATTCGGGTCGAATGAAGAGGTCATCGTTGAAACAAACGCTTATTTTGAGGGCCTTGAGGAATCATATTATTTAGAAGGAATAAAAAAAAATAGAAACACGTTGGACTAAATGTATCGAGCTAAAAGGACATTATGTAGAAAAAAAAGTAAAATTATTTTTTGCCGAAAAAAAAAATGTCTTCCTTTAAAAGTCACTTACTTATCAAACCACCCTCGTATAATACTCGTAATTTCTACTTATCCATAACAGAAAAATATAAATTTGTTAAGTGAAACATTTTTAGACATTTAGGTAACACAATAAATTGAACACTCAATCTATGTACCATTTTCGATTTATTTTTATTGCAGAGTATGGAGCATTATTTGTTTTGACTCCAATGCAAAAATGAAACGGGAACATTCTATCAAGAAAAAGTAATAACAGTTTTTCCAAACCCTAACTTCTGTAATTTAAAAAAAATATATATCTGAAACGACTGTTTTTAGGTATACTAAAATTATGCTGCATATTTTCGACTCAAAATTTAGTGCTATTTGTAGTTTTGAAAAAGGATATAGGGTGTTTCATGCAAAAATAGAAATATAGTCGACGCCAGGAAGTATACGAGGTGTGGCTATTAAATAACCGAATTGCTGTCATAACAATTTTTATTCGTTACCAATTACAGTAGCAACTTTTCCGCCTTCAATGTACTCTTCTTGGCGATCTCTACACCGCTCCATACGACTTTTCCATTGTTGAAAGCAGTGCTGGAAGTCCGCTTCTGTCAGCTGGTTCAGAATCTCTGTCGCTTTGCTTTAACCGCTTCCACACTATCGAATCTTGTCCCCTTCAGTATCACCGCGTCTAACAAGCCTGGAGCAGTGTCAATATTGTTTAGAATGTCAGCGCAAATATTCATTCTTGATTCCTTTTGCTCGGGTGTGAGGAGTTTTGGTACCATTTTTGCGCAAACTTTGCGCATGTTGAACGATTCATGCAAAATCTGGCGAACACATTCTTTTTCGATTCCTGTTATTTCAGCAAGCCCTCGGATGCTTAGACGACGATCTTCGCGGATTAATTTTAAATTTTTTTTTCAATGTTTTCGTCCGTTTTTGACGTTCAGGGCCGTCCGGGGCGCGGATTGTCTTCGGTCGGTTCATGTCCCTCTTTAATTTAAACCATTCAAAAACTTGTGTGAGGGATAAAAATTAATTCCCGTACACTTCTTTTAACATTGCGTAAGCTTCTGTAAAATGTTTCCTCTTTTAACAAGAAACTTGAGATTAACCCGTTGCTCCATCTGAACACTTGACATTTTTTCGACGCGTCACTGGTGCGTAGACTAATTCAAACGACTGCTACAGTCAAACTGAGCGACCCACTGGCTTCTCCAGCGAGCTCAGGGTGTGGAAAGTATCACCAGACACAGTTCTGTTCGAACTTGTCGCGACACGCTCGCAGCGCGCTGGTAGCAGCATCGGTTCGGTTATTTAATAGCCACACTTCGTATGAACACCCTGTAGATTCTACAACATTTTAACAAGTAAAAAAGAAAAATTATGCAGACAACTTCTCAAATTTCATTTTAGCATTGTTTATGAAATAACGAGTCTATAGACCAAATACCAGTTAAAATCTCGCCCTATATAACCGACAAAAGTTCGACACGCTTCCGTTGCCGCCGTACGTGCTAAAAAAAGTCGCCGGACGCCGTAGGTGTATTAACGGGCCCGGTGTGTTATTTAAATTTTACGAGCCGGCGAGTTAATCGCATTCGCGTAATCCGTTTTAATGACCCCCCCCCCCCCCCCCCCCGACCTGCGACGATTATATGAAGTCAAAACGGCCGCAGAAATGACCCACCTCGTAATTGTGCAGCGTGGAATTTCGGGTCGAGGGGCGCGTTTTGGACTGAACCTGTCGGGGAAAATATGAGCCTGACGCAGCTACTCTACATATAGTCCAGGAGGCAGTGACAATTTTCGGTACTTATTTTCCCAGTCAGCAAACACCGATACAATTATTCGGTTTGTTATTCTAAGCAAAATTCATATATATGTAGGGGGGGGGGGTCCGATGGGTTGAGGCGGAAAAATGCGTTAGAAAGTACAAATATGCTGCACTTTTTTTCCAGTGATAAAAAATAGTTCTATTAGTGAGAGATATAGTGAAGTTAAGAAAAAAAATAGTCTGGCTAATCTGTGAGTATGGGTAGTATGTCTGGCAGGTAAAAAATTATAAAAAAAAAATCCCTTATTTTCGCAGTCCTAAAAATTTGTCAGATGATAGTTTATATTATAAATACAGCTGCAAATATAGTCTGGCTAATGTGGAACACCCCGAAAGCCTTGCCAGACTCGTCCAACGCTTGTCCGGCGCGCTAAATTCGGCATATTCAATTATACAGGTGATTGTTGTCATCTCTATATGTTTTTACTTTTCATAATTTATGATAAGAAAAGTATTGGTTTAGGGCTAAATTTTACTATTGCTCAAAATAGCATTTCTCGACGTTTTATGACCTCAGGATTTCAAAAAACATGGTTTTAGCGAAATGTCGGTCCGTCCGTCCGTCATCAAAAAACTTTATTCGCGAATAACTTTGTAACTATGAGAGATACGACAAAGTTGTATAGTTGTTTTCTGCAGGACAATTAATTCTCTACAAAATCGATCTCATGACATTTTTGTGTATTTCGTTTAGTTTCTGAGATATAGTGAATGAGCGGGTAGACATTTCGCTAAAAACACGAGAAATATCACTTCTAGAGTACAGAATTGTTATTGAGCAGATTGAAAAATATTTATTTATGAAATCATAAAAAAATAAAATTGTACAAAATTTAAAATACTATGGGCCTAGGCAGCTGTTCCCAGGTCAAATCGCATTCCAGCGTCGTGACAATACAAACCTGCCGCTTCCTCTCCTCATTGAACTATCTGAGTTGTGAATCTGGCGAAGCTTTCGTGATTGTAAATAAAAGCCAGACGTGTATTTTCTATGAAATTATAGTATTATTTATCATGTGACAAATTTTCAAATCCGGGAAAATAAGAGCAAAAATTTTGTAATTTTACCGATTTTCAAGATGCCGCCAGACTTATTTGCCAATTTCGTAAATCAGCCAGACTTACTTTTTGATTATAGTTTATGAAAGTATCAAATGATACGTTAAATTTCAAGCATGGGAAAATAAGAGTTACGAATTTCAAAAATCGATCAAATTTTTTGCATCCGCAAATTTGCAGCCAGACTGACTTTCCTTCACTTGGGATGTGCCAGACTATTATTTCCATTAATAAAATGATTCACTTTAATTAATGTTAAATATTTATGACTGGGAAAATAAGTGGACTTGTCTTTTTTTTTTATCTAGTGAACCCATCCGAAAATTTTAGCCAGACTCACAAATTGTCGTTTTGTGACACCATCCGTACAAGGTATTTCATAATCACCGACTGGGAAAATAAGTGCAAAAAAAATTCACTGCCTCCTGGACTAATAGGCGGTTACCATTTGACTTCTGCATTCAGTGGCAGCGGCGAGGCGAAAACTTAAGCCTAGGCTGGGGGTGGGCTGTCCTGATTTTCACGAGACAGGCGGCTGCTCATATTTAACGCAATGAAAAACGTATTTTTGAAGATTGAAAACGATTTTTGGAACCGTCGTATGCAGTTACTTAGCTAGTATTTGAATTCAGGAAGGGTCTGGAGTTCGAACAGACTATAGATATGTACTGAAAACATAACTAAACTATGTGTATATGTAGGCAGGGCATTAGGGGGATTCGTGTTGAACGACTATTTTTGATTTTCGCTCCCACAGTAAAATATTGTTCTACATACCGAAAAAAAAAATTCCCTGAAAATTTGAGCCCTTAATTTTACTTCTAAGTACTTTTTTTTTTAATTCTAAAGATTTCCCATTTAAAATACATAGAAAATATAAGATTTGTTTTTAAATTTCCTACAACTTGGTGGCATTTAACGCTACTGCAATGCACTTAGATGTGATTTAAAGGTAAGGTAAGGTGGGGTAAGTGGGACATAGTTTTACAACTTTAATTTTTGAAATAAAAGGAAATAAAAAATGTAACAGAAAAATATGTGAGCTTTGGAAGGGAAATAAGTTTAGAAGTCTTAATCTCTAACAACATGTTAAATTGTTTTAATACTGAGTAGTTTTGTTGTATTATTTTTTTTTATTTTTAGTGTCTAATGTCCCAGTTACCCTGAATTTGGGGAAACTGGGACTTTCATATATATTTCTTGAATAAGTTACTTAAACCCTCATATCGGGGAACTCGGCCAATTTTAGCTACCTAATTTACCATGCCTCCAAATTTGGATTAGTAATAAAAAAAAATTAGTTTATTTTTTCAAGTTGCAAAATTAGCTGAAGAAAAATAGAAATGAGTAATGCAATTTTTTTATTTAAATAATATTTTTTATATAATATAAGTATAAGAACTATTATTATAAGAAAGTACTAAACTATTTTGAACAAAGAGGCACATCAAATCTGTACAACATTTTTCTTCATCTTAATATGGTTAGTGGAGTCAATTCTAACGTATTCAATTCCTTGAGGCTTCTTGATTGATAAATTATGCCGTTTCTTGAAACTTAAAAACCGGTCTTCTTTAGGTCTTCCATCTTTGAATTTGGTTTTTAGATTGTTATTTATCACGTAGTTTTGAACTACATCTAACACTTCGTTGCGTGAAAGTCCAAATCCCCACTTTTCCGTGGCTATAAGACATTCCGATAATTTATTTTCATCCTCTAGTGGTATTGGCAATTTTCCTCCGCCTCCTTTTCCCCTTTTTGCAATGATACCCTTTCCTCTAGTTCCATCAATATAGTGTCTTAAGGTGGTCCTTGGTATATTGTAGTATTTCGCCGCAGTATTCAATCTCATGTCATTATTTCTTACTTCCCTAATAGCATTTTCTAGGTCGAGCTTGATATACCGACTGCCGTCTGCTCCTTTCGTAGTTTTTTTAATATAATTACCAACCATTTTTACTGAAACGAAAGAGACAGAACAAATTTATTTCAGCTCCTTTTAGGTAAAGTTAACTGGGATATTTCCGGGGTAACTGGGATGTGTCATGTCCCAGTTTCCCAGACATGTAGGTCCCAGTTACCTCTTTCTAACATATTCTTGGGGCAACTGAGACTCCCTATCTAGCATCTAACCTGAACAGAACTGCACTATAGCAAGTATGGTGTTTAAGATAGGCCTGAATGTTCATGCTATTGAAACACAAAAAGTTTATAATAATTTAAAGAATTTATTTACCTTAATGTATTACACGCCGAGTTTTGTTGGAACGAAAGAACTCGTCTCACAGACATTCCACCATAACTACCATCATGTGATGTCACAATTTATTATTTCACTTGCTAGTGATAGATGGCAACACGTACATTAAAAGTACATAATAAGCGCTCGTTTAAATTATAAGTAAACAATGAAGATATTATCCTATGGCCCAGATACCTCGGTGTCCCACTTACCCGACCTTACCTTAATTAGTTCTTCTTTGAAGGTACTTACAGCATTTTTACCTTATCTCATATATTTTGACATGTACAGCTCAATGAAGTCATATTAGCACTGGAAAATAACATTTTTCGGCGAAACCATCACAGTTACAGAAAAATTATCCTACCGAATATAAATGAAAAAGTCAGTTTTACGTTCTTAGAACTACGGAAAAAACGATATTATCTGAAGTAAAAGTAATTTTCTTGTTCAAGAATGATTTCTTTATCACTATATGTATTATATTAATGATTAAATTCAATTACCTTAAATAATACAAACAATTAAAAATATTTTTCTGTTTAAAAGATATTTTTCTGTTTAAAACATATTTTTAATTGTTTGTATTATTTAAAGCAAAGTTTAATTTAACTTAATCATTAATATTAATACATCTAATGATAAAGAAATAATTCTTGAACGAGAACATTATTTTTACTTCAGATAATATCGTTTTTTCCGTAGTTTTAAGAACGCAAAACTGACTTGTTCATTAATATTCGGTAGGTTAATTTATAAAATACTCTATATCTTCTAAAGTATACATTTTATCATTATAATGCATATAACCTTTTTTGTAGGGAATTAAATTTCATACAAAAAACTCACAAACTGAACGAAATATGTGGCGTATTTTTAAACAACGCAATAAATCGAGCAATATGTGCACTTGGAACGCAACCTGCTGGATTTTTTAGCGAGATATTCACGCAAGGAAATCATCAGCTGCCACCACCGCGCGCCACTGTCCCGTATCCCCTCGAGCGCCTTCTTCGACCGCAGCCCTCTCGGATCCGTACACCGCGTCTATCACACGGTCGGCCGAGCGCCCGATAGTGTGCTATCCGGAGAAACGGGATCCGTGTTTAGTTGCGCGATATACTCCGGGAGAACGGAAACGGATTATCCGGGCTAATGCTAATGAGTGAGCATTTGACACGGCCCGCTCTCTGCCTCGCTCCGAATCGGCGACGAAACGCGATCCGGGCGGCTTTGACGCCGCTATCCGATCGCGCCATCGATCGGTCTATGAGACCGTCGCAAAGATACGCCTTGCGGTGGCGAAGGTCTCGATCTTCCCGAGGCGACAATCCGGCTCGAAGGATCAAATAAGTGGAACTGTACATACAGTATGTTTACTTACACACGAGCCCTTACAACTATATGTTCGGACAAACGCATTTTTACCCGTATTAGACTGTTTTTATGTATAATGAAGCAAAAATTGACTAATGCAGCTGACAGTATACATAAGAACTTAAAGAATTTAAAAGTACATTTTAATTAATATTTTCAAAAAACCAAATTAACAATGTCACAACTTAACAAAACAAATAAAATGTAACAAAATAACTGACAACTAAATGTTCGGATTTTTTAAAAGTAGTCACCTTTTGCCTTAATTACGGCCCGAATTCTTGCAGGCATTGTTTCAACCAAGCCTCGACAGAGTCAGGTGAAAAGGTGTCCCAAATTTCGCCGATTTTTTCCTTTAAAGTAGGGGCCGTTCTTTGAGGATCATCTCTCACAACTATTTTTATCTTATGCCACTGTTTCAATGACATTTAGGTCGGGACTCTTTGATGGACATGATAGAACTTTAATATGCTGTTCTCCGAACCACTTTTTCGTCTTTTTTCTAGGTACATATCCTGAACAGTCGATAATAAACTATTTGTAAGTATTTGTATATATTTGTCAGCGTTGATGGTACCCTCTATGACCTCATACTGTCCCAAACCTTTAGCGGACATACATCCCTAAATCATGTCATCCTTTGGGAATTTTACGGTTCGTTTAAGGCAGTGAAAGGCTTTATTTTTTGTTCTTAATACTCTTTTTCTATGATCGCCTACGCAGACATCAAATTTGGACTCGTCACTGAAAATTACTTTTGACCAGTCGTCTATAGTCCACGATACTTTCGATTTGGCCCAGTTCAGTCGATTTTTTTTTGTCTCAGTTAATAAAATATTTTCTTTAGCCTACAATCATTTACGAAAATTGAAAAATTAAAAATTTAAAAATAAAATAGTGATACCTTATAAAAACCGAGCCCAGACTGATGTATGTATTTTCTGCAACATTCGGGGAATAACCTTTCTCCTGTTTGTGGTGTTATATCCCATAAGGTGTTCCTTCGACTTTTTTTTTGCAAATTTTCACCAACAACCTTTGGCTCCTTTCGGTAACAAGTCTGGGTCTTTACCTTTTGGGATTTTTACCTTTTACATCCAAATTTCCAGTCTCGCGGTAATGCTTTAATATGTCCCCAACAGTAGACTTTGCAAAACACAATTCTTCCGCAAATTCGCGGATTTTATTGCCACTGTAAATTCGCGGAACTTTTTGCCATTTTTTTAACGAAGCATGACACCCACACCATATTATAGGTGGTGATAGGAAGAAGTGGGCGACGTTGACACTGTCATGTGGAAAATTTTATTGTCGACGCGTCGACTTTGATGTCGAGGTCGATATTTTTAGTAAATAGTAAACTACTTAAAAATATTTCCAGAACTCTTAAAAATGAACAAAGTGCTAATACTACTAATACATGTTACCTATCCACCTAATAACCAGTAGATAATTATAAAAAATTCAAAATCCATTAATTTGCAAAAAAAAACTATAACAAGAATCGAACCTACAACAACCTTCACATCCGTAATGTAACACTTACACCACTGCGCCAAGCTAGCTCATAACATTGTTACATAAAAAAAATCTTTAAAATTTTTGTTGTACTTTCGACCACTTATCATTTAAAAGCACATTTTCGATAAATGGATGATACAAACTGTAAGAAATACGACAAACAACACCAAAATGTCAAGAAAATAAAATAACCCAACTTTTTTCATTATTTACCCATAATCGATGTTGTTGACATACTCGACGTTTTGTTATATATTGGCAATACGTATACGTATTGACTAGCAAAAAAAAAATTCAAATGAAACTTGCGAAAAAAAAAAAATTCAAGAGACGTTTGCCTCATCAGATTATCTTGGAAACGGTTTCCAAAATATTTGCAATAGGCACACGAATAAAAGATTTTTATATTCAGTGGATGATTGTGAAAAAAATATTTCGCAAATATTTAGCAAATCGTTTTCAAGATCTTCTGGTGAGGGAGACGTTTTTTGATTTTTTTTTAATTGCATGTTTCTTTTGAAGTTTTTTGCTATTATAGCCTTCTACTTAGGTCCAGTAATCACCTCCTGAAAATCCTGAAAGCGGTTCCTCGTTGAATAAACCCTCTGACTATAAACCGTTCTGTTATTTCTAAAGTAACTTTCGATCATAAAAGCTTTTTTGTTTTGCTATGATTATCATATTTTTTTTTCATAATAAAAACTTGAGAACTTGACATATCGAAGAAATGAGTAATAATTCAAGGCGCTCATGCGGGGATCGATTCCACGGCATACTTTGAGGACGGCTTTTTATTCGATCTTACGATTTGTCTAATATTCGAATTTTAAATGTTATTATTTTGAAACTGAAAATGAAAAAGTCGCGGGGGGCGAGCAACTTTCCAGAACACCCGGTATCCGACCGCGTATTCGAAGCGGGCGAGGTACGTAAAAAAGCGCTCGAGTAAATAAATGTCAACGAAGAAAGGCGAAACAGATTGGCGCAAATAAGAGAGTGATAAGCAGATAGATGTGTGGAAATGTGAAATTTTACATTTCGGTAGTGGGTGCTTAGAAGAAATTTGCCGCGATCATTCAGGCGTCGCGGGGCGCGCCGATATTCATCAGGGGGTTGAAATCAGCGAACCGTAATGTATTTACTATGCAAACGTATCGGTATCCGACTTTATGCCGCGATAAATAAAATATAAGCTGGGCGATACGTTTTTTTCGTTTTTCCACTCGTCGAGTTCCATTTCGCGTGCTTTAATCCCGCCTGCCGAATTAAGAGGGAACCGGGAATTATTTGTTTTAATGACACAGGGCACACGGGAGAAAACAGGTGCTGTGCGCCGGATTACACCACCATAACTGCCTGCATTTGTTTTTTTAGCGTCGCCGAATCCAAATCCGGTGTCCGTTTATAACGCCATAACTACTCTGTTTTATTATTATTATTATTTCGCCGACTTTATAGTCACACTTCTCAGCGTAAACGCTGGGAAACATTCACCCATTCCTGCTGCAGACAGTGATGGCTTGATATCTCATCCCCGCCTCCAGCAGAAATTAGGCTCAGGCGAGGGGAGGAAATTCATCCTGTCCCAAAACCTTTCTTACAATATGACATGTTTGTAGTACAACTGCCTTCTGGCCATTTCGAATAATATTATAAGACATTCCTAATGCCGCGATGTTCTTGGCGAATCTGGTCGTCATCACGCCCTCTGACGATATTACTAGGGCGTACGTCTCCACCTTCTCCAGGCGCTTCCATAGGCGCTTCAGCTCGATTGATAGATTTTCGTATTTCGCGATCTTCTCCCGTTCAGTCTTCTGAATGTTGTGAGTAAGTGGCACTGCGATGTCTATGATGATCCCTCTTCGTTGTTCCTTGTTGATCAGTACAATGTCTGGTCGGTTGAAGTCCACTGTTCGATCGGTGATGATTAGCCTATCCCAGTACATCACTGCTACTTCCGATTCCAGCACAGCTTCCGGGGTGTATTTGTAGTATGGCGGAGCCGTCGCTAACAAGCCATACTTAAGTGCCAGTTGTTGGTGAACCATCTTCGCAAGTTGGTTGTGCCTGCCGAGATATGCTGACTCTGATAGCGCGGGACACCCTCCTATTATGTGTTCTATAGTTTCGCCTGCAGATCCACATTTTCTACATAGGTCTTCGACATCTCTCTCAGGATATTCTTCTGGTAATTTCTTGTTTTTATAACCCTGTCCTGAATGGCAGTCAAGAAGCCTTCGGTCTCGGGGTACAGATAGCCGTCGGTAAGCCATTTTTATTATTATTATTATTTCGCCGACTTTATAGTCACACTTCTCAGCGTAAACGCTGGGAAACATTCACCCATTCCTGCTGCAGACAGTGATGGCTTGATATCTCATCCCCGCCTCCAGCAGAAATTAGGCTCAGGCGAGGGGAGGAAATTCATCCTATCCCAAAACCTTTCTTACAATGTGGCAAGTTTGTAACAATATTGCCTTCTGGCCATTTCTAATGACATTAAAAAGATAGTCCTAATGCCGCGATGTTCTTGGCGAATCTCGTCGTCATCACTCCCTCTGCCGATATTACTAGGGCGTACGTCTCCACTTTCTCCAGTTTCCATAGGCGCTCCAGCTCGATTGACAAATTTTCGTATTATTATTATTATTTCGTATTATATTATTATTATTATTATTATTATTATTATTATTATTACATATGGGGTAGGTACGTGCCCTGTTCACTTAAGCCTATGCTTAATGTGCCCCCCACAGGTTATCATTATATTAGTCCTGTTTCCTTAAGGAATTTAATTACAGTTTCTAGTAGAGCGTCTGTCTTTTGGTTCTATTGTTGTGGCCCCAAAGTTCGATTGCCTAACAGTTGCCAGTGTTGTTTCTTTAAATATTGTAAGAAGCCGCAATGATTACCTAAATATGTTCATTGATCCCATTATTTTATGAATTATTAGTATTGAACTACTACAGGCCTCCTATTAGTCCAGTAGACAGGGAGGTAAATTCATCAAAAAGTGTTCTTGAAACACATAGGGCTAGTTTTGACGGTTTCCTATGTATTTTTTTTTGCGTAGAACAAAATGCGCGGGGTCCGTAGAGCTGAAACCGTCCGCTAATTTTGTAAATTAACAATTTGTGAAAAAAAAACGTGTTTTTTTTCACATTTTCTCTTATATCTCCGTTCCTTGGCATATTTTATATAGCATATGCATGTAAGAAGTTGTGACCTATTGAATTTCCAAAATTTTAAGCCCAACCCGAAGTCTCCAAGTCCTATTGTTAACTTGCAAATGACTGCTGAAGTTGAAAAAAGTGCTTTTATTACTATTTTTTTATTTCAAAAGTAGAGTGACTATGATCCTGAAATTTCTTGGAGTATGAAGTTACAAAAAAAAACTTCAGCTCTATCCGTTACTCACTTTTCGAGTAATTAACGATCGAAATTTTTTTGCAAACTTTAATCAACAGTGACGCCATTTCTTTGTTTATTGTGCGATATTGACCGGGTTTGCGAGATTGAGATTTTGAAAAATATTAATTTGGGCCACTTTTATAACGTTTTCTACGCGACTACCTTTTTTTGATGAGACGTATATATTATTTTAGTGTTGTCGCTTCGAAATTGTCAGAATTGTGACTAGAATATCTTCAAAGTATTCTCCAAGACGCGTATTTAAAAAATGGACGTCAAGATAATATAGTCACAATTCCGAGAATTTCGAAGCGGTAACGCTAAAATAATATATACGTCGCTACAAAAAAAGGTAGTCGCGTAGAAAACGTTATAAAACTGGCCCAAATTAATATTTTTCAAAATCTCAGTCTCGCAAACCCGGTCAATATCGTACAATAAACAAAGAAATGGCGTCACTGTTAATTAAAGTTTGCAAAAAAAATTTCGATCGTTAATTACTCGAAAAGTTATTAACGGATCGAGCTTACATTTTTTTGTAACTTCATACTACATATATCAGTCCCTTCAAGAAATTTCATGATCATAGTCGCTCTACTTTCGAAGCAAAAAAAATAGTGAATAAAAGAACTTTTTCAACTTAGCAGCCATTTGCAAGTTAACAAGAACTTGGTAGCACTTGGTAGCACTTGGAGAGTTCGGATTGGGCTTAAAATTTTGAAAATTCAATAGGCTACAACTTCTTAACTGCATATGCTATATAAAATATGCCAAGGAACGGAGATATAAGCAGAAATGTGAAAAAAAACGTTTTTTTTTTTTCACAAATTGTTAATTTAAAAAAATTAGCGGACGGTTTCAGCTCTACGGACCCGCGCACTTGTGTTCTACGTAAAAAAATACATAGGAAACCGTCAAAACTAGCAATATATGTTTCAAGGACACATTAAAGTCTCTGCCTACTTACGCCAGTCAATATAGCTCGAAAAGGGGTGAGTTTATGACACGATTGATACCTGAAATCCGACTACGGGATACCTACTTTTAAGTTCAGTCCTTAGATGAAAACGTATATGAATTGGACTAGGAAATAGTTGCACTTTTTTTTTAATAACAAATTAGTGAAAAAAATTTAAGTTTTTTTCAGTTTTTTGCTTATTGAAGAAAAGTTATTGAAGAAATCACATCACATCCAATAGGAAAGTTGTAGAGAATTCAAAAACCTTTAAAATGAAAAAAAAATCAAGTCAATCGGTACATTTTTCGCTGAGAAAACTCGGAAAAAAAAGCAATAAATTACCTTTTCTTAATAAATTCGTAATTCGAGTACTTTTGCATTAGAAGAGTCAATATTGTGGGATAATGTAGGTAATATCACGAAGAATGAGTATGCAAAAACTGGATTATGTCCGATGAATTGTTTTTGCATAATAGTCGAATAAAGTTTTTTACATCGTATTTTGTATATTCCATAACACGTCGAGCGATAGATTAAATAACATTTTTTCGACGGATTCGGAAACTACAGAGTGTAAACTACAATTCGTCCATTTACTTTGTTTCATTTAAATGCCATTTTTCATTTCAATGCCAAATTTCATTTAAATTAAATTGGTGTAAAACGCCTCTGAACACCGCGCAAAATGTTCGGCGGCGCGCTGACAGCCGAGGGAGGTATAGGTGGCGGGGGAGCGAGGGGAAGCGGCGGCAGCGACCAGCGTGATATTACCTTATCTTCGTGATATTACCTACATTTTCCCACAAGATTGACTCTTCTAATTCAAAAATACTCGAATTACGAATTTATTAAGAAAAGGTAATTTCTTGCGTTTTTTCCGAGTTTTCTCAGCGAAAAATGTACCGATTGACTTGAAGGTTTTTGAATTCTCTACAACCTATTGGATGTGATGTGATTTCTTCAATAGCTTTTCTTCTATAAGCAAAAAACTGTAAAAACTAAATTTGTTTTCACTAATTTGTTATTAAAAAAAAGTGCAACTATTTCCTAGTCCAATTCATATACGTTTTCATCTAAGGACTGAACTTAAAAGTATCCCTTAGTCGGATTTGAGGTATCAATCGTGTCATGTCAAAAAGCTCTATTGACTGGCCTAACTGTGACAATACCAAATAGTGACATTCATGACGACACTATAAAATCGAAACCACGCAATTTTTTCCAGTCACATCTGTTTGCTTATTACCTTCTGAGATCGTCATTTTTGCGCTAAATATTTAACAACATCGTACAATTCAGGATGAACATTTTAATTTGTAATACAAATTCGCATAATAAATAATAAACGACGTGCAGTTCAAAATAAAAACGTTATATTTTGAAGCCCATAAATCATATCTCCTCTCTAAATAATAAATGCCCTACTTCAGTATTTATAGGCTTGTAATCAGCTGTATAAAAATATAAAAGCAAAGCCTCTGGAACGCTTTACACTTTTTGTAAAAGCACGAAGAGTTTGATTTTACGGAGAGGAGACCGAATGCGATTCAACAGTCGTCCCCGTCTTTCGCTTCGACTCGGAACAGAGAGATACCGAGAAATCGATAACCATTAATGTAATTAAATAGTGGAGTAGTTCATTAAACTTGGAGAATATTTCAAATCGAGGAAATAAAATCTTCATCGTAATACTCTCGAGATATTCCATTATGAATATAAGATTTAATTTCCGCAGTGTGATTGAATGAAATATAAAACCACGGCCGAATTCGAATTGTCATCGTTGAGCGCTGCGTAGCACGTTTAGGGGTTATTTTAGGAAATTGTTTAATCCCCACCCCCGATCTCTCCGTGCGTTTGGAAGTAAATTGATTTTTTTGATTGAAAGTTGATCTCGGAGTAGGTTTCGCCGATTCGTAAGTCTTTGACAGGTTTAGGCCTGAAATTGTCGTTTTGCGATCTGGCGTTTAACCGTTTTTAAACGGCCAAGTTCTAAACCCAAACAATTTGTGTAGATTTTATGAAATACTGCTTAAAATGGTGTTTTAACGACAACTAAAAACATTTATGGTAGTAGAGTCCTACTTCAGAAACGGACGGACAGTTGCAGAATAATGGATGTTTAAATAAAAAATCTGAACCTCCAAAAAAAGTACCTACCTTTAAAAAAATCAGAAACGAAAAATATTTTTGATATCTGTAAGTCTGTACTGTCTGTGAAGACGCTAAACTTTTGTTCAATTTGTATATGGTGTACAATTATCCTGTAAGACTTTAGAGGTACCTACTTCAATAACCTGCTTGCCTCCTGACATCACACCCTTTGATTTTTTATGTCTGGATCTAAGTTCAACTATGTACCTACAAGTTTCGGCAAAAAAAATCTCTCACATACAAATTATATCCTACTGTAATTGAAAAATTAATAATATTTTTTTAAGACAAGCTTTTATTTAAATGCTCTAAAAAGAAGAAAATAAACTTTAAATCGAATCAAACTCATCAATTTATTACATTACACAATTTATACAGGGTTTGTCCGGAAAGTAATGTCAGTGAGCTTTGAAAAATGGTTTTTATTGGTTCTATGTGTACAAATCTTTAGAAACTTTCAAAATACATTCCTCCTGCGTCCACACATCGGTTCCAACGGGTCTTCCACGCATCAAAAGCCGCACGGTAGTCGTTTTCCGGAATCGCCTTTAAAGCGTCGGTGCAAGCCTTCCGAATGTTTTTCACCGACCCAAAATGCTGTCCTTTCATTGGGGTTTTGAGGCGCGGAAACAGAAAAAAGTCTGGGGGGGGGGACACCGGGGCTGTAGGGAGGCTGGGGAACAACGGTGATGCCTGCCTTGACGAGGTAATCGGCCACGAGGGAGCAGGTGTGCGAAGGCGCATTGTCGTGGTGAAGCTTCCAGGATTTTGAGATGTCTGGGCGGACGCGATTCACCCTGCGTTTCAGCCGCTTCAGCACCTCGACGTAAAACTTTCCGGTTACGGGTGTCTCCTGCGGCACGAACTCATGATGGACCAATCCTCGGCAATCAAAAAAGACAATCAGCATTGTCTTGATCTTTGACCTGGACATCCTGACCTTCTTGGGGCAGGGGGAGAGGAGTTCGACATGTGCCATTCCGCACATTGCCTCTTTGTCTCCGGATCGTATTCAAAGACCCAACTTTCGTCCCCGGTAATGACGTCATCAAGGAAAGCGGGGTTGTCTTCGCAGGTGTCCAAAAGTTCTTGGCAGGTTTCGACGCGCCTCGCTTTTTGATCGTCCGTTAGCACTTTTGGCATGAGCTTCGCGCACACCTTCCTCATTCCTAAAGATTCCGACACAATTTCGTGAAAAATGGTTTTCGTAATATCTAATGTCTCGGAAATTAAACGGACACTTAGACGACGGTCAGTGTTCATCAAGTCACGCACACGTTTCACATTGTGTCGGAACTGAAGGTTGATGGCCTTCCAGCGCGGTTCTCGTCGTTGACATCTTCCCGACCTTCTGCGAAGGCCTTGTGCCACCGGAAAATTTGCTTGTCCGAAAGACAATCGACGCCGAAAGCCTTGTTCAACATTGGAATGGTTTCCGCAGCACTCTTCTCCAGTTTCACACAAAACTTATTCGCCTTCCGTCGCTCAAGCGAACGTTGCATTTTTCTGGCACCGGGTCACTGTAACGACTCTCAAAGAACGAGTGATGCGACCGCTACAACGACCGGTAGCCAACTGACGCTTGTTGGATCTTGTTGCCAGATCCCCCCACCACAATCCCAGCACGTAAAGCGCGGGCTGGCGCGTACAGTCTCGGGAAAAAAAATCACTGACATTACTTTCCGGACAAACCCTGTATGATATAAAAGCTTGTCACGAGATTTATTTGTGTAGATGTATTTACCTATTTTATAAAATACATACTTTTTTTCTTAGATTTTCTTATGTCAAGATCAAGTTGCATAATTATTCCATTCTTGTATATCTACAGAAGTAAATCTCGTGACAAGCTTTTATATCATATAAATTGTGTAATGTAATAAATTGATGGGTTTGATTCAATTTAAGGTTTATTTTCTTCTTTTTTAGAACATTTAAATAAAAGCTTGTTCTAAAAAAAAATTATTAATTTATGTTTTATTTTTTAATTATCGTCGTGTTTTTGTATCTAAATGTTTCTCAACATGTTTATACTATCCCTAACCTATACCAAGTTATAACTCTTTAAAATTGGTATGGTGGCCATCTTGTTTTTCGCCATTTTGAATTTTTTTTTTACCACCGCTAGAATTTGCCTAGGGTATAGGTTGATATTAGTTAGGTCACGACCCCGCCAAGTCTTACTGTTTAGCCGGGCAGTAGTACTTACATCATCTTGAAGGGTTGAACTCAGACGTCAGTTTATTCGTATTCTTCTTAGCAAACCCTTTTCATTTGATACCTACATTATGGGAGTGCTTAAAAATAACTAGTCCGCCATCTTGGGCGGTCCGCCATATTTAGTATTCTTCTCAGAAAACCCTTTCATTTGATACCCATATCATGGGAGTGCGCAAAAAATAACTATTCCGCCATCTTAGACCGTCCGCCATTTTGAATTTAGAATGACATAGACTTAGCTAACCGTGCATTGTCATCCAAACTAAACGTGTATGCAAAATTTCATCTCAATCGGTTGAGGATAACTACTTTAAAATTCAGTTGCAAGATTTGACCCGAACATACATACAAACAAACAAACAATACAAACATATATTGCAAGTTAAATAAAAGCATGTAAATAATAAAAAAAAGAATACGAAGTGTGTATATTAAGTAATGAGACTGGCAACGTAGCACCCGATCTAGCAACACTACAGAGACGGGACTGTAGGTTAACATGTAATGCACCTTCAGTACAAGTTTGAACTTGTTAGAGTCATTTGTTGGTTCTTGGTGACTGTTTTCGTAAACCGTTTTTTTTCTAGTTCGTTTTAAAAATGAGCGACATTAATTTTGAGCAACGGTGTGCTATCAGGTTTTGCTTCAGACTTGGAGACAGTGTAACGGATACTCTTGAGATCTTCGACACGAGTTGTTTTCTACGGAGACAGTGTTTTTTCAAGAGCCCAGGTTTTTCGGTGGTTTAAGGCATAGAAGGAAGAGGAAGCGGAAGGCCTTCATCTTCAAGAACCGTCGAAAAAGATTGAAAAATCACCTCAAGGGTCTTCATTTTGGGACCAGCTGAGGGCTATTCCAGTAAATGAGTTCCAGCACTGATATGAGGAATGGAAGAACCACCTCCAGCGCTAGAAGGAATACTAAATTCTAATTATATTCGAAAAAAAAAATAAAAAAAACAGTCTCATTACTTAATTTACACACCTCGTATGTACTTATCAATCAGTCTAATCCCTCGCGATGTCTCACTCAGTACATTAGTAACGCGAATTTCCAAGAGTGCACCGCATGATTCCCTGGCTTTCCAGCAGTTAAATACCCTTAAACTTTTTAAAGTGTCCTATCTTAAAGCTCCTTTTCAAGTTTCCAGTAGCTGTTTCCATTGATACACGATGTGTGATATATGGCAACGTCGCCGGTCCTATTTAAAGTACTTTTTGGTCGAGATATACCGAAACTTTAGATAGATGAGGGCTTTACAACTCCCGGAAACTATAATATATGGCCGGAAAAACAAAATACTTCCATAAACTACTCGGAATTGCCGCGACATTTTTTTTGTCTACGGAATCGCCTTTATTTTTCGTAAACTTGGGTGTTTTACAGACCGTTATTGTGTTGTAAGGTCCAATATTTCCTCACATATGACAAATGATGTCAAAGCGGAAATAAAAAATCTGCGTTGTTCCTACTCGGTATCCCTTTTTATTGGAATTTTTACGAAGATTTTTTATAGTGCGGGTTTTAATGCACTATAAAATATATTCATATATTGATACACAATGTAGATCAAAAGTTATGTACAAACTTTTGTCTAATTCGTAGCATAATTATAGATTTTATTTTGAGGAAATTCTGGGGCTGGTTTATTTTTTACCGAAGTTGCTCATTCTCAAATAATTTTTGTAAAATATCTCAAATGTTTATCGAGATATGATGTCGTCAGTCACCAGTTTATTTAAATTTAATCCTTTATTTTTTAGCGTGGCAACGCAAACTGCTGAATTTTCTGAGTGCCACGATGTAAAACCTACAAGCCCTAACAACTATTATGTTCGGACAAACGCATTTTTCGCGTATTAGACTGTTTTTATGTATAATGAAACAAAAATTGACTAATGCAGCTGACAGTACATAAGAACTTAAAAATTTAAAACTATATTAACAATGTCACAACTTAACAAAACAAATAAAATGTAACAAAATGACTATGAACTAAATGTTCGGATTTTTTTTTATTTCTACGCTTCTATTTTATAAAAAGTATTAATAAGGCATTACGTCACCTTTTGCCTTAATTACGGCCCGAATTCTTGCAGGCATTGTTTCAACCAAGCCTCGACAGAGTTCTGGTGAAAAGGTGTCCCAAATTTCGCCGATTTTTTCCTTTAAAGTAGAGACCGTTCTTTGAGGATCATCTCTCAAAACTCTTTTTATCTCATGCCGCCACAGTGTTTCAGTGACATTTAGGTCGGGGCTGTTTAATGGCCATGATAGGACTTTAATATGCTGTTCCCCGAACCATTTTTTTGTGTTTTTGCAGTATGGGAAGCTGCGCCGTCTTGTTGGAATATGAAATTATTGTCAATGTACACATCCTGAATAGTCGATAATAAGCTATTCGTAAGTATTTGAATATATTTTATCGGGTATCGGGTATCGTTGACGGTACCCTCTATGATCTCATACTGTCCCAAACCTTTCATACATTCCCAAATCATTATACCCTTCGGGAATTTTACAGTTCGTTTAAGGCAGTCCTTATGAAAGGCTTACCTTTTTGTTTTTGTTACTCTTTTTCTATGATCGCCTACGCAGACATCAAATTTGGACTCGTCACTGAAAATTACTTTTGACCATGCAGTCTTCTATAGTCCACGATATCTTCGATTTGGCCCAGTTCAGTCAATTTTTTTTGTGCCTCAGCCAAACAACCTTTGGCAGTAACAAGTCTGGGTCTTCCAGGACTCTTACCTTTTACATCCAAATTTCCAGTCTCGCGGTAATGTTTTAATATGTCTCCAACAGTAGACTTTGCAGAGGACAATTCTTCCGCAAGTTCGCGGATTTTTTTGCCACTGCAGTAGTTTTTCACAATGAGCCGCCGCAATTTTTGATCAGTCGCACGTCCACGGCCCATTTTTATTAAAAAAATAACGAATATTCGCACAAACTACCAGAAATCACCTGTGATTAACACATCTAATTATGAAATTAATGGTTACCGCGGCAACAACAGATTTTTATTTATTTTTTAGGGCAGGTTTCTCGATTTAGTTGTCAGCATTCTTAGCAGATTTTTGTATTTTTGACCATAAATTCATAACAAATCCAAGCTAATAATAATTTTCAGCATAATATTATCTGATGTAAATGTATGTAATTTTATGTATTTTAGGTTTTTAAAGCGTGGCTGTAAATTTTTGCATGGGAGTGAATAGTTTTTTTAAAAAAATGCGTTTTTTCCGAACATATAGTTGTTAGGGCTCGTATATGGGTTCCGACGAGAATTTTTAATACAGCTAAATATGTTAGTTTTTGATTATAAAAACTTCAGAACTTGACAGTTTTAGAAGCAATATTTTAAGACATTTGGGATTGATTCCACGGTATACTTTAGGGCGTATTTTTTGTTGATCTGACGATTTGAGGTTTCTCTTTGGCGGGAGAGTTTCTGGACACCCTGTATACGGGGGGCCGCGTTACTTTTGGTGGCGACATCCGTTCAGGTTACTCACCGCATTATGGAGGAAGCCGTTGTGTGGAAACGCGTATAAGGGCACCGTTTATCCGTATTAGAAGCGACGAATGCGTGCAAGAATGCACCTTTTGCCGGGCGTACGGGATTAAGCGAGATACATATTCATGTCGGGTTGCATAGTTTGCAGTGTGGGTAAATTTATTTCGGTAATTGCGTTCCGCCACCATAAATACATTAAACTGGACGGCGCTGGACATCCAATCCGTATACGGCGTGCACATACATAATGTTATTACCGCATATGTAACCGTGACGTGTTTGAATTAGATTGATTTAAATTAATATGCCGCCATAATGAGCCTGTCGACGGGAACTTCGAAAACGGATCGGCCAATGATAATTTCATCGGTCCGGTCCGGTGAGATTGGACCGATTGCGACAGGAATTTGTTCCGAGGATAATTCGGTGATATAATGGACATAATGACTCGAATCATTTGACGTTTACTAATGCTCTTCAGATGAGTTTAAATGCCGAAAGAAAGGCATACGTATTATGTATAACACTAGATGAATATGTACATCAAAAACTTCAACAGGGGGTGGGTCAATAATACTGAAATGCCATGCTGAAAAATTATTTTAGTATTATTTTGTAATATCCCGCAAAATATTCGGGTAAAAAAAAAACTATTTCTCAGTTCTTCTGTTTTGTCCGTTTTTATGTAAAAATGCCGTTTCTGGTCTTAGACAATATACCTCTGCGAAATATATGTATTTTTTCTAAAATAATATCTAAAAAATCACAAAAGATAACGACAATAAACGTTATATTGATAAATTCCCCTTGAGCGCTAAACAACAAATTTTGTTTTTTTGTTAAAAAAAAGTCTTTTTTCACATTTTCGCTGATATCTCCGTTCCTTGACATATTTTAGATAGCATATGCATTTAAGAAGTTGTAGCCTATTGGATTTCCCAAATTTTAAGTCCAACCCAAAGTCTCCAAGTGCCATTGTTAACTTGCAAATGTTGAAAAAGTGCTTTTTTTTCACTATTTTTTTACTTCGAAAGTAGGGCGACTATGATCATGAAATTTCTTAAAGGGACTGCTATTTGTAGTATGAAGTTACAAAAAAAAATTCAGCTCGATCCGTTAATAACTTTTCGAGTAATTAACGATCGAATATTATTTTAAAATACGCGACTTGAAGCGTACTTTCAAGATATAATAGTCACAATTTTTCGAAGGTCCGAGAATTTCGAAGCGGCAACGCTAAAACAATATATATGTACATACGTCGCGTCAAAAAAGGTAGAAAACGTTATAAAACTGGCTCAAATTAATATTTTTCAAAATCTCAAAAAGTCTTGCAAACTTGAAGAGATTTATGATTTTTCTAGCCCAACTCGGTCAATATCGTACAATAAACAAAGAAATGGCGTCATTGTTAATTAAGGCCTGCAAAAAAATTCGATCGTTAATTACTCGAAAAGTTATTGACGGATCGAGCTGAAATTTTCTTTGTAACTTCATACTAAAAATAGCAGTCCCTCCAAGATCAATGGTCATAGTCGCCCTACTTTTGAAGTAAAAAAATAGTGAAAAAAAGCACTTTTTCAACTTGAGCAGTCATTTGCAAGTTAACAATAGCACTTGGAGACTTCGGGTCG
Organism: Aromia moschata; assembly: GCA_029963805.1. Lineage (NCBI taxonomy): Eukaryota > Metazoa > Arthropoda > Insecta > Coleoptera > Cerambycidae > Aromia > Aromia moschata. The sequence continues at coordinate 1,151,415 of JAPWTK010000009.1, forward strand.
GGCTTAAAATTTTGGAAATTCAATAGACTACTTCTTGAATGCATATGCTATATAAAACATGTCAAGGAACGGAGATATAAGCGAAAAAGTGAAAAAAAGACTTTTTTTCCACAAATTGTTAATTGAAAAAAATAGCGGACGGTTTCAGCTCTACGAACCCCGCGCATTGTGTTCTACGCAAAAAAATACATAGGGAACTGTCAAAACTAGCCCTATATGTTTCAAGAACACTTTTTGATGATTTTAGCTCCCTGCCTACTGGACTATTATGGTAAGAGCACAGTTTCTAGACGTTTCAGCACCCTGTATGTCATTGAACTGGGAAAAATCAGTAATTTTCACTCTGGGAGCTGCAATTTAAACAACTGATGATGGCGTCATGCCTCAAAAAATGTTTAGGATATTTTTAAAAATTCACCTGCAGATTTTTGTTTTACACTAAACTGGATTAAAATGTTTCCGCTAATGTAATCGAGCTTTCCCAAATGAAAGATTACATTATTTGGAGTGTCCCCTTGTACTTTATTGCCAGAATTACGGCGGACGGGGCATCCAATCCTGAGAGATTGATAAATCAATAACAATCCAGTTTGGCTCAAAACATTTAACAAATTTCAAATTAAACGGGAGGCCCCACAGGATTATAAATATCGGGTAGAAGCGACCGGGAGCGTTGCGCATGTACAGTCAGCAACGAAAGTATTCACCCACTTTCTGAAGCTTGCTGAAGTTCTAATAATTTTTATACTACAGTATTGATTTCTTTTTTGCTTCTGATAGGATTACAACTTGTGAAATCTTGCGTCTAATAAGTTCTAGTTGAAGGCGATGTGTCGATTTTGTAAAAAGGTATCGCTAAGAAAGTAACATTGCGATGTTTTCGAAAAATCGTGACTAACTTGTGAAAATATTAAATCGAGTTATAAATTAAATTGAGTTATTTTGGAAAAAAAATTCCTAGACACGAAAAGGAAAAATTGAACCGAAAATGTCATACGAAAACAAAAAAACCCCGTACTCCACACAACTCCAAAAATTGTCTCTCTACAACTCGCTGTGTTTTATTAAAATTTCTTGAAATCTCCAGTAAGGATGGTTGAGTTTTGAATTTTTGCGATGTTTTTTTTGTTCAACTTTTGTGTCTAGGATTTTTTTTCCAAAATTACTCAATTAGGCAGAATTGTAGATTTGTCATAACACAACATAAATCGAAGAACTTTAAAAAAGGATTTAATTTTTTTGTGAGTTTCACAAGCTGTGATAATTCCAGATGCAAAAAAAAAGCAATAGTGTAGTACGGAAATTGTCAGAATTTAAGCGGGCTTTAAAAAGTGGGGTGTATGAATGCTTCCGTTGCAGACTGTACGTGGTTCCCCGATAAAAAGAAAACCCCCGGATAAATCGTTAATTGTTATCCCTCCGGATTTTAATGCAAAAATCTTCCGGAGCGAGCGAGGGCGGCCGCCCTTCTCGAATAAGGACATTAGCAGAAAGGATTCTGACGGGGCGGAAGTAGTTAGATGGGCCGGAAGCAATTTAGCAGTCATGTTTATATGGGTAAAGATACGGCTAATCGGATTGGATAGCTTTCGGTGCGTTCCTCTCGGAGTTACTGGCCTTCGGAGATTATAAATCCTGCGGGATCGGGCGAGCCCTCGATTTTTATATATTTGTCCTGTATTCTTTTTGTTTCGTCATATATGATGTTTTCGAAATACTAAAAAGAAACGATACAATGGGGGAGAGTTCATATGAACGAGACATCCGATGTATCGGACACTTATGTGTTATGTTTAGGAAAGTGTGCTAACATACAACACATGGTCGGCACTGTACATATGATAATTAAAGTATAAACCGTATTTTTAAGCGCCTTTTAAATTATGTACGCGTGTATTTCTTGCCCGTGCATACGTACGACACTGACCGTGTCACAGGATCGCTGGAAAACTATATGCAATTAATCGATATAGCATAGCAAGCGTTCCGTTGTTGAAAGGACCCCGCACGTTTTATATGGAAATCGGTATTCCGGTGAAATTGACTGAAAATTTGGGAAATGGTTCGTTTTGTATCCCTGATCAAAAGTTTCAATGGAGTGAAAGCTTGAAATGCCCATCTTTAGGCAGTACGACCGTTTTTAAGTGGCAAACGCGGCGAAAATTTAATTTTTTTATGTACTGTGTTTAATTCTTGAAGTCTCCTGAGTTGCTATGATCTGATTTTTGGTGGATTTTTGCAATAATGGCACCTGTAGTTACCATTTATGGATAGACTGAAAAAGTTTATTGAAAATTACGAGGATTTTACAATAGACGGATCACATATTTTATATATTCCTTGCAATCGTCGATACATATTTCGTAGACGCCGAAAGTGTGAAAGACATTTAGATTCGAATATCCGTCAACAAAATATTACTGATACTGTTAGAAAAGATAAATTTTGGTTTGATTTGTGCATAATGTTTTGCGCATGAAAAACTATATATTTTGAAAAAACCTGGGACAGGCAAATTTTTATTATCAGTTGTGCTTTGTGCGCTATAATTAAGTAGTAGTAGCGACGTCACCGTTTTTGTACCCAACGTCAATTTTTTTAATAGAACGCCTTATATTTTTCTATTTTCTCCAATAACAGCCAGTTCTATAAATATTTAATACCTGTGGTTTAAAGTGATTCGTTTTTGAGTCAGGAAAAATTGAAAATCACATAATATTAAATTTTAAAACAATACTTTTAACAATGCAATAAATTATAATTTAGCCTTTAAATATGATAAAACTGCTTACTTCATTCCGAATTCTTTCTTTCAAAGTGTCGTTATTGTCGGGACTTTAAATGTACCTACATATCTTAAATTTGAGATACCCCTAAAATAATGAATGGGCGTCAAATCAGGAGATCTTGCTGTCCACTTCATACGCGTTCGCTTTCAATCCAACAGTGCTTTACTTTTAATAATAACGAATAAAGGCAGCCTTACTTGTACTACTAACTACAGTACAGATTATTTGCGAATAATAATAATTCCATTTTACTGTAAATTAACGCGATTTATTGTCAATATTAATACTCTCACTATTGTGAGAGGTTTGTCGAGATTTTTAGTGGGTTGGATGAGAGTTTTTATTTGTTGGACCACAAGATTCACAGTCGCCGGACAGGACGGAAAACTGGCAGGAGAAAATTTGTCAAACTATATCGAATTTAATTTCCGATTAAATTTGTACTTTTAGAGTTAAAAAAAAAAATGGGGCCCGAAAGTAACGCTGGAAAACCTTTTAAAAACCAAATTAGAGTATTTTTTTCTGTAAATACGATTTCAATTTAATACTCTGAGGGGAAACAAAATGGCCGGCGGCACCGCAGTACCTTTTTCGCAATAAAAGGTACCACTTATTATGAAGATCAAAATTAGAGCATTGATATTTTCTGCTATATAATTTCAACTAAATCTCCTTACCGAAAAAAACAGGTGGAGAACCGGAGGTAAAATTTTCTTAAAAGCTCCATATTTTGATTCGAATAAGATTATTTATATTTTTCATTAATAATATTTTAATATAACTCCCTGAAGAAATGGAGGGCCAAAAGTAAGAACTTTTTGGAACCTACAATTGCACGCAACGTGTCTTCAGTTAAGTTACATTAGGTTACTAAAATTATTTTGTGTTAAAAATTGATCGCAGAGAACCTCAGTTAAGTTGGATTAGGTTAACTAGTATAAAATAAAAAATATATATATTTCACGGAACATTGAGACACCCTATATTTCTCCTTCCACTGGTCAATAGTGTACACTAGGTATATATATTTCCCCCCTTGGTTGGGACTTACTATTATATGGGGGATGAACACCTGCTTTGACGCAGGTACAGTTAGAATTGCCCCGAGAACGCTCTATTGGACGCGCCTTTCTATTTTTGCGTATGTCACTGAAATCAGCAGTTTCAAGCATCCAATTTTTATGAATTTACTATTCCACTAATATTTCCCAAAGAACGAGAACTATTTTCCTACTTTTCTTTCGCTACCTTAACATGCGCATTTGTATTATAAGCGCAGAGTTAACATTTATTTTCCATAATAAGAAATACAAAAATTTGAATTTCAATGCATAGATAATATTTTACATATCTTCAAGAGTAGCCTCCATTTTTTTAAGTCGGAAATGCACCTTGTGGTAACAAAAATTCACAACACGCGAACGTTGAGTATTTCGGGACCGATTCTCGTACCGTAGTATTGCACGCAGAAAACCCTCCTTCACTAAGCTATGTGAATTAAAACATAATGTAATGAACTTGGTTTTTCGATTTTTTGGCCAGGATTTTCCGATTCTAACCCACTGTGCGGCGCGGGGACGCTTCTCCCTCGGGAGACGGCATAACGCATCGACTTCTGCATGTGGCTGGTGCGAAATTAAATCGCTTTCCGTGCTATCTCGGGCCGTGAGAGTCTGACGGGTTATAAACCGAAATTTATAATGTTTTGGTTGGCAATTTAATTTCTGCTGGGGCAATAAAATCGCACGGAGATTCCGCAATTTATTTAATTCGAAATGCGATATTACTTCTGTAATGTAATTAAGTAAGTTGAGAGAGTCGGCACCGGCCCGCGCGGATCGACGAGTAACTCGACCGGGGGAATAAACTGCGCCTCTGTTAGTTTAATTAAAATAACCGGGTGCGATGTGTTTCACCTAGAGTTAGGTGGTGCCCGCCTGTAATTGATTACCCCCGTCAGACAGTCATATTTTAATAAATAAATAATCCTTTACAGTGTTTTATTAGTATATAATATTTAGAAAAAAAATCAGTAATCATTAATAAAATTTCAGAAAAGTCGTACATTATTACTTTATTACATTGTTTAATACTGAAATAAAAATCCTCTGTAATATGTGAATAACACAGGCCGACAAGATTTTAACCACAGAAACCAGAATATATTTTTCCAAAGGTTTTTGATGCGCTGAATCCGAATCCAAATCTCTCAATTGGCTCTGGTTTTCGAGATATCCTAACCTAAAAGTGCAAAAAAGCGATTTTGGCCTATATTTGAGGTTATGTAGCATCGCAATTTTTTTTCTCAAAAACCTATGAACAGCATCTTAAAGTACAAGCCTTCTTGCTCTTTTAAATGCCGTGGAGTTTGCTCAAATATCTTTTTTTTCGTTGAGATATCGCATTTTGAAATTTTTATGTTTGTGAATTTCTCTATAATTGAAAACCTATTAAGGATCGCGTGTACATCAAACAGTCGATTGTTTTTTTGATTAGAAAACACTGACAATGTTTGAAATTAAATAACGAGGTCAGTGTTTTCTTATATAAAAAGACTTACTTGCTCGTTCAGAATCCAGTTAGATTTTAAAAAATTTTCTAGGAAAATTTTTGTTTACTATGGGTTTTCAAATATAGAGAAATTCACAAACATAAAAAATTTCAAAATGCAATAACGAAAAAAAAGATATTTGAGCAAACTCCACTGCATTTAAAAGAACAAGGCTTGTACTTTAAGATGCTGTTCATAGTTTTTTTGAGAAAAAAAATAGCGATGCTACATAATCTCAAATATAGGCCAAAATCATTATTTTTGCACTTTTAGGTTAGGATATCTCGAATGGAGAGATTTGGACCTCGGATTCGGATTCAGTGCATCAAAAAGCTTTGGAAAAATATATTCTGGTTTCTGGGTTAGAGGCCGGCCAATTTTTTTTTGTCGGACTGTGTAATCTAAGTCATCTTGGTGCTTGTGAGATTTGAGACCACAAATTAAAAAAAAAAAGATCAGAAAAGTGGCTTTGATAGTAAAGTTTTTAAAAAACTGCATTATGGTTTGCATTGTTCCACATTTCAATGTTTTTAATGTTTTATTTTTCATTCTGAACCGTATATTTTTTGTTGAATTTTTAACTGTTGTCGACCTTGTGAAATAATTCAAACATATTAGTGAACATTAATTTTTGGATAAAAGGAAAATTACAAATGCATTTTACATTTAAATACAATTCAATATCCCTACTAGTAAACTATGGCACACTATCCTAACATCATAACATATTAATGTTTTTTTTTTCGATTTGGCTTAAACTGCCGGAAAATCACAAATTTTTTTCCTATAAAATGCTCTACTAACGCCTGATTATGTGTACAATGTAATCAACATGTGTTTTCCTATATTTTTTAGGATGCTGAACATGATCCCGGGGTTTATTGGGTTCTCTTTTGGGAAATGACTATTTTTTCCATTTTTTTTTTTTTTTTAAATATTTGTCCTCATACACTCAAGTTATGTGCCGCATTTAAATAGTGTTATTTTGACAAGCTGTATAATTTCCGATTTATTTCGATCCGCTGAATATTATGCTTTTGCCAAAATTTGGGGCAAATACTCCTAAATGCCAATATTGCAGGGGGGGGGTTAAGTGGCCTCAAAATAGATCCATTTAGGACATTAGGAAAAACTGTTATGATTTCTATTCGGACTCTTAAAGTTTGTATATTATTCAGAAATTCAAGGATGGGGGGGGGGGGGCGAATATTGGATTTTCTGACTCAGGGCGTCCAATTACGTCGGAAATAATGTCTGAATAAAATATTGGAAAACGATCAGGATTTATGAGGTGATTCAACGACAAATACATTATACTTACAATATAATTACACTTAGACATTATGATAATTTGGCATGTGTAAGACATATTCGGATAACACTATGATGATCAGAATCAATATTCGTTGGAAATGATATGTCTGGTAAAAGTAGCAAATTATCATAAATTGAGCCGTTTTTGGGGCACTTTCCTCCCAAATTGGAGGATCTAGGCCATGTTCTGACAACGCCATGATGTTCAGCAGGTCAAAATATGTCGGGAATGAAATGTCTAGTTAAAATTGTCAAAGTTTGGAAGATCGGCAGTAGGGGCACATTGCAAGAAATTGCCGTGGCAGTCAAGGGATTAAAGATAACAAAATTTCCCATAGTATGGTGTATACTTTTTGAGAAATACCTACTGTTTTATATGTATGTACTAAATACATATTTCTAAGTATTTGAAATCCGTAAATATGTACGTTTTTAATAATCTTTTCTTTATTTCAGGTAAGTCGTCTTCCATAAGGTCTTTTACTTAAGTGCGTGTGTATGTACCTATGTAAGTACAATTATTTTTATATGCAAATTGAATACAAACATATGTATATAAAAAGTGCCAGATACTAACTTGAAATACATTCCATTAATCGTTTTCGAAAACATACTGGGGTAAGTCGATTAATTTATAAATTGTGCATTTTTTATATATAAAAATATATTAATACAGGGTATCCCAACTAGGAAATATGACTTTACAATTTAAAAAAATCGATGTTTTGGTTTTTTTCTTATTTCGAAAGTATAATATATTGAGAGTATACTGGAAAGCCGGGGCTCATTGGGTGGAGTAGCATTTCTTTCATAAAGAAACCAGTTTTGTGAAGAAAACCAGCTCTTCGACGAGGCTGAAGGTTTATTATATGCACCTGGAATCGCTGATTGATCAGGAAGTCACCAAAACTAATATTTTTAATGTATTGGAACTTTAAACGCGATTATCTCGGAACTGTATTTTCAAATACTGCTCGTGCTGTAACTCAAAAAGTTATTAATCGATTTGGCTGAAATTTTGAGACATTTTTATCTATATTATTATCGGAAGGATGTACCTAACATTTTAAAGATATTCGTGTAATTCATTACTTTTTTTGGGATACAAATTGCACGTCAATAACTGAAAGGAAATTTGTTTTTGGGTTTCCGACCAATAGCAAAATTACGACAAATGCAGCACTTTTCGATGTCACGCCAAAGACGCCTGAATAAATATCCTATAAAGGGGTCCTATTTTTTTAAAGATAGAATGTTTTTCTACTCTTCAAAGTTGTAATAGAATTATGTCCAAACTTTAAAATGGTATGATTATTTTATCACCTTTTAAAAAAATTCATAAAAGGAGACTCATTTTCTGGCGTCCTAAGGGATTTCTCCCCTTAATAATTCCAATTAGTAGTGGAGATTATTAGCGCCTAATCGAAAAGAAATATATTACGAATTTACCTCTCTCTCCGTATATTAATTCGGCATATTGGGCGTCAGTCGTATCTGCAATTCGACGCGAGAGTGCATCATCATCCCCCGTCTGGCTTTCAGATTATCGGCTAGCACGCAGCACTTGACATTCGCGTGAATATTCATATTATGTTAATGCGGGATTTCCTTACTGATGGACCTCAAATTTCACCGCGTCCCTTGTCAGAATGTTTCGGTATCCTTTAAAGCCGACTTACAACTTAGACATGAATAGTATATCTCAAGATACATAAATTATAGTCGACGCTCGAAGACAGGAATTGACGCTGGTGTTTGAGTAGTTTGAGACTTGAATAACATATCGCCGAGGGGTGGTTAGTGATCCAGAGTAAACTCTGCGGGTAGGAGACAGGGGTGTTCGTCGTCTGCTAGGGGGAACTTTTATTTTATTAGTACTTGTGCACATTTTTGCAATATATCCACAATTTCAAACAACTGTTATGCCTAAATATTTTTCAAGACGGGTATTTTGGGGGTTTTGAATACAATGATGAAGCAATATTTTTTAACGTTTCGTCTAATACACTAAAATTAGTCATCTTCAGGTGGTAATAATAGACAATAGTTTAAATGATTTGAGACATTTATACATATATTTTTTTATCTATAAGTCAGGGTGGATTGATGACAACTTTCACCTCTCATTTCTTCGTTATTTTTTTAGTTACGAAAAATTTTTTTAAAGAGGCGACTTTTTATGAAATTTCAGAATATACCGTCGGAAAATCAATTGAAAGAAAAATGTAGCAGTTTTAGTAACATCATTTTTTTTTAATGAAACACACTGTTTTGTTTGTTTGTCCATAGTAGTATGTAATGAGTAGAGTTGGTGCGAGCGCGGAGTGTAACAGGCCCGTAGTCAGTTTACGTATGAAAATGTTAATATGTTCACAGAAAGTATGTTACATCATAGTACATTAGGTTTAAATATTATTACTTATTACCAAGCGCGAATGTCACAGTGCCGACACTGTGCATGTCCTTCCCTTGACTCGTTGACCTTCACAGCTGACTTGCATCACGAAAACTGCGCTAGCAACGTTAGTTATTTATGGCACGCTCCGTATTTTTCTATGAACTTACAGAAGCCTTTGTTGCAAGCAATATTCCATTAAACAAACTAGAGAACTCCAAGTTACGTACGTTTTTAGAAAAATATATGGGCCGAAAAATTCCTCATGAAGGTACCTTAAGACTTAAGACTTAAGACTTAAGGCGTAATGTCGATCGGGTTTACAACAATGTAGTGACATCAATACGCGAAGACATTGCGGACAATTTCGTGTATTTTATTATCGACGAGGCTACCGATGCTTGCGGGCGTTCAGTAGCTAATTTTTTAATTGGTGCGTTAAAAAGGGACACTGCTAGTGACAGCCACCCCAACCTTCCATGAGAACCTTGTCTCAACACTGACGTTTGTCGGGTAAGTGTTGCCATTATTACGTGTTATCTTAATTTATATAGGTATTTTATCCTTGACTTAACCGTACTAATTGGTAAAAATAGTACTATATTGCTACATAATTTATGTAAACATATTAATATTTTCATTCGTTAACTGATTACGGTTCTGTTACACTCCGCGCTCGACGATCTCTAGCAATGGCTATTAAAAACAAACAACTCCATCAAAGTTGACCGAACAAATAAACGTATTTCTATTCTCAATCTTAACTTTATAACCTTATTCAATTGTCAAGGCTGTCACATTATGTAATGGGTACTCTTACTCGGTGTGTAAATAAACAGAAATAAAAAACTTTTTTTAAAAAAGAACTATGTTTTCGAAAAGGGAAGACACTATTAAAGAAAATAAGGTTCCATTCATTTCTTCAGTTTTATAGACAATTTTTTAGATAAGGTCAGAGAAAAAAATCACAGGTCAAATCGCAAGATCTATGGGGAAAAGTGGTCTGCGTGTTCAAACTGATTATACGTTCTTATAAACGTTTCGGGTCTGTAAGATTTTGAGCAGCAATTGAAAGAAACGAGACCATCACATGTTCACGTTTTTTGGGGTCGCTGATTACGAATCCGAGGTCAGATTCACGTAATTCAAAATGGTCGATCTAATATGGTCGACATTGACACTTAACTCTTCGAAGATTTCGATGTGATTTTGAAAATTAACTTTTTCAGCACAAAGATGACGATTTAAAGTTTTAACCTCACTTTTCTACCTCTTTCCATTTAATATCAGATTTAAGAAATAAAAAAATAAAAAAATAAACACGTGAAAATAACTAAAAAAAAAAAAAAAAATTGGAGCTAGAACTCTTTACGTTCTCGTCGATAGCTATGGATTGTGCCAAGAAATGAATTGAAAAGAAATGAATTTTCAAAATCTCGTCAATATCTTCGAATATTTACGTGTCGATGTCGACCATATTGGACCCACCATCTTGAATTACGTGAATCTGATTCTCCTCGGATTCGTAATCAGTGACCCTGAAAACGTATAACCTAGGAAAGATAGCTGAAATAGGTCCAACTTTTCAAAACATTCCACAAGCGTTAAAAAAAATGATGATTAGGTAAAAAATAGTGGAATTTGAGTGCACTAGTTTTGGATCAAATCCGTTTGTAGGAACATAACCAAAAAATTTATAAACGTGTGAAACACCGGTTTTTTTCACTTTTTAAGTACCAAAAAAAATTATTCAGAATAACAAAAAAAATAGCACGTTATAGCGCTTAAAAAGACGAAGAAAATCAGTTTTTAAAAATTGTAATCGGTTCACAACTTTTTGCAAAAAAAAAATTAAAACCTTCGAAAATTGCCCTTTTTACAAGCTTTTCTTTAACTTGCAATGTATGTTTGTTTGTTTGTATGTATGTATGTTCGGGTCAAATCTTGCAACTGAATTTTAAAGTAGTTATTCTCAACCGATTGAGATGAAATTTTGCATACACGTTTAGTTTGGATGACAATGCATGGTCAGCTAAGTTATGTCATTCTAAATTCAATATGGCGGACGGTCCAAGATGGCGGAATAGTTATTTTTGCGCACTCCCATGATATGGGTATCAAATAAAAGGGTTGCTGAAGAAATACCAAATCCTTGGGGGACTAGTTATTTTTGTTGACTCCCATGATATGGGTATCAAATGAAAGGGTTTTCTGAGAAAAAATAAGAGAATTAAATGTATATCCTCTAAATCCAATATGGCGGACCGCTCAAGATGTTTAAAGTTTATTTTATTCTTTTTAGAGCATTTAAATAAAAGCTTAAAACAAATTATTATTAATTTATTTTACCTAATTATCAAATTTTATTTAACGCTTGAGAAATTTTTTTGAAAAACATTTCTGTCTTTCCTAGGCTAGTATAGATGTGGTGGTTTACTAAGTTGAGAACTGTTTTTTCACACGTTTGATCTTGAAATGACCTTGACTGAATCCATTCGATGTCAAACGGACCCCGAATTCAGATTCAGTAACCCCAAAAACGGAAATATGTGATGGTTTAGTTTCTTAAATTGCTGCTCAAAATCTTACAGACCCGAAAAAGACAAAATTAATTTTATGATTGTACATGGTTGAATACCGCATTTCTTTGAGTTACAAGGTTATGAACAAAAATCAAAACGGGCAGATAAAAATGGTTTAAAGTGACATAATGAAAGTTTTTGGAAAGTTGTAGGAAAATTGGCGATTACCACTTGGGTAATAATAATATTTATTCATCCTTTTGATCACAGTCATATTATGATATAGGATATGTCAAGAACGTAGTAAAATAAAATAAAGTAACAATCTAAAAGTAGACAAAAAAATAAAGGTAAAGTGTTACTTGTTAGAAATATTTAGAGGGCTGTCATCGTGACATTTTCCAGAAACAGCTGAATATCTTCAAAACGGTGGGCTTCAGGTACCATGTATAGTAAATAAAGTCGCCTAAACTTATAGCTAAAACTTAGCGGAGTATCCAAAAATGTACAAATATACAGGGTGGTCGATTTAAAATAACGAAGTTGTGTGGCGGTCACATGAAACCCCAGCACCCGGTATGATTGTTTGAAGTTGAGAAGGAAAAATAATAAACGTTTTTATTTATCAAAACGAACGGCATATCAGCGGCGTAAAATATGTTTTAGTGTGGCGCGCTTCCTAAATCCCCACCTGCGCGCCGCTGATACGAACAAAGCCGTATTATTTAAGACATACGTTTTTTTTTCCACAGTCACCTTGAGGTCGAATTTATCTCGTTTATTTAAATCCTCCATCGTTCAAGGTCAGCTTCGATAATGTCCTGATGTTCCTTTTGAAAGGAATTGACGCTTTCCAGTCTAATATCCTCAATGTTACTTCCACACCGTGTCTTTGTTGTGCCTCCTCCCTCCTTTGGAAGACAGAATGTTTCATCAGACAAGACACATTAATTTGTGTAGCGAAAGATATCGGAGCTGCCTTATTAAAACCTCGATCGGATCGATTCGATATTCTGGCGCGAAGTCAGTTTGAACATCGCCGCCGCACAAGTTTTGCGATTCTAGAAGGACAAAATTATTTAAACAAAAAAAAACGTGTTTATTTTGATAAAATATCATTTATTTTTGAAAGTTTAAGGTAATTACTGTGTCATATATAGCACATAAATAAATAAATAAATAATAAATACATTATAAAAAGTACAAAGTTCCATAAAATGAGACAAATAGCTCTATAGCTACAAATGTTTAATAAAAATAATTGGAATATTAAATAAAGTAATCATGCCCCATCGGAACCCCATTTAAAAATTATTTCAACATCGTTTAGTTCAGCTTTATTCTGCTCTAACACGACCCGTTGCACTTCACAAATCCGTCTCGTAGTATGTTCTATTAAAGATTGTAAATCCACTTCAGCAGCTGTTTCTATAACTACGACATTTCCCGGATAGCACTTTGCCTTGACTTCAATCAGGAAAGGATATGATGGACATACCTTGGAGCCAATACTTCTTAGGCGTTGTTGCACAGCAATATACGATCTTTTGGTCATTTTCCCGTCTAAATAAGTGCTTCTTCATTATTTAGCTTTCGCCCTGTAGTATCAGGGGAGTGAAAAGACTTCTTGATACGTGTAGCACGTTTCGGAGAAGTAGATACCATTTCTTTTAGCAATGTTGCTGCATCACGTTTACCCTCAGACTGTAAACTTGTTTGAGCCGCATAAATCAATTCTTTACTAGTGATTGTCTCTAGCAATGGCTGTATTTTGCGTCTCTTGGTCTTTTCACTCGATTGTTCAAATGATTTTTTTGGCTTCCCTGGACCACTTGAACTGGAAGCTGCAGGTTGGCTCTGAACATCCGGTATATATGGTTGTAATTCAGGTAAAACCAACCAGGTCTTCCAACCATGTTTTGTGTTTATTTAAAAACTTCTCCTTATTGCGATAACATTCTGCCCATCTTTGAGACAATTTATGATGTTATATGACGAATTTTTTTTCATAAGAACATCTTCTAAGTTAGCATCAGGGATTGCAAGATTGAAATAATTAAAAATATATGAATACATATTCATATTTCTTTTGTCCTTTTCCGGTTTGCTAACCCATATCTCGAACAGGCTTCTGCGAGGTATGACATACGTTTCTAAAATTAAGGATAAAATAATTAGACGCACTAAGAGGACGTATTAGGAAGTTACAGGCAATCTATGGAAAAAAGATCAACGCGGAAGAAAGCGGAAATCAAATTGTAGCTCTCGAGAAACTTTAATATTGCAGAAAATGTAAAATTTTTACAGAACCAACTATAACCGAAAATTTTCTGATTTAAACAAAAAAAAACACAAGTTGTTTTTATACCAAAATAAAGTACATACCTTCCACTAAATTTTCCATCCAGAACAAATTCACTTCACACAAAAACAACGGAGATTCAACTGCACACATTAGGGTCAAATAGACTACTAAAATATTATCAAGCAAGTACCTGGTTTTCTACATATTTCAACCCTCGTTAAGGGTCATAAACATTTATAATATAATAATAAATTTTACAGCATTAAATACCTTAATGGGTCTATTATACATTATTAATGAAACAATTTAATTCTGAGAACATGAGTTTTTGGAATTTTGTCCTCCTAGAATTGCAAAATTGACCAATGTCCCGTCAAAAGCCGCACGAACACAAAATAATTATGGGACGTTAATGAAAATTTATACAGCGTATTGTTTTTGCGACGGCCGACGCACCGAATAGGCACAGCTATTCGCGTTATTGTAAATTTATAACAGAACGAACACACATCCCGATCCGTCCGATATTTATATATTATTTAAACATATCTGTGCGTAATTAACATCCATAAAGACTGGAAACGCTGCGAACTAAAATTAAGCACATAATTTTAAACGTTGTAAATCGCGGGTCACGCTTTCGCCGATGTACATTACGAGGTGTGTATATATATACATATACGTATGTATATACCCATTAAACAATATTGCCCGCCGTAATGAATAGGTTTATTTTAGTTAATATGAATTTATGGTTGCCGTTATTACAGGATTTAACATTGTAAATATTCTTGTTTGGGATATTAAATAAAACCGGGTGATTCATAAACTTCTGTCCCATCGTACAGGCCAAGGCCGCGTCTAGCAACGAAGCCGTCCTAAAATTGGCGTCACTATTCTAACAGAAATAGTTTTTAAATCGAAAAAATAGTTTTTATGCATATGTGAATGCAGATGCAGTCTGTTAGTCCAGTAGGCAAGGAGCTAAAATCATCAAAAAGTGTTCTTGAAACATATAGGGCTGGTTTTGACGGTTACCTATGCATTTTTTTTGCGTAGAACACAATGCGCGAGGTCTGTAGAGCTGAAACCGTCCGCTAATTGTTTAAATTAACAATTTGTGAAAAAAAAAACGTATTTTTTTTCACATTTTCGCTTATATCTCCATTCCTTGGCATATTTTAGATAGCATATGCATTTGAGAAGTTGTAGCCTATTGAATTTCCTAATTTTTAAGCCCAACCCGAAGTCTCCAAGTGCTATTGCTCACTTGCAAATGACTGCTGAGTTGAAAAAGTGCTTTTTTTCACATTTTTTTGTTTGCTTCGAAAGTAGGGCCACTATGATCATGAAATTTTTGGAGGGACTGCTATTTGTAGTATGAAGATACAAAAAAAATCAGCTCGATCCGTTAATAACTTTTCGAGTAATTAACGATTGAATTTTTTTGCAAGCCTTAATTAACAATGACGCCATTTCTTTGTTTATTGTACGATATTGACCGGGTTGGGCTATAAAAGTCATTAATCTCTTCAAGTTTGCGAGACTTTTTGAGATTTTTGAAAAATATTAATTTGGGCCAGTTTTATAACGTTTTCTATGCGACTACCTTTTTTGACGCGACGTATATACAGTGTGAAACAGCCAAATGGGATAAATTCAGTAGCTCCATTATTATACATTTTTTTTAGAAAATCCTGAGATATCAATAGTCAATTTCTAATTCTAAAGTGACATCTTGCGACGTAAAAATGTCATCCCTTAAATTCAACCCCCTGCAGGTGACAGCTACAACCCCTAAATTTTCAAATTGGAAGTAGGGGCTTGTGATACTTCATTTGAAAGGTCTTTTCATTATCTATTCAAAACTGCTATGCTTTTAAATTTTATTGCAGACAAGAAAAAAGATAAATTTCTCCTGCGTAGGAAATTCGTTACATAAAACACAAATCATTATCAATGCAGCAAATGTTCAAAATGCATGCCTCCAGCATGGCTTCAGGACGCGTATTTAACAAAAAACTGGGAGTCAAGATATTATAGTCACAATTCCGAGAATTTCGAAGCGGCAACGCTAAAATAATATACAGTAAGCAACGAAAGTCATCACACACCCACTCTTTGAAGTTTGCTTAAATTCTGATAATTTTTGTATTACAGCATTGTTTTTTTGCTTCTGACAAAATTATAACTTGTGATATTCTGCGTATAATAAGCCAAGTTGAAGGCGGTATGTCGATTGTATGAAAAGATATCGCTAAGAAGGTAAAATTTCAATGTTTTCAAAGAAACGTAAATAACTTCGAAAATAGTAAATCCCTTTCAAAGTTTTTGGACTCGTATCACGAAAATTCAAAAAAGCCCTGTACGCCACACATTACTCTAACAAAAATTTTACGGATTAATATCCCTCTAGATCTCTCTGTGTTTTATTAAAATTTCAGGAACAGTGATTTTTACGAAAACGATACTAAGGGTGGTAGAATTTTGAATTTTCGTGATATTTTTGGTTCAACTTTAGATTTTATTCATGTCTAGGAAATTTTTTTTCGAAATGACTCAGTTAGTCAAATAGATTTTTTAATACGAGTCCAACAACTTCGAAGGGATTTACTATTTTCGAAGTTATTTACGTTTCTTTGAAAACGTTGAAATTTTACTTTCTTAGCGATATCTTTTCATACAATCGACATACCGCCTTCAACTTCGGCTTATTATACGCAGAATATCACAAGCTATAATCATGTCAGAAGGAAAAAAATCAATGCTGTATTACACAAATTATCAGAATTTAAGCAAACTTCAAAAAGTTAACAAAGGAAGAGTTCCTTTGAAACGGACAATTTTACTTTTTTAACTTTGAAATATTGTTTTGATGAGAAAAATATTAAAATTACTTCGTTAGTTTACGAAAAGGGGGGTTTGCGAATTAAATTTCTTATCAAAAGCTGGAAAAAAAAGATAGTCATACCGAAAAAAAATTCAACTTTATGTTATAAAATGTCCATTTCATGGGGCGTTGCCCTTGTTATGGACAGCTGTGGCTTATGAAGTGGACACAAGTACATAATGAATGAAAACAGGTCGGTAGGTAGTTGAAAACGTTCTGTTGTCATAAATAATATTTTAAAAAGCATTTCCTGCAAAAAAAATTTAAATATCCAGTTACTCCACATGATTCGTGGGTCTCACTTATTACATATACGGCACTGAATAAATTCTTCCTTACTCAAACGATATTTTCCATCACAAATTGTGCAAGTCGAATTATCATCTTTCTTACAATTTTCTTTGTCTTCTTCATTTTCTGAACCATGTTCTTGTTCTAGTTGAGTCAAATATTCTTCAAGATCTCGTGGAGGTGGAGATTCATCGTGGAGAGGATTTGAGTATCACTATCTGAATCACTAGTGCATTGTTTTTTCGCCGTTTTTGAATTTTTTTTGTTCTTGACATCCCTCTTCTTACCTCTTTTTCTATCTACTTCCGCTTTCATCAACTCATCCTTCTCAGGTGTGTCTGTTATAACTGAGCATTTTCCCTTCTTTCGGCCACAAGTTTTATTTTTTTTTCGTGGGGGTGCTGTTGGAAATGGTCTTACCATTTCGGGAGAAACTATTCCTAACTCTTCCCGTCCTTCTTTCGTAATATTTACAATACCGCTTGTAGAAGGACTGTTGAGATCAGAAGAAGTAGATGGCTAGTCTAAGATATTGTCGCTTTGTGTTAGATCCACTTTTGATTGTAAGATGGAAGGTAAACTACTATTATCGTTGATTAAAGATGATGGATCAGGCCTGTCAGTTATACTTGATGGAAGGAAATCATCGTCAGTGAAGATGTTAGAATTAAATGAGTATATTCCGGTTTTTTCAAAACTCTTGCAGATATTGCTGATTGTAAATGACTCACTAAAAGCAGGATTAACGAATTCAGCAACCTCGTATATTGTTACAGGTTTTCCTGGATTACCCGTTAGCCAGTTGTTCATTGCCTGTTTGTACCTAAAAATAAAAGTAATATTAATAACGATATAATAAAAAAAAAAAATAATAATACCTTGATTTGAACGGGCCATAAACTGCCACATCAAGGGGTTGCATTCGGTGGCTGCAATGAGGAGGTAATGTCAAAATTATTATGTGATTTTTTCTTGCGAAATCAACAACTTGCAGATTCACATGCGTTGCATGATTGTCCATAATAATTAAAGCTTTTTTATCGACGGTTGGTTGAACATGAATGTTTCACAAAATGTTTCAGGGATTCAACAAATATTTCTTCGGTCATCCAACCAGAGGGTTTGCCATTCCCTTTGGTGCCAATGGGAGCTCCTTTAAGCATGTTTTCTTTAAAATAAACTCGTGGGAATATAAACACAGGGGGAATTGTTCCCCCTGAAGCACTGATAGAAAAAAAGGACTGTTGTTAGTGTGCCTCTTTCTGCCGAAGCAATTTGCCCAACTTGTTTCGTACCTCGAACAGCGATTACCTTTGGTGGTTTCGTAACTGTCATACATCCTGTTTCGTCGAGATTCCATATCATGTTAGGGGCAAAATTGTGTTTCTTGTATAATTTTTCCAAATTTGAAAAGAATGTTTTAGTATTCGTTTTATTAAAACTGGAAGTTCTACTTAAGGATGTGCTTTCGGGTTGACGTAGTGATAGTTCCTTGTGGCGATTCATGAATCCATGGAGCCAGTGGATGCCTGCTTTATTATTTTTATTCCATTCTGGTGGCGTAACTATTTTATTGGCCACTGTTAATTTAAATTGCAAGTTCTACTGGTTTGCATTGTTGTCAAACCATGACACATTTTTGACGTTGTTAGTAGGTAAGAAACCAATAGCTCCTCCTGGTCTTTAGTTAATGTTTTCCTATTACGCAATTTTTTACAAATCGGCCAACAAAGATTTAGAAATACCTGATGTCTTTGGCATTTTTTTTACATTTCTTATGGAGAGTTTCGATTTTTGACGATGCCTCCACGCATCTTCAGAGTTTCTTCATCAGTTTTCTAACTCGTTTGTGCCATCACAATCAATCTTCAAAAATAATTGGATTGTAAGGTCACGTGCCTAAAAAGATACGAGATCTTAATATTGCACTATAATTTTACATTTTCCTTGAATCGGACACGTCGGTTCCTATGAATTTGGACGTCCAGTTCATGGGCGGTAGGTGTGCGATTTCTCTAAATATGCCGGTTTTAAAAGATAACCTCAAACCACGATTTTTACATATCGATTATATTAATAAATATGGCTTACCTAGTTCTGATGAGAAACAAATCCTCAATATTGCTATACAAAGCATCGATTAATAATAGTCACTGGAACCGGAGTTATTCACTTTTTTGCAGTAAACTCACATAAATATTTACTATACCGACTTCGTATTTTTCAATGCATCAGTCGTCAACGTCAAGCGGGCCACTGATTAAAGTTTTGTCCACAGAGGTCGCTTGTAGTGCAGATTTAAGGCGACCGTAAGCAATGCTAATTACTGCCAGGTATAGTAGGAAACTAGAGTGTCCAATTCATTGGCTGTCCAGTGCGGGAAGGAAGTCGCCCCTACAATAAACAGAGAAATGGGAACGTCATTGTAATTAAGGCAAAAACAATTGCTTGATAGTTAATAAACGAAAAGTTAATAACAGATCTAGCTGAAATTGTTTTTGGAACTTGGCATACTACAAATAGCAATCCCACCAAATGTCATGATCTAATGGCTGCATATCGAAGTAAAAAAAAGTGAGAAAAAAAACTTTGCAACTTCGGCAGTCATTTGCAAGCGCACAAGGTACGCGACTTGGAAGACTTCGGGTTGGGCTTAAAATTTCGGAAGTTCCCTAGGCTACAGCTTTAAATGCTATGCTATCTAAAATATGAAGGTTCGGATTGTTCGTATAAACGAAATAGTTTGATGAAAAAAGCAAGTTTTTTCACAAATTGTTAAGTTCTAAAAAATTACTTTTCGGACTTATCGGAGCTCTACGAACCCCGCGCATTTTGTTCTACGACACAAAAGTACATTGGCAACACAGGCAACCATAAAAAAAGGCAAATTCTAAAAAAACCGTGGACACAGTGTGTAACCGGTTGTTCTTAATATCCCAAGCCTCACAAAAGTATAAAAAGATGTGTATTCGTCGGACCTAATCGACGCTAACATAAAAATATACACAATGTCGGATACGTAAACGATCCGACTGCAATATTCCCTCGAAATAATCCGCTTTTACGGCCATCTCGCGTCCGATACCGGCGAAAGATGAAAATTTGAATCCAATAAAGATATGGCGCGCGCGATTATGGCCGACCTTATTCTGCGCAACCCTTTGCTCTGGGAAGGGCGGGCAGCAAGCACCGTTCCATCGCCGGACGATAATTCAGGCGCATCTCCCAGTTTCCGCAAGTGACGAAGGGACGCCGCGACAATTCTCCCGGAGCCGGGCGCGGAATGGTTTTTATAAGTCCGTGCAATGAAAGTATTTTCCGCGGACTGAAGTAAACTAAAAAGGAACACTCCGCGGTGTAATTATGCAGCGGAAAATACGGCTTAGTTTCGTATCAGCGGCGCGCATGATGGGGATTTAGGAAGCCGACGCACTAAAACGTATTTTACGCGGCTGATATGACGTTCGTAAAATTACCTAATGACAAGTTAAGAGCTGTAAGGCAAACCAGTGTCACTATATTGCCTTCCATAAACTAAGGGTCCTATCTACAATTTTACGTTAGTTGTGATGTAAGTAAAAACGTTTATTATTGTTTCTTCTACTAGAGATATCCTGAACTATTTAAAGCCAAAAACTAGTAGAATAATAAAAACGATTAGTAATGTTTGTATTGTTTCCTCTAAACTAAATAGTTTGAGGAAAAAAATTTCCTTTGACAAAAAATGTTAGTTAGATATCTTCACAATTACGTTTTCAGAAATTAACGGATGTTTGCAGTACCCGACGAGTTTTTACAATATGGATGACATGTAAATTTGATTGAAAAAGCATTTAAAAATAGAGCTTATTCTTACAAAATTGTTGAAATTGGGCCCCACGCTGTTCTTAATATCTCTAACGCCTTTATCGGATAGAGTCGAAAACTTCACAGTCATTTGCAAGTTATCAATAGCATTTGGAGATTTCGGGTTGGGCTTAAAACTTTGGAAATTCAATAGGCTACAACTTCTTACATGCATATGCCAATGAACTATATAAAATATACCAATGAATTGTAACAATAAAATATGATATATAAGCGGAAACGTGAAAAAAAGACAATTTTTTTTCACAAATTGTTAATTTAAAAAATTAGCGGACGGTTTCAGCTCTACGGACCCCGCACATTGTGTTCTACGCAGAAAAAAAAATACATAGGGAACCGTCCATACTAGTCCTATATGTTTCAAGAACACATAAAAATCTCTACCTACTGGACTGCAGGTTCAGTTCTTGAGGTAGGACTATACCATGTACATTTTCTGAACTCTATTTTAAGGAGTTTTTCATGGGTGCTACACAAACTCTTTTCGTCTAGAATTTTCACCATGACCATTTTGAAAGGTGTCAAACGCCAGATCGCAAAACAACACTTTTAGGCCGGAACCTAGCAACGACATACTTTTGAACGTTTAAATTGGCACTTTGAGCTCAAATTTTGTTGTACGCATGTTACTCATATTAGTGAATCTTCTGAATTAATGTTATTAATGATTACGTTTGAATTACTGCTATACGTTTTGCTATCTCTAAGACAGGTTCCTACGCCACCATTAAATGGATCAACTACTGTGTTTGTCGATTGGTGACGCGCGATTTGTGACGATGACTCATTTTAGTATTTGTTTGTTTAACTAGAAATATATACGTGTTAACGCCTTTCGTCCTAAAACGCGCCTCTCTCTCTCTCTCCCTCTCTGGCGGCTTATCGCGTATCGCGCCGAACAGAATGCATAAAAGATTATTCTAATTAATTAAGCATGCTAATGGCACAAGCGGAGCGACAACGCGAATGTTACTAATAATAAATTTTACACGCGACATCCCAGCGTAGGGCGGCCGAATATCTATGCTGCGTAACTATAGCCGGACTATATAATTGATGGATTGCGCCCTTTTATGAATTCCTCTTGTCCACCCTTACTTATCGGCGGCCATGCTGAATGTGTTGTATTAATTTATAACGGCAGCTGGTAACGGGATTGCCGACGGCCGCAACATGTCTGTATGCTTTCGAGGCTGAATCTGAATGCGCTATTCGCTGAACTCCTTCACTTTATAATCCGCCGGTATACCTAAAAAAAAAAGCTAAAAATGGCCCTTTCCAAGTTAACCCGTTTCGGCCGAAAACGCCACTCCCGGTACATCGCTCTTCAGCGTCTCATAACTAATACCATTTGCGACAGAAACATTTGAGAGGGACATATTTTTATAGTTCAAGACGTGCCCTTTCCTATGGTGTCCATGAAATTCCTCCAAAAAATTATTAATTATGAAAAAAGCAGTGTTCAAAAAAACACCATTTTTTTTGCACATTTTTTTTAATCTAAAGGGGGTTCCGGTCTGCAATGGACCTGGAACCTCACTAATCGGTGGAATAAATGTTTGAACTCTAAGTATACGTGGTTTAATGATCGATTTTTTGCCTTGTGCGTTGAAAATGGCGCCTGAACTGCAAAATTTTTATGTAAAAATTCAATAATTTTTACGTTAAACCTTTATCAACGTTTGAAATTAAAGTTCAAACATTTATTCCACCGGTTAGTGAGGTTCCAGGTTCTTTGCAGACCGGAAACCCCTTGAAAATTTGATTAAAACAAATGTGTAGAAACATCGTGTTTTTTTAAAAAAAAAAAACTGCTTTTTTTCATAATTTTGGAGGAATTTCATGGACACCATCGGAAAGGGCACGTCTTAAACTTCAAAAATACGTCCCTGTCAAATTTTTCTGTCGCAAATAGTATTAGTTATAAGGCGGTGAAGAGCGGTGTACCGGGAGTGGCGTTTTCGGCTGAAACGGGTTATGAAATGAATCTAACTAGGATTTCAGTATGTTAGCTGAATCTGAATCCATTGTCTGTTTACGCCTGTCTTGTTGAAGTTTGTGCCTAACTTCTATATAAAAAATATCTTGTTTGAAACGTAGATTGTTAAGTTTCTCTCAACAGTTGCTCATATTCTTTGGTATGGTTCTGTTGGTTCATCTATCAACCGTATATCCTGTTCCTGGAATCAACCTCGATAGATTCCAAAGCCTTCCCGAAGGGGGTATGCAGAATGATTCGCTCTTTGGTCTGTTGAGGTAGGGTGTGAAGATGAAGAAGAAACATAACTGAAATTTGGTGAAATTTTAGAAAATCAGGTTGTTTCGGAAGTACGCTTTTATGATTATCATCTTGATTATTTCCTGACGAATTTAGGAGGAAACAGAGCACCTTTATCAAGGGAATGTAATTACTAATTTGGAAGTTTAAAATGTAAGGGCTAATCAATTTTAAAAAAGAGAAAATATGCGATAGGTATAGAGTCAAACGTAAAATAAACCACTTCTCAGCTCTTTTGAGGATAAAATGTTAAATACAACAGGAAAAAGCTCGGGACAACCTACAGTTGCTGTATATTTGTAGGTGATCAATCTGTCAAGGTTGACTCGATTTCAAAACTTAAATTTAATATCTCCAATAATATATACAACTTGCCTACATTTCGGTTGCCAGTGTTTTCATAATTTTGAGGTTATCGAGGGTATTTTAGTAATTTTAGGGACATCTAGTGTTGGGGCTAAACAAACAGATAATTCGGATTCAGCAACCCCGAAACACAAACCACATTTGTAAATGTGATGGAGCAGTTTAACGAACATGACCTCATTTTTCCTGCGCACCTATGCAATTATTAAACTCATACATAGCAGAGAGTTTTCACAGTAATTAATATACTTATCGCGTTTATTTTTAACGACGACGACGAGGCAGCGCCCTGCCTGCAACCATAAATTTCCTGGCTCGCG
Source organism: Aromia moschata (assembly GCA_029963805.1). Classification (NCBI taxonomy): domain Eukaryota; kingdom Metazoa; phylum Arthropoda; class Insecta; order Coleoptera; family Cerambycidae; genus Aromia; species Aromia moschata. The sequence goes on from JAPWTK010000009.1 coordinate 1,175,303, forward strand.
ATCTGATAATAAATTTGCAACTTTACGAAAGAGGAATAATAAGTATTTTAAATTAAGAACTGCGGACGAATTGTTTTTCTACTTTACATTACATTTACCGTTCGCTGTCGCGGATGAAATATAGCTTGTGCTACTTTTTTCTGTTCTCTGCTCGTTCCGACTTTAGGGATGATACGAGAACCGTCAAAACGCCATTCTAACCAGAAAAAAAGTAATTCTGGACACACTGTATAACCTTGGGCTTTATTTCCGGTATATCGTTACGGCTATTCGTTTTGAATGCGCCATATTGGATTTAAAATTTTGACAACAAGTTTTGGTTTCGACGAATCCGAAAAATGTCGATATTGCTTGGAACTATTTACCCGGTAAAGAACAATATTAAAAAAATGGAGTTTTTTTGCCCTCCGAGACCAACGTAAAAAAACTATTGGGTTTTATAGTATTTGAGCTATTAAACTAGGTTTTCCTGTTAAGATTTGTAAAAAACTCCGGGAAAATTGTGGGATTTAGATGTAATCTGCTGTTTCTTAAACCACTTATGCTCAATCAAAACATTATGGACTATTCATATTTTTAAATAAAAAAGGCCATTTTGGACTCAAAATGGCCAAAGTATGGTTCTTTTGTCTCCTTTTTCCATTTTTGAAGTTCGATTTTGCATACAACCCCTAGAAAATACAAAATCAACCCCTGATATAGGGTAAATTTTTAATAAATCGTTTGAAACTTTACTGTATGTAGGAAAGAGTTGCTGGGGAATTTAAAATAATAGATAAGTTTTTTATGAAGGTAAAATAATCATATATATTCAAATTAATTTTACTCACCCTCTCCGGAGGGTGTATTTAGGGGATGAAGGGATAGGTTTTGGATAGAAAGGAAGACATTAATATTGGGGCTCAAATAGCCCTTATATGGATTTTAGGTCTCCTCTCTCCATTTATGAATTCCGTTTTTACTTATAACCCCTAAAATGTAAAATATCAACCCCCTAAAATATATCGATTTTTAAAAAAAGTCGAAACATTTTTGAAAATATTGCTGCATGTATTAACAAAATTACTGGGCATTTAAAAAAATTACCCTATATTAGGGGTTGATTTTGCATTTTCTAGGGATTTTATGCAAAAACGAACTTAAAAAATGGAAAAAGGAGACAAAAGCACCATACATATACCATTTTGAGTCCAAAATATTGATTTTTTATTTAAAAATATGAATTTGTCCATAATCTGTCGATTGAGCGTAGGTGGTGTAAGAAACGGCAGATTAAATCTAAATCCCACAATTTTCCCGGAGTTTTTAACAAATCTTAATAGGAAAACCTACTTTAATAGCTCAAATTCTATAAAATCCAATAGATTTTTTACGTTGGTCTCGGGGGACAACAAACGCATTTTTTTTAAACATTGTTCTTTAGGAACATTATTTCTTCCGGCTAGAATCGTGCTAGAAGCTGTGCGCCAGATGATTTTGTCGAAAAGAAGGCGTTTTAATTTAGCGGCATTTATTGCGGAAAGTGTTTATGACACGGAATGCCGTTACGCGCGGATGGACGTGTGTATATGTGCGAAAAGAAATTTTTTAATTTAATTTTTATGGCGCGCATGCCGGGGTGCTTTTAAAATTAATTAAAAAAGAGGTTCGTCGTTTCACGTTTCGCACAATGTGTCGCAGATCATGTGGGGAATCTCTCGGGAACGTAAAGTTCGGGTAAAAATATTCTGTTTCTAGCATCGTTGCCACTAAGTTCCTCGGATCTAACCTCCTTCCCACCTATGCCTGCACTTCCGCTCTCTCTATCATCCATCGAGGACATTCAAGGAGCGTGTGTTCCGCGTCGTCCTCCTCCTCCAGGCAGTATGGACATGTGTCCTCCCTCCTCTTCCCAATTCTGTTTAGATATTTCTCGAAACTCCCATGGCCAGTCAGGCACTGCGTCATGGTATACCCTACATTTCCCCACTTTCTCGTGCTCCATTTCTCTACGTCCCTTATAATTCTTGTGCACAGACCTTTGCCCCTTTCTCTTCCTGCATCCCATTCTTCCTGCCATCGTCTGTATGATGCTTGATGTGGGATAATACTAGTAGACGTAAAAAATGCGTTTAATACAGCAAAATAACACTGTATGTTCATCAGTTTTTTCCGTAGGACGCACTCCTATTGCAATATTCGTTCCTCCTATTGAGGTTATGAAAAGAATGTGTTGACTGCGTGATAAAAATATGAAACTTACAGAATCTATAGTTCTTACCTTTAACTTTCGAGTGACTGCACGCTCGTTTTGTTATTTTCATGTTTAGTGAATGTACAAGTAGTTTTTTGTAGCGAAAATTGACCTAATTTTTGTTTATTTTGTAATCTTATAATTTCAATTGTACTTGATTACTTTTTGTAGATAGAGATTATATCTTACCTTTTTATTCAACTTCGGGTACTTTTATCTCTACAGTTTCTTATTCGATATGGTTTTAAAGTTCAATAAAGTCATGGGCATATTAAATGTAAAATTATCTCTGTAAGTAATATATGATGGAAACAAGGTAACCGTTAACAATTTGAACGGGAACATTATATTTTATTCAACAATTTACGTTTGGGTTTTACAATATATATATTGACAATAATCAATATTGTCGGAAGCTGAATATTTCCGCGCTTTTAATTGACTTTGAGAAAGCGGAACAAAACTATGATACGATCTCGTATTTTTGATTGTATTTATATATATATAAATCTTTCAAATAAAAATGTTTCAACAGCTTCAACCTCAGAAGCAATATTTGACTTTTGTTATAATCAAATTCCCGATAGTCTGGAGGTTGAAGCTATTGAAACATTTTATTTATTTACAAAACGAGCGAGTAGTCACTTGAAGTTAAAGGTAAGAATATGAATGTATGAAGATTCTGTAAGTTTCATATTTTTATCATGCAGTCAACACGTTCTTTTCATAACCTCAATAATGCGATTTTTAACAATTTCGAAAATTCAAGCAGTTTTTTTTTTATAAAGAGTGAGCTGCTCGGGTCGACTCGCGGCTGTATTTCGTCTATGATATGTACACTTAAGTCCTGAGTAACATAAGCTGCTTACTATAAACAGTCAAGACGCTAGAGTCGATTAAAATTCACAAAAAATAAGTAAAAAACACGTAATTTTAACACGCTGCCATTATTCGGAGGTAATGACTGATCGAATTTTTGATACTTACATTAAAACTAAATTTCATTAAGCATAAAAATGGCGATTTTTAAATGTTTTAATTCGAATAGGCGGAAACGAGCGTTTGTAAAAATTAAATATGCGTAAATTTTGTTCTTTGGGACCCTAAAGAAGAGCCCCTCAAAGTTACAGCAAAATCTAAAATGGGTCGGCAACGATTTTTCTTATTTTCAGACGATTTTATATGAAATGACTCTTGTAGAAAATGATGTAAAATACTGTGGAGATTATGAAGACAAATTTTCGAAATAATTAAAGAAATATTTAATTTATTGTGGGTACTTGCGGCCGGAATAAATGTGCATCCTTAGCTCTTTGGTTAAACATATAAAAATATATACCTTTATTTCCCTACACGTCACGTTCTATTTCGTTATGATGACAGAAATCACGCGGTTGGGTCTCGTACTATTTTTTATTCGAGCTGCTATGCGACGTCTTTACGTCGCCAATCAATTCCGCCAAACATTCCGCCAACAGCTCGCGTATTAGAAGGCGAGACTTGCAAACTGCACTTAAATTAAGTTACAACGCGAACTTGCACCTTCCACCTCTTTGATAGGTGACGGCAAATGGAGAGAACTGCGTTTAATGAAGACTAAATAGTCCTTAATTATGTCTACGCCGCTAATCACATTTCAAGTTGCTGTCTCTTGCGCGCCGGTAACGAAATTCTGCGACGACGCGAATGCCACGGCGCGACAAGGAAACGAATGCGACGTTTCGTGATAGACGTGGCGAAAAAAGTAACTTGGTTTAGGAAATTACTCGAATACCAAAATGGGTTCGATAACATGATTGTTTAGGATTACACAGGCCGACGAGATTTTAACCCAGAAACCAGAATATATTTTTCCAAAGGTTTTTAATGCTCTGAAACCAAATCCGAGGTCTAAATCTCTCAATTGTCTCTGGTTTTCGAGATATCCTCCGCGATTTTGGCCTATATTTGAGGTTATGTAGCATCTCATTTTTTTTTCTCAAAGAACTATGAACAACTTCTTAAAGTACATGCCTTGCCCTTTTAAATGACGTCGAGTTTCCTCAAATATCTTTTTTTTCGCTGCGATATCGCATTTTGAAATTTTTAAGTTTGTGAATTTCTCTATAATTGAAAACCTGTTAAGGATCGCGTGTACATCAAACAGTCGATTATTTTTTTGATTAGAAAACACTGAAAATGTTTGAAATTCAATAACAGGTCAATGTTTTCTTATGTAAAAGACTTGCTCGTTCAGAATCCAAGGTCAGATTTTCAAAAATTTTTCAGTTTCCTAATCAAAAAACCAATCAACTTATTGATGTCAACGAAAAAGAAAAACGAAAAAGAAAAATTTGAGCAAACTCAACGGCATTTAAAAGAGCAATGCTTCTACTTTAAGATGCTGTTCGTAGTTTTTTGAGAGAAAAAAATTGTGATGCTACATAATCTCAAATATAGACCAAAATCATTATTTATGCACTTTTAGGTTATTATATCTCCAAAAATCAGAGCCAATTGCGATATTTGGACCTCGGATTCGGATTCAGCGCATCAAAAACCTTTGGAAAAATATATTCTGGTGGGTGGGTTAAAGTCTTGTCGACCTCTATATTATTATAGAGAAATTCACAAACTTAAACATTTCAAAATGCGATAGCGCAGCGAAAAAAAGATATTTGAGTAAACTCGACGTCATTTAAAAGGGCAAGTTGTTCATAACTTTTCAGAAAAATATGTTCGAAAAAAAAATCGAGTTTTTGTTCGAATCAATAGTGTATTACGGTATTAGGGAAGTAACGTTAATTGCGGTTACAAGCCAAAGTTAATCGCCTATTTCAAAAACAAATTCCGATTTGCCAGCTGTATTTCAATAAAAAAAAGCAATTTTCCAATGCACTGAGTAACGATTGCAAGTTGTATATACCTACTTAATGCTTAATTTTGAAGAAAACTCACATAATTTGAGTCGAACCAGCCTCAGCACTTAGCCATTTCTCGATTCCTCGCATACTAACCCCTTGACTGCCACGGTAATTTCTTGAAATATGCGTTAACTGCCGAACTTAACAACTTCGACAACTTTAACTAGACATCATTTCCGTATTTTGACCCGCTGAACAGCAGTGCGTTGTCAGAATTTGGCGTAGATCCTCCGAAAAGTCAATTTGGGAGGATACTGCCCCAAAAATGGCTCAATTTATGATATTTTGCCATATTTTTTACCAGATAAATAATTTCCAACGTATTTTGTTCCACTGATCATCATGGCGTTATTTATTTGAATTTGCCTTACACGCTCCAAATTATCATAAAGTATAAATTTCGTCGTTGAAACACCTCCTAAATCCTCAATTACAGTTTTCCAATATTATATTCAGACATTATTTTCGACGTATTTGGACGCATTTGAAGTTTTGAAATATTTGAAATATTTGAAATTTTTTTTTCATTTTTCAAAAAAAAATATTTTTATTTCAAAAATTAACAGCATTTAAATTTTTGAAATAAAAATGTGACGAAAACTGAAAATTCTCATTTTGTCAAAGAATATGAGTGTTTTGGAGCAAAAAACGTGATCCTTTAATTTTTTCAAAAATTCAATCGAGTAAGACAAAAAAAACGGCTGGCTGGATTAAATTGAATCTCTGCAGGGTTTTTGTGGGTATATTGAACTGTAAAAGGCACACTTAACATCAGTGGTTTCCTCGAAATTGTCGATTCAGCGCTTGATTTTCCGAAAAACCACCAAAAGCCCGTTTTTTGTTGCTTTTTGAAATTCATGTAAAAAATGGAAAAAAAATTGTTCGAAGATCGAATGGCTAATTCTTGTAGAGAATTTATTCGAGTTCTCGAAACCCACCTTTAACTTTTTGTGCGATCATTGGTTGCTGAGATATCGATAATCAAACACAAAATGATCCTTTTCCAGAAATGTGACGAAAACTGAAAATTCTCATTTTGTCAAAGAATATGAGTGTTTTGGAGCAAAAAACGTGATCCTTTAATTTTTTCAAAAATTCAATCGAGTAAGACAAAAAAACGGCTGGCTGGATTAAATTGAATCTCTGCAGGGTTTTTGTGGGTATATTGAACTGTAAAAGGCACACTTAACATGAAATTCATGTAAAAAATGGAAAAAAATTGTTCGAAGAACGAATGGCTAATTCTTGTAGAGAATTTATTCGAGTTCTCGAAACCCACCTTTAACTTTTTGTGCGATCATTGGTTGCTGAGATATCGATAATCAAACACAAAATGATCCTTTTCCATTCAAAGACCATTATCTCAGCGATATATGATCGTATCAAAGTCTTTAAAAAAAGGAATTGAAGCTGAATAAACAAGTCATCTGGTCCATGTGGTGGTTAAGTCAAAAACAATGTTATCAAGTTCGTAGACCACAAAAAAGAACCAAAAAAACTTCGAAAATTTTTTTGTCGGTGGTTTTCTTAGGATTACTCGAAAATCGCTGACGCTAAAAAAGTTCAGATCCAAAAACTGAAAATTGCCTGTTGAAAATCATCTGAAAATTTGGAATTTTTTTGTATGCCTTAATTTTTTCCACTAGGTAGGAAAACACATGTTGAGTGCATTTTACACAATAGCAGGCGCTAATAGAGCGTCTACTTATAGGATAAGGATTTGTGATTTTCCGGCAGTTTGGGCAAAAAAAAAACAAGATCTCGTCTGTCAAGGGGTTAAACAAAAATAAAATGTATCTCTATAAACTGATACTAATTTCGCACATTACTGAAAACGATTTTGTTAAAAGAAATTATTTTTGTGGACAAACGATGCAAAAGTTAAATAATATATTATCCAACTACTTTGGTAAACTTATGTCTTGCACAAACAAACCCCCCAAGTTCCAAGTAATGTGAATTGGTTCTAGCAGAATGGATCACCACATCACCAAAACAATGTCCGGCAGTACCTCGACTTAACAGTTCCATATTGGTAGATAGGGAGACGAGGATCGCTAGAATGGCCAGCACGATCAGCTGATCTTACACCATTAGACTTACATCTATTTTACAAAAAAAACATCTAAAGCGTTTTTTTTTAATCGACCACGAATTAAAAGAAATAAATAACCGTTTTTAAATTTTTAGAACTTTTTGAACTTAAATACCCAATGGATAGATGCAGACAAGTAAAACGGTGTTTACACGCTTGCGTAAATTAAATAGAGCTCGATATTACGCTTAAAATACGAGAAAATTACTTCTTTTATGTACCTCGATTTATGTCAGCTTTTCCTCTTTCGAATTTTCGACGCAAACAAAATTTACCGACACGGAGCTCGTTAACATTGTTCTAAATATGAAAACGGCCATTTCACGGTTACTTTAATTTTGAATATTTTCGCGAGAGTAATAATTGTGATTCCATTCGTGCTATTCGAGCGGTCTTAGGAGTTTAATGATTTACATGGAATTTTTATTTTGCAGAAACCACAGCCAGGTAAATTTTAACAGTGAGTTATTCGAGTAGCTTCGCAGTAATAAACAAATGGGGGTGAGCGGGGTCGATCGTTACGAGGGATAATCTGTTGAAATACGCTTCTGAGGCTCTGCGTTCAGATAATTGTGTTAGCTACAACTAACTGGATAAACAAATAACGCCCAAGATAGGTGGAAAACTATTTTGTAGTAGTTAACCACTGTGTAATTCGCTAGGATAAACAGCAGAATACAACAGCACCACTGAAACAGCTGTAAAATACTTAGTAAGGTTCAAAAAATCAATGGTAGGGAGTTATATAAGGGAAACATTGAAAATGATATTTATCTACTGCACCAATGACCCTGTTTATTTGTTTGTCTTGTCCAAAAAGCCAAACTAAAAACAAGAATTGACGTGTCTGCATGTTTTTCTGAAAAAGTTTTCCTTCAATTTTCATTGAATTTATGCCTGACTCTTGGCCATCACTGTTTATTAGTTGACACTGATACACAACACATACGACATCAGCTTTATTTTCTGTTATTTTACATATGTAAAATAAAATGTTATATGTGTAAAAAGAACACTTATGTACTGTTTTAAAGATTTTATACTTTACCACAATGTTACATAAGATTAACTATCAAGAAAATTCAGCTCTTAGTCAAGAAAATAATGTTCGGCTGGCTTGGTAGTGGTGAAAAGGCCTTCAGCTGAAGCCATGACGTTGTTGCGCGCTGAATATACGGAGTGTGTAAATTAAGTAATGAGACTGGCAACGTAGCCCTCGATCTAGCAACACTGCGGAGACGGGACTTGGAAGGGCGGTAGGTTAACATGTAATGCACCTCCTGTACAAGAGTTATTTGTTTGTTCTTTGTGACTGTTTTCGTAAACCAGTTTTTGCTAGTGCCTTTTAAAGATGATTGACATTCATTTTGAGCAACGGTGTGCTATCAGGTTTTGTTTCAGACTCGGACACAGCGCAATGGATACTTTTGCAAAACTTCAACACTCCTACGGAGACAGTGTTTTTTTAAGAGCCCAGGCTTTTCGGTGGTTTAAGGCATTCTCAGAAGGAAGATAGTCGATTGAAGATGAACCACGTAGCGGAAGGCCTTCATCTTCAAGAACCGATGAAAATGTCGATAGAATACCGGATCATGTGCGTTCAGATCGTCGGTTGACGACAAGAATGATCAGGGAAGAGTTAAATTTCAACCACACCTCTGTTCATTAGATTTTGACTAACGAATTGGGGATGAGAAAAATCTGCGCAAAAATGGTTCCAAAAAACATTTCGCAGGAATAAGAGGACATCAGGAGAGAAAGGTGGTGGAAAGGTTTCACTTTTTGGAATCGATTGAAAATGATCCGCATTTTATGGAACGTGCCATTACTGGTGATGACACTTGGGTGTTTGAGTACGACCCGGAAATCAAGCGCCAAAGCATGGAATGGCATACTTCAAGCCCTCTAAGACCCAAAAAAGCAAGAATGAGCAAGTCGAATATCAAATGCACGATCATTTGCTTTTTTAATAGCCTGGGAATTGTCCACAAAGAGTTTGTCTCAGGCTAAACAATAAATCAACACTTTTTACAGAGAGAAAAAGGAAAAAAAACTTCGAAAAAGGGTCAAACATCAAGACAATGTGCCTTGTCACACAGCCATTTCAGTAAACACGTTTTTAGCTAGTAAAAACATTCCTGTGGCTCCTTAGCCTCCTTATTCGCCTGACTTGAGTCCTTGTGACTTCTATTCCCGAGATTGAGAAATCACCTCAAGGAACGTCATTTTAGGACCATAGAAAACCTTCAAACGGCTGTAACCGACCATCTGAAGGCTATGAGGAATGAAAGAACCATCTCTAGCGCTATGTGGCTACCCAAGGAAGTTATTTTTAGGGAATTCTATTCGAATAAAAAAAAATAATAAACCATTATCATTACTTAATTTACACACCTAGTAAGACCTGGCACCGTGAATAACCGGTGTTTCCGGATTTTTTCGGAACTATAAATGAATGAGGAAAAAACTTGTTTACAAAATTTTCGGCTTGCCAAGCCACGTGATTAACAGAACACGACTACGCGTTCCATCGGAATACCCCCCCCCCCCCCTCCCCGCGCAAAGGAGACGGGCAAACTAATATTTCCAGAGCTGATACAAATGGTTCAATTTGTATCAAGACTGTTCTACAGACAGTACACCCTTAACATTGATTGTTATCGCCTCTATTGTCACGGACAATTCAACAGAGGATGTAATTAATTATATCAATGTAGATTTCCAACCGACTACTTTGGTAATTGTTAGGAGCTCGGCAGAGTCGGACTGGCATATAGACGCCCATCGGGTAACTCAGAGAAACACATCCGGGATCGCGAAGATATCGTTACGTAGGCAAAATAACAACAAAAGTAAATAGTTGTTTTCCAGAGTCAACAAGAAAACCCTTATTTTGAAACAACATTATATTTTTCCAGTATGTTTTGTTATTACAAAATTGTCATTTTTTAACATCACTAAGGTGGAATAACACGTGAAGTTGTTACGGCGTTTTCAACAAAACTAACGAAGTTTAACGATGAAGAATGTTGTTTTTTGTCACATTTTTAGTTGATACTGTCGAAAAATGTCACTGAAATTGTTTTTGCTTGCGTTCTGATTACAAAAAACGAAACAGAATCAATTGAGGGGGTCAGTGGAAAAGTGGTACAAGTGACAATTTAGGATTATTTGAGTTAACTGTAAAAAGGGATAGTTAAAGTAAAAATCTGTTTAGATGAAAAATGGTATAAGTGGTAAATTTACATTTTAGCGACATCTAATACATAGTAGCAAAAGCTCTTCGAAAATGTGATGTTCTTTATAGAAGAAAAGTGGTACAAGTGCACTTGTACCATTTTTCTATTAAGAGAATGAACACCATTCTATTTATTTGCGTACACGATACGTGTGTGGTATAATTACAATAAGGCCTACAAGAAGAGATTTTAAAGTGAAAACATTTCTATTAACTCAAATAAAATGGAGGAAGGTAAATACAATTTTAAAATTTATTTGGATTCTTGTATTTTGTTTACGCTTATTTTAAAATAACCTCACTTTATCAGAATTCTCTGATTTTGAAGACTCAGACCTAGATAAAACATATTTTCTCGATGAAAGCACTAGTGAAACTGAAAGTGATCTAAAATTGACGTGCCTCGGTATTTTGCCACTTTTGCAGGACTGTACTGGGCGTTACCGAAATTAATTATGGCGGCCTTACGAGCGAATATTATTAATGCAACGTCAGGCCCATTGTTTTGCCGACTATTATAGTGGCCCTATTCTAATTCACCTGTCTCATTTCCAATTACTGATTCCGGAATGCAATTACACACGGCCCTCCGTCGACCAATTTGTATTACTAATTACTAATGTGACAGGTATATTGATAGGGCGCCATTCATATAGGGAACACAAATAATCCCTTCTTTTGACATTTACTTTTTGAAATTTTAATATCAAGTAATAATGTAAAAACTGCAATTAAAGCTTGAAACCTAAAATAAATATATACATATTCCTACAGGTGTCAATCGGAAATCATTTCACAGCTTCTCCAACAATGATACCTATTATTAATTTAATAGCATCATTTTATTTTTTAGGAATTTACTAGAAAGGTTGCTGTCAAAGGCTTCGTATTGAAATGGCTATATCCTCATACGATACATTCCTCTCGGGAGTTCCCCAAGACATTCACAAAGAACAAACAAATGACTCTTAACAAGTTCAAACTTGTACTGAGGGTACACTACATGTTAACCTACCGCCCTTCCAAGTCCCATCTCCGCAGTATTGCTAGATCGAGCGCTAAGTTGCCAATCTTATTATTTAATATACACACCTCGTATTCCAAAATCATATTTAAAAACTGAATCCCCAAAAAAATGAAAAACGGTACGTATATGCTCTAAACACCAGTATGACATTACTAAAAATATTAGGGATTAAAGAACAATGTTAAAAAAATGGCTGTTTTGGCCCCTCAAGACAAAAGCATGAAACTAGTATTTCTATACTAATGTTTGGGTGCTGAATACGAATCATGTATTTATTTTGCTCAAAGATGACGGGAACACCATCTAACCATCTTCTGTATGGGGGTGAAAAAGGAATAAATGGTTTGTTTGTGCAATTTATTATTTGTATACTAGTTTGAATAATATAATTTGTTTTTTATTGAAACAACTTTAATCAGACGGCAGGAAAAAGAGTTGGTTAAGCATCTCTTATATAGACCTAAAAAAGTCATTTCATTTGCGAGAATAATTTCAGTACAAAGTTATCGAAAAAGCGCCAAGTTACACCTTTCAATAAAAAGTTAAGTGTTAATTAATGTTGATTAAAGTTGTTTCAATAAAAAATAAATTATATAAACTATATATAATAAATATAAATTATATATTAAATTATATAATATATTGCACAAACCATTTATCCCTTTTTCACCCCCATACAGGGGTTGGTTAGAGGGTGTTCCCGTAATTTTTGGGCAAAATGAATAAATGATTCCACCCAAAAATTAGTATAAAAATACTAATTTCATGCTTTTGTCTTGAGGGATCAAAAAAGCCATTTTTTTAACATTGTTCTTTTCATTCATCGTAACATATTTTATGTATTTAAAGTACTGTATCTTGAAATATAATTGGGATATGATGAAAAAACCAAACAATTAGTTTAATGCTCGTGTCTCAAAATTGCCAACAGATGGGGTGAATGCAAAGTTGTGTGTTCATTCGTCCGTCTATTTTTCTATCTACATTTTCGTTTTAGCTTGTAGAATTATTTCGGGCGTACGTAACTCACGTCGTGTTTTACTGACAAGGTGTACAGGTCGATGTTACATCCACATGGCATAATTCGTAACGTGTAGAACATATAAATCGATATTTCTAATTAATTCCGTCAGTCGGCAAGCGCGCCCCGTACAACCCTCCAATTGACGGTTGATTTGTTGCAATGTAATACGCTACCTAGGCATAAACTAATTGTCTTGTCATAAACGCCGAAGATGCATTTAGGCATATGCGTTATGCAAATATTTATTAGCGTCTGCATCTTGTCGGAGCCAGATAGAATCGAGGTAAATTACGTAAAATCGCTGCAAAAACGTGAAAGTTGAGGACGAATGAGAAATATGTACATATATAGCAGTCTCGTCGAAGCTGACTTGTCATTATTTTAAAGCATTCAGGTTGGTGGCGATTATTTTTTACCTTTGAATTTTATTTTCTGGAAAGTCTAATTCTGACGTAAATTCCAGTACAGCGTCTTAAAATACATAAAGATATTTACCTATTTAGATATACTGTATTATTAAATTAAAACATTTCAACTCACACAGCGGAGTCTAACGTACGTATACCTTGATAAATCAATATCAAGTACGGCTAAATGAAATATTAGTCCAGTAGGCAGGGAGCTAAAATCATCAAAAAGTGTTCTTGAAACATAGAGGGCTAGTTTTGACGGTTACCTATGTATTTTTTTGCGTAGAACACAATGCGCGGGGTCCGTAGAGCTGAAACCGTCCGCTAATTTTTTAAATTAACAAGTTGTGAAAAAAAAACGTCTTCAAATTTTCGCTTATATCTCCGTTCCTTGGCATATTATTTTATATGGCATTTAAGAAGTTGTAGCTTATTGAATTTCCAAAATTTTAAGCCCAACTAGAAATCTCCAAGTGCTATTGTTAACTTGCAAATGACTGCTGAAGTTGAAAAAGTGCTTTTTTTCACTAGTCTTTTACTTCGAAAGTGGGGCGACTATGATCATGAAATTTTGAGGGAAAAATCTGCTATTTGTAGTATGGAGTTACAAAAAAAATTTCAACTCAATCCGTTAATCACTTCGAGTAATTAACGATTGAATTTTTTCGCAAGCCTTAATTAACAATGACGGCATTTAAACCCAAATTAATGTTTTTCAAAATCTGAAAAAGTCTCGCAAACTTTTTTTTTTGTAACTTCAACCTACAAATAGCAGTCCCTCCAAATTTCATGATCATAGTCGCCCCACTTTCGAAGTAAAAGACTAGTGAAAAAAAGCACTTTTTCAACTTCAGCAGTCATTTGCAAGTTAACAATAGCACTTGGAGACTTCGGGTTGGGCTTAAAATTTTGGTATTTCAAAAGGCTACATCTTCTTATGCTATACGATATATACCAAGGAGCGGAGATATAAGAGGAAATGTGAAAAAAACACGTTTTTTTTTCACAAATTGTTAATTTAAAAAATTAGCGGACGTTTTCAGCTCTACGGACCCCACGCATTGTGTTCTACGCAAAAAAATACATAGGGAACCGTCAAAACTAGCCCTATAAGAACACATAAAAGTGTCTACCTACTGGACTATATGTTGGACAAGTCGACAACCTTGAGACATGCTTTGTTAGCCGCCCTTCACTATGGTTCAACGATCGTCCACTGACAGACTATGTTATGTCTGCGTTGTGGTGTTTTTCAATATATTAATTATTATTCTTAATTACATATGTATTTTTAGTCATAACTAATAGTGCTTTTCCCTCTGTAAGTGACCAAGAAAAAAGTAAAATACCGATTTCGCTGACTTTTTGTAATAACTGTTTTTTATGCTTTCTAGGCTGTATTTTTTATTCCATCCAGCCTTTGTCTTATCTGGTCTTACATCGCCTTACATCTCGATAAACACAATTCTAACGGTATTCTATAAAGTTTGCTTACGTTTCTGATCGAATACGTTTCGCCAAAATTTGAATCTACGTCCCCTCTGTCTCTGTCGCGTATACACGTGTAGATGCCACGTATACTTGGCGTATATTTGCCGTTTCCGGCTGCACGCGATTTGTCCAATTTGCATGTAGTCAAATAAACCATCACTCTAATGCAAAGAAAATAGAGTTTGTACTCCGGGGTGGCAGCCCTGCAAATAGTTCTGCGTCCCGCGATACGTTATAACCAGGATAAATATTTGTATATACTTCTCAACGTGAAATGCCTACCTTTTTTATCGAGACATCACCGCAGCGTGGAGCGTCGGTGTTTCAGAACAAAGCGCTCGCATGATATACATATGCGTATACACGGTATAACACAGTAATGACCATAATATTTCATCGCAAGTTATGGGGAGTTTGCTTAATGAATTATGCTAGTCGATTTAACCTTTGTTACTCATAACGTTTCTTCATGGTGTTGTTTCATCATGTTAGTGTACCACAGTTTTCATCGCTGCCTCAATTGAGTGGTGGTTTCATTCTTTGCGATCTCGCAGAAGCAGGGGAATACTCAGTACAGGAATCACGAAGCTCCCTTCATTCTCTTAAAATCGTTTTTTTTTGCCCTTTCAGATGCGGGGCGCAGAAATCAGAGCTCTAAATATTTCTAAATCGCAGCTAAACCAAAAAGGTTAGAGACGTGCTGCGGTTTGGACAGTTCGTTTCGAATCACTATATTATTTTCATGGTTGCAAAATGAACCTTATTCGCAGACTTGCGAAAAAAAATTTCAAAAAACGTCTGCCTCACCAGATTGTCTTGGAAATGGCTTTCAAAATATTTGCGAAATATATCATAACATAGTATAAAACAAATTCGCTTCCCGCTGTCTGTCCCTACATATGTATGCTTAGATCTTTAAAACTACGCAACGGATTTTGATGCGGTTTTTTTTTAATAGATAGAGTGATTCAAGAGGAAGGTTTATATGCATAATATAGTAGAGAAACACTGATCATTTTAGAGGTTTCTAATGTGATGTCGTAAACCGTGCGAAGCGGGGGCGGGTGGCTAGTTTTTTTCATAATCAAGTAAATAGGTACATATATGTAAATAAAAGTATTTTTATACTTGTAATTGTTTCGAAATTTCGAGATCTGTAAAAGTTCTGTGTAAGACGGTAATTTGAATTGTTTTTTCATCACAGCTTTTCGTTTTTGAGATTTCGCAATAGTTGGATCTTTAAGCAAAATGAGAATTTTGCAAAAGATATAAGAATAAAAGGTTATTATATTCACTTGGTAGTTCTAAAAAAGTCGCAAATATTTTGGATTGCCAAGATCTGGTGAGGCACACGTTTTTTGAATTTTTTTTTTTTTCATAAGTTTCATTCGAATTTTCTTTGCAATTATGCCTTCTATTTAGGTCTAGTAATCACCACCTAAAATATGGTGTGTGGTCCCATGCTTCCTTACGAAAATACGATATTCTTCAACCAGCCGCCAGTGATTGCCTTTTTTTCTTGTATTATTTATTTGGGTTGTAATTGTATTATTATTATGTTTCTTCCTACGTTTTGTGTTCAATGTTGGCACTAAATGCTGTGAATAATTTTTCACGAACTTTAGAAAAGAACCGAGTTTATCTTGAAAACTAATGAGATACGAGGTGTGGCTATTAAATAACCGAACTGCTGTCATAACACTTTTTATTCGTTACCAATTACAGTAGCAACTTATTCGCCTTCAATGTACTCCCCTTGGCGATCTCTACACCTCTCCATACGACTTTTCCATTGCTGAAAGTAGTGCTGGAAGTCCGTTTCTGTCAGCTTCTTCAGAACCTCCGTCGCTTTTGCTTTCACCGCTTCCACACGTTCGAATCTTGTCCCCTTCAGTGTCACCGTGTCTAACAAGCCTGGAACAATGTCAATGTTGTTTAGAATGTTAGCGCAAATGTTCATTCTTGATTCTTCTTGCTCGGAAGTAAGGAGTTTTGACACCATTTTTACGCAAACTTTGCACATGTTGAACGATTCATGCAAAATCTGGCGAATACATTCTTTGTCAATTTCTGTTATTTCAGCAAGCCCTCGGATGCTTAGACGACAATCTTCGCGGATTGATTCACCAATTTTTTCAATGTTCGTCGGTTTTTGGCGTTGAGGGCCGTCCGGGGCGCGGATCGTCTTCGGTCGTTTCACGTCCCTCTTTAAACCGTTTAAACCATTCAAAAACTTGTGTGCGGGATAAACATTCATTCCCGTACGCTTCTTTTAACATTGCATAAGCTTCTGTAGAAGTTTGCCCCAGTTTAACAAGAAACTTCAGATTAACCCGTTGTTCCATCTGAACACTTAACATTTTTTCGACGCGTCACCGGTGCGTAGACTAATTCAAACGACTGCTACAGTCAAACTGAGCGACCCATTGTCTTGTTCAGCAAATGCAGGGTTGAGAAAGTATCACCAATGGAGAAAGTTCTGTTCAAACATATCGCGACACGCTCGCAGCGCGCTAGTAGCAGCATCAGTTCGGTTATTTAATAGCCTCGTAGATATGGACAACCTTATATCAATTAAAATGTAAATTGATTTCGCATTCAATGACACAAGTTAATTTGGGTTATTAACCACATCATTTTAAGCAACTTTCAGTTGAGACTTTTTTTTAATTACAATGACAGTGTTTTCGAAGAAACTGTCTTAGGTGGAACACCTTGTATAGACGTTCAATTTATTTTTATTTTTATTTTACGACAGGCAGTGCTCATGGAACTGAAATCAAAATTTATTACTGTTACTCATAATTAGACGCCGCACAGTGGGTTAGAATCGGAAAATCCTGGCCAAAAATCGAAAAACCAAGTTTATTATATTCTGTTTTAATTCAAATAGCTTTGTGAAGCAGGGTTTCCTGCGTGTAATACTGAAACGACAGCTACCTAGGTTTTATACCTGCCGTTCTACTTCAGTCGGAAGTTGGCCACCTTCGAGTGCGTAACGGTACGAGAATCGGTCCCGAAATACTCAACGTTCGTGTGTTGTGAATTTTTGTTACCACAAGGTGTATTTCCGACTTAAAAAAATGGAGGTCACTCTTGAAGGGATGTAAAATATTATCTATGCATTGAAATTCAAATTTTCGTATTTCTTATTATGGAAAATAAATGTTAACTCTGCGCTTATAATACAAACGCGCATGTTAAGGTAGCGAAAGAAAAGTAGGAAAATAGTTTGTATCTACAGAGTTCTAACACTAATTCAGAATTTAACATGTGGGAAATATTAGTGGAATAAGAAATTCATAAAAATTGGCTGTTTGAAACGGCTTTTTTCACTGAAAAATGCAAAAATAGAAAGGCGCGTCGAATAGAGCGTTCTTGGGGCAATTCTAACTGTACCTGCGTCAAAGCAGGTGTTCATCCCCAATACAATAGTAAGTCCCAACCAAGGGGGGAAATGTATATACCTGGTGTACACTATTGACCAGTGGAAGGAGAAATATAGGGTGTCTCAATGTTCCGGAAATATATATTTTTTATTTTATACTAGTTAACCTAATCCAACTTAACTGAGGTTCTCTGCGATCAATTTTTAACAAAAAATAATTTTAGTAACCTAATGTAACTTAACTGAAGACACGTTGCGTGTACTTGTAGGTTCCAAAAAGTTCTAACTTTTGGCCCTCCATTTCTTCAGGGAGTTGAATATGAAAAATATAAATAATCTTATTCGAATCAAAATATGTAGCTTTTTAAGAAAATTTTACTTCCGGTTCTCCGCCTGGTTTTTACGGTAAGAAGATTTAGTTGAAATTATATAAGGAGAAAATATCAATGCTCTAATTTTGATCATAATAAGCCTACCTTTTATCGCGAAAAAATGGTTATATGCGGTTGCTTCCGGTCCGCCATTGTGTTTCCCTTTCGAGGAGAGTGGTAAATTGAATTCTTATTTACAGAAAATATGAATACTCTAATTTGGATTTTTAAAACTTGTTTTTATCGCAAAAAGCGGTTACTTTCGGGCCGCCATTTTGTTTTTTTTTTGAAATATAAAGTACAACTTTGAAATCAGCGTCCCAAAAAACATTAAATCCGATATAGTTTGACAAATTTTCTACCTTTCTCGATTTTTGGCCAGGATTTTATTTGGCCGATTCTAACCCACTGTGCGTCGTAACGGATTAAGGGGTAGTTATCCGAGATATGTTAGCGCTATATTTATGCCCAAATTTCAGCGTTATCCGCGTGGCCGTACGTCAGATCCGGTTAACACGGCGGTGCCGTCACTCCGACCTCTTCTCCGAGGCTCCGGCGCCGACAGTCTAACGAAATAGTTGAAATAACACAGCGGCCGATGATGCACTTTCGCGAACAATCCCAACAATTTCCTGTTTACATCGGGATATCTGTGTAATTCTGCGGATTCTGCCGGGATTGATTAGGTGGCCGGAGCGGGGTCGTGGACGGGGGGAGACGGGGGGAAAGGGGGGCTTAATTATTAACCGGGCGGGATCCTGACGCACGCGTCTGCATCACCCTCAGGTGAACGCGGAGGCCTTGTAGTCCAGTAGGCATAGGGTTTCCATAAAGGGTTTTTGAAATTCAATACAAGTGAGCCCCGAAATCCGGACAAAATCCGGACTTTGCCGAAAAATACGCCATAAATTTACTTATGTACTTTATAAAGGGCAAATAAAATTATAAACAGTTAAGAATTTATTTATTTTATTAAAAAAATACGTTTTAACGCAAAAAATACATAAATCTATGATTATGGTGGCATTGCATTGTATAAATAATTTACTAACTTACTTGGCTTTTCAAATGTCTAATATGTTTTTCAGTCTTCCGATGATCTTCAATGTCGCTCAATTGCCTTTTTGAGCAACACTAAGATTTGTATTGCATACGTTACAAATGACGTCGGAATTGGATTTTCCTTTTGAAAACAAGGGAAGGCTTTGAGCATTTCTTCTGTTAAAACACACTCGGCTGCCACATTTCAAAACACAGTATCCAACATTTGTCTCAAAAATTCATTTTTTTACTCCGAGGAGATATTGTGTTTATTCCGCGTCTATTGCACTACCTAGAAAACGAATATCTTTCATAGTTACGCAGATATATTTCGGCAAAACACAGTATCTACAATACAATTTTTGGTTTTCTACGCCAAAACCCAGCAAATGCTATTTTTCAATAGTAAAATAACATATAGGCAAAACCTAGTATGTGGTACTTACTGTGTATTGGAAGCAACATCCGGAAGAGAATGTCTTACAAAAATTTACCCGTAACAAAGTATGTGGCAGTTACTCGTAACACAGTAAGTGGTCAAAGCAAGTTGTAATTAAGTGGTAATTATTGGTCACAAAGTAAGTGGTAATTATTGGTCACAGCAAGTGGTAATTATCAAAATGAAAATATTATGTGCAGATACAATGCGTTTTACTATGTACTCTGCTCTACTGCATTTTTTTTGAAAAAATACAAGAATCTTTAAATTATTGTTTACGTATACAATAACTTGCAATTATTGTATCCTAAACTGTTAAAATTGTATTTAAAGATCTTTAATAGTTCGAGGGCCATATGTTTAAAGTTTTCTTTAATTTACTCAAAACTTTGAAAATTACAGTGACTGTGTTTTGAAATGTGGCAGCCGCACTGTTATTAAATGTTTAATTTTATTGGTAAATTTAATATTCTACGTTGCACGGAGAGCGGCAAAGCCTACACATAACACAATTTACATGAACTTTGGGATTTACCGGTACCGACAAATGAAGACGGAAGAATTCACGACTGCGCGAAAAACGAAAAGTTTGACCTTGGCGTCAGTGTATAGAGATGCGTACGTTCGAACATGCGTCGGAATTATACTAGAGATGTGGCGTCGTAGCGATTAAAATACATATTCAACAAAGTTGTTTTTACGGAGCACAGGTTCCCCGGACATTTTTTCAAATTCCGGCCGGACTTCCCCGGATACCTTAAAAACCTAAACATGTCCGGGTAAATCCAGACGTATGGAAACCCTAAGTAGGCAGGGAGGTAAAATCATCAAAAAGTGTTCTTGACACATATAGGGCTAGTTTTGACGGTTTCCTATGTATTTTTTTTTTGCGTAGAACACAATGCGCGGGGTCCGTAGAGCTGAAACCGTCCGCTAATTTTTTAAATTAACAATTTGTGAAAGAAAAAAGATCTTTTTTTCACATTTTCGCTTATATCTCCGTTCCTTGGTATATATTATGTAGCATATGCATTTAAGAAGTTGTAGCCTATTGAATTTCCAAGATTTTAAGCCCAGCCCGAAGTCTCCAAGTGCTATTGTTAACTTGCAAATGACTGTTGAAGTTGAAAAAGTGCTTTTCTTCACCATTTTTTTACTTCGAAAGTAGGACGACTATGATCATGAAATTTCTTGGAGGGACTGCTATTTGTAGTATGGTTGCAAAAAAAATTCAGCTCGATCCGTTATTAACTTTTCGAGTAATTAAAGATCGAATTTTTTTTGCAAGCCTTAATTAACAATGACGCCATTTCTTTGTTTATTGTGTGATATTGACCGGGTTGGGCTACAAAAATCATAAATCTCGTCAAGTTTGCGAGACTTTTTGATATTTTGAAAAATATTAATTTGGGCCAGTTTTATAACGTTTTCTATGCGACTACCTTTTTTGACGCGACGTATATATTCAAGCCGCTTCAAGACGCGTATTTAAATTCTATCTAAAATTGTTCTTTCGGGATCTGGCGTTTGTCAGCTTTCAAACTGTTAAGGTTATAAAGTTCATAACTTCCTGTGGCCATAATAACTACGAACTAGGCCATAATAACTATGGCCTAGTTCAGGCAATAACTGTACATCTACAGTTACGGCATGTATTTCAGAACTGTGTTCACAATATCTTCTGAACACATAATCGAAATTCACTAATGGAAAAAATTAAAGGGTTAAACATTTTTCCGAATTTTTAGTGATTTTTCAGAATGCTGTATCTCAGTGAAAAATGGTCTTATCGAGGTCCAAAAAAAAGCATTTTGAAGCAAGTTTCTAGTTTTGAAATATTTCGGCGAAAAAATTTTTAGAGCTTCATGTTTCGCGCAATTTTAGGGAGTAGTGTGAGAAAAAAAAATTGTGAATTCTTTTGCTTTTGTGAAGTCCACGAGCTTGAAAAAAATTGTTCTAACTTAGCCATGGTATGGACCGGATAGCTTGTTTATCTTGCTTGCTTAAACATCACTAGATGTTTCAGCTTCAATTTGCTTTTTTTTTAAATCTCGATATGACCATTTGTTGCTGAGATATTGGACTTTGTGTTTCGGTCTGTTTGTCTGATGTTTTTGACCATCAATTTTTAATTTAATTTAAATTAAAGTTGATGACCCAAATCGCGTTTCGACCCTGATT
Organism: Aromia moschata; assembly: GCA_029963805.1. NCBI lineage: Eukaryota > Metazoa > Arthropoda > Insecta > Coleoptera > Cerambycidae > Aromia > Aromia moschata. Next base: position 1,197,144 of record JAPWTK010000009.1, read on the forward strand.
CATACTGCCAATGAGACAAATCACACACACACACACACACACAAACGTGTGTGTAAGAAGCGTAAATCCGATCGTGCAACCACCACGTGGTACGCTTTAGGTAATGCTAATGCCAACGGTAGTGAAAAAAAGTTTTGGAAGCCTTTAATTTTTTTTTTAATAATTTTTTTTTTGTAAATTTCAAGGGTATTTGTGGAAAAAATTGTGGGGGAGCTCGAAAACATTTTTTTTTTCACTTTAGCCATGATTAGGACATGTTTAAGCTCAAAAAACGTGATCCTTTAATTTTTTCATAAGTTTGACCATTTGCAACAAGAAAACGGTTCGTTAGATCGTAATATAACTTTGCATGGTTTTTCGGGATATATTCAAAAGGCACACGCAACATTAGTCATTTCATGAAGATTTGAATTTCAGCCGTTGATGTTCTGAAAAACCATCAATTACCCGTTTTTTCCTGTTTTTTCAAATTCATGTCAAGGATACAAAAAAATTCTCAAAAATCGCAGCAGAACCTTGTAGGATGTTCATTCCAGTTTTCAGAACTGCCCTTAGATTTTTTGTGCTACCGTTGGTTGCTGAGATATCGTCGATCAAAGACAAAAGGGTCCTTTTTGATTTAAAGTTCGATATCTCAGCAACAAATGGTCGTATCGAGATTTTAAAAAAAGCAAATTGAAGCTGAATAAACAAATTATCCGGTCCATACCATGGCTAAGTTAGAAAAATGTTTTTCAAGCTTGTGGACGTGGAAAAAAAAGCAAAAAAACTCGCTTTTTTTTATCGCACTACTTCCTAAAATTGCGTGAAACATGGAGCTATAAAAATTTTTTCGCCGAAATATCTCAAAACTAGAAACTTGAAGCTTCAAAATGCCTTTTTTTAGACCTCGATAAGACCATTTTTCACTGAGATACAGCATTCTGAAAAATCACAAAAAATTCGGAAAATCTGTTTGACCCTTTAATTTTTTCCATTAGTGTATAAGCAGAATCGGTTCAGTAGTTTTTGAGATATGTCGTGTCCAAAAGTCCAGTTTTTGCGATTGGGAAGATGACTGTAGGCGTTTTGGTAGACGGCCCCCTTAAATCGGAAAAAATTGCTAACATAAATTCATTGAATTAATTTAACTTAATTCGTTGGAAAAGAATCGGTACTCCTATCTTTTAGCTGCATTACTGTCTGGCGAAACAAAGTCCCAAAGCCAAGTCGTATATTGGGGCGCGCGCACTGCGGCCTGCGGAATTAAATTTTCCACCCCCCGCCGCCGCCCCTCCGCTCTAATAGAGTTCCGGGGTGTATCGACCCCGCGCGCCCGCGTCCCGAATGTGCATTTACGCGTCCCATTCCGGCTACCGAAACGCCATGTGTTCAAATAGAGAATATAAAATATAATCTATCGATAAATTAGGGAGGGAATTTAATTTCGCTAATGCCCGGCTTAACGCCGGATTAACACCGCAATGGTTGTAGCTGCATTAGAGCGCTTATTAATTTCATAAATTCCTTTTATGCCCTTTTTATTACACTTGCAGCGTTTTTGCCGCGTCCCGTCCTTTATGGTTAGAGTTAGAGAACTCGCGGACCCTAACAGAACCGCATTGAGGAGAAACTGGTAGCAGTGAGAGGTGGAGGAAATATATTCGAAATAAATAAAAATTCGAAAAAGGGCTTGCTTACCAGAAAATCTTGATAAACGCTTGGAAAACACTTGTGAATTTTTGTTTTCACAATTGGAGGGCTCAAAAGCCAATTAGTGTAAGTCAATAAACGACAGAAACGAGATAAATTGATAAATTATCCCTTTTGAAAGTGTAATATAGAAAAAAATATCGTTCTTATAATAATTATAAAGATTATTTTTATCAAAAGGTACAAAAATAAACTTATTACATAAAAACAGTTACCAGAATAGTTACAACATAATGAATCGTTGTCATAAAAGCTAGGACTTACACTGATTGGCTTCTGAGCCCTCCAATTATCACGTGAGCTGCTGATATCAATGCAACGAAATGCTGATATCAAATACAAATACAAATTCCCACAAGTTCAAAGGATTTCGAGAATTCGAGTTTTCGAAAAAGTAACAAAAATTAAAAGACTGCATTTAGTTGGTGACTAACAAAAAGCCGTTTGCAAAATTTAATGGGGAGGCAGACATTTGTTGAAAGTCACTCCTTTTTACAATATGGCGGCCAGAACGTAAAAATTCTATGAAAACCTTAACAATTATTTTTTTCTTAATTGAGTTTAGCAAAAATTATCTAACAACAAAAATGTCTTAGAATTAATCAAAGAATACCCTCGATTTTCTGAATTTTTAGAGATGATTTTTGGTTTTTCAAAAATGGCGAAAAATTGAAATTTTCAAAAAAAAAAATTTTTAATCCTGAAAAAAATTAGAGGGTATTCTTTCTTCGATTCTAAGATATTTTTATTTCTTAAAAATTTTTACCAAACAGTAGTTTTCGAAAAAAACTATAAAAAAAAAGAATTTCGAAAAAAAAGTATAAAAAACATAAAAAGGAGTGATTCAATGATTATATAAAAATTCTGTTAAACTTCAACTATCGTGATCACCCCTGATCATGATTAGAGCATGAATTTCTTTCGGTAACAGCAAAAAAAATAATTCAGAAAAAAATTGTTTCGAAAATTTTCACGTTTTTCATTTTTAAATCGGCCATATTTTTTTTTCTTGACGTCTAATCGGGATTTTGAGCTCGGATTCTGAAAGAGCATCAAATTTTGCGTCGGTGGTGGCAAATTTTTTTTTAGTCCAATAACACAAAATAAACCCGTTGAAACTTACTAAAAATTGACGTCGTTTGGGCGTTAATGGGTTAAGGGGTAATGCCACTCTAGCGACTGAAAAAAAGGCCTATTCCATCAATAGTATATCCATGCAATAATATTCGAGTAATCTTTTCCCCAATTTGAAAAATGTGATTTCGAGAAAAACGCTTTTAACATGTCTCTGTAACGCATTCCATTTACTGTAACGCTGTTACGATCTTCATTTTGAAAGAAGTACGGACCAATGATGCTATCACTCCAAAGCCCACACCAAACAGTCACTCTTGCAGGATGCATTGGCTTCTCTATGACTACGTGTGGATTTTCGGTACCCCAAATCCTATAGTTCTGTTTATTAACATGTCCTCCAAGATGAACATGAGCTTCGTCCGAAAAAATGATTTTTCCATTGAAATCGGCGTCATTTTCAAACTCATTTAAAGCCCACACGGAGAAGCGATAACGAAGTGGATGGTCATTTTCCTTTACCTCTTGAGTAAGTTTCAACTTGTAAGCAAATAATCCGAGGTCTTTATGCAATATTCTCCTCAGAGAAGTGTGACTGACATTAAGTTGTTGTGCTCTGTGATGAGTTGAGGTTCTTTGGTTTTCATGCACACTTTGGGCAACAGCAGCAATTCTGTCAGCTGTGTGCACCGGAGGAGTACGTGGATGGACTTCCACGTACTCGTCCATAAGCATACCAGTTTCACGAACTTTCCTTAAGAACTTTCTTACACCAGGCGCTGACTGAGTTTCATTTCGACCAAAAATTGTTCTCAATTTTCTCTGTTTCTGCAACACAGCATTCACTGGAAATAATTTTTCAATATTTCCCAATGTTGTTCAAGCGTAAAACGATCCATTTCTTACAGCAGAGGTTAGACACCATATATGTGTCAAATGTCAAGCGCGTCAGTGTCGGCAATGTAGAAATAACACTCAGTTTAAAAATAAACCAATAGATGACCCACCCTTTAGTCCTTAATTGACATATGTTTCTTAGAAGTCAAAAATACCATTGGAATTTTTTGTATACATCCTTCCTCCTAGATCCGGTCCTGAACTCGCTGAAAACGACCTGTATTTGATCAAACTGAAGAGCGAGTCAAAAGGTGAAAAATGAAATGTCAAAATTGAGTGTTAATTTAATTAGTAGTGTGCATCTGGCACGGCTGGGGAATGAATTTTAATGTTAAAACAGACCTTCAGGTGGTGTAATACGTACTAATGAAAACGCCACTAACAAAAAGCCGTAAAAAGTTATTTCCCGCGAGGGTAGCCGACTGCGAAAAATTGCGTCTGGCTAAAAATATGATTGATATTTCCGGTTTGAGGTTCCTAACCGTGAAATCGCATCAAATAATGTCACTCTTTAGTGGCCTGTGTAAGGTCAAGCTATTTTTATTCGTTCGTTTGCTACAGATTCAGGGAGTTTATGGACTTTCCCAGATGTTTTCTGCTGTGGCAACTGTTCAACCAAAAACACAATCAATACAATCTTACCAAAGTACAACATACAATTTTTTTTTTCAGGAAATATGTAAACACTGTATATTTATGCGAATTTACTAATAATAATAAAAATAGAGCATTCTGAGTTGAAATGTACTTGTTAAAAGTTGTCACCAGTTAAAAGTTGTCATTATTTAAGTAGTACCGTTTTATCCACGAATGAATTGGCTAATTAAAAAAATCCTTTTTTTTTTTCAATTTACGTACTACAGCAAACCTCAAGGTGTCTTCCCAAAAAAGTGGATAATTTTACAATTTTCAATATCACGCCTTTTGTAATCGATTGGATGGTGTCAAAAATCGAGCTTGACTGTAAGGCAATTTTTTAAACCAGGATATGCATTACCAGGCATGGTCAGTACCGTACGTATGCAGAGGCAAGAAATATACGCGTATATGATTACAAGGCGCTAAAAAAATACGATTTATACTGTAATTATAGTTGTATATTGCCGACCCCGTATTATGGCACACATTTCCGGATCCTAATATATGTAGCTACTACACCTTAGGAAAAAGACTTTAAAATTCGATTGATCTATTTCGATCCATCTAAATGGTAGTATTTCAGAGAGCATACGCTGTGTGTAATACTTGAAAAAGACATCTATCATTCGTAATGGCCGCGAGGATTTTTAGTTAAAACTTTAAAAAATATATATCGTAGCTGTACCCTTAAGCTTACACCTACTCGCATTAGAGGCAATTCGTTGGATAGAAGTGTTCTGCAATTTCGCGTTTTATAAATCATTTTTATTGTGCCGCGCTTTATCTGGATTGTTTATAGTTGTTATATATTTCGGTGCATTATGTGCTGCCACGAGGAGATAATTTACATTAAACTACCTCTTTTAAAGCTTTAAAAAATGTATTCACATAACAAGTATATGGAGAGAGCTCACTTGCCCTATTCGTTTACAAACAGGGTTTCAACTCGCCGAGAAAAACATACGATTTTGCTAATTGTACGGAACAAATTTAAGTGACATTCTATTATACGAGATGTGGCTGTTAAGTAACTGAACTGGTGCTGCTACCAGCGCGCTTCGAGCGTGTCGCGACAAGTTTGAACAGAACTGTATCTGGTGATACGTTCTCCATCCTGAACTCGCTGGACAAGTCAGTGGGTCGCTCAGTTTGAGTGTAGCAGTCGTTTGAATTAGTCTACGCACCAGTGACGCTTCGAAAAAATGTTAAGTGTTCAGATGGAGCAACGGAAGAATCTCAAGGTTCTTGTTAAACTGGGGAAAACCTTTTCAGAAGCTTATACAATGTTAAAAGAAGTGTATGGATATTAATGTTTATCCCGCATACAGGTTTTTGAATGGTTTAAACGGTTTCAAGAGTGACCTGAAACGACAGAAGACGATCCGCGCCCCGGATAACGTCAAAAACGGACAAAAACACTGAAAAAATTGGTAAATTAATCCGCGAAGATCGTCGTCTAAGCATCCGAAGACTTGATGCAATAACAGGAATCGGCAAAGAATGTGTTCGCCATATTTTGCATGAATCGTTCATCATGCGCAAAGTTTGCGTTAAAATGGTGCCAAAACTTCTCACTCCCGAGCAAAAGGAATCATGAATGAACATTTGCGCTGACATTCTAGACAACATTGACACTGATCCAGGCTTGTTAGACACGGTGACACTGAAGGGGACAAGATTAGAAAGTGTGAAAGCGGATGAAGTAAAAGCGATGGAGGTTCTGAACCAGCTGACAGAAACGGACTTCCAGCACTGCTTTCAACAATGGAAAAGTCATATGGAGCGGTGTAGAGATCGCCAAGAAGATTACATTGAAGATAAGTACATTGCTGCTGTAATTGGTAACGAATAAAACGTGTTATGACAGCAGTTCCGTTATTTAATAGCCACACCTGGTATATCCACGTTTTATCACTAGTCAACAAAGACTTGAATCCAAAGTTGTTTTTTTTTTGGACAAGAATAGTTTATCAGTTTTCTATATGGAATTGATAATACTTTTTAAATAATTTGTTTCCGATGTAGAATCAATGTATCACAATTATATCACTGCCTAATCAGCAGTTGTGCCAGCCACATTAACATTGTAGACAATGGAAGCATGTTAGTTTAGAGCCTAATAATTATTATATAATTTATTAGGTGTTGCGTAAACCTCTAATTGGCAAAACACAATACCGGTGAACGTGTAGGGGGGTTCCCGGAAGTCTAAAATCTTAACCCTTTCGCCACAGTCATCCATTATACTGCGCGCTCATGCTACGGTATTCATGCATCTCATGTTACATTGTGTTGGCCTCCCTGTGCTTAGCCACGTACATTAATAACCGTTAAATAAATTATAAGTAACTTGAATAATAGGGTAGATGAGGGGGCGAATATCCATGCACATGGTGTTCACTACTGTGTACTGTTTGTTACATTTCTAATTCATTTTAAATTATTTATGTCTATCCTATGGTTGTTGTTAAAAGCGCGTTGGGCAACACAAGATTTTTCCGTTCTGCCATATTTCAAATGAGCCATGTGTTCTTTAAATCTAGTCAAAATAGATCTGTTTGTTTGCCCAATATACTTTTGATCACAGTCTTTACAACTTATTTCGTATATTCCTGACTTTTCGTTATTGTCGATTTGTCTTTGGGGTTACCCAAAAGCGTCTGTAGTTTATTTTTAGATTTATAAACCAAATTGGTATTAATATTTTTAAAAATTGTGTCTAGTCCGCGGGTGAATTTAGGTTCATGTGGTAACGAAGCAAATTTCGAATTGTTAGTATCTCTACGAAAAGTCGTGGAATTGTACAGGGTTCTCTTAAATTTATGATTTCTTATTAACTTATCTATTAAATAGACTGAGTAACCGTTATTCTTAGCTACATTCTTAATTAAGATTTTTCTCATGTTCAAACCTCTCTTTACTGAGGGGGAAATTTAACAAACGGTGAATTAGAAAATTAAAACTTGCAATTTTATGTTGAAAAGGGTGGTGTGAATCGTTGGGAATATATCTAAGAGTCGCGGTTTCTTTCCTATATCATTTATCTTTCCTATATCAGACTCTAACATATTTTCACTATTTCTAATAACTAATACATCTAAAAATTGTAGCTGTTCATTGTGTTCCATTTCATATGTAAATTTTATGGTAGGGAAACGGTTATTTAATTTAGCAACAAAATTATCTAAACCAATTGCTTTTGTATCAAATACCGCCAAGATATCGTCCACATACCTGAACCATACTCTAGGGAAATATTCGAATTTATCTTTTACTTCTGTCAAATTTACTCATAAAAAGATTTACAAGGTAAGGTGACAAGGAGTTACCCATTGCCGTTCCCTCATGTTGTTGAAAATATTCACCATTATACTGAAAACAATTTTGATTCATACAAATACTAATAAGCCGAATGTATTCCTTAATAATTTTATTATCCGTTCTAAGAGTGCGGGATCGATTCCTCGGCATACTGAGGCGGTTCTTTTTGTCTTGATTCTACGAGTAATTAATTATACAAAGTCGTAAGTTTAATGTTTAATTAAGAAACAGTTTAATTTCTAAATGGCGTCCAATCAAATATAATAGAAGACTAATCAAATATCTATATAGAAATATGTTAGATGAAAGAAGGCCCGTTGCCCGCCTTTCATTAAGTATTCTACGGCTTAGAAACACGCTCGGAAGGCGCTGAAGGCAATAATTATCGATAAATAACTTCCGAAGTTTGTGTATAAAATGTCTGGAGAGCGTTAGGCGAATTCAGCTCGGCTTTTTTCCTCTTTCGTAAATAAACCGGGGAAAACGAGTGTTACAAGTCCGCGTTTGTTTGTGAAACTGTTCAACGACGAACGAAAACCACACCGACAACACATGGTCGGCATTAATTCTTCTAGATACACAAATAACTGGACGTCCTGGCTGGGATAAAATCGAACCACTTTCGAAATAACCCACGTAGAACTGACATTATAGTAAATTTTCCTTAATGCGACGCGACGATGCTATGCTGTTGTGGCTCGTTGCAGGTTTTCAGTTTCATGGCGTCGTTGCTGGCGACGAAGACTCGTCAATAATAGAGTGGGGATAAATTCGTAGCGTAAATGCATTTTTCACACGCTGAGTTAGTCTCTAAAGAGTGTTAATTTCTGAAACGTACGTTAATTTTTCTAAGTGCTCCCACATGAAATAACGCTAGAGTTTTGTCTGTCAATTCCGCGTTGATATACACATACCTCCTATTTGCAACATTTTAACTGTTTTCATCGTTGCTGGGTTTTTATAATATAAAATAATATAATAAGTAAAACGTACGCGTACAAATTACACGATTGTAAAAACGAAAATACCGAATTTTTACAGGATGGTACAAGTGTCATGTACTTATGTTGGGAACGTGGAATTGTATGTACTGCACGTAACAATACGAGGTGTGGCTATTAAATAACCGAACTGACGTTGCTACCAGCGCGCTGCGAGCGTGTCGCGACAAATTTGAATATAACTGTGTCTGGTGATACTCAGTTTGACTGTAGCAGTCGTTTGAATTAGTCTACGCACCATTGACGCGTCGAAAAATGTCAAGTGTTCAGATGGAGCAACGGTTAATCTCGAGTTTCTTGTTAAACTGGAAAAAAGTTTTACAAAAGCTTATGCAATGTTAAAAGAAGTGTACGGATAGGAATGTTTATCCCGCACACAAGTTTTTGAATGGTTTAAACGGTTTAAAGAGGAACGTGAAGCGACCGAAGACGATCCGCGCCCCGGACGGCCCTCAACGTCGAAAACGGACGAAAACATTGAAAAAATCGGTAAATTAATCCACGAAGATCGTCGTCTAGACATCCGAGGGCTTGCTGAAATAATAGGAATCGACAAAGAATGTGTTCACCAGATCTTGCATGAATCGTTCAACATGCGCAAAGTTTGCACAAAAATGGTGCCAAAACTCTTCACTCCCGAGCAAAAGGAATCAAGAATGAACATTTACGCTGATATTCTAAACAGCATTAACACTGATCCAGGCTTGTTAGACACGGTGACACTGAAGGGGACAAGATTAGAAAGTGTGGAACCCGTTAAAGCAAAAGCAACGTAGGTCCTGAACCAGCTGACAGAAGCAGACTTCCAGCACTGCTTTCAACAGTGGAAAATGGATCATATGGAACGGTGTAGAGATCGCCAAGGGGAGTACATTGAGGGCGAAAGAGTTGTTACTGTAATTGGTAACGAATAAAATGTGTTATGACAGCAGTTCGATTATTTAATAGCCACACCTCGTATACTTACGCTTGTACATATAGATTGTAATATTTTTTGTTGTCTAGTTTTTTTGGTTGTTTTTGGAATCAAGTTCCCTACATTCTTCTAAAACTATTTGTTATCTTGATTTTTTCATGTATCTCACTATTTTCGAATTATTTAGCAAAATATCCATCTGTATAAGGTAAAAATACTACAAGGATAATCTTAACTCGGAAGTAAGCAGTGAAAAGTGACAAGTTGAAATTGACTAATAATATTCATAATTTTGTACTGATAATATAATAATTATATAATGATTTTACACATCTGCCATCATTTAAGTGACTAATTTGATGTATGAATTTAAAGAAAATTCTTATAATTATTTGTCTCCAAAAAAATTACAATTTATAACACCCCGTATCTGACAGCATATTTATAATCGTAAAATTGCTTGAAAAATGCCCTCTAAAGTATGAGACCGTTATCCTGCAGTTAGCAGCGATGGTTTAGTTGAACACCCCTATTGTGACAAATGAAACGCAGCTATTTATCAATAAGTGATCCGACTGGATCTGTGAGTGCTCCTCTCGACATTCACTTCTGTGCCTCAAGTGATCGGATCATGAAACACATTTCTATTCGATCACGGTCGATAGGATTTGTTGCAGAGGTTAAGATTAGTTATCCATGAAATAGGTTTTAAATAATCCAATTATTAGGTTATGAGTGATTTTTAATACAAATTATCCTATTATATACTAGTTAGGATCAAATTTTATGCGCTGAATACTAATAAAAGTGGTGATACAAAATAAAACAAAAACAAGAATCGAGCGTCTTACCACAGTATAAGAAAAACTTACTAGCTATTTTTCCTTGCTACACTGAGATCTAGTAGGTGTTTGGAAATAAAGATGACTCTTAAAGGTATACATTTTTAGATAAAAAAATATCACTTTCGCTGTTAAATACTGTGTTTTATCATGAAATATTCTTCTTATAGATATATAAAGTGGTCTCAAGGGTACAATGGAACCTATTACCATAGATTTACCTAACAATCTGTGCTAGGACCAGCCTTATCCTCTCGTGTATACGGTAGCTAATTACTACAAAATCTTCAGGAACTAAAAGGTATCTAATCGACAATAAAGTTAAATAGGCATATCTGATCAGGGATTTCTAGTTGATCAAGGTGGAAAAGGTAAAGGCTGGCAGTTCAGGGCCACAAATATCCGTTACACAAGTGAAGCTGTTAAATCCCTTGTTGATTCGAGAAGGTCCAAAGTAGGGGGGTTAGATACACAAAAATATGTCTAAACGCTATAAGGTCTCTAAAAATATTCAACACAAAAGAGAATATTCAAAACAAAAGAGCAAGCAAGCGAAGAAGCTAGCAAGCTAAAAAGCGAGCAGGTGAAAGAAAAAGCCGGCGAAAGAAAGGGGCCTAAAACAAAGAATGGTCCGTGGGAGGCAAGCAGGTGATTTTCATGTCTGCATATAAGAAGGGGAAATAAAGGAGTAAATGTTGCCTACGTTTGGTGGCGGATGGCCTCGTAGTTGTTAAATCAAGCAGCGATCGATCGAGCAGTTCGATACTACGCTTGCCCGTTATTACCACAGCACCATGCTCTCTGCATTTATATTAAAGGTATTTATATAAAAGTTACGGGTAGATGAGGGAGGGTTATTATTTTTTACTTTATGTAGGTACTTATAAAAACGAGGAAGAAAAGAAGAATTTTCTCGGACAGTAAGGCAGATAACTGACCGAAGGGCTTGACAACGATATAATTACTTGTTATAGGTAAGTTTTAAGTAGAAGTGTCAGTTTGTAATAATGCTCAAACTAGTTATTCAGTGGCATTATTTAGTCGAAATGAACTGGAAAGCTCCATTTACAATGGCCAGATTATGTATTATATCGTATACCATTTATTCTTTAGTGCGACTGAACTGATGTTCAGTTACATTCGCTGCGACCGTATCCTCCGCTCGGTGGGGATTATGTTTAAATGATACATCGATCGGAGTAATCCACGATCATTAGGCGAAATTTCAATGAGTTGCTCTGAATAGGGTAGAATTTGGTTTCATAGGGGATGCGGTGCGTTTAAAATATTAAATAGAGCTCGGTTTTGCTAAAAACACTTAATTATTTTTTAGTTTCCAAGGCTGAGACTGCAAATGACCTCAAAATATTTTCTAAGAAGTGCAATTTATTATAATAATTTCGTTTGTGTACATAAAAAATGTGAAGCATGTCTATATATTCTTCTCAGGTGAATAAGGCAAGCATGCTATGTATACACGGTGTCAATTTGAAAAGGAACAGCATTTAATATTGCCTAAACTAATGACAATATCAAAATTTGACAACTTTTGAAGCATTTGTTGTGTTACTTTCAACCCCCCTAACCCCCAGGGCACCTACTCCTAAAATTTTAAATGGCAACTCCTATTTCTTTTGCCATTTTTGAGTTTCGTGTACAATTCTAGATAAGTCCCATATTTCTTTTCGTCAAAATTGAAGTAGTTAACCTCATGAATGTGTGGAATATATTTAATTTCTAAGTTGAAATAATGCAACTTTTAAAAGTATGATAATGAAATACTCAAATTCTTACCTTTATAATTACTTTATTAATTGTTCAAAATGGGTTCCATTATTTTCTAAGCACAAGTACAACAGTTACAGGTAAAATAGCCCTACATTCTTGTACAATTCTTTGCTGCAGTTGTTCAATTGAATCTGGTTAGTTTTGAATACAACCGATTTTAAGTGACCCCATAAGAAGAAATCGAGAGATGTCAGATCTGGTGACCTAGGTGGCCATTCAATTTGGTACCTAGTTTTTCAACAAATATTTTTAAATGAATGGATGTGACTGACATGACGGGTCAGTGAATGTAACCCCTTTTAAAAGTTGCATTATGTCATTTTAGACAATAAATACATTTCACACATTCTTGAGGTTAAGTACTTCAATTTTGATAAAAAAGACATATGGGACTTATCTAGAATTGTACAAGAAACTCAAAAATGGCAAAAGAAATAGGGGTTGCCATTTAACATTTTAGGGGTAGGTTCCCTGGGGGTTAGGGGGTTGAAAGTAGTACGACAACAAATGCCTCAAAAGTTGTCGCCCTTGATATGTAAATTGATGTGTTTCGCCAAATTTTGATAGTGTCATTAGTTTAGGCAATATTAAATGCTGTTCGTTTTCAAATTGCCACCGTGTATATGTACATATTTTTATAAATTAATAGTTTACATACAATTGAAATGTATAAACAAATAACTTAATTTTGACATTACGTTTGAAAATTGATGAAACGTTATTTAGTTGGTGAAAGTTAGTAAACATTTTTTTTGCAAATAAAACATTTCTTCACTATTTACCGACCCGATTTTAATTTTAAAGCGGCTTCAATAGACTGATAATTAAATTAATGTATAACAATACAAAAAATATATTATGGTTATTTGCAAAAAAAAAAAAAGTTGGAGGTGGCTTTATCGGGGGCGGTATTTTTAATGTTGCCTAACGCTCCTATTATAAATTGGCGTCGATTTTGTTGTACTCCGAAGTTATTAATAAAGGAGTTGTAGCATATACCAGGTGTCTACAAAGACACAGGAGTCAACTTTTGAACGAAAGTATATCGGTGTTTCGGGTTTTGACTCGACTTGGTTCGGGAAGCTATTTGCAAAGGCTTCAAATTTCAAACAAAGACTTCACTTTGGATTAATAATTGGGACACCCTGTATATTTTCTACAATCGACAAGTCATTCTAAGAAGGCATCAAATAAACAATTCGTATTAGAGATTTTTCCCAAAATGTCATTTTTGGGAAAGATTCCTAATAAAAATAAATTATTTTGAATCCTTCTTACTCAGAGTGAGTTATAAGTTACGATTATAGAAAGATATACAGGGTGTCCGATTTAAAAAAGTTCGTCTTTTTTCTCAGATCTAATTGACCATGAAAAACGTGAAATACGCTGAAATACGCCATTTGCAATAGTGTAAACTCGAAACTGGTATATCTTTCTGTTAAAAAGTTATCGGGTGTATCCCATCTTCGTGGACACTCGTTATAAATGATTAGAGAACACCCCGTATATCGGGGAATTGTAAATTGGGCTTAAAGCCGGCATTACGCCAGGACATGTACTCCAACGTTATTAATAAAGGAGTTGTAGCATATACCAGGTGTCTACAAAGATACAGACTCAACTTATGAACGAAAGTATTTTGGTTTTTGACTCGACATGGTTTGGGAAGCCATCTGCAAATGCTCCAAATTTGGACTCCACTTTGGATTAATAAATCGGACACCCTGTATATTTTCTAGAATCTTAATTGACAAGTCATTCTAAGAAGGCATCGAATAAACAATTTGCATTAGAGATTTTTCCCAAAATGTCATTTTTATTTTTAGATCTAGAGCTCTGAATGGAGTAATAAAAAAAACCAATAAAACCTAATTTCGTTAAAAAATGTTAAAAATTGATTTTATAAAAGCAAATTTTTGGAAAGATCTCTAATAAAAATAAATTATTTTGATTCCTTCTTACTCTGAGTGAGTTATAAGGTACGATTATAGAAAAATATACAGGGTGTAATGTAGGATTAGTGACCTGTTTCCTTGTAACTGTAGTTGACTAGTGGGATGAGGTCAATTGTTTCCAGAAAAAAAAAAACTAATTTTCACTTAGTCGACGTTTCGCAAAATTTATTTGCTGCAATCCTGAGGATGCAAATACATTTTGCGAAACAATTGACCTCATCCCACTAGTCAACTACACATACAGGGTGTCCCATTTAAAAAAGTTCGTCTTCATTCCTCAGATCTAGTCGACCATGGAAAATGCGAAATAAGCTAAAATACTTTGAATTTCAAGCCGTTTTCAACAGTGTAACTCGAAGCTGGTATGTCTTTCTGCTCGAAAGCTATATTTTGTACCCCATCTTCATGGACAATCATGGTCATAAATGATGAGAGAACACCCCGTATATAGGGGAATTGGAAATCGGGCTTTAAGCCGGCATTACGCCGGGACATGACTCATAATGTAGCGGCCATAATTGCCTACTGCGATCGCGTCCCGATAATCTTCCGCTTACAGCGCCGCCGCCGGGTACGCGCGAATTTAGACTAATGTCGGTTTTATGTTAATCGCGCCCGTAGTTAGATCGACTGGCTTGGAATTAGCGCTAATCCCGCGTGTACGTCGCCGCGTGGATTGAAACTTTTATTTATATAGCTGCGATTCTCGAACTCTAAGCAATTAAAGCTAGGGTGATATTAGGACTTCCATACCTTCGTAGCGGGTTCGTATATACCGGATAGACCGTTTTGGATGTCCTTGTAGGGTATCTCGGAAAGCCTGTCACAAAGAGGTATCACAAATTTGATGCGACGGTCTTTTTTAAAGTTAGTTAGTTTGTATTTATTTGTTCAGAAAAGGCTTTTAACAGCGTCGAACAATGTCAAAAAATAGAAAAAAAAAAAATACACGGACAATACAATTAGGTACACTGATTAGATAATTACATATTGCAAATTAAAAAAAAAAAAAACTTAAAATATTCTACACTTAATACACACATATAAATAAATAATAAAATCATGGTAATAAAACCATCTAGCCTAAAATAAAAAAATAAAGTAAAATAAATAAATTAGTAGGAATAAAAATTGTGTTTTAAAAACTTACAAATTAAAAATAAGTACAAGATTGTAGTAAAAGGAATTTACTACAATCGTGAAAACATATCCACTACTATTGCGATCAGATTTGGTTCTACAGGGAGATTCTCTGATTTATGTCTTCTTGTTTTTTAAATGTCCGATATATATTCTGCAGAATCCTTTGGAATAGTCAGACTTCTACATTTGTTTATAATTATGGAGCTTTCATATTTTCTCATTAGTATTTTCATTATTATTTTTTCAATGGCACATCCTATATATTGTAAGGCCACGAAGATCTGTGAGCAAAGGTTCTCAAATTCAATAACTGACGACCCCGTTTCTTCAAGCCTAATAACTTCGTAAGTCGTAACCCTGAGAATGGAAACATTAACCGCCAACGTCAGTGTCGGAAAATTTAAAACAAGGTTGCAATTATATCGTGTGAAAAATTGTTATACAAGGAATTTTTGGATATATGTACATATGTAGGTTTGAAGTTGAATTGAAGTCTACAGGGACATGTTTTTAAAGTTTAAGACGTGCCCTTTCCGTTGGTGTCCATGAAATTTCTTCGAAAAATTATTGATTATGAAAAAAACGGTTTTTTGCACTTTTTTTTAATCAAATTTACAAGTGGTTTACGGTCTGCAATAGACCTGGAACTTCACTAACCGGTGGAATAAATGTTTGAACTTTACGTCTACATGGTTTAAAGATCGATTTTTCCCCTATGCGTTCAAAATGGCGCCTGAACTGCACAATTTTTTTAAAAAAGAATTAAAAAAAATATTGGAAAATGATGCACTTTTACAAAAAATTGTCAAGAATAAAGCGATTCTTAAAATCACTCAATGAATGCACTAGCATTTTTTCAAATTTTGTGAGCAATTTTTTGGATTTCGCAAAATTTAAAAAATTGCTTTTTTTTGATTTTTTATTCTTGACAATTTATAGTAAAAATGCATTGTTTTCGAGAAAAAAAAAATTAAAATCAAATTAGTATCGAAATTTACATTTTTTTTCTCGAAAACAATGCATTTTTACAATAAATTGTCAAGAATAAAAAGTTCTTAAAATCACCCAATGAATGCATTGGAATTTTCCAGAATTTTTTTAAGCAATTTTTTAAATTTTGCAAAAATCCAAAAAAAATGCTCAAAAATTTTTGAAAAAAATTCTAGTGCATTCATTGAGTGATTTTAAGAATCACTTTATTCTTGAGAATTTTTTGTAATAGTGCATCATTTTCCAATAATTTTGTTTTAATTATTTAAAAAAAAATTACAGTTCAGGCTCCATTTTGAACGCATAAGGCAAAAAATCGATCTTTAAACCACGTATACTTAAAGTTCAAACATTTATTCCACCGGTTAGTGAGGTTCCAGGTCCATTGCAGACCGGAAACCGCTTGAAAATTTGATTAAAAAAAAATGTGCAAAAAAAATCTTTTTTTTTAAACTGCTTTTTTTCATAATCAATAATTTTTTGGAGCAAATTCATGGACACCATCAGAAAGGGCACGTCTTAAACTTCAAAAATATGTCCCTGTCAAATTTTTCTGTCGCAAATAGTATTAGTTATGAGGCGCTGAAGAAGAAGCGATGTACCGGGAGTGGCGTTTTCGGACGAAACTGGTTAAGTCACTATTTCTTCGTCTCCAGGTACTTCGCAAACGCTACAGGATATGCACTTAGGTCAAATTAAATAATTGCATTAACATAAATTTCAATAATTACAGTGGACAGAGTTCTACAAAAGTGTCGGTCATAAAGGTCATAAAAATCGTCATACGTATTAATTTCTTAGGCAGTGGTTTTTAATATTGGTGAAATGGAAAAGGTTTTGTGAAGCTCAAATGGCTTTCGGACTTAAACCATTTTCACAAAATGTCATACCGCTAAACCAAATCCTAGGCCCTACCTTACAAATAACCAAAACCTAGATTAAGAAATAAAATTTGTTTCTTTAGCGAGACCCTTAGAAATAAAATAAAAATAACCCAGGGGACGACTTCAACCTACGGAGATAACCCAAAGTAGAAAACTGTTAATTTACAAATAATGCTTCATCAAAATTTACATTATAATCGCACTGTAATTATTCAGCCTTATCATGCATAATACATAAAACCTCCTCATTTATTTTGTAATAATGGAGTAATATACGTAATTAATAGTCGTGGTGTGTATTATGGGGTGGTGGGGAGGGGGGAGGTTAGCCGCCATTAATAGGTGAGGAGTGGTATCGCGAGCGCGATCTTTAAGGCAATAACGGTAAATTTACTTTGAAATATACCGAATGTTATTGGTATTACGGCATTAATGTGTGATAGACTCGTCACAGTTTGAAAATAGAGCGTTGCTTCCTGTTAGAGGAGTTTAAACAGTGTAGCATAAACGTAGGGCACAGTGGAGTAAACGCTCTCAACTGGGAAAAAGTACGCACTGCTTAAATTTTTGATTAATGACTAATTCACGTGTCGTGAACAATAATAGAACAATATTGATAATCGTTGAATTAGTAGATCATTGCCTGATTTTTTTTTTCTAACGCCTAGTGGCTAAAATAATTATTAATTGAACATTTTATAACTTATAAGGCGGCTATCTCGTATGTTTACACCGGGTGTTTACGAAGGTAAGGTCAAATTAGAAAGAAGATCAAATTAGTATCGAGATTTAGAATTTATTTTCTCGAGAACAAATGCATTTTTACAATAAATTGCCAAGAATAAAAAGTTCTTAAAATCATTCAAAGAATGCACTGCAATTTATTCAATTTTTTTTAAGCAATTTTTTTTTATTTTGCAAAAATTGACTACTTGCAAAATCCAAAAAGTTGCTCAAATTTTTTTGAACACTTCCAGTGCATTCTTTGAGCGATTTTAAGAACTTTTTATTCTTGACAATTTTTTGTAAAAGTGCGTCGTTTTCCAATAAAAAATCTTGAATTTTTACGCAAAAATTTTGCAGTTCAGGCGCCATTTTGAACGCATAAGGTAACGCATAATAAAAAATCGATCTTTAAACCACGTACACTTAAAGTTCAAATATTTATTCCACCTGTTAGTGAGGTTCCAGGTCCATTGCAGACCGGAAACCCCTTGAAAATTTGATTAAAAAAAATGTGCAAAAAAATCGTGTTTTTTTTTTAAATAATTAATAATTTTGTGGAGGAATTTCATGGACACCATCTGAAAAGGCACGTCTTAAACTTTAAAAACATGTCCCTGTCAAATTTTTCTTATTTCAAATAGTATTAGTTATGAGGCGCTGAAGAGCGATGTACCGGGCGTGGCGTTTTCGGCCGAAACTGATTAAGATAAGAGAACACTACGAAAAAATGGTTCATAAGAAAATCAGTCAACTTAAGGTGTGTTTTTATTCTGGGTTTCGAATTTACCTTTTCTATAAATTAACTTGACTTAACTTTTTATTTTTGGGTTTATTCAAAAATAGTATTTGAAAAAAATAAAAAAAAAATTTAATAGTTCTATACGCTGTTAAAAAATAGATTCAATATTGGAATCATCCTCTATAGATGTATTTTATATCAAAATGTCAAAAGTTGACATTTATAGTGAGTATGCGGTATTGAAAATTTGAAATATTTGTCTTAATAAATACAGGGTGAGTCTGTGAAGTGGCCTCCTCCACCTCCCCTCTACCAGCCTTACGAATTTGGCTTGATAGCACTAATGAAGCACAAAAAACTATTTTAACGTAAGAATTTCGAAATAATACGTGGTTTGGAAACTTTTATTACTTTTAAAAAAATCGATTTCCATTTAAAAAATGGGGGTTCACGTCACATGAACAAAGACATATTTTATATTATCTTGTAGTGTGTTTAGTCTAATTTCATCCCCGAAAATTATTTTTTTTCTCATTTCTCATTTCCTAGATAAAGGGGGGGGGTGGCACTTTACAGACTCTCCCTATATGACCCTATCATCCTGTCTCACCTTGTATGTCACTGTTTTTTTTTCTCAAAGTTTATATCATAACCGAAAGGTTTTCGTAAACTGTAGTCAGTTTAACCCATTAACGCCCACAGGACAGAATTTCGGCATTGAAGTTCGAGTTGATGCCGTTCAATGAATTTGAGAAAAACAAAGTTCCAAACTACCTTTTCCTATGTTTTTGAGGGTGGATAAACGGCGGAAAAAAATTCATTGAACGGCATCAACTCGAACTTCAATGTCGAAATTCTGTTCTGTGGGCGTTAATGGGTTAAAACATAGACGAAAGTAAGTAATTCGAACGGTTAATATTGTTTGTAAGTAAGTACTATAAAAATATTCTTAACCTTTAGAGGACGGGAAATTTTCAGTACAAATCGACCTCTTTTAAATCGTATAATTTATATATAAATCGAATGTATAACTCAGGACAAGTCTCCGACCAAATAGGTGGTCCCTTTTGGGACCAGACCCGTCCTCTAAAGGTTAAAATAAGATTAACTTAATTAACTTAAAATTAAAATAAGATTAATTAATAAGATTAATTAAATAACGGTTTAAATATTGTTTCTCTTAAAAACGGGGGCAGAAAATGAGGAAAGACGGTCGAGTCAGTAAGATACAAACAAGCAGAGGACGGAGAATAGCGAGCGACTTATCGTTGGTCAGATTTATATTAAACTTGGAGCCGAAGAAAGGGCCCGAACGTCAAATACGCATTACGCCGTTTGAACTTTAAAGGGGAGGAGCCCTTCCAGCCAAACAGCCATTTGATTTTAAATCAGAGCAGTCATGAAGTAGGAGTTTAGATAGCAGTTTAATGAAACATTCCAAAAAGCCTAATGGCTTTCATTTGTATTTATGGACCTATTTAGATGTTAAGTAGCAATATCGTGTTCCTGTTCATTTGTTTACGACGCTATGCTCCGTTCGCCGGAATTATTTGGTAAATTACGAATCGGATAAACCGAACAAACTGATAACTTCCCTTCCCGCCGTTCGATATGTCGCATTCCTTTGCTGATTGTAGCGTTCGGTACCGATGATCGTTAATAAATGCTTGTGGTATTTCCACATGCGATTAGAAGATGTTCGATCGTACGTATAGTCCAACAAATGAAAAATGAAATGGGTCATTCAAATTCCAGTGCAATTTTAGGGCAACCATACTTACGATCCTGGAGTGGGTACTGGAACCTTCGGCGTATAAACAAAAAACTGGACGTTTTCCACGAAACACCGAACTACTACACTTTTCTCGACCCGCGTTTCGCCAACTAAGTTGACATCTTCAGGAGGAGATTAAAACTAAATTTGTTGCCACGGTTCACTGAACCGTGACTATCTTTGTTTACTAGAGCAAACAGTGGACTGGTGGGTGTCGGGCCGTTGTTCTTATTCATACTACTGTCACACTTAATAATTTCTATACTTTCAAAAGCGTCCAACTGTCTACTGT
The DNA here is from genome assembly GCA_029963805.1 of Aromia moschata. Lineage (NCBI taxonomy): Eukaryota > Metazoa > Arthropoda > Insecta > Coleoptera > Cerambycidae > Aromia > Aromia moschata. The sequence goes on from JAPWTK010000009.1 coordinate 1,217,817, forward strand.
TTGTTACATTTCTAATTATTTTTAAATTATTTCTGTCTATCCTACGGTTGTTGTCAAAAGCATGTTGGGCAACACAAGATTTTTTCCGTTCTGTCATATTTCAAATGAGCCATGTGTTCTTTAAATCTAATCAAAATAGGTCTTTTTGTTTGCCCAATATACTTTTGATCACAGTCTTTACAACTTATTTCGTATATTCCTGACTTTTCGTTATTGTCGATTTTGTATTTGGGGTTACCCAAAAGCGTCTGTAATTTATTTTTAGAATTATAAACCAAATTGATATTAATATTTTTAAAAATTGTATCTAGTCCGCGGGTGAATTTAGGTTCATATGATAACGAAACAAATTTCGAATTGTCAGTATCTCTACGAAAATTTGTACAAGGTTATCTTAAATTTATACTGATACTGACAGTGACCATATGAACCTAAATTTACCCGTGGACTAGATAATTTTTTTAAAAATATTAATATCAATTTGGTTTATAATTCTAAAAATAAACTACAGACGCTTTTGGGTAACCCCAAATACAAAATCGGCAATAACAAAATGTCAGGAATATACGAAATAAGTTGTAAAGACTGTGATCAAAAGTATATTGGGCAAACAAAAAGACCTATTTTGACTAGATTTAAAGATCACATGGCTCATTTGAAATATGACAGAACGGAAAAATCTTGTGTAGCCCAAAACGCTTTTGACAACAACCATAGGATAGACATAAATAACTTAAAATTAATTAGAAATGTAACAAACAGTAGACAGTTGGATGCTTTTGGAAGTTTAGAAATTGAGTATAACAGTAGTATGAATAAGGACAACGGTCCGATTCCCACCAGTCCACTGTTTTCTTTGATAAACAGATACAGTTACGGTTCAGTGAACCGTGTCAATAAATTTAGTATAAACAGTGCAAGTGTGTAGGTTAGAATTTAGTTTTAATCTAATGCTGAGGATGCCAACTTAGTTGGCGAAACGCGCGTCGAGAAAAGTGTAGTAGTTCGGTGTTTCGTGGAGAACGACCAATTTTTTTTTCATATTGTAATTGCCGGGCAGAAAAGTCGAATATCTCGAAAAGTATTTGAGATATTGGAACATCGAAAAGACGATTTTAGACTGAATCAGCGTTGAAAACTGAATCGACTCAATATTTCATAACATACGTTTAAAAGTAAAACTAATTAATTAACATCAAACCAGATGTAAGAAAACTACGACAACAGTTGCAATATTATGGGTCATAGGCTAGTTAAAGTTAGTATTACATCTTTGGAACTTGGTTTGATGTTGGTTAATGAGTTTTACCTTTAAACCGACGACATATCTCCTAATGTTTGCGGTTATTGGCACATACGAGTATTTACATGCATACACTTATACTTTTTTTTTGTATACTGTTCTGCTGCTGTCACTGCCTGTTGGATATAACACTGCTTTGATGCTAAGAATACGAATTGGAAGTGTTAACACGTTAAGCTTAAGTTATGTTTCGTGTAATGTTTTTAACAGTTTTCTCTTCTTTTTCAGGTGAGTTTGAATTGTTATGAGAAGTGCATGCCAACCATCAATTCCTCTTAAATACATACATGAGTATATTAGGTTTTATTGATTCGTTGATTTCATTTTACCTAGGTTTGAAATTTCTAAGACTTAATGGGTCTGAAAAAATGTTACATTATTATTGCGTCGTTCAGTATCGTATTACAGGCTGTTGAAATTATAGTCTGAAATAAATATATGAATAATTTTGGAACGAAAAATTTTATCGAGCAGTATTTTCATTAGGTATTACTCTTACAAAAAAAAAATTGGTAATTGCGCCACATAATTACTTATATCAAATAAGTTGTTTGGGAGATCTAAACATTTTACTAAACCCCTTGACTACCATGGTAATTTCTTAAAATGTGCTAAAACTTTGACAACTTTATCTAGACATATAATCTCCGACGTATTTTGACCTGCTGAACAGCATGGCGTAGTCACAATTTGGCCTACATCCTCCGAAATGACGATTTTGGGAGGAAATTACTTCAAAAATGGCGCAATTTATGACATTTTACTAACTTTACCAGACATAACATTTGCAATGTATTTTGACCAACTGATCATCATGGTATCTGAAGTTGTCACACATACACGCGCCAAATTTATCATTTAATCTAAATTTTTCATCGAATTATCTCATAAATGCTCAATCTGGTTTTCCAATATTTTATTGACATTATTTTCGACGTATTTGAACGCACTGAGTAAGAAAGTATTGTCCAATCTTAGCCTCAATCCTTGAATGTCTGAATAATATACAAACTTTGAGAGTTCGAACAGAAATCAGAATAGTTTTTCCCAATGTCATAAATTGAGGTCATTTTTGGTGTAATTTCCTCCCAGAAGCACATTGTCCAAATTTTGACAACACCATAATGTTCAGCGGGTCAAAATAATCTAAATGCGGCATATATCTTGAGTGGATGAAGACAGACTAAAAAAAACTGAAAAAATGTCATTTCCTTAGAGCTCTCGTCTGATTTGAGTGTAAAATAGAACCCGATAAACCCCGGGATCATGTTCATCACTCCTAAATATATAGAAAAACACATGTTGATTACATTTTACACGTTATCAGGATTTGGGCCAAGTTGAAAAAAACAAATATCTTTGTCCTCGATAGTCAAGGAGTTAAACCCCAAGTATGACATTCTGTTGTAGGTGTCACACCTGGTCTTTTTCTGTCTCTAGTTCGAAAAATGTACTTTCGTAAAATCAAGAATATAGGTACTTATTATACTCGTATATTATTATGTTCTATTAAAATGTTAAATTTTTGTTACACCGAATTACGTTAGACTTGGAAATCTTTTTGGCTAATTTTGAATTTGTGGTTCCAAAGTTATTTGCTTATAAGAAAATGTTAAAAGACACCCAGCTAATACATTTAAGCACCTGTAATTGAAAAAACGAGGGGTCCTAAGAATGAAATTATTTTTCCACCATATGGGGGAGAAGGAGGCACTTTTTTCACGTTGAATATATTTTTTGGTTGGCAACCGATCAATAAACAAACGTCACGTGAGACCTTCCGCGCTCTCAGCTATCAAACTAACTTATAAGCCGTTAGTCATTTTCGCTGACTGTTGTAATTATTTTGGCTCGAAAATGTACATAAGTATCTGTATATTAAACTATTGTTCAAAAAGAAACTACTTGTATGTTCTGTTATGATTATGCGTTTTCAGTTGCAATTAACGAAATACAATGACATAATAAAAGAGGTAGTATGAAATATTACATTTTTCTTGTCAAGGTTAGGATTGGGGCAGTATTGGACAAGATTTACGAGACGCATTAGGACGTGCCCTTATTTGTGTTAAATTTCTATTTTTTAATTTGTTACAAAGTTAACAATTTTAATAATTAGCATTTCAATATTTTCCAAAGAGGGCTGTAGAAAATAGATATTTTATTATCTAAGAAAAAATTATGAGACTGGTTTCTGTCTTAATCAAGGTTCCAATAAGTTGACATTTATGTTTATTTGATTGCCTATTACAAATTATCTACTGTATTATAAAGAAAAAAACATATTAAAATAGGTTTGTAAGACTGTTACCTTACGAGATTTATTGATTTCAATAAGTAAAGTAAGAAGACAAGAATTATCTCGGTTTTTTATTATCAGTCCTAAACTGCCCCAGCGACGTCCTAAACTTCCCTTCCAGGGAGGCAGCTTAGGACAGAGGGAACGCTTTTTTAAAAGGTAATAGCGTACTACTATCAAATGTGTTTGTTTTGCCATACGTTTATATTTTTAGCTCTAACAACCAAATTAACTTCCATTATTCCAAATCCACCAGGCATCTAAAAATTAACCAGGCATCTAAAGTACATGTAATATTTCTGTTAAGAATTTTCGTTAATTTCTTTCAGTTTATTTGTGAACTCACTTGGTAAATAGAAATCAGTCAAATGCCCTGCTCTATTCGTGACTCTTGGTGGGGGCGGGCATATCCTCTGTATGCTCCCACCTCTACGCCGCTGCTAGCGCGTCGCTTTTGAAACTGTTCCGTCATTTTGGTTCCGTAACCAGGAGTTCGCTGAAGAATGTGATCTTAATGCCGAGCGACGTCTCCGACCTAGTTTGGCGAAACGCGTATTTCTCGCACAGAACCTCCGCAAAACTGCGGATTAAGCTGATACCTCCCCCCGACCCTTCCCTCCACCCCTCGGGCTAAACTTCTAAAACCCGTCCCCGCCCGTAATCCCTTTGCGAGGCGACTTTCGGATCGGCGTGGGCGCGTGTGACCCTACCCCTACCCCCGCGTCGCCCCGCCGCCCCGCTTCTGCCCCTAATTATGGATCCTCGAAATTATTTCCAATTCTTTCCGCGATTATCGCTACGTCGCCGGAGGAGCGTTCCGGCTCTTCATCCACTCCGGCCATTAGACCCTTTTCTCGCTCGACTGGCCAGACATTCTATTTCGATAACAATCTCGAGATACAGACATCTGTCCCCGTTATATTTCTCTTCTTCCTCTATGAATGAGTCAGGAAATTATTTTTTTACCCCTGGTGCGGTTGTATAGGAACGCAGCGGTGCGGACGTACTTTCTTTCCGGCCGGACTCCGGGAAGATTCCGGGATAGCGGGATCACTTTTGTTTTCGAAACTTCATGATGTACGGGGTGGGTCATCAGTAGGGTCCGGAAAGTGGGCTACAACGCAGAAAGAGAGAACAAAAAGACGGGAAAAAAATGTCTTTCTGCATTTCTTCTCGTTAACCCGTTTCGGCCGAAAACGCCATTCCCTGTACATCGCTCTTCAGCGCTTCATAACTAATACTGTTTGCGACAGACATATTCTTGAAGTTTAAGACGTTCCCTTTCCGATGGTGTCCATGAATTTCCTCCAAAAAAAAAAAATTGATTATGAAAAAAAAGCATTTTAAAAAAAACACGATTTTTTGCACATTTTTGTTAATCAAATTTTCAAGGGGTTTCCGATCTGCAATGGACCTGGAACCTCACTAACCGGTGGAATAAATTGATCACTAAAAATCGATCTTTAAACCACGTATACTTAAAGTTCAAACATTTATTCCACCGGTTAGTGAGGTTCCAGATCCTTTGCAGACCGGAAACCCCTTGAAAATTTGATTTAAAAAAATGAGCAAAAAACCGTGTTTTTTTTTAAACTGCTTTATTTTATGATTAGTAACTTTTTGGAGGAATTGCATGGACACCATCGGAAAGGGCACGTCTTAAACTTCAAAAATATGTCCCTGTCAAATTTTTCTGTCGCAAATAGTATTAGTTACGATGAGGCGCTGAAGAGCGATGTACCGGGAGTGGCGTTTTCGGCCGAAACGGGTTAAACGTGAGCAATTTGGCCTGCTCATAATATGGTTGTAGAAGGAAAATGATCGTTCCACATCTACTGAAGTTAAAAGTGCAAATTCAGAATAGTTCACACAGACAGAGGACGACACAGCACGCACATTATTTTCATGAATTTTGCACAGTTATTTGTGTAACTCACAGTTGTTTGTTTTCACTAACAGTTGTTCGTTGTCACTAACATCAGTATATTATTATTGTTTACATCCACAGTGGACAATGTACGTGCTACTACTATTTCTATACCCTTAGCCATTGTTTACAAAACCCTTTTACTAGCTATCATTTTCGGAGGCGAAATATCTGAAACATCTAAAATTCGTATCAGAACATTAACGACCTTATTACCGCAAAAATCTGTTGTTTCTTCCATTGTCAGCCACATAAATTTATTGCGTATGTCTTCTTTGATGTTTCCCATAACACGATATTTTTTCTGTAAATATGTATGTAATGTAGGGCCACTAGACAATGGAAAATCAGGTACATATTTGGCAAAAAAACGTCTAAGGTGAATATTGTCGACCACGTTCCATGAAAGGCTACATGCGTAAAAAAAATATGCACAAATCAAATAAAAGTTCCTCTTTTCTAACGGTACCAGTAATATTTTGTTGATGGATATTCGAATCTAAATGTCTTTCACACTCTCGTTGTCTACGAAATATATATCGACGATTGCAAGGAATATATAAAATATGTATCCGTCTATTGTAAAATCCTCGTAATTTTGATTCATCGTTTTCAGCCTATTCACAAATGATCTCGGCTGTGTCATTATTGTAAAAATCTATACACAATCGGATAATATATAAATACACTACACGAACTCTAAAGGAAATACGTACACGGTGCAAAATACGTATGTACACCCGTTTATTAGTTAGTTTCCAGACCCTACTCTTAAGTAATGGCACTATGACGTGGTAGGCCAATTTTGACGATTCATACGTCGTGCCCTATTACTGTCTAATTCATTACTTTTCGTCCCATGATAAGCTTGTTAATATAACTTAATATCAAGCTTAAGTGCGTTGTAAACCTTAACAACATTAATATATTCCGAATGGGTTTTCGAATTACCGTGAACCGATTTATTACCCAGTCAGTTATATCGAATTCAGTTATATATAGTTTACCCGGTCAGTTATAGTCGATCCAGTTTGTCTATAAACTTTTATGGCATAATAACGATCACCCGATTGATAACTATAGTAAAGTTTTATCTGTGTAATTTTGCACGTGTTTGCTACGCCACTGGTTTAGTAAACACAAAGAGAGACTGGGAACACTATTATCTGCCTATGGCTCCCTGGGATTAGTCACGGACTTTAATTGTCATCGATATCGAGGAAATTGGTGCTTTTATACTTATATCCGTACGAATACAGCAAGTGAAGCATGAGAGAATAATATGGATTGAGTAACGACCCAATAAAGATGTCTTAACAATCGAAAAAGATCAGTCGCGCGAAATAAAAATTTTGTATCTAGATTTAGAGGAAGGATATTCGCTATACATGTAGATTTGCGTATATCATTATCTTTTTTATTGGGTATAAGTGTAGGAAGATCGATTTATCATAGAAAGTGATTTTTTCTCAGAAACGGCTGAGATAAAGTAATTCTTGCGAAAGGTAAATCATTTTACTTACTTTCACTCAAAATTAAGGCAGTAATAAAAAATGTCTTAAACACGCTAAACGTCACGATGCCTCACTTTTTTTGCCGCAAGACTTAAAAACACTGGTTCCTAATGAAAAATATTCGATATTTGGGTTCTCACTGATATTATTATTATATTTAAACTATGAATGTAAATATTGTACAGGGAGGGGAAACCTGTCGGTCTTCAACCATTATACAGTGAGGTCCATAAGTAACGGATAAATTCATTATCTACGTAATTTACAATTTATGAGTAAAATCCTGAAACACGTTAATTTTTAATTCTAGAATGACATTTTTTGAGCATAATTTTATACCTCCCCCTCCAACCCCCTTGGAGTGACAGCTACCCCTTTAAAATTTTTAAATGGAACAAGGGTGCGTGTGATAGCTCATTTGAAAGAGTTTTTAATTCTCCATCCAGCAACATAAGATTTTTGTAATTTCTATATTTTTTTTATTGAAAAATATTACATTTTTAATGTTACTAAGTAAAGAAAAGAACATGAAACAGAATAGAAGAACAGTTTAAATCAAATGTTCAAACTGGGCGCTCGTTGCTTCTTGACAATAATGGAAGCGTTGCTGAAATTCTTCTAAAATATTTTGTATTGTTTCCGGGGTGATTTGATTAATTTCTTGCATTATTCTGTCTTTTAAATCTTCTACGTTATTTGGTCTGTTGAAGTAGACTTTCGATTTTATGTAACCCCAAAAAAAATAGTCAAGCGGGGTCAAATCGGGAGAACGAGCAGGCCACTCAATTTCACCGCGTCTACCGATCCATCTATTGGGAAAAACTTGATTCAGATAGGCTCTTACTGCCAATGAAAAATGTGGTGTAGCTCCGTCCTGCTGAAACCAAATATTTCTATCAATTTCATTGGGGTTGTCATCATCTGGGAAAAGCATTCTTAACTCTGGAACTAAGAAATTTTGCAAGAAATCCAAGTAACGCGCGCCAGTTAATGTGCCATCAAGGAAATATGGTCCGATAATTTGAGAATTTATAATTCCAACCAAAACGTTCACCTTCTCGGGATATTGAGTATTGGCCTCCCATCATCCAATGTGGATTTTCTGTACTCCAGTATCTACAGTTCTGTTTGTTGACTGTTCCATTTAAGACGAATGTTGCTTCATCAGAAAAAAGAATGTTTTTTTTATAACTAAAGGATTATCTTGGCATCTATTTGCCATGATTTCGCAAAATTCCAATCGGCGATCTGGGTCATCGTCGTGAAGTTCTTAAACCAAATTAATTTTATATGGGCGGTATGCGAGAGGTATTCCCGTTGAAAAATCCTGGTTGGCATTTTTTTTTTTTTTGAAACAGACCTTTTTTCGAGCTCTTTTGCCTGGAGTCTGAGTACGGTCCTGGTTTGCACGATTTAGCTGCGACCAGAAGTACACACCTGGTACGAACTCGATATTAATTTGGTCTGCGGATTACTCGAGGTTTAGCGGTGCTGGCGGATGTTTCGTCGGTGATTTCGTTATTCGGGGATTTCCCGGAGCGCGTAACGAGGGATCGACGTCGACCGTCTTCCCCGATATTTGATTGGGAAGCGACGCCTCGGGCGAAAAAAGGGCGCGCCTGCCTCCCCGCGAACGCCGCCGCCTGCCGCCCCCCGGCCGCGCATTAGCGACTTCAAAAGAAGAGGAGATGTCTCGCGTCTGCCGCAGCAATATTGATACCGAGAAAATAGATTTGGAAACTTCGACGTATCTTCGGGGGCTGTACAAATACCGCGGGCGCGCTTTATCTTAAAACGGGGTTTGCGGCGGTCTCGTATCTGCTCCTGAAATCCGGTTCGTCTGGAGGCGGCAGGATTAGGGTATTAAAAAATATAGGGAGAGTGGGATACAAGCACGTTTAACATATTTAAGATAAATAAAATGCCCTCAATATGCCGTGGAGTCGATCGCGCATGTTTTGAATTACACAGGTTTACAAAAACAAAAAGGTTGCCTGGATCTGGGGTCAGACCACGCGTTTCTTACGTATTTTTCGACGCTGAATTCGAATCTATTTTTAGTTTTGGTCTATCACGTCAGGATTTTGAGATATCCGAACCTAAAAGTGGAAAAAACGCGGATTTTTGATATATTTGAGGTTATATAGCTTTGCGTTTTTTTTTTCTCGAAAAACTATGGGTGGGATCTTAAGTACAAATCTTCCTGTTTAAAATGCCGTTGAGTTTGCTCAAATATCTTTTTTTTCGCCGAGACCTCGAATTTTAAAAATTGTCTGTACATATCATATATTTCCCAATACATTAATTAGTACGGAAACCTTATGGTCATTATTTAAATTGCAATTTATTGCAATTTAAATAATCTACAGTGCGCGCCTAAAGCATGGAATAAATTCAGTAAATGTGAAACAGAAAATTTTTGGAAAAAAATCCTCGAACAGATTTTGTTTAATAGAAACACACATTTTTTAGGAAACTTCTATTTTCAGTTGTCATTTGTCTTTGAGTAATGACGTCATCAACTTATTTTTCAAATGGCAACCCCCATTTTTTTTAATTTAATTTGAGAGACCCTTTCATTGTCGATTGAACGGTGTAAAAATGTTATGCCACCTTACATAACAAAATTTTTGAGTTAATGACAATTATTGAATGTTACAAAATGAAAAATATATTTTTCACAATAAATAAACGAAACTTCTTTAATAAGCAAATGCAATTTTAAATTAAGTGTTCGAAATGCCGTCCATCAACTTCTTGGCAATATGTAAGCCTGTGTACAAATTCGTCTTGTACATTCTGAATTACTTTCGGGGTAATGGATCCCATTTCATCTCTAAATGCGATCTCGTAGTTCGGCTAAATTGTGTGGTCTTCTGCAGTAAACTTTTGATTTTAAATAACCCCATAAAAATAATCAAGTGGTGTAAGATCTGGGTATCTCGCGGGCCATTATATCGGTCCTCGTTTGCTAATCCACCTCTGACGAAAGATGACGTCTAAATATTCACGAACTGAGCGCGCATAATACGGGGGTTTAATGTTTAACTGATTTTACTTTTTTTGCTATGTTTTATTTGTGTTCAGTTTTTTTCAGAAATTTTCATTTATTTATTGTGAAAAATATATTTTTTGATTTTGTAACATTCAATTGTCATTAACTCAAAAATTCCGTTATGTAAGAGTGGCAACATTTTTATACCGTTAAATCGACAATGAAAGGGTCTCTCAAATTAAATTGAAAAAATGGGGGGTTGCCATTTGAAAAATAAGTTGATGACGTCATTACTCAAAAACAAATGACATCTAAGAATAGACGTTCCCTCAAAATTGTAGTGTTTTTGGGTTAGGAGCAAAATCGACTCTGTAGTACCAGGATTGTGTGAAAAATTTCTGGTCAGAGTTAAGGAGATTATCCCATAAACCAGGCGTGCATTGCTACGCCTATTCTTGGTAACAATGCTTGGACTTGAGCCTAGACATAAGCGCGCATATGCAGGTCACGTTTAAACTATTCAATGAATTGGGAAATTATATGAAAGAGACAAAAATTTGTAAAATTCGTAGGTTACTCGTGCGAAAAAAAGATACATTTTAGCAAATAAAATATCGAAGATGTACTATAATGTAGATCCTACCCATGAATGTTCTACGAAATAAAAAGGCACGTTTGACAATTTTTTGCAAACTATGTCAATAGACGATTATTTGGACCTTATACACCTACAACAAATTGAATATTCAAGGCGTACATTTTAAAGTTCATTAAATACAGACAGAGATAATAACTTTAAATCATGCGACTATGGAATATAAATTTTATACAATAGCTTTTACATTCACAATTTATTAAATACATATTTAATAGACCAAAATATATTTCGAAACGACTGAACCCGGTAATAAACAGATTGTTAAATCGTTGATTTACTGCTCAGGTAGTTACCGTTTATTACCGTGTATATCTATTTTAGAATATTTATAGACACTTTAATTAGGATAAAATACGTAATTAATTTTAGATACGTATGTATGTACAGGGTGATTGTTTTATCTTGTCATATTTTTCCGTCCACTTTGGGTGGGTTTTAACTGTCCTAATTCCTAAAAAGTCTAGTAAGAAAATACTTGAATTAAGGGGTATCACCATTGTAGAATTTTCAAAAAATCGATTTTTTGTTTTTAGGCTTAAAACATACATACTTTAAATTTTCTAAAGTATGAGGCGAAAAGTTTTATACATGAAAACAATACCTACTGATTTCTAACTTCTGTAGTACAATACTAGATGACGTTTGAAACTTGTTTACTAAATTTGAAAAAAAAATCAAATGAAAGTACGTTAGTGTAGGATAGTGCAGGTGAACGGTAAAAAATTTTAAACAGTTGAAAATCTCGTTTTTTAATGTCGACAACTCATTTTAAAACTTTAAATGTGTTTTTCTCGAAATACGATTTTTCAAAACCGTATGCAGCATAACTCCAACAAATTTCACTATTTTCGTTGGAAATTTTAACCACGTCTTTAAAACAATATTTTGAAGTGAAACACTTACGGGTATTTTTCGATAAGTTAATTTAAACAATTTTTATAAACAAATAATTGCCTTTTTTCGTCGAGAAATTGACTTTTTTCTTCAAAAACATGCTAATTCCACAAAAATCAATATTTTTAATATTCTGTACTAGCTATACTCATGTAGGTTAGGAGGATTTTTTTTGTTTTGAATCAACATTTGCACCAGTTCTGCTGCGTGCCGCGAATTGCCTCGACGACCACGCGTCTACGGCGAATAATTTTAGCGCCGCCATTTTGCAATATTTATGGATGAAAAACAAATTTTTGTACTTCAATATATGCCCAATAACACCCATAAATCGTTTTGTCTTACTACCTTTCCTTCAATCTGAAAAAAAAATCGGCCAAAAAGCGTTTTTTTTTAGACTGTTACAGTGGTGTTAACCCTATAATGCAGGCTCTTGTTTAATGGTTTATAACAAGGCCGCGAATAAATAGAAAACTTTTTTATTGTTAAGGATATTAACTATAAATAACATTATAATATATAGATAACATTATAATAAATAACATATAGATAACATTATAAAATGAGAAAATTAATTGAAAGTCGTTCCCAACAATAATAAGGAAAACTGTCGAATCTACGGTTTTACCACGATTCCAGTCGAAAGGATACAGGTTTTGGCAAATTCTAAAAAATATTTCTTCTCCTTAGGCTTCCCTCTGTTGATTATCCCTAACAAATTAGAAACAAAAATAAAATTAACAAAATGGCGTCCAGAAAACAAAAATCTGGAAAAATTCGAGTTATTTGTTATTATAAAAGTGTAGCAATATCTTTTTTTCAATCTGATTTTAGGTATAATTCATGCGTCATAGTGTTTTACAACTCTTGTATAAATTTCAAGTTGATATATTTCGCGGTTCTCGAGATATCTTGGTAAAATCATCAAAAAATGTAGTTTCGAGAAAATCGCATTCATAGTTTCGGTACAATATTTGTGTTAGAACAGTCGTATGGAAACAGAAACATTTCGACTTTATTATTAGGTCGTCTTTAGTGTGTCGTCACAAATTAAAACTTAATTCTACTCTCTATATTGCATAGATAACCCTAGAAATTAGAATAATGCTCAGACCGTTCGGTCGGCACCGACCGCGCGAATTTCTTGACCTCAATTTTGGGAATTTTTCAAAAAAAACGTTCAAGAAAAGATATTCCTAAATGATCACAGTATTGGAATAAGCAAAAAACCGAAAATCGATTTTTTTCGAAATTTCAACCCTCCCTAGTACCCTTAAACGATTTTGACGCCACTCCAACTAAACTTGAATTATAAGAATTAGATAAAATAAATATGCAGCAACGAAGGGGAGCGTTGTAACAATATTACTTTTTTAAAAATCCTTTTGAAATCCCCTAAAGCAGTAAAACATTCGAATTAAAATTGGGTCAAACTGATACATTAAAATGTGAAACTATATAAAGGGGCGTGAAAGAAAAAATAATACAGTATTAGCTCGGATACAGAGTGGTATTTTTGTTAGACAATCGCATTTCCTCCAAACTTCGAAACAAATACCAGCTGCGCCCGTAATATCTCTATGTTAAACTTTGCACTTTACGTCTGGTTGCCTCCGTTCTGGGTATACGTCCTAACCTCTAGGTGCAGGAAGCGGGGATTTCTTAACGCTGAAATTCCTGAGGTGGTATTTCCTAAGTTGTAAAGTTTCAGGTAAATAAATTAGCGGCAAGATAAACTTCTAAACTTTAATCTCGCCAATCCTCTCGACTGCTGCCTTTAATAACGAGTAAGTGATTCTAAAGCGTAAATTATAACGTTATTCCGGTGGTTATACGGATATACCGACTGATTATATTATTTTCCTTCTTGCCCGGACGAAATTAAACATATGTTATCTGTTTTAGATGTGATCGTGTCTCATCCGCAATTTCGAAATTAATAGGGCGATTTTGATCGTTAAACCCGAAGTTAAGACAGTCATAATATCCGCGTTCGTGACTAAGTAATTTATAAATGACGCAATCCAATGAAACCATCTTGCTTCAAATTTCTTTAAACTTATTTAATAGACATTTTAGCAGGGATGGCAACAGAACCGGTTCTTCAAAAGCGGTACGGTTCCGCTTCCAGAACCGCTTCCACTGTCTTTGTCAAAAAGGAACCGCTTCCAAGAGCGGTTCCGGGGTTTTATTTTGGAAGCGGTTCTGGAATCAGGACCGGTTAACATTTTTTGTGCGGTATTGGAAGCGTTCCCGTTTTTAAAAAAGATGGAACCGGTCCAAAAAAATATTTTACCGGTTCTCGTTTGGAACCGGTTCTGGAAGCCGTTCTTAGATAGGAACCGGTTCTTTGTGCAATTTATAATACAGAATTTTAAGAAGAGGCGATATTATTAGACTAACGGCTATATCGGCAGAATCAGGGATCAGGGATCGCGAAATGAGGTTTTAAAAAAAATTACAGAAAGTTCTTAATGGAGTACACTGGTTAAACTTAATTACGGCTTCAAAATCTGCACACACATTAGATTAGATTGGGTTGTGGTGTTTTGATGGAAAGATGACCGCTTTGGGGGGGGGGGGCGTAAATTACGTCATGAATAGTGTTTTCCCTTCCTTAATTTTACCATACCCCACAAAAATTGTGGTCCCCCCTCTATGTTGGTTGTGTAACGTTTTGGATTGGTGTGATCCTAAAATAATTATTGTTTATTTTTGTTAATATTTTTGATTATGTTAATATTTTTATTTCCATATTCCACGTTCGATATTGAACATAAAAGTGATAATTAATAAAAATTATAATCAACTAAATGACGTTTAGTTTGCTTCATCTGATCAACGGAAGTCCGAATTGTAACGTTAAATATTTCGGAGTAGAAAAAACCACTTTGAAGCTGCTTACTTTAATTGATTTTTTGGGCCAAAAATTGTGACCATACTTGGCCCAGATAATATATTCGATATTTTCTCCTATTTTTTTTGTAAGTACAGTAAAACTCGGACATAACGCTTCCCGAATATAGCGTTCTCCAGGGTATATCGCTTTTTGATATAATATTCGATTACGTGAGGGGGGAGGGAGGTTAAAATGTGTTCTACAGTACATAGTGTAACGTAATTTACGGACAGCCCCTAATGGTTAAACCAATAAGAAAAAATACCCCAGGAATCGGTACGGAACCGGTATTCGTACCGGTTCTTATGAAATCATCCCATTACCGTTTAGAAAAGGAGCGGTTTTGGAACCGGTTCCAAAATTCCCGAAACAGCGGAACCGCTACCAAAGCAAACGGTTCTTTTCTCTAAAAAAAACCGTTCGGGCAGGAAACCAATTTTGGGGAAGAGGGATCTCTACTAGTCGAACCGCTCCGGAACCGGTTCCGAACCTCAAGAACTGCTACTTTTGCCATCCCTGCATTTTAGTAAACATCTGCATCATCTTTCAAGTTGATAGAATGCAGACTTTGGCTCTTGTCTAATGCTGAAGTAGTTTCTTCCGGGTTCTACCGCCGTCGTCTAACTTGTCTTCGCTGATCATGCTATCAGCTTCTTCAGATATTTTCTAAAGACTGTTGTCGTCTTCCACTCCTCGTTAAATAGCTTGATTCTGTTACGCTTCGCTGCTCATCCTCCGTGTTCGGTTGACCACAACTTTACTAGTCCCTAATAAAGCCAGCCTCCATGTTGTGTTGCTAATCCATCTTCCCCGTTGAAGTTGTTATTATTCATTATTTCTAAGTCCAGCACTTCACATTCTCATCATCGATTCGATGGTGATCATTAGTGTGAACATGTTCCGCTACTGCCGACTTGTCTATATCGCCGTCAGGTGTGTCGTTGATGTTCGTTGATCCGGCACTAAATGCTCCTTCCTATTTGTCCAATATAATTTTTGCCACAAGTACATTTCAACTGGTAAACGACTTGTGAGAAGTTTAGGGAGTGGATCCTTGTTGAAGGGAAGCATTTGTTGTATTTTCTTCATTGTTTGATATATCGTACGCCAATGTTTTTCTTTGATAAAGTTTTTCTTCGTCTATCTGTGACTCCCGCAAAGTAAGATATGCAAGTATATATCGTTGGCTGAATACCTATCTTGCCAGTTAATCAACATTAACAATTGACTTTAAAATGTCAAACAACGAACAAATTTCTTTATTGGAACGCCTCATATATTTGTTGTTTTCCTTCCACAACTCTTCCTGCTGATTTAAGAAATGTATGCTGTATTGACGTTTGTATTGACAGTTTGCGAACTATTTAAATTTAAAGTATAATAATTATGTTTATTAGACTAGGGGTCTAAGGTCATAAAATCCTCTGAAACGTTCCCCCATCTTTCTATCCCCAGCAGTAACCGATATACCAACGTATGCATAACCAATTTGGGACAGACGGTGTAATTCCTAAGCAAGATTTAAAATCGCTTTTAAATGTGGTATTTCACAGGCACGACTGTGGTTTAGTTTAAATTTGAAATAATTGTTAATCTTGTTTGTGCGATTATTATTAAAATGACGTTTTCTACCTAAACCACAGCAAAATAAAAAAAAAAAATGCCAAGAGACGTTTTCAATTAATTAAAGGTCAATTTTGAATTTTGCATGGTTCCTATCGATTTTCTGTTGCCTGTCGTTAATGTCACTGTTAATAAATAACGTTCAGTGTATCGCAACCAGGGACGTATCAGGGACAAATGCATGCCTGGCCTGACTTGACAACCGACCGAACGACTGCGAAATCGCAGCGTAAACATTTATTGCCACTCTTGAGGCTCTATCGGAACCGAGGAGATATACTGCTTGTATTAGATAGATAGATAACGTTTATTGATCGCATAAATCAACGCACAATGCGGAGCGACGCGACAAAAAACGAGAAATGGGCCGCGACAAAAACGAAAAAAAATGGATTCATGTAAATTCAAGGAGACGTTATCTATAATGGATAATAAAAAAAATCGGGAACATCTCTGACGATACCTACGGCAATGTTATGTCGTGAAGGCTTCATGTTACTTTAATAAGCAGTTTTACGATGTTTATTCGTAATTAAAAATGTATAAACTGTTGAATATGTGCTTGAACGTTCATCGAAGTGTAAGATAAAAAGCCTTTTGCGTCATAACTGGGGTCTGGAAAGTGCGGTACAACGCAGGGTCGGACTCAGGGTCAGACCAAAATAACTGTAAAAGTGTACATACCTAGCCTTTGTGTCATTCAGAGACATCAACTGTCTTTGCATTTCTTCTCGTTAAACGTGAGCGATTTGGCCTTTACATATGGTTGTAGAAGGAAAATGATCGTTCCACATCCACTTAGGTTAAAGGTGCAAATTCATTTCAAGAATTTCAAGAATAGTTCGCATGGACAGAGGACGATACACCACGCACATTTCACGAATTTCGCACAGTTGTTTGTATCACTAACAGTTGTTTTTTGTCACTAACTTCAGTACATTATTATTTTTTACATCTACAGAGGACAAGGCACGTGTAACTAGGTACTACACTAATGGAAAAAATTAAAGGGTCAAAAATTTTCCGAATTTTTAGTGATTTTTCAGAATTTCTTTTATTTATCCCATGACACGTTGACATGTCTTCTGTAAATATATTTTACGCAGTGTATGGCTACTAGACAATGGGCAATCGGATACATATTTGGCAAAAAAAAAAATGTGTAAAGCGAATATTGTCGACCACGTTCCACGAAAGGCTACCGCCACAGTGGGGTACCAGTGCATGTTACCATACACGGTCAGTGGCGTACGTATGCACGGGCAAGAAATACACGCGTATATAATTTACAAGGCGCTTAAAAATATGGTTTATACCCCTGCGTTGTAGCATACTTTCCTTACCCCAGTCATAACTAGAGTTCGTCCGAGTGCGGAGTGTAACAGGACCGTAGTCAGTTTACGAATGAAAATGTTAATATGTTCACAGAAACTATGTTGCATCATAGTACATTATTAAATATTATTACTTATTATCAAGCGCGAAACCATTACGAAAACTGCGCTAGCAATTTTAGTTATTTCTGGCACGCTGTAACAGACAATCGCCGGTATTGCATCACGTTGATACGTTTAGTTTTTGCGTATTCGCCGTGTATTGTATTCTCCGTGTGTTTAAATAACTTTATAAATATTAATAATTATTAGTTGAGGGGAGAAGTGAATAAAGTGAGGTACCATGTCAAAGGTGAAGAGAAATAGACGGGAAGTATTTCAAACGTGGTTTGACAGTGATCCCGAGGGTTTTAGGGACATACGTATTCAAGGAAATGACCTTTTTTGTACTGTGTGTGAACGCATTATAAATTCTTCAGATAAAACTAAAGTAACAAGACATCTGAAAAGCCATGCCTCGTCAAGCGTCGACGACTCCGTATTTTTCTATGAACTTACAGAAGCCTTTGTTGCAAGCAATATTCCATTATACTATAACAAACTAGAGAACCCCAAGTTACGTACGTTTTTAGAAAAATATATGGACAGAAAAATTCCTCATGAAAGTACGTTAAGACTTGCATATGTCGATCGGGTTTACAACAATGTAGTGACATCAATACGCGAAGAAATTGCGGACAATTTCGTGTATTTTATTATAGACGAAGCTACCGATGCTTGCGGGCGTTCAGTAGCTAATTTTTTAATTGGTGCGTTAAAAAGTGACACTACTAGTGACAGCCACCTACTAGCTTCTAAGGTTCTGGATAAAACTAATCACGAAACGGGGAACCTTGTCTCAACACTGACGTTTGTCGGGTAAGTGTTGCCATTGTTACGTGTTACCTTAATTTATATAGATATTTTATCCTTGACTTAACCGTACTATTTGGTAAAAATAGTACTATGTTCCTACATAATTTACGTAAACATTGACCTTTAGACTGCCGGCTGTCTCATATATGGGACAGTAATAAAATAATAGTTTTAGCGATGAATACAGATATTATAGAGAATTTTTCCCATTTAATAGGCTCTCTGATCTCTAAAGGATACAACTGAAATTCTTTCTAATCGATCGAGGTACCCAAACTACCCCTAGCGAGGGGGTGAAATATTTAAAAACTCGATATTGAACTTGTATTTGTAATTGAACTTTTTTTTACACGATTTTTTTCGGAAGCACGCTGTAAAATCTGTAAAATGTACTCTAAAATTTTCCGCAATTGATTGAGATGCCGAAACCACCCCTAGCGAAAGGGGTGATATTTTCAAAATTCTTTATTGAACGGTTATTGACTTTATTGATCGGTTATTTCAAATCAATTTTTTTTTACATAGAATAATTATTAGTTTTTACTTGAATTACTGTATTTAGGATAAATAATAATTTTTTTAGAGCTACTTGAATATAATGTGGTCGATTGAATTCTGAATGTAAAACATTGAATTTCTACCTATAACTATATAAATATATAAGTATACAAATATACAGGTTGTGTAAAGCCCACCTCCGCCACTTATAAAAAAGGAAAAAAAAAAAAGAGAAGAAAAAAAAAAAGGGCAAAAAGGGGGGGGGGCCAAAAACCCCCCTGGGGGGGAAAACCCCCCCCCCCTCCCCCCCCCCCAAACCCCCCCCCCCCCCCCCCCCCCCAAACCCCCCCCCCCGGGGGGGGGGGGCGGCCCCCCCCCCCGGGGGGCCCCCCCCCCCCCCCCCCCCCTTTTTTTTTTTTGGGGGGGGGGGGGTTTTTTTTTTTTTTTTCCCCCCCCCCCCTTCTGGTTTTTTTTTTTTTTTTTTTTTTTTTTTTTTTTTTTTTTTTTTTTTTTTTTTGGTTTTTGTTGTTTTCCCCCCTTTATACGTATGAAAATGTATACATACGTATGAAAATATGTAAGTCTAGGATGAAGAAAAAATATTATTTCAGTGTAACTGATCACTTTTTCACGTTTTTGATTTTATATTCATCCTGTTACCTTCATACTGAATAAAATTCTTGAATAATTTTTTACGTTTCCGGGAGTGCTGCTGAAACAATTTCACTCAAAACAAAACAAAATTTGTTTTTTAGGTCGATTATTCATTCACACCGTCGGTTTATCAAATATTTATGAAAACGTCATTCTCAAATTGTCAGTAATTCGTGAAAAAAATCAATACCCACCTAATAAAGAATTTTTGAAAATTTCATCCCCTCGCTAGGGGCGGTTTGGATGCTTGTTTTTTTGAAGCACATTCGGTTAAAAATAAATATGTAGTAATTTACACAATCTGAAAATTTTTAACATTGGCCCGACCGTTGCCAGCCGGCCTGGCTCATATGTGAGTCACCCGTGACCTCGGCAACTACTCTAGATGTATTAGATGTTTATATATGTATATAAACTTTGCCCCTCAAAAATATCCATTTATAAGGGAAAAATGCCAGCAGTCTAAAGGTTAATATTTTCATTAGTTAACTGACTACGGTCCTGTTACCCTCCGCGTGTGTATTGGGTGTTATGTTTATTTTGAGGTAAAGAAAAATACGTGTTTAGAAACTGTCAAAACGCCGACAATAACCGTCCTTTATTAACTAATCTCTTTCCGCCGGTTCGACCGGAATTTAATGGCCGTGTAAGATCCGGGGGAATATCATTGTACACCGCCAGCATTCCGGTACTAATCCCGACAGGACGTTAACGATTACAGCGCCATTAGAGCGGCGCAATATTAAACAACTCATAATGCGACCTAATATTTTAATATCAGAAAATTCTCGGCTGTCGCCGCCAGATTCGCCCCGCGCGGACGGGAACGCGGCCGCCCCAAAGCTCGTCTTCCGGCGGGGCGGCCCGTCGCCGGGGGTTGGGGGAGGGGGCGCGCTACAAATTCATTACACAAATGGCGAACGGGATCCGACGGCATTATGCGACCCGCCGAATTGACGGGCTCTCATTACGCCACGCCGAGACAAGTAACGCAATCCATTGAATGGCGCGACCCCGGATTCTCCCGGACGATATCAATTGCTGCACCTTAATGCGCTATCGGGGAGTTCGCGCAAAGTGACAAGATGATTTATGTCGCCGGCTCGGCATCTCCCACATTACAAAGTAGAGCAATATTCGGCCAGATTAAACACGACTTCTCCCCGGGGACGCCGATTCTGAGGGAAAAGGCGTGTTCCGCTGCACGCAGCTTTCAGCGGTAATCATCGACATCGGTTTACTCTTAAGGGCGCGTTTTCGTCCCCGTTCGCCGGAACGGGACTGTTTTTAAAGGGCCGAAGACTAGAGAAGCAAGCTACAGATGAGAAACAAGATAGAGATGGTTTTACAATAGAATTTTGAGGATACGAGATGCGAGTTTTGACGATACAACAGATAAATTATTAAGTAATCATTAAAAAAAATATATACATATATATGCAACCGTTTACTCGGTGAAGGACACTGAATCAAATTATCAATGTCGCTGTGAAGGACAGGGTTTGTCCGGAAAGTAATGTCAGTGAGCTTTGAAAAATGGTTTTTATTGGTTCTATGTGTACAAATCTTTAGAAACCTTCAAAATACATTCCTCCTGCGTCCACACATCGGTTCCAGCGGGTCTTCCACGCATCAAAAGCCGCACGGTAGTCGTTTTCCGGAATCGCCTTTAAAGCGTCGGCGCAAGCCTTCTGAATGTTTTTCACCGACCCAAAATGCTGTCCTTTCATTGGGGTTTTGAGGCGCGGAAACAGAAAAAGTCTGGGGGGGGGGGGGGGGCACATCGGGGCTGTAGGGAGGCTGGGGAACAACGGTGATGCCTGCCTTGACGAGGTAATCGGCCACGAGGAAGCAGGTGTGCGAAGGCGCATTGTCGTGGTGAAGCTTCTAGGATTTTGAGATGTCTGGGCGGATGCGATTCACCCTGCGTTTCAGCCGCTTCAGCACCTCGACGTAAAACTTTCCGGTTACGGTTGCCCCCTGCGGAACGAACTCATGATGGACCAATCCCCGGCAATCAAAAGAGACAATCAGCATTGTCTTGATCTTTGACCTGGACATCCTGGCCTTCTTGGGGCGAGGGGAGTTCGACGTGTGCCATTCCGCACTTTGCCTCTTCGTCTCCGGATCGTATTCAAAGACCCAACTTTCGTCCCCGGTAATGACGTCATCAAGGAAAGCGGGGTTGTCTTCGCAGGTATCCAAAAGTTCTTGGCAGGTTTCGACGCGCCTCGCTTTTTTGGTCGTCCGTTAGCACTTTTGGCACGAGCTTCGCGCACACCTTCCTCATTCCTAAAGACTCCGACACAATTTCGTGAACA
This sequence comes from Aromia moschata, assembly GCA_029963805.1. Classification (NCBI taxonomy): domain Eukaryota; kingdom Metazoa; phylum Arthropoda; class Insecta; order Coleoptera; family Cerambycidae; genus Aromia; species Aromia moschata. The sequence continues at coordinate 1,239,651 of JAPWTK010000009.1, forward strand.
ATGGTTTTCGTAATGTCTAGTGTTTCGGAAATTAAACGGACACATAGACGACGGTCAGTGTTCAACAAGTCACGCACACGTTTCACATTGTCGTCGGAACTGGAGGTTGATGGCCGTCCAGCGCGGTTCTTGTCGTTGATATCTTCCCGACCTTCTGCGAAGGCCTTGTGCCACCGGAAACTTTGCCTGTCCGAAAGACAATCGACGCCGAAAGCCTTCTTCAACATTGGAATGGTTTCCGCAGCACTCTTCTCCAGTTTTGTTTTTTCTTGGGGGTCTCAAAGAACGAGTGATGCGACCGCTACAACGACCGGTAGCCAACTGACGCTTGTTGGATCTTGTTGCCAGATCCCCCACAACAATCCTAGCACGTAAAGCGCGGGCTGGCGCGTACAGTCTCGGGAAAAAATTCACTGACATTACTTTCCAGACAAACCCTGTATATCATTTCAAACTTATAATTCGTCGACATAAGGACGCCACAGACACTCTTCGTTCTAAAGCTTCCCTTCAGAAATTTCTCACAGCTCGTGCTGTTGAAAATCTGTATCATACCGCCAACATTCTCAGCTGATGTTCCTCACGATTTGTAGTCCTCCTAGGACGCCCTCGGCGACGCCAATGAACGCCTTTAGACCACCTGACCCAACATCTTAACCCGTTTCGGCCGAAAACGCCACTCCCGGTACATCGCTCTTCAGCGCCTCATAACTAATACTATTTGGGACAGAAATATTTGACAGGGACATATTTTTGAAGTTTAAGACGTGCAGTTTCCTATGGTGTCCATGAAATTCCTCCAAACAATTTTGAATTATGGAAAAAAGCAGTTTTTTTTTTAGAAAACACGATTTTTTTGCACATTTTTTTAAATCAAATTTTCAAGGGGTTTCTGGTCTGCAATGGACCTGGAACCTCACTAACCGGTGGAATAAATGTTTGAACTTTAAGTATACGTGGTTTAAAGATCGATTTTTTTCCTTATGTGTTCATAATGGCGCCTGAACTGCAAAATTTTTGCGTAAAAATTCAAGAATTTTTTATTGGAAAATGATGCACATTTACAAAAAATTGTAATAAAATTCTTAATCTGTCACTTTTTGGTTTTCAAATAGTCATTTTCAAATTTAAAAAATTAAAAAAATGCATTGGTTGATTTTAAGAACTTTTTATTTTGATAATTTATTGTAAAAATGATGTTTTCAGAGAAAAAATTCAAATTTCTATATAATTTGTATTTGGTACTTAAAATCATAAAGAATGCACTGAATCTTTTCAGAATTTTTTAAGCAATTTTTTAAATTTTGCAAAAATTGACCATTTGCAAAATCCAAAAAATCGCAAAAAATGTGAAAAATTCAAGCGCAGCCTTGAGTATTTTATGCACTTTGTTGCAATACCTTGTAAATTGCAGTCATTTTCCAATACTTTTTTTACTTCCTGTTCTTTTTTTGGGGTTTGCCCCCTTTTTAAAAAAAATCTTTACTTCTTTTGTCTGCAAGGGTAACTCAGTGTTTAATTGTGTTGTGGGGGGGGTCAACAAATTTTATAATCATAACCAGATAATTTTAACACTATATTAAGGGAGTATCTTACCTTAGGAGGCCTAAAAAATGGAGCGTTTTGTGAATTTTTTGAGGACAGAAAAAAAATAAGAAAGTCTAAGGAACTTTTCATAGTTATTGTTATTCCAAATTTGAACATTAAAAAAAATCGCGAAAAAAATTGTGAAATTTAAAATCTTTCACAGGTTTGAAAAAAAAAGTGCTTTTAAAACAAAAAAAAATCATTTCAACTTGCTTAAAAAAATTGTTTAAATTTTTTTTCTTACAATCTTTTAAGTTCAAATAGAATAGAATGCAAAACTGAAGCTAACAAGCCTTGGTTTCTTTTAATTGAACGTCTAGTTTTCTTTAGTTTCTATAAAATATTTTTATAGATATTTTTAGATACATTAGAAATAGATTTAAGCAATAAAACAAAATATTTATTGAGCCTCCTAAAGCAGGATTCCCCCTTAATTGTAGTACAACCATTTCACCCTTTCAAAATAATTTATATGTCATGATCATGAGATCTAGCACAAATGGCAACGGGATCATAACTATTCAAAAAAAATATTTCGCGTAAAAACGTATTATTACAACAAAATAAACGCGATTTACTGAAAATCTAAGCGGTAGAAAGTTTTCTGAGTTAAAAAATCGGCTTCCAGCACAAAAATTATTGATACGTTGGATTTGATAGGTTTAGTTCCTGTCCTGTTCCTGTTCCTGGAACAGAATTTTTTTTGTTGACCTGTGTAATTGAAAGTGAGCTTCGTCTTAAAATTAGGTCTTATATTTTGGAAATATTTTTTTCGTGAAAATAAGCGTACTGAATAGGAAAACGTAAACTCTTCAACTATCTCCAGCGCTACGATTATCGTCCGTTTACAATTAATTGCGGAGACCATTAGACGCCGATAACATCATCGGACGACTTACATAACGTCGCGTAATCGTTATTCCGCAGCCGAAATTTTACGACAACGGAGCACCGGAAAGTACGTACGTGTATTCCGGGCTAACGAACGGGCGGAGTTCATTAACGAGGTGCGAAGGGTGGGCTTAATTCGGATTCCTGCAAGTCCCGCTACAACCGGATAATTAGTGTACGGACTCGGTTATCGGGTAGTATTGAGCGATAATCATCAGGAAGCGAGCCGGGCATCCAGATAGGGATCGGCGGCGCCCTTATGGTAATCACTAGAGTTCGTGCGAGCGCGGAGTGTAACAGGACCGTAGTCAGTTAACGAATGAAAATATTAATATGTTTACATAAATTATGTAGCAACATAGTACAATTTTTACCAAATAGTACTGGGGTTAAGTCAAGGATAAAATACCAATATAAATTAAGAGAACACGTAACAATGGCAACACTAACCCGACAAACGTCAGTGTTGAGACAAGGTTCCCATGGCAGGTTGGCGGTGGTTAAAACATATTATTATGTGCTTGTCTAAGTGTTCTGGAGTGAAACGGCGACGTTCATCACTAATTAGTTACTGAACGCCCGCAAGCACCGGTAGCTTCATCTGTAATAAAATACAGGAAATTGTCTTCACATATTGGTGTCACTACATTGTTGCAAACCCGATCGACATATGCAAGACTTAATGTACTTTCATGAGGAATTTTTCGGTCCATATATTTTTCTAAAAACGTACGTAACTTGAGGTTCTCTAGTTTGTTTAATGGAATATTGCTTGCAACAAAGGCTGCTGTAGGTTCGTAGAAAAATACGGAGTCTTCGGCGCTTGACGAGGCATGGCTTTTCAGATGTCTTGTTACTTCAGATCTATCTGAAGAATTTATAATGCGTTCACACACAGTACAAAAAAGGTCATTTCCTTGAATACATATGTCCCTAAAACCCCCGGGATCACTGTCAAACCACGTTTGAAGTACTTCCCGTCTATTTCTTTTCACCTTTGGCATAGTACCTCACTTTATTCACTTCTCCCCTCAACTAATGATTATTAATATTTATAAGTTAGTTAAACAGACGGCGAATACGTAAAAACGAAACGTATCAACGTGATGCAATACCGGCGACTGTCTGTTACAGCGTGCCATAAATAACTAAAATTGCTAGCGCAGTTTTCGTAAATCAAGTCAGCTGTGAGCTGTGAAGGCCAACGGGTCAAGGGCAGGACAGGCACAGGGTCGGCCCTGTGACATTCGCGCTTGGTAATAAGTAATAATATTTAATAATGTACTATGATGCTACATAGTTTCTGTGAACATATTAACATTTTCATTCGTAAACTGACTACGGTCCTGTTACAATCCGCGGTGCACGAACTCTAGTAATCACCTCGCATACTGCCACTATTTCAGGACGTCCCAAGATCGAGACCCATACAGGTTTTCGGTTCAATTCCAGGGGCGTCGATCAGCTCGCCCGTCAAACCCGAGTTTTTCCGTGCCCAGTGTAGCTTCATATTCATCGAATATACGTATGTGTCCACCGGCGAAATAAATATTCATTCTTATCAATTACTTCTTGCCAGCGTTTGGAAAGTTTCTCGATTCCGCGCTGGTGAAATTTCATCCTCTTTTGAAGTAAGCCAGTTTCCAAGCCAGAACTGCAATTCTTCATCATTATTGAAGAAAACTCGCGTAACGCATTTGAAAGAGAGCGAAACAAGTGATGATCAGACGGAGCAATGTCTGGATGGAGTATGATGGATGTTGAAGAATTTCCCAACCAAGCTCCTGGATTACGGCTTTTGTCAATTTTGCAACATGGTATCGTGCATTGGGATGTTTTTGACAAACTGCTTCTACCAAGCGTTGCATTTGCTGACAGTAGACTTCATCATTGATGGTATTGTTTATTTCAAGCAATTCCCAATGCCTTCTATATTCTGCCAGACACAAAGCATTGTCTTGTGTGGTTGCAAATCTTGCATGACACGTGGCGTCGCTTGTCAGTCTTTGTTTACCACCACTTTTCATCTCCTGTAACAATTAAACTCAAAAATGGTCGACGTTGTCGGAATGCAAGACGATGACGAGCAAGCAAAGATAAAGAGAAGAGCAGACAAAGGAGGTGCTATCTTATCAACTTGAAGCGTGTTCTTTTCTATTGGAAAAAAAATTTAAAAGGCTATTTAATACCATGTTATAGAGCAAAACAAGAGCTACAAAATAATATATAAAAATGCATAAAAAATATTTCATAAGGTCAAAAGGTACAAGAAATAATAAAGAAAAAAACACACGAACTTATTTACCAACCCATAGCAGAAACTGAAAATTATTCCGACTGGAATTGAGTCCAAAACGTATTCGGGAATTTTACAACTTATGCTGGGAATTCCTGAGCCACCGCAACCGATTTTAATAAGTTAGGGCACGTGGTTAAACGCTGCGTTTTATTATGTGCAACAATTTGAAGCCATTAAAACTACTTTTACAGTTTATTCGAAAGAAGTTGAGTGTACAATGAAGAGTCAGCAGCCATTTCAAAATCAGCAAGTTTTTGCAGATTCACAAACAATTTACAATATGGGTGTTCGCTAATGAAATTTTTACATATTATAGAAGAATTTAAAACACACTTGCAGAGAGTTACTGATAAAACAGTCGTTATTGTGAAAGAAATGTTGGAAACTATTTAGAGAAACAGTTCAGGTTTGGAACGAATAAGGAATGTGCACACCAACTGTGTATCAGTTTTATTCGGAGTCATTAAATGGCATAGCCATGTTGGATTGGCCGTCCTAGTCACCCGATACGAACCCTATTGAAAATGGGTGGACTTACAAGTTTGGCGACGCCTATGGACGTGAATTAATTTGTTACCCTAGTAATTAGCTCGCGTATAGCCGGTATTTCATGAGGCGCCGCCGTCGCCCCGGGATCGAGACGTATATCTAATGAAGGCTGTCGCCGCATCGGGATTTCCAGCTAAACGCGTTAAGATGTGTGCCCCGCGCGAGATAGCGGGATTACCGCGCCTAGCAGGCCATTTGCATTCATGAGGCGATACAAGATTGCCGCTGGTACAAATATTGGACTTCCGACTTCTAAACACTTCGGAAATAACGACTGGAAATATGTCATTGTTTCCGAGGTTTTTTTTATACCGAGCTCGATCCGCGGACGCTTTATGCAAATCGCGCCGGAAGACGGATGGAGATCCTTATCACGGAGAATTTGGTCGCTGCTGGAGATCCATCCATTTTTTCGTCGATCCTTCGAACAAGTAGATATAAACCGAAATAAAAATTCTAGAAAACACTCGAGTTACGGTACGTTTAATTAGTTTTATCTACACCTGAGGAAAAAGCCGCTTCCCAGGGTTTGCCACTTTGAAATCCAAATTTTTCTACGTATGTAACGTGTGGCTATTAAATAACCGAACTGATGCTGCTACCACCGCGCTGTGAGCGTGTCGCGACAAGTTTGAACAGAACTGTGTCTGATGGTACTTTCCCCACCCTGAGCTCGCTGGACAAGCCAGTGGGTCGCTCAGTTTGACTGTAGCAGGCGTTTGAATTAGTCTACGCACCAGTGACGAGTTAATTTCAAGTTTCTTGGTAAACTGGAGAAAACTTTTACGGAAGCTTATGCAATGTTAAAAGAAGTGTACGGGAATGAATGTTTATCCCGCACACAAGTTTTTTAATGGTTTAAACGGTTTTAAGAGGGACGTGAAACGATCGAAGACGATCCGCGCCCCGGACAGCTCTCAACATCAAAAACGGACGAAAACATGAAAACATTGGTAAATTAATCCGCGAAGATCGTCGTCTAAGCATCCGAGGGCTTGCTGAAATAACAGAAATCGACAAAGAATATGTTCGCCAGATTTTGCATGAATCGTTCAACATGCTTAAAGTTTGCGCAAAAATGGTGCCAAAACTCCTCTCTGCCGAGCAAAAGGAATCAAGAATGAACATTTGCACTGACATTCTAACCAACATTGACACTGATCCAGGCTTGTTAGACACGGTGATTACTTGTGATGACACGAGTTCGAAAGTGTGGAAGCGGTTAAAGCAAAAGCTGCGATTTTGTACCAGCTTACAAAAGCGAACTTGCAGCACTGCTTTCAACCAACGGAAAAGTCGTATGGAGCGGTGTAGAGATCTCCAAGGGGAGTACATTGAAGGCGAAAAAGTGGCTACTGTAATTGGTAATGAATAAAAAGTATTATGACACTATTTCTGTTATTTGATAGCCACACCTCGCATTTACCCGATCTCAAAAAAGCCTTTACAATGCAAACTTAAAAGTGTGATATTTGAACTCATCTACTTTAAAATAACCGTGTTCAAGTTCAAGTTAATAGTGTTTTAAGACTATTTTGAGAAAGTGATTTTTAAAATGTTTGAATAAACTGTAAGTAATTGTATGTCTACACAGATTTAGTTTATTGTCCTTTGCTTGATTATAGATTTAAGAAAATATACTCGCATACACTTACATACAAAGTTACCACGAGTATGGAGACGAACGAGTAAAAAATCTCGTGAAAAAGTTGAAAATGACGGAAAATATATCTTAATGAGGGGACCAGGTTGACCAATTATTTATTAGGTCAGAACAGAAAGCTATTACGGCAAAGACATCAAACGGAATTTGAGAGACGAAGACTATATAATCATCTTACTGAAAATCAGTGAGTGAGTCATTGAATAAACGTATTTAGATTCCTTCAACCAGACACACACTTTTGCGTGTGTGCGCTAATACACGCGTGTGTATAAAAGCGTGTATGCGTGAGTGTGTACTTGCGTGCGTATATAAATGCATGTGTGCGTGACTGTGTGCATGTGCGTGCATATAGAATGCCTGCTGCCCCAGAGGATGCTGGAAATGGTGACCACTGCCTCAATTGAGGATGTGTAGAATGATCCATTTTCCGATTCTCTGGAGTAACGAAGCCAGCGAAAGCGCGCTGCCCTGCAGGGGGGCATTAGGGTGTGAGAATGATGCCGTATTGTGTCCGACGAAGAGTTGACTTTGTCCTCGTCAAAGTCGAAAAACCCTCATACTTAGACCTAGGGAGGTATGAGGGTTATCACCCCTAGGACGGCGGACTCGCCTGCGATTGGAACAGGATCCCTAACGTGCGGGTTTCTTTATATATCCATGGCTTCTTCTCTTTTAAGCGTTTATTTCGTGATTTGACCTTGAAATGACCTTGATCGTAAGGTGCTACGGTTAAACGGACACCGGATTTGGATTCAGCTTAAAAAAATACAGGGAAAAACTATGTTCTTATCGATAGCCAAAAAAATTTGTTTGTGGGCCTGTGTAATAGATAAAATCGCAGTAACATCTTTCGATCACTGAGGTCGCGGAAAGTGGAAAATTGTTTTTCTGGGGAAGCCTTTTTTAAATCACTGTTTACATAGGCTATAGTGTGAGCCAAAAAAAACCTTTCTGTGTCACGCTGTCTGTCTGCTAACCGTTTTTGTGTACATGAAGAAGCTCCTAGAGATCAACTTGAGACATCATAAGGAGATATGGAGCTGATAAGCACTACAGGGCGATACTTACTACGTGTCAAGTCACATCTTTGTTGGGCATTTAGTGGTTACGTTTAGTCGTACACTAATGTGACCAAATAAGGTCGAAGATCTGTGGTTACCGATGATGAATGACGAGGTGCGAAATTATTCTCTTTACAAATAGTGTGTATCATTTTTTACTATTTATGTAAGGTTTCCCTTAGCTCCTTAGGAAAAACTTTGTTTTTTTCTTAGGTTTTTTGTCGTCATTTCGCTTGCTGTAAACGATGTACTTATGTTACGATAACACCAGCCACGGACCTCATTTCAAACAACAAAGACGTCTGGGTTCACAAAAAAAAACTTGTTTAAAAAAAGTACGCTTTTTTTTCTTATGGTCTCGAGAGCGGGGAGTGACAAGCAGAGCGTGTGTAAGTCTGCAGGAGACGCCGTCTCGGAAAATATACGAGCTGATTTGACTTTCAGATCGCAAGTATATCGCCCTCGGATTGTTTGCTTCTGGATATTAGACTAAGTAACGTGCCGATATTAATCTTTCAGAGAAATATATTTGCCCCTCTCTGTTATGTCACATGTTTCGTAACATTATTCAGGCTGTTAGTCGAATACAAAATCGCGAAAGTACAGGGAATGCTGGGAAATATTCCGTCGAGATATGGCGTCTGTTCGTCGAATTAAAAAGGGCGCAGCCGCATTTGAAAAACACATTTTATGGTGTTTAAGTACAGGACGTAATTCCACTTGAAATTATGCCACACAAAAAACTGTTGATATTGCAACTTGAAATTGAAGTAGTTTATGCACAGATATCATAACTTTTTGTATTCTCAGTGATAGTGATTTCCACTGTTCATAGCAAAGCGCTAAGTAAAAACTTGTCTTGGTTTTATTCGAAGCTTGGGAACGATGCCTGGCGTAAAATTTGTATAAAATTCGTGACGAGCCACTCAAAAAAAAAAAAAAATCGATCAACGTTGGCCGAGCAAAAAAAGACGTATTTCTATTCTCAATCGTACGAAACCAATTTCACAAATCTAATAGTTTTAGAAATATTCACAGTGAATATTGGAAGGAAAGGAAAAACAATTTGAAAATAAAAATTTTAAAACCCTCCGTTCCTTGACCTGTTCCCGTTCGAATCGATGTACTATACTGTCGAATCGATGTCCAATACTATCGAATCGATGATTTGATACAATCGATATCGACGAGTCGATACTATCGATATCGAATCGATGATCGTTACTATCGACAACGAATCCATGATTCGATTCTATCGATATCGATTATCGAATGTGATCGATATTTCGATTCTTGAAACGCCCCCCTGGAACAGTCGCTATTTCGATTCTTGGAACTGTTCCCGTTCCTGGAACCGTTCCCTGACCTGTTCCCATTCGTGGAACTGTTCCTTTTCCGTTCCTGGAACCTGGTCCTTGGTGCTGTAAATATCTTCTTATTTCGGATTCATATTCCGTTTGAATATTTGACAAGGAAAAATTTAATTTGAAAATAAAATGAAAACTGGACCTGTTCCCGTTCCTGGAACCATTCTCGTTCCTGGAACTGTGCCTGTTCCGTTCTTGGAACAATTCCTGTTCCTGGAGCTAGAAATATCTTCTAATTTAGATTCATATTCCGTTTGAATATTCGAAGGAAAGGAAAAATTTAATTTGAAAATAAAATCAAAACGATTGAATTTAGACAGCTAACATAATTAGGACCTAATAGAATCGTAATCCTGGACTTGTTCCTGTTCCTGGTTCTGGATATGTTCTTGGAACTGTAAACATCTTATTTCGATTCATATTTCGTTTGAAGGAAAAGAAAAACTTAATTTGAAAATAAAATGAAAACGATTGAATTTAGACATCTAACAGAATTAGGATCTAATAGAAAGAAGGAAAAAATTAAAAAAACCATTAAAAAAATGTATTAAAGAAATTGATTTTTGTACTTACTGCTGTCAAATTATGTGATGGGTACTTTAACCGGGTAACATAAAAAAGAGATAAAAAACTTTATCAAAAACAAACTATGTTTTCGAAAAAAATAAGACACAGACAGAAGAAAATGACGACCGCCCATATTTATACACAATTGAGGTCTTATTTTAATCCTGGAGTGGGTACTGAACCCTTCGGTTTTGCGTGGAAAACGTCCAGTTTTTGTTTCTCTTATTTTAAGTCAATTTGTTCAGTTTTATTAGCAATGCGTCGTTAAAGATCTTCCATATCAGTAATTTCATCTTCCATATCAGTACTTAGATACTGGAGTGGGTACTGGAACCTTCGGCGTAGAAACAAAAAACTGGACGTCTTCCACGAAACACCGAAGTACTACACTTTTCTCGACGCGCGTTTCTCCAACCAAGTTGGCATCTTCAGGAGAATATTAAAACTAGAGTAGAATTTAGTTTTAATCTTCTCCTGAAGATGCTAAACGTTTTTTTATATAAGGCAGATTCACTTGTTGGCTCAGAGGGCTGTGATATTTTTGGATTGTGCGTTATCACTTGCCCAACCATTTCAACGATTTATTCTGTCCTCACTCTGGATCTGCCCCTTCCTTGTTTCCGATTGACGCTGCCAGTTTGCCGGTACAAATTTAGGAAACGTTTTACTGACCGGTTGATATGGCCGAAATGGATGCGTCTGGAAAAACTTTCCTGAAGTCGTCAATGCAGTTTTCTGTAGTATATCCAGTTTCCATTGATTCTACTGCCATTTCTCATTAAAAATGTATTCCATTATTTATTTTACAATTGTAACAGCCACTTCAAAAATTTGACGAAACAACAAAGTTTCACTCGATCTCAACATAACTATTTTTTCATCTCTCATTTGACGACGTTGTTTTTTTTTTTCAATGGCCCGCTATAAATGAAACTCGCGGTCCAATGAAACGGTCCAATCTTACCCCAGTAGGTGTCATTTGTATAAATTAACATTTACATAGAAAACGCTACCAGATGTACAATACAGGCCAAAATTACCAATAAAATATATCTCCTCAGTAAGTACGTCTCGCATTACACAAGCGCCGCTGCGTCCCTAGGGAACGGGAAACAGTTGTGCCGTATCTCGCCGCATAACAGTTGGCACTTCGCAAACTTACAGAGGTTTAATTGCATTTCCATACTTTAGGGTTTGCGGTCAGCAGAGCTTCGTTCCAAAGAGTAGCGGCGGATCGGCCGACTCCAGCCATTGGAATACAAATATAAATAGTGTAAAACAGGAACGAACTTGCGGATAAAATCGACAACGAAATTGTTCGACGTCTGAAATTTGCCGTGGCTCAGAAGTCTGCCTACGGAACTTGCAACAAAATGGCATCTAAAAATTTCCATTTCCATTGAATTTCTACTATATACGTAATAAGTTTCAATAAATATGTCATGTTAGAAATACAGAAAATGGGAGTTGTAAAATGAGGAAAACAGGCTAACATAAAGGGTGTCCCATGCCGCTGAAAAATTTTAAATGTCTCAAACCACTGACAGCCACCACCACACCATAATACACCCTTCTAATTTTGCATCACTAATCTTAGATTCTTTTTTAGCTTGACGCACAATATTCCGTTCATCGTGGGGTGCAAAAGGGTAGCCTTCGAGTAGCGTTAAAAATTTTAATTCAATATTTCAACTATATAAATAATCTTCTGTCAAATTGCGTGTTGATGAGTGTTATACATTTCTTTCATACGACATTTCTCTGAAGTAAAAAGGCACTTTACAATACGATCCTGGCGGTATCAAAGTAATACGAAGGTGGTTTGATAAGTCCGAGACTTTTTGATTTTCCAGCGCAGTTACTTTAATGGCAACACTGCTCCTGTCAACTGCCATCTATCGGTAGACTAATATAAAATTTTGAGCAAGCTACGTCATTTAGTTTATGTTTGACAGCCATTGAAAGCAGCTAACCTCGTTAATTTCCACGAAAATGCAAAAAAGTTAATTTCGTAAGATGTCGTTATGCCAGAAGTCGTCGATAAAATCCATGGAATGATATTGGACGATCAAAGATTGAAAGTGCGTGAGTTGGCTGAGGCTGTAGGCATCTCAACTGAGCGGGTGTATCACATTTTGCGTGAATATTTGGATATGAAAAAGCTGTCCGCGCGATGGGTGCCGCAATTGCTCACGATCGACCATAAACACAACCGTGTGACCAATTCAAAGGAGTGTTTGGGGATGTTCAGCCGCAATCAAAACGAGTTTTTTGCGCCGTTTCGTTACCGTAGATGAGACATGGATCCATCACACCACACCAGAGACCAAGCAGCAATGGAAACAGTGGGTTTCTACAGGTAAACGTGCACCGAAGAAGGCTAAGATGGGTCTGTCGGCCAACAAAGTCATGGCCACAGTTTTCTGGGAGTCGCGCGGTGTCATTCATATCGATTACCTTGAAAAGGGTAAAACGATCACCGGCGAATATTATTCACAGCTGTTGGGCAGATTTGACACTGTTTTGAAGCAGAAACGACCGCATTTAGCGGAGAAGAAAGTGTTGTTTCATCAGGACAATGCACGGGTGCATACGTGTGAAATCACTATGGCAAAAATTCATCAATTGGGCTACGAACTGCTACCGCGTCCACCATATTCTCCAGGTTTAGCCCCCTCCGACTATTTCCTGTGTCTAAACCTGAAGAAATGGCTGGGGGAGATTCGGGTCGAATGAAGAGGTCATCAGTGAAACAAATGATTATTTTGAGGGCCTTGAGGAATTATATTATATAGAAGGAATAAAAAAATTAGAAACACGTTGGACTAAATGTAGTATCGAGCTAAATGGAGATTATGTAGAAAAATATAATGATTTTTTGCCGAAAAAAGAATGTTTTCTTTTAAAAGTCACGGACTTATCAAACCACTCTCGTATTTTACCGTACAAAATGCGAAAGACAGAATTAACCAGACGCTGCATATGTCGCCATATTCGCGCGTGTCCGGTATTGAAAAAAATGGCGCGTCCGCCACTTAATATACAACCTCATTCCGGAATCATCTCGCGTACGAACACGTCCCACTCGTGCCCACCCATCAATTCGCGCCGGACGGCAATTCGGGACCCTTACCATTGCTGTACTCGAGTGCGATTTTATGGTAATCAAATCGCCATCAGTCCGCATCGAATGCAGGGAGGACTCCCGCTAATTGCATTCGCTAGTCTTGGGGGATGTTTAATTCCGTCATTAGGACTCCGAATAAGTCGGAAGTGCGGGGCGGAGGCGGGCGAGCGAGGGAGGGAGACGGTTCCGTCCACTCGAACGATATACATTTTCGCCGATTCAGCTCCGCAGAATTCGAGGCGCGTAATCGGATTTGAATATATATATCAGGGGCGCGGTATTCCTCGGTACGCGTGATGTGACGCGCGTGTGTGTATGCGGCCTAAAAGGATTTAAATAAGCCGAATAAATTTAGATAAAAAATTTGACGGAATTAAATTTTCGGATGGAAAAATTTCCGGCGCATACGTAATGACCGAGACCTGATTAGGGGTTCGCAGCACAACTTTTATAAACATGTTAACCCGTTTCGGCACAGAATGCCACTCGAAGCATATCGCTCTTCGGTGCCTCAGAACTGTTCCTATTCGCAACAGAAAAATTTTTAGGGGACATATTTTGAAAGATAAAGACTTGCCCTTTCCGATGGTGTCAATTAAATTTGTCTAAAAAATTGTTAAATAGGCAAAAAACAGTATATTTACAAAAAAACACGATTTTTTTCGACAATTTTTTTTTAAATCAATTTTTCAAGGGATTTTGGGTCTGCCATGGACCTGGAACCTCAGTAACCTGTGGAATAAATGTCTAAACATAAAGGATGCATTGTTTAAATATCGATTTTCTCCCCTGTGCATCCAAAATGGCACCTCAACTGCAAAATTTTTGCAAAAAAACTTCAAAGCCTGTTTATACGAAAATGACGCACTTTTTTAAAAAATTGCCAAGAATAAAAAGTTCTTAAAATCACCTAAATAATACGTGTTCATAATAATTTTTTTCAGAATGTTTTGAGCGATTTTTTTTAATTTTGCACTTCAAAATTCAAAAAAATCGTTCAAAAAATTCTAAATAAATTCCAGCATATTCTTTGGGTGATTTTAAGAACTTTTTATTCTTGATAATATTTCGTAAAAGTGCAATGTTTTCGAGAAAAACAGCGTTAAAGATCAAATTAATATCGTATTATGAAAAAGTTCGATATATTCGCACATCTATCATTTGCCAACCATGAACTTTATATTTATTGTAATAAAATCTTAGAAATATTGGGCCGTAGTTTTTAAAGAAAATTGATGTTTAAATTTCGTTTTCATACACACATGTTTTATGAGAGGGGCAATGCCCATTTCACGGTAAATCTATTGTTTATCTTCAAATGATATAAAACGAAAGAAAAACACGCTAATGAAGGTAAAGTATTGGTTCTATTTTCATGTATTAAAAAACATGTAGTAGTAGTTGTAACTTTTAAATATTTGCACGACTAGAATAAACTGATTACGATTTTTTTTGAATTTTGCAAAAATTGACAAGTGCAAAATTAAAAAAATCGCTCAAAAAATTCGTATTATTTAGTATCGGAGTATTCCAGCGTATTATTTAAGTGGTTTTAAGAACTTTTTATTCTTGGCATTTTTTTAAAAAAGTGCGTCATTTTCGTATAAACAGGCTTTGAAGTTTTTTGCAAAAATTTTGCAGTTGAGGTGCCATTTTGGATGCACAGGGGAGAAAAATCGATATTTAAACAATGCATACTTTAAGTTTAGACATTTATTCCACAGGTTACTGAGGTTCCAGGTCCATGGCAGACCCAAAATCCCTTGAAAAATCGATTTAAAAAAAAATTGTCGAAAAAAATCGTGTTTTTTTGTAAAAATACTGTTTTTTTTTGCCTATTTAACAATTTTTTAGACAAATTTAATTGACACCATCGGAAAGGGCAACTCTTTATCTTTCAAAATATGTCCCCTAAAAAATTTTTCTGTCGCGAATAGGAACAGTTCTGAGGCACCGAAGAGCGATATGCTTCGAGTGGCATTCTGGGCCGAAACGGGTTAAAGGCGGGCGCTGAAAATAATCGTCGGGGCCAACAGAATAAAACAAACTATATACAAACAGAATAATACTAAGTTTCGTTCTTTGTTTCAAACTTTGGTACTGGTGTAATGCAATGTAAACAGTCGGATGCTACACTTGTGACCGTCCTATGTCTACCGACAATTCAAAATATTACACAAGGTTAAACATTCAGACATCTTACAGATGATTTTCGCAAAAATTACACATAATTTCGTCCACTGCCACCCGCAAAAACTTATTCCGTGTACCATCTCATTGTGCTCTAGGTCCATTGTACTGGCATCTCGGGTGGTTTCCAAGGTGAAGCTAAAAATAAGGCTTTGAAGGTTAACTTTACCCTTTTTAGGCACAATATGTATTGACTGCTGTTTTTGAACGCATACTTTTTTTTCTAGTCGGAGGCGCAACATTGGGATTGTATTATTAATCAAACAATTATGATCAAGAGTGCAAAACGTTAAAATAATTCCTGTGGCATGAATAGTTCGACATTTCTCAAAGCTGAAGACAATGTTTAACGCGTTTCTTTTTTATTTTGGTATCATGTTAAAGGTGTACAAATAAGTTTCCGCCGTTTTTAATAAAAAAACTGGGAATTTATTGTGAAAGGACGGTACCTAATGTTTTATTAGAAGTATTGTCCATCGCTTGCCACTACTTTTTTCCCATCTTTCTGGTAGCATACCGATACCGCGTCGGAAGGATACTTCATCTTTTGAGGCTATCCACGAATCGAACTTTTTTGCTATTATTGCCTTCTATTTTTGTGTAAAAATCAGTCCCCAAAATATGATATGAGTGTCCATGTTTTCGTATAATACTTAAATATCGAAAGGAATATTTATTAGTGTAATAGTATTAGTGAATCAGTTGGTGTACGTGTTAGGTGAATCAGTATCCGGGTGATTCTACGTTAAGAGGTTATCAGTTGTTAGGACAGGTGGCAGAACAAACACTTTTGAAATTTAAACGTATAATAGTATTTTTTTATTCAAGCAGCTACTTATTATACATATGTAAGCCGGCCAGTCAATTAATCATTTTTTTTCTGGCTTCAGAAGAGACTAGGGGAGATACTCCATGCAGGGGAGGGGCTTTAGTGTTGGTTAATGTAAAAGAAACGGCTTATTTTTCAGGAATCAACTAATTAAAATTCTTATAGATTATAATCATTCTCTTAAACACTCGTTCCTCTTTTTCAGTTGAGAGGTATGAAAAATTGTCTTTTAATTGTTGAGAAAGTACTTCACCAAACAACAGTTTTTTCTTTACGGTTTCTCTAGCACTTGGTGAATCTACTAGTTCGTTTACTATCGTGTTTGGTGTGTGCGCTGGTGCAGGTCGTTTTGATATTGATCTTTGACAACATCAATGTCCATGCGATGATAAAACTCGAGTGTTTCCTTTTTGGAATGTGGAAGTGGGCATTTCCCTAGGCGTATTTCCTTTAATAAACGGCTTTTACATATTACACTCCCGCCCGCGATACATCACAAGCGTCGTATCGCGATTCCCCCCTAGTCGTTGATAAATTCCGGGCGATGCATCGCCCCAATTATAATTTCATGGGCCCGTGTCCGCCATCCGTTACATCGGCAATAGGAAAATCATGCATTATTAAAGGTGACGCTAACGATATTCCTGCGGCGGCGGCGCGGGCGTCCCCCGGGGACCCGTGCGCCAGCCCTCGCTCCGCAATAAATCGGGGCGTGCCTGCATTGTCCGGCACCGTGTGACGGATTAGCGCGTCATCAATCATCGGCGGGTGCAACAACGCCGGCCGCGCCGCGCCGCGCTAATCTAATTGAAATATTTCGCGGGCTGCCGCAAATCGGACGCGTTTTCTGCCGCGCCGCGGTCGCGTATTGCCGACGCAGCCCTTCGTTGTGGTACGTCTACACTTGTGCCTTTTTCGCGTGCGTCATCATCTTGCATCTAAAGGGGCGTACAAACCTGCACACGCATGCGGTGAGAAGCTACGCATATGCGTGCGTACTCAATCCATTCGCGCTCAGAGCATTCGTTGAAACTTTTATCGCCGCATATGCGTGCGTGCTCAAATCGCTCCATCCATGCGTGATAAAAAGTGTCTAAAGACTTGGTTATGGTCAGTGCCGCATTTGTAGTCATTAGTAGTTTATTAAAAAAAGAAAAAAGATAAGACAAATAGACGATGGTGGATGACGCATTTATTTAAAAGAAGAACTCGACATATGAGCTCCGATTTATTAGTAGATTTGGGTTTAGAACCAAATACCGGACAATTTGAAAACTTTGTACGTATGCCATTAGAAGACTTTGAATACCTAATGTAATGAAAAAGATACAGTGTTAAGAAAGGCCATATCTGCTAAAGAGCGCCTAGCTATAACATTAAGTTTCCATATTTAATTCTTTTGAAATTGTTTCCCATGTATCCTCTTTCTTCGTTTTTGAACAATAGAACTTATTTTTTTGGGTCCCGTAATATAGGGATTTTTTTCATATAGATCTATTAATTCCATACACTGTTCATTTGACCACTCCATTTTCCAGCGTCCAGCCACAAATACATATAAATATGTCAACAACTCCGCACTAGTCTCGCTTTAAACTAGAACGGCACAAAAACCCGCCCAAATTGAGCGCGAACGCACACGTATGTTTCTTTGATGTGCGCCAAAAAACCGACACCAGTCTGGCTCACGGTATGCGCGCTCAAGTCATTCGCGAGAGGTAACGCATGCGGCGAGAGGCCACGCAAACGCCGTCCAGATTTGCATACGTATGTGTATGCGTAGCTTCTCACCGCATGCGTGTGCAGGTTTGTACGCACCTTAACGCATGCCTCAGATGTAATTGAGGAATGAAACTAGCGCATGCGCTAGACGAGTTGAACGACGCCAATCTACAAGCGCAACCCGTGAGGAACGTAGTTCCAAGGCTAGTGGATTGTCGTGCGTTATACCTTGTGTATAATTATGTCTTCCGCAGAAGAAACGCTACTTTTTATTGATTTACAAGCTATTTTTGATTGATTCTATTGATTTACAAGCTCCAGAAGGTTGGTAAAGGTCATTTTGGACATGCGTGTAAAATTTCTAAACAGGACACAATTATCCTTATCCAATTCTTTCATAATTTCAAAATTACATTTCAAATACTCTTTCATCCATACACGCCGTCGCTTATTCCGCCTTTCTTTTGATATTTTGATTATTACAAAAGCTGCACTAACACCCAAGTGACATCTCATACATCCATTTCAGCGCAGTTACTTTAAAACTGTAATAGCCCACCAACTTTAAGGTTAATTTTTGAAGAAAAAAACGACGTTTACTAAACTACTACACTTTTCCCGACGAAGATTAAAACTGAGTTTTAATCTCTTAATTAAAACTGAGTTTTAATCTTCTCCTGAAGATGCTAACTTAGTTGGCGAAACGCGCGTCGTGTAGTAGTTCGGTGTTTCGTGGAAAACGTCCAGTTTTTTGTTTCTACGCCGAAGGTTCCAGTACATATTACAGTTAATTTTGAACTTCAATTATGCACGTCTACAGGTATATACGGCCGAATGCGACAAGTTGATTGGCGAATTGATGTGGACAGTTAGCTGCATGCGTTTCATGCATTCAACAAAAGGCATGCATTAGAGGCAAGATGAAATGCAAGTTGAAGCGCACGTTGAACACGAAAGCGCACAAGTGTAGACGTACCTTTACGCCTCTATTGTATCTCTGTCACCTAGTCGTCGTCGTCGTGGCTGATTTATGACCCGCGTGACTTCGGTTTTCGGTTATTGCAGGTTTTCTCGGCGGCGATGGCCGTGTTTAGGTGAATCTAGTGTGACGTACGCCCTCCTCTCCCCCTCCCGCCGTGAACGAGGTCTTTACTAAAAATAAAAACAAAGTAGTAGGTTTTGTAATGTAGCCCCTTCATCATGCTATAACAGTCCAGTGGGCAGAGACATTTATGTGTTCTTGAAACAAATAGGGCTAGTTTTGACGTTTCCCTATATATTTATTTTGCGCAGAACACAATGCGCGGGCTCCGTAGAGCTAAAACCGTCCGCTAATTCTTTAAATTAACAATTTGTGAAAAAAAAACGACCTTTTTTCACATTTTCGCTTATATTGCATATTGTTCCTTCGCATATTTTGCATAGCATATGCATTTAAGAAATTGTAGCCTATTGAATTTCAAAAATTTTAAGCCCAACCCGAAGTCTCCAAGAGCTAGTGTTAACTTGCAAATGACTGCTGAAGTTGAAAAAGTGCTTTTTTTTCACTATTTTTTTACTTCGCAAGTAGGGCGATTATGATCATGAAATTATCGTATACCTATATGGTTAAAATTAATAAAATTGAAAGTACGCTTCAAGACGCGTATTTAAAAAAAATGGGCGTCAAGATTATTATAGTCACAATTCCGAGAATTTCGAAGCGGCAACGCTAAA
Source organism: Aromia moschata (assembly GCA_029963805.1). Taxonomy (NCBI): domain Eukaryota; kingdom Metazoa; phylum Arthropoda; class Insecta; order Coleoptera; family Cerambycidae; genus Aromia; species Aromia moschata. The sequence continues at coordinate 1,259,222 of JAPWTK010000009.1, forward strand.
ACAATATATACGTCGCGTCAAAAAAGGTAGTCGAGTAAAAAAACGTTATAAAACTGGCCCAAAGTATTTTTCAAAATCTCAAAAAGTCTCGCAAACTTGAAGAGATTTATGATTTTTCTAGCCCAATCCGGTCAATATCGTATAATAAACAATGACATGGCGTCATTGTTAATTAAGGCTTAAAAAAAATCGATCTTTAATTACTCGAAAAGTGATTAACGGATCGAGCTGAATTTTTTTTTTGGAACTTCATACTACAAATAGCAGTCCCTCCAAGAAAGGGTCTCACCGGGTTTCCATATGAAATCTGCACTGGCGTCTTTGTTGACATTGGTGCCTTTATTATATTGCTAGTTGTTGAAAATAATTTTTGGCGAATTATCAAACCCCTAACTTCATTCGTTTTTTTAAAATGGGGGTTGCAACCCCTAACTTCAAAATTATTTTTCTATGAAACTATGATAGATATTTGAATGAAACCAAAGCGATATGAAAGCTCTTAATTAATCTTTTACATTACGTATTTTTTTTATAATTTTCCAAATAATTATAAGGCTGCAAAAAATATTGAAAAAAAATAGGGGTGGTTTTTAGTGGCTATTTCTTGAGGTACACCGACCAAAACAAACACGTATAATCAAAATAAAACAAAATAATAATCAAAATAAAACACGTATAACACCAAAACAAAATATTGAAATAATTTAATCTTCGTCACTATTATTATTATAGTTGTAGTAATATTTGTATCATCAAATATATGTATGATTTAATATTTCAGCGGGCTTGATGATTTTCGATTCGTAACGGCCATGTGACAAATAATAAATTATTGATGCTACATGTGAGCAACAACCTATAGTCCTATTTCCATTAGCACAATCACATATGTATTTCTTTATGCCCTTATAGTCGTTCATATTTGGTTAGTATTCAATAAAACATTGATATGTCTTGCTATTGATGTGTCGAGAACGAACTTTCATCCTTATTATATTATCATTTTCTTTTAAGTGCTCAATATTAAAATTGAGTACTTTATTATATTAGTATTGAGTAAAAGATCACATAAATTTGAAAGCTAGGGGTTGCAACCCCCATTTTCCAAAAACGAATGAAGTTAGGAGTTTAATAATTCGCCAAAAACTATTTTCAACAACTGGCAATATAATAAAGGCACCAATGTCAACAAAGACGCCATTGCAGATTTAATATGGTGAGATGCTTTCATGATCACAGTCGCCCTACTTTCGAAGTAAAAAAAAATAGTGGAAAAAAAGCACTTTTTCAACTTCAGCAGCCATTTGCAAGTTAACAATAGCACTTGGACACTAGCCCTATATGTTTCAAGAACAGTTTTTGATGATTTTAGCTCCCTGCCTACTGGACTAATGTGATGGTACCTGAAAATTGTATAAAAGTATGTAAGTCATCTGTCTAGTCGGGGGAGGTTTGCTCAGTTTGCTGGCATCCCAGCAGCTGCAAATCAAACGCGTTCTTGGCTCTGTCGCGACGACGATGGCGACGGCGCGTGTTCGCGCAAGTCGTTACGTTGTGGCCGTGTCGCGTTGCCGTTGTAATAACTGATTTATGACCGTCGTGACTGTAGTTATAACTTTTTTGGCTTGGCGGGATTTCGGGATGTCTTGGAAGTCGCGGGTCATAAATATGCAGGGCTCGACTGACGTCGAGGCGGCGGCGACGTGTTCGGCGGATATTAGATACACGAGATAGATGAGCGTACGTACGTACATGTGTAACAGACTCGTCTAGATTTCGGTTGCACGCTGCGGTTCCTCGCCACTACCAGATATATGTCCCATAGAAGATTAATGGTTATATGAGGAAAGATTCGTTCGCCGTTTGAGGATTCGCTATTTCTAAACCCTGTCGCTTGTAACACATTTCGTTACAAATGGAACGAAGAATCGCATATAGTAGACGTTAAACTTACGGTAGATATAAATAATGTCGCAAAAACCTTTTTTGACCAATCTTTTAACAAGCAGTGTTTGTCAGTAGCTCTATTATGCCATGTCCACAGAAAACAACAGTTAAAACAGAGCAAACCTACCCTGCAATCGAACTAATTCACCCTTAAAACTTGTTTTGGAACCATCAGTATGGAGGTGATTTAAATAGCAGTGTCTGTTATTTGAAAGAATTGCGGATTGCAATTTTGTATTTGAGGGGTCATCCTTGGTGTGGTTGCGAAATCTCCCCAAAATTCCATTTCATTTTTATTTAATCTTTCAATCGAAATTATTTGCATATAAATCTTTATATGTAATGTATCTAGATAAGCCTATTTCGATTCCACTGAACTATTCGTAGATAAATTGAAAATGTGTACAGTTATAAGGCCAGTTCGTGAATAAGTTAGTGCGGTTATCCTTTTTTAGGGTCAGATTTATGTCATTCTTATAATTTGATGTTTCCCCACTGCGATATGGCTTCGGCAGGAAATGACAATCGTTTCAGAGGATAGAATAAGAAACGCCACTGAATTCACTGGAGTCGTAAGAAAAAACGATTTGGGTTGAATATATGTAGTGCACAATAAATAGAAAGATTCTGAAGTAATATTTCATCCTCTTTAGTCTGTATAATACACTGTATAGAGTGCTTGTCAAAGAGTACGTACCAAATGCGTTTATTTTTAATTTTTGACTTGATATGGATTTATTTTTTATTTAACCCGTTTCGGCCGAAAATGCCACTCCCGGTACATCGCTCTTCAGCTCCTCATAACTAATACTATTTGCGAGAGAAAAATTTGACAGGGACGTATTTTTGAAGTTTAAGACGTGCCCTTTCCGATGGTGTCCATGAAATTCCTCCAAAAAAATTATTAATTATGAAAAAAAATCAGATTTAAAAAAACACGATTTTTTTTGCACATTTTTTTTAAATCAAATTTTCAAGGGGTTTCCGGTCTGCAATGGACATGGAACCGCACTAACCGGTGGAGTAAATGTGTTCGAACTTTAAGTATACGTGGTTTAAAGATCGAATTTTTGCCTTATGCGTTTAAAATGGCACCTGAGCTGCAAAATTTTTTGCGTAAAAATTCAAGAATTTATTAGAAAATGATGCACTTTTACAAAACATTGTCAAGTATAAAAAGTTCTTAAAATCACTCAATGAATGCACTGGAATTTTCAATTTTTTTCAAAATTTTTGGAGCAATTTTTTGCATTTTGCAAATAGTCAATTTTGGAGAATTTAAAAAATTGCTTAAAAAATTCTGAAAAAATTCCAGTGCATTCCTACACACTTGCACTATTTATACTAAATTTGTTGCCATGGTTCACTGAACCGTAACTGTCTTTGTTTATCAGAGCAAACAGTGGGCTGGTGGGTATATGACCATTGTCCTTATTCATACTACTGTTACAATTAATGATTTCTAAACTGTCAACATCCAACTGTATTATAATATTTTCACTTTTTTTATAACTAATACATCTAAAAATGGTAGCTGTTTATTGTGTTCCACTCCATTTGTAAATTTTATGGTAGGGAAACGGTTATTTAATTTGGCAACATTATCTAAACTAATTGATTTTGTATCAAATACAGCGAAGATATCGTCCACATACCTGAACCAAACGCTAGGGTATAGTAAATTTGAGACAGAAGTAAAAGATAAATTTGAGTATTTCCCTAGAGTTTGGTTCAGGTAGTTTAGATAATTTTGTTGCCAAATTAAATAATCGTTTCCCTACCATAAAATTTACATATGAAGTGGAACACAATGAATAGCTACAATTTTTAGATATATTAGTTATTAGAAATAGTGAAAATAAGTTAGAGTTTGATGTATAAAGGAAAGAAACCGCGACTCTTAGATATATTCCCAACGATTCACACCACCTTTTGCAACATAAAATGGCAAGTTTTAATTTTCTATTCACCGTTTGTTAAATTTCCCCCTCAGTAAAGAGAGGTTTGAACATGAGAAACAATTAATTAAGAATATAGCTAAGAATAACGGTTACTCAGTCTATTTAATAGATAAGTTAATAAGGAAGCATAAATTTAAGATAACCCTGTACAATTCCACGACTTTTCGTAGAGATACTGACAATTCGAAATTTGCTTCGTTACCCTATGAACCTAAATTCACCCGCAGACTAGATGATTTTTTAAAAAATATCAATATCAATTTGGTTTATAATTCTAAAAATAAACTACAGACCCTTTTGGGTAACCCCAAACACAAAATCGACAATAACGAAAAGTCAGGAATATACGAAATAAGTTGTAAAGACTGTGATCAAAAGTATATTGGGCAAACAAAAAGATCTATTTTAACTAGATTTAAAGAACACATGGCTCATTTGAAATATGGCAGAACAGAAAAAATTTTATGTTGCCCAACACGCTTTTGACAGCAACCATAGGATTGACAAAATAATTTAAAATAAATTAGAAATGTGACAAACAGTAGACAGTTAGATGCTTTTGAAAGTTTAGAAATCATTAAGTGTAACAGTAGTATGAATAAGGACAATGGTCCGGTACCCAGCAGTCCACTGTTTGCTCTGATAAACAAAGACAGATGTTACACTTCAGTGAACCGTGGCAACAAATTAGTCGGTCATTAGTAGTATAAATATTGTAAGTGTGTAGTCTAGAATATAGTTTTAATCTTCTTCTGAAGATGCCAACTTTGTTGGCGAAACGCGCGTCGAGAAAAATGTAGTAGTTCGGTGTTTCGTGGAAAACGTCATTTTTTTTATCTTTTTTTTTATAATCGCAACTACCCCGCGTGGACGAGTTACGCTAACAATTATCGTTCGCATTGTTGTGTAAATATAGATATTCGCGAATTGAAACGCGAATTAATATTATCCGCGTACGTGCACACGTCTGTCCGGGACTGGGTGACGTTGCCGCGCCACACACACGGCTTTGTTGTGTTTTTAATGTGCGAATTTATTTTCAATGGTAATTATTCATGCCGCGTGAATGGTGATGTGTCATTCCGTTATGCATCTGTCATTGCGCTGGACACGTAACAAATGAAGTGAATTTAGTTGAAATAATGTCAGTGCAGTTTTTCCATTTACATAACTGATTGATTTGCATCGGCGCTTCGCGTCGGTTTTTTGTTTGAAAATGTTCATTATTTTGGCGCGATGATTAGAGACCACTTTGGGACGGCCATGAGGGTCTCCCTTTGAAAAATTACGCCGCGCTGTACAGTAGAATACGCGTATACAGTGTGGAACAGCCAAATGGAATAAATTCAGTAGCTCCATTATTATGCATTTTTTTTAGAAAATCCTGAGACACGCCAATTTCTAATTCTAAAATGACATCTTGCGACGTAAAAATGTCATCCCTCAATTCAACCCCCTTCAGGTGACGTTCAAGCACCAGATGTTCAAAATTAATTTTTTGATTCCCCATAAAAAGCTAACGCAAATTCAGGTTTCAGCCAGGATGGAGGTAGGCCGGAAATATAAAATAATAGTTCTCATTTGAAAAGGGGCAATTATTTTCTCCAATTATTCCTCCCAAACAAAACTGCTAGGGTTTTAAATTGTATTTCCCTCATCCAGTGAGGTTTTTCTGTCGACCAGTAACGAAGTGGCGATTAACATGGCGGAAGTGTAAAAAAATTCTCGAAAATAAAACATTTCTTTGTAAAGTATCGTATCTCTGAATTGCAACTGACGAAAAAGAAGCAAAGTAATTTTCCGTGAGGGTTTTTTTGGATTTTTTTTAGGGCTTTCCTTTTAGTAAACACTCTTAATTTGAAAATAAAGCAAAAAGTTTAACACTGATAACTGTTAATTACTGTTACAATGACAAGCACGTTTCTAGGTAATTTCACTAAAGCTGATAATGGCCAACTTCTTAAGTCTCAGGTTTGAATAGAGAAGGAAATGAAAAGACCTTTCAAATGAATTATCACAAGCCCCTACTTCCAATTTGAAAATGTAGGGGTTGTAGCTGTCATCTGAAGGGGGTTAAATTTAGGGATGACATTTTTACGTCGCAAGATGTCATTTCAGAATTAGAAATTGACGTGTCTCAGGATTTCCTAAAAAAATGCATAATAATGGAGCTACTGAATTTATTCCATTTGGCTGTTCCACACTGTATACAGGGTCCTTTCCTTGTAATTAGTGTCGCTGATGGTGCCTTTGCTTTTGGAGATTGATTTTTTAAACGAATCTTATAACCTACAAAAAATTTGCTTTTAGAATCATAAAAGTAATAACGCAAACTCGTATAAATGGACCCAACTTCACTTTCTAAAACGGCTTATAGAAATATTAACTATACTTACATTTTTGAAAAATATTTTTGAATTAAATTTTGAAAAAGACGGATGATTTCGAACTATAGATTCAAGTGGTCTTCATCTCGAAACTAGAAAAATTGGAAGAATATTTTTGTTCACCCCAATATTTTGTGCGGTTTATTGATTTTTTGCGTAATACGTAGTACAACCGTTAAAATAAGTTAAACAAAGAAAACCTCACATCCAATAAAGAGTAAAAAGCTTGATAGTGTCGTGGAAAGAATCAATTGTGCGCCATCCCAGCGGATGGTTGTTAAAAAAAAACTACGTCCTGCATAAATTCTTTACCTTTAAAGTCGTTTAAAACGTTTCCATTGTGTTACAGATAAAAAAACGGTCTCCTTTGTGGAAAGTTATTCAGATTTTATAAAATCCGATATCTGTAAAACAAAAGGACGCCTTCGCGAACGTGACTTTTTAAAGTTGAAGTGGTGGACTTTGAGCTTTGAGAAATCATCATAGAATTCAGCAGAAGTATATCTCCCATTGATCGGGGTTCGATGAATTCGGTAATCCTTAGAATGTGGCGTAGCGAACTTTGTATTCAGGTTTCCAGTTTATTTTTTTTGTAGCTTCGCGAATATGGAAAAAACAATTTTGTTTTTTATCTAGACGTTTTGTAGTTGCTCTGTAATCTACCATTCTCTTCAGGCGCTTTGCTTGTTTGTGGTTTGATGTTGTACTTTAAAAACACAAAATATGATGTTTTTAATATTACGTGTTTCATCAAATATGATGGGTCAGATGGTAAAAAATGTATTCGGATATCCACTTTTCGAATGCTGTTTAAATTCTGATATATTTTACTATAGTACTGTTTTTTTTTTTTTGCTTCTGACAGGATTACATCTTATGAAATTCTGCTTCTAATAAGCCCAAGTTAACATAGATTGTGTGAAAAGACTTGGCTCAAAAGTAAAACTGCAATGTTTTCAGAAAACTGTGAATTACTGCAACAATTTTAAATCATTTTCAAAGTCTTTGGGTTCATATTAAAGGGTTCAAATTCACATATACCGAAGCCATTAATTTTTTTTAGACTGATGTGTGACATACAGGGTAATTTTTTTATTTTTTTTTTTGAATATTTTTAGTTCCACTTTAGAAATTATTCATATTTAGGAATTGTTTTTCAAAATGTCTCAGTTAGTCAGATATATAGATACTCTGAAGATTTCCTTTATTAATGTAAGTCCAAGAACTTTTAAAAGGATTTAATATTTTCACAGTTATTCACGGTTTTTTGAAAACATCCCAATTTTACTTTTCCAACGATATCTTTTCACACCATCGACATGCCACTTCATACATAATCCTCTTAGAAGCAAAAAAAAATCATTACCTTAGTAGGTACAAAAATTATCACAATTTAAGCAACCAACATTCCAGCATTTATTATATTTCCAGGACTAAAGCAAGCTAATAAGTAAAATCTCGTTCGTTATTAATAAGTAAAATCTCGTTCGTAGCTATTATAATTTTGTTTGCGCCGCACCATCTGCTCCGTCCTTAATAAGTTGCTAATGACCTGATGATGTTAATCCGAAACTAATGCTCGGCGAACTCTAACTCGGTCTCGATAAACTCGATAATGTAATTAATGACGGGGATCTAGTGCGGCCACGAATATACCCACACAACTATAATTGATTATATCTGTAAATTATAAATAACAACTATAAATAATATTGACCGTCTTTTGTTCTCCATAACGGTGGCATATACACGGTGGAGACTTTAACTGGAATATATTCGCTTAGCGGGGTGGTGAATGATTTTTCAAAAAAATTCCCGAGACACGTCAACTTTTAAATGTATTTACCTACATTTTGCAAGTAATGTGAAAAATATAGCCCTTCAGGGGTGGCTGAAACCACCCTCGACATGATTTTTTCAAATGCAACCCTATGGCTTGTGACCCCTCATTGTAAAGCTGGTGGAAAGAGGAATCCAACGCACTGATCAAATTTTAATTTTTAATATGTTTGTAGGGTTGCATACAATTAAAACGTAATTTTATGGTTTAATTTATTTTTAACGCAACAATTTCGTACTCAAAATGTGTGTTGTTTAGTTTTGGAATATAAACCTTACTTTTCATATGTCCCCACAAAAAATTCCAAGCAATTTTTTGCCACAACTGATATTTGTTATTTTTTTAAATTTAGTTTGTATGCTGTATTCAGAGTTTGAAACGAAGTGTTATTTCAAATTGGTGAAAATGTCTGATTTAACTGAATCACTAAAAATCAAAATGTTGATGATGATTGGATATGGTGATAGGGCGCGAACTCAATTCGAAGTTGTTCGCTTGTTTCGAGAAACGCATCCTGACTTGCCACCGCTAAATCAAGGTACCATTAGTAAAATTGAGGCACAATATCGAGAGATGGGCCATGTCAGGAAAGTACCGAGTAAGAGGCAGGCTGTTGTTGATGACGACACGAAGTTGAATTTGTTGCTTGCTCTAGAAGAAAATCCAATCACTCCAGCCCGTCAACTGGCCCGTGATAGTAATCTTAATCACAAAACAGTTTTAAAAAATACTTAAATATGAGAAAAAACGCCCAAATAAAATGGGCCCGAGCTGTTCAAGAGCTACTTGAAGATGATCCAGATCGACGAGTGGAATTTTGCGATTTATTGATGACTTGTATTGATCAAAACCAGTTATCTTTAGAGTGGATAGTTTTCTCTGAGGAGGCTACTTTTACATTAAATGGGCACGTAAATCGTCAAAATTGTCGTTACTTGGCCTAAGAGAACCCCCATTGGATGAGGGAACTTCATACTCAGCGCCCACAGAAAACTAATGTGTGGGCCGGAATAATACTATAGATGATAATAAATACGATAGAATACGATATAATTGGAATTAGATAGATTGGAAAACGGAATAATAGGATAGAATTGTAGGACCATTTTTCTTTGATGACACTCTTAATGGAGCAAGATACTTGCGTTTACTCCAGCACGAACTAATGCCAGTGCTATGTCATTTATTTCCAAACCCCTTAAACCCTAACTTGACCGACGAGAGGTTATGGTTTCAGCAAGATGGGGCCCCACCACACTATGCTGCCATTGTTCGTCAGTATCTGGACAGAATTTTTCCCGGTAGGTGGATTGGGAGGCGAGGTAATATTGAGTGGCCAGCAAGATCTCCAAATCTTACACCACTGGATTTCTTTTTGTGGGGACATTTTAAAAGTAGGGTTTACATTCAGAAACCCAACAACATAACAGATCTGCAGGAAAGGATAAGAGAGGAAATCGGAAAAATAACACCGCAAATGTTGCATAATGTAAGGGACGAAACCTACCACAGACTGGGATTCTGCCAACAAGTGAATGGTGTACATTTTGAACAATTGTTACGTTGAAAATAAATTTAATTTTTAAATTGTTTTAATTGTATGCAACCCTACAAACATACTAAAAATTAAAATTTGATCAGTGCGTTGGATACCTCTTTCCACCAGCTTTACAATGAGGGGTCACAAGCCATAGGGTTGCATTTGAAAAAAATCATGTCGAGGGTGGATTCAGCCACCCTTGAAGGGCTATATTTTTCATATTACTTGCAAAATGTAGGTAAATACATTTAAAAGTTGACTTGTCTCGGGAATTTTTTGAAAAATCATTCACCACCCCGCTAGCGAATATATTCCAGTTAAAGTCTCCACCGTGTATAAGACGAAGTGGGGGTGATATCACCATTTCACCTCGATTAACGAAAGAGAATGAAAAAATTAATATAAAATACTAATAATAATAATAATGCTGATGCGTCATAATGGTACATATCACGATGAAAATAAGGAAGTAAAAATATGGTACGTTCTATTTAAGACAAACGACTTAGTGAAGAGCAAAGTTGTTTAAGATTGACTTTCTATTTTGAGCACTCTATACCTGTTGTCATATATGTATCTAGTACAACTTTTAGAGTAAGTTCAAGCTTTTATATTCATATGGTAATGAAATAATCAAAGAATTTTACCACAGACGTTATTCGTCTTTCTCTTTATTTATTTTTTGTCCTTAGATAGTAGGTATGGCTTTTTTAGAACAAGGTTCGAAATATTGAGAAGCAATTGTTAAAAATAAAAAAAACATTTTATAAAAGCCCTCCGTTTAGGATATGTGACTGAGCTACAATTTTTTTGTATTAATCTTAATGAGAACCTTTGTGTTCTAAGAAATATGATTTAGACAGTGTGAAGCAACCATATGTCTCTATAAATAATCGTTTGGACCAAATATTTTTGATTTAACGAAGTTATGATACTTTAATGTGCCGACAAATAGCGGATTAAATTTCATTTTAGAACATAACAATTCATAACTGCAGAGGAATAAAATATAAAGTTAGGATTTGTAAAAATTATTAATATGTGCTTATAAAAATTTCGCTATGTTTTTAAAATATTTGACGTCGCAGTTTTCTCGCAATTCGCATTGAAATTGAGAGTTCAATACATCTGAGATGAATCGTAGTCGTTGGAATTCCGAATCGGAACCAAGTCTGCGGTGGTCACTTTTTACTACGGTGTTTTAAGCGATAACGTTTTTGTACCTGTTAGCTGTTAGATTACGCGTATTCTTATTATTATACGTAGTTGTTTGTGTTGTGTTTGTTTGTGTGGTGCAGATTGAAGTGTTTTTAAAGACGAAGATATGCAATCTAATTATACAAAAGGGTGAGTTATCACTGAACATTTTAAATTATAATGAGTGTAATTTATATGCATAAATGTAAGAAAAATCGGACGTTTTCCACGAAACACCGAACTACTATACTTTTCTCGACGCACGTTTCACCAACTTCATGTTGGCATCTTCAGGAGAAGATTGTAACTAAATTCTAACCTACACACTTGCTATATTTATACTTTATTTTCCGTCACGGTTTACTGAACCGTAATGTCTGTCTTTGTTTATCAGAGCGAACATTGGACTGTTGGCTATTGGACCATTGTCTTTATTCATGCTACTCTTAACATTATATGATTTCTAAACTTTCAAAAGCATCCAATTGTCTACTGTTTGTTACATTTTTAATTAATTTTAAATTATTTTTGTCTATCCTATGGTTGTTGTCAACACAACACATGTTGGGCAACATAAGATCTTTTCGTTCTGCCATATTTTAAATGAGCCATGTGTTCTTTAAATCTAGTCAAAATAGATATTTTTGTTTGCCCAATATACTTTTGATCACAATTTTTACAACTTATTTCTGGAATATATTCCAGACTTTTCGTTATTATCGATTCTGTCTTTGGGCTTGCCCAAAAGCGTATGTAGTTTATTTTTTAAAATTATAAACCAAATTGATACTAATATTTTTAAAAACTTTGCTGACCACCATTTCCATTCGTATTTTGAGGCGCTGAGATCTCATCTGAGGTCAGAATTGGCCTATCAGTTAGGAATTTTGACATAACCCCACAAAAAGGCTTAAAAATACCCAAAACAAATAAATTGAAGGCTTAAATCAAAAATTTAATAAACAAAAGGCAAGAGTTTTACACTAAGAACTTTTAAACTGAGAATTCTTAACCTAACATAACCTGAGACAAGAACTTTAAACCAAAAACTTTGACCTATTATAAATTAAAACTAGAACTGTTCCTGAGTAACAAGTAAAACTAAAGTAAACAAAGTTCCTAAGGCAAGAACTGTTAAGGTTTAGAGTTCATAAAGTTCTTAGAATGTTACATTTAGAGTTATTGGTGCAAAGTTTTTCCCTTAAATTTTGTTGGATTTAGAGTTCTTGGTTTAAAGTTCTTTAAACCAAGTTTCTGTAAAATGTTTGCCTTGTTTTTAGTAAATTCGATGTTCCGATATATCGAAAAAAAATCAACGATAAAATAAAAAATATTTCTTACTGTATAAAATCAGCGGGTCGAAATGCATTGGAATAGAGAGATCTGCTTTCTTGCACTAGTAGGCCAGGCCCGTTGTTAAAAATACCACACGAAAATATACATAAAAAATCGGAAAAATTCCGTAGAATTGAATAAACCACTTTTCCCGAGCTGAATTTCACCGGGTCATATTCAAAATGGCGTCCAAAGTTAGCCAAAAAACCCTTTTTTCATTAAAAAAACTATGCGTCCTACAAAAAAAAAGTTTCAACTAACTTTTTTAAAGTTTTTATTGCAAAAAAAAGCTAAAAATCGCGATTTTTTCAAATGCTGATATCTGAAAAATATATAATATTTTTTATGAAACGGGGAATGTATAGTCCTCGACAAGTAGAATAAGCTGATATTTTGAACATTGCAAAATTCCTGATAGTTTTTGCAAAAAATCGCATTTTTCGCAAAAAAAGTTGTTTTTTTTTTAACTCTAATAATTCATACACAAATGCACTTTTGTTAGAGAGTTCAGTTAGGGCCTAAAAGTTTCTTAAAACTTTTTTTTGTAGGACCCATAGTTTGTTCTAAACGAAAAAAAAAGGTTTTTGACCAACGCCATTTTGAATATGATGCAGCGAAATTCAGCTCGGGAAAAGTAGTGTATTCAATTCTACGGAATTTTTCCGATTTTTTATGTATATTTTCGTGCTTGCCCTAATTTTGGCACGTAAAAATGTAATGGGCTTGGCTATAGACCTTTTTTTGTATGCCTGTGTAATTTAAATGATTTCAACATTTAATATTGGTTTTGTGTCAATTTGTGTGTTGTTGTTGACTTGAATCCTCAAATGTGATTTTTTTAAGACCAGTGGCTTCGTAAAACCTAATAAAACAATTGATTCACTTCAGTTCCGTCCCATGATGATAACATTTTTTTTTTCGTGTTCGTCACTTTGTGAATTTAGCAAGATATTGTCCAGTGTGTGTCGCTGGAGCTGTGTAATAAATAATATTTTGCTGGCCCTTTGGGAATTCAAAAATTCGATCGCACGGCGTCACCGGACCGCGAGCGCTCACTTTTTATTGCGCGTCGGAATAAAACAGTGCCGCCATCTGTATCGGCATGAAAACGGAACAGATGACACCCAAGGGCCGCGATATATATATATTTATTTTTTCGTTTCGCAATCTGTTCGCGGCTGAGTAGGCGCCGAATCACCGCGGCAACGCCGCCGGCCTTTCCATGCAAATGTATTCAAATTCGAGCGGCCCCGGGGTCAGCGTCCTTCGCCCCCCCCGCCCCCGCCCCCGCCCCCGCCCCGTGTGCCACTGTAAAAGTGAAAAATCGCATGTACGTCCGCGTTTCATCCGATCCGCATACGGACGGTTATTAGACTAATTGAAATTTATTAAACTCGGCTTTTTGAACGGCGCGGCGGCAGGACGGCCCTTTTCCCTGCCCTCCGCGTTCGGAAATTCATTTATGGAATCGTCAGGATACGCGTTTATCGACTGTCGAACGACAAATTTTTATTCGTTTAGTATGAGGCTCGCACGACTAAATTCACAAACTGACGGCGGACGAGGGGGTGGAAGTCGGTGTACGCGTAGGCCGTATTGATATCAGTTTGTCATTAGTCATTACTAGAGTTCGTGCGAGCGCGGAGTGTAACAGGACCGTAGTCAGTTTACGAATGAAAATGTTAATATGTTTACAGAAACTATGTTGCATCATAGTACATTATTAAATATTATTACTTATACCAAGCGCGAATGTCACAGGGCCGACACTGTGCATGTCCTGCCCTTGACTCGTTGGCGTTCACAGCTGACAGCTGACTTGCATTACGGAAACTGCGCTAGCAATTTTAGTTATTTATGGTACGATGTAATAGACAGTCGCCGGTATTGCATCGCGTTGATACGTTTCGTTTTTACGTATTCGCCGTGTGTTTAAATAACTTTATAAATATTAATCATTATTTGTTGAGGGGAGAAGTGAATAAAGTGAGGTACCATGTCAAATGTGAAAAGAAATAGACGGGAAGTATTTCAAACGTGGTTTGACAGTGATCCCGGGGGGTTTTAGGGAAATACGTATTCAAGGAAAGGACCTTTTTTGTACTGTGTGTGGACGCATTATAAATTCTTCAGATAAAACTAAAGTAACAAGACATCTGAAAAGCCATGCCTCGTCCAGCTTCGACAACTCCGTATTTTTCAATGAACTTACAGAAGCCTTTGTTGCAAGCAATATTCCATTAAACAAGCTAGAGAACCCCAAAAATTCCTCATGAAAGTACGTTAAGACTTGCATATGTCGATCGGTTTTACAACAATGTAGTGACATGAATACGCGAAGACATTGCGGACAATTTCGTGTATTTTATTATATATAAAAAAAAACGACGTTTTCCACGAAACACCGAACTACTACACTTTTCTCGACGCGCGTTTCGCCAACCAAGTTGGCATCTTCAGGAAAATATTAAAACTGTCTCAGTTTTAATCTTCTCTTAATCTTAAAACTCAGTTTTAATCTTCTCCTGAAGATGCCAACTTGGTTGGCGAAACGCGCGTCTAGAAAAGTGTAGTAGTTCGGTGTTTCGTGGAAAACGTCCAGTTTTTTGTTTCTACGCCGAAGGTTCCAGTACCCACTCCAGGATATTTTATTATAGACGAAGCTACCGATGCTTGCGGGCGTTGTAGCTAATTTTTTAATTTGTGCGTTAAAAAGTGACACTGCTAGTGACAGCCACCTACTAGCTTTTAAGGTTCTGGATAAAACTAATCACGAAACGGCGAACCTTGCCACAACACTGACGTTTGTCGGGTAAGTGTTGCCATTGTTACGTGTAATCTTAATTTATATAGGTATTTTATCCTTGACTTAACCGTACTATTTGGTAAAATAGTACTATGTTGCTACATAATTTATGTAAACATATTAATATTTTCATTCGTTAACTGACTACGGTCCTGTTACACTCCGCGCTCGCACGAACTGTAGTCATTACGCACACCGAAATTTATATCAGTTTAATTTATTTTAGTCATTCTTTTTAACACAATATCATTCAGCAAGGGTCTTCCTCGTAAATCATTTAAAAAGCTTTTTTTGTGGCGAATCTTTTTTATTGAACGTAAAATAAAATTATTGCATATGAAGGTCGACTATCTCGTTTTTTGTTTGTGTTGACATGCGTGCTGCAAGAAGGCACCAAGTCGAATGTTGTTAGACTGTTGAGGATATCGACAAAGAACAAAATTCAAATTAAAGTATACACTTGAACTTAGGGAGTGGACCACTATTTAACCGATTTCGTAGAAATTTGAAAAAATGACGCGCTTTTTTAAACAAAGTTGAGAGGAAGCGTATATTTTTGACTTTGGAGCTCCCTCTAGAAGCCAATTTTTGCAATCTAAGGTCAAGTTTGGTTCAGTCCATGGGGAATTTATTTAGGAACAAGATGCCGAAAGATTTAGACCGATCGGACGTATAGATTTTTGTCAGCGATGGCAGCAAATTCTGAAAATGCAGTTTTGAGAAAAACGCGTTTAAAGTTTTGGGTACTATTATTTCAATGATAATTTTTTTATACAAATGCTCTATATCTCGAGTTCTGTTATAGATATTGATCTAAAATTTTAACAAGACATTCTTGAGACGATCACGACATTCTTAGCAACGCATTCTTGATCACGAACACATTTATGTATTCGTTGATATTTTGAAAGTTTTAGCGTATTTTTCTCATCCTGCGAGATTGTAAATGGCAAGCGAATAATATATTCCAAGGTTTTTGGGGTCGCTGATTACGAATATAACGTCAGATTTCGTCGAAAAACAAAATGGCGGATCCAGTGTGGGAGTAAACTTTTAAAAATAGGCTAAATTTTGAAATTTAAAAAAATACCGTCGTATTCTGTGGGAAATTTTCTACGTTAGATTCGTAATCAGCGAACCCAAAAACCTTGGAATATATCATTCACTTGCCATTTATAATCTCGCAGGATGAGAAAATACGTTAAAACCACGTTTTTTCTCACCTTCGGGCCGTTTTTTTGGGCCAGTTCCTGGTCGACGCCCATTATGAATTAAACATTAATCGAAAGTACAAAAAAAAAAAGAATTTGAAAAAAAATCGTGTCATACTTTTCGAAATTTCGATTTTAAACTTTCAATCCTCAAAATAGGGGTGAAAACTACCCCCAATATAGTACAGGTGAGTCAAACTTAACCGACAAACGAAAGGTACGGATAGGGCATGTTATTCTAAGCAAAAAGTTCTAAATATTCCGGAATGTTCCTGGGTTCAAAGTGGCAGGCCCAATTGATTTTCTTGCCTTTTATTTCAAAAACTGCTCAAGTCCACCGTCATTTCAATGCAAAGTTGACTCTGCGAATGACTTGCGCGGTGCACAACTCCCTAGTGGTATTTCTTGGGCAGTTGCAAGTCCTCGTGGAGACTAGCTTCGGGCGGCTAATATTTGTCTTTTCTGCCCAAATAAAAAATATGGTTAAGTCCGGGAACGCGGAGGCCAAGGACGGGAAGTCTCGCCGCCCATTCTTCCTGAAAAATGGTTGTGAAGCCATTGCCCACTAGTAGAGTGTAATGGGCTGGGCAACCGTCTATGGAACCACCTGTTTGCTCTATCAATTAGAGGCATGTCATCTAATATTGCTTCAAATTCATTTTCCAGAAATGAAGAAAGGCCGGACCATTTAGTCTTGGAGGCAAGAATATGGACCAATGAGTGTATCGTTGCATAACCCCATCCAAACGTTGCACGAAAATTCATTTTGAAAATGTTGTTCTTTTACAGCATGCGGGTTTTCATGGGCCCAAATATGCGCATTATGTTGGTTAAAGATACCAATACGGGTAAAAGTTGCCTCGTCCGCCAATCACCTCCGAAGTAGAGCATCGTTTGTTATTTGTTCCAAATCTTTCTCTTCTTCGGGTAGGTCTTCAGAAGATTCTGTTTCTGAATATAGGGTGGCGTCTGCTTTCAGGTTCGGTTCCAAGCTCTGGGAATAGCTTTGCAAAGTCTCCTCGTGCTACTAAGGATTTGATCGAAGTGTTCTAGGATATTTTCTGTTCTTCGTTATGAAGGGGTGCAAAATACCGTCTGCTCGCTCAAGTTGTCCCAGTTTCTCTTTCGTTGAAATGTTCTAGTAAATACCGCTTGTCGGGCACTCTTCTCATTGGAAATCTTCGGGCGTACTCATTACAGCTCCATCACAGTACCCGTAAAAAACACAATATCCGCATATTCACTTGTAGTGTAGGTATTTGGCATGTTTCCGCAATTTACTCATAAACTAGCTTAAAATTAGTGACAAATTGAATTCAATGCACGTCAAACAAGGCTGTCAAACAAACACTTTCAATTGTTATCAAGGCCTGCTTCTCTTTTTAATTAATAAGGCAGCGGAGTGAATTAATCAGTCATTCGCAGATGTCAACTTTGCATTGAAAATGATGGTGGACATTTCGAGCAGTTTTGTAAAATTTTAGTTTGTTTTGTTACGTTAAACCAATTATTTTAAGCAGTTTTTTTTGAAATAAAAGGCAAGAAAATCAATTTGGGCCTGCCATCTTTGAACGTCCGTAGCGCTCTTAGGAAGCATTTCCGGACACATGTTTATTAGAACTTTTTTGCTTAGAATAACATGCCCTATCCGTACCTTTCGTTTGTCGCGTTAAGTTTGACTCACCCTGTATATGAAAATATACACATCGAAAACCATTGCAACCTTCTTGTTATTTTTTCATTTTTTTATTGAGAAAGATTGAAATTTTAGAGTCGAATCGAAAATTTGTATTTTCTCACCCTCACCATCCCTCTCCTTGTGGCTCAAAAAATCTAAAATTTTAGGGAAGTTAGTTTTTTTAGCAAGTACTATCGATTGTGATTGACCTCACTTAGTTGGCGTGAAATGCCCTATATATAAGTCCCTTACACAGCTGCCTAACTCATATCACAAACCATCAAGAGCACGTTTTATGCGATTCCGCCAACGCGCTTGCAGATCATCCGAATTCTTTGTTCCGACATCCTCGAGGATGTCGATAGCAGGCGGCGCCTCTCATTTTGTTTCTATTTAAAACGATTGGATTCGGCGTAAGAATCGAGAGAAGGAGCCCGGAAATAGTCCTTGAGCTCTAAAAGTTCCGCACTCCGCGCTGATCCGCCGAGTATATTGTGTGTATTCGAACGCCCGCTATATAGAGATATATCGGGAGCACGCTGCTACCTACAAGTGGACTTGGATCCTTCTTTTATCGCGTCTCGCCCGCAAAATCAATACCGTAAGCACCAATTGGTCCCAATCGAGTCGGTACGGGGCGGCATCGGCTGTAAATAACGCCAGACTAATGCCGATCGGTCCAATTCCGCGAGATTTATTCGGAAATTCCGCTCTTTTAATCAGAGATACTGAAAAGTCGGCGTCGGAGTCGGAGTCGATGCGGGCCATCGAAATGTGAAGTATATTCATTCCATTTTCGCTTTATATCTTGGGAATTCTATTTCGCCGCCGAACGCTTCACTCTTATGTGGAACAGATATCGTAATCGACAAACTAAGAGGTCCTGTGCAATGCAGATAAATAGAGTACCCTGTCCTACTCGAAAATATACCATTGTGGGCATCGAAATGTGGACGGTTTTGGGGTTTTTGTTTGTGGTTGTCAATGGACGTTTCCACTGAATTTCAGTGTACCTATTTAAAACATAATTTCGTCGGTTTAAAGGTAAAACTCATTGACTAATATCAAGTTTTAATTCTCCTGAAGATGCCAACTTGATTGGCGAAACGCGCGTCGAGAAAAGTGTAGTAGTTTGGTGTTTCGTGGAAGACGTCCAGTTTTTTTAAACTAATATCAAGCCAATTCCTAAAAAAAACAATTGCGATTCTTTAAAAATAAGAGAAGAAAATGTTATTTCAATACGTAATACTAATTTGTAGCTAGCCTATGACTCATTTTAGACAATTGCAGTTTTCTGACAGTTAGTTTCGTGTTATTTAATGAGTTTTACCTTTAAATCGACTACTTGTTAAGTGGTAGCAGAGGGTAAATCATACACAAACTCGAATTGCTTGAATACAATGCCAGTTCAGTAGGCAGGGAGCTAAAATCATCAAAAACTGTTCTTGAAACATATGTATGTGGCTAGTTTTGACGGTCTCCTATGTATTTTTTTGCGTAGAACACAATGCGGGGGTCCGTAGAGCTGAAACCGTCCGCTAATTTTTAAATTAACAATTTGTGAAAAAAAAAAACGTTTTTTTTTTCACATTTCCGCTTATGTCTCCGTTCCTTGGCATATTTTATATAGCATATGCATTTAAGAAGTTGTAGCCTATTGAATTTCCAAAATTTTTAGCCCAACCCGAAGTCTCCAAGTGTTATTGTTAACTTGCAAATGACTGCTGAAGTTGAAAAAGTGTTTTTTTTTCACTATTTCTTTACTTTGAAAGTAGGGCGACTATGATCGTGAAATTTGGAGGGAATGCTGTTTACAGTATGAAGTTACAAAAAAATTTCAGCTCGATCCGTTAATCACTTTTCGAGTAATTAACGATCGAACTTTTTGCAAGCCTTAATTAACAATGACGCCATTTCTTTGTTTATTGTACGATATTGACCGGGTTGGTCTAGAAAAATCATAATTCTAATCGTAAGTTTGCGAGACTTTTTGAGATTTTGAAAAATATTAATTTGGGCCACTTTTATAACTTTTTCTACGCGAATACCTTTTTTGACACGACATATGTATATATTGTTTTAGCGTTGCCGCTTCGAAATTCTCGGAGTTGTGACTATAATATCTTGACGCCCATTTTTGTTAAATACGCGTCTTGAAGCGTACTTTCAAGATATTATAGTCACAATTCCGAGAAATTTGAAGTGGCAACCATATATACAGGGAGATTAATTAAGAATAAGTAATCTCTAAACTAGAAGATTTACATAATTTTCTAGATACATCAAATGAAAGGTTTTGGTATCACACTCTGGATAAATATAATGGACTATGATATGTATAAAGTGGGTAACAAAAATAGTTTTAGTCTGACGCAACCTGCATTTGAGATATTATGGAGGAAATAATGTTGCCATTAAAGAATCGAAAATGCAGTGTGTTAGAAAATGAAAAGGAAGCTATTCATCTTAACGTTAATTGTTTACATCGTAAACACTTTTGAAATCATCTGGCTCCCGTTCGAATTCAAGGTTGCTGAGTGGATGGATTCTTAGAATCCAAGCCTAATAATGATTATTATTATTAATACTTTGACAAGGTGATACTTTGACTGATTAATACTTTGACAAGGTGTGTCAAATTTGAGGAAGTATCTCAAAAACGATTTGAAAACCGGGCTGTTTTGCGTTTCGGGCGCTCGGGCACTCGAACGAAGGGGAAAGGCCGCATGGTGGGGGAACTCTCGACTGTTTGGCGTGACTGCTTTCGTGTGCTCGAATTGAGAGAGTTCCCCCCACCATGCGGCCTTTCCCTCTTCGCTCGAGCGCCCGAAACGCAAAACAGCCCGGTTTTCAATGCCGTTTTTGAGATACTTCCTCAAATTTGACAAACTTGGTCCATTGTATGGTTGTAGAGCACCTCTTCACGAACCAAACGCACTTTGAAAAATTACCGTAGGACTGTTATTGACAATTGCCGGGCCATTTTTCGAAAACACCTTTTTTTTACATTGTTTCGAATTGCGCCAAAAGTTATGAAGATCTTTTGAAAAATTTCTTATTGGAAGTAGCCGCCGAAAAGAGCTACTATTTGGTCACTCGCGGAAGTTCCTACGACTTTCGTAGGCCGAGTAATTAGATTAGAATAAAGGGCAATTTTCGAAGGTTTATATTTTTTTTTTGCAAAAAGTTGTGAACCGATTTTAATTTTTAAAAACTGATTTTCTTCGTCTTTTTAAGCGCTATAACGTGCTATTTTTTTTTGTTTTTCTGAAATATTTTTTTTTTTGGTCGTTAAAAAAGTGAAAAAACCAGTTTTTCACACGTTTATGAATTTTTTTTGGTGATGTTCCTACAAACTGATTTGATCCAAAACTAGTGCACTCAAATTGCACCTATTTTTTTTTCTAATTATCAAATTTTTTTTAACGCCTGAGGAATTTTTTTGAAAAAAATTCTCCTAGGCGGAAATAAGTACAACGCTCGACTTACACATTCGTCACTTTGTATTTCGCAAACGGTTCATCGTACGTGAAAAATAAATAGAACCATTTTTGTAGAGAATTTCGTGATATTTCTTTTTTGTAACCACCTTAATTGACCTCCGAGCCATATAAAACGAGATTTTCGCAAAAAACTGATTTTTGTGACATTTCACCTTGAATAACTTTTTTAGCCCTGCCGATATCGTTCTCGATTTTTAATGTGTAATTTAAAACAACGAAATAAAGCGATTAAAAAAAAGTGGTTACTAATTTTTTTGAACAGAAGCCACATTTTCGTCTAAAATGACTGCATTATTAGGGCTGTTCGGCTCACGACTCGCGCGCCGTCTTAAACGGTTCTCCGAGATGCATGCGAGTCTCGTTCCGATCCGGAATAGCAGTTCGGCGGAGGTTTTCAATTTGCGAGCGGGATTTATCGCGAATCGACTTTATAGACTAACTCGGATGCTAATGCTATTAGTATGTAGCATTCCGCTGGGCCCGGCGCGGCGCGCCGATTGATCGGGCGCCCCTTTCATTGAAGATTACTTTCCCCCCGGATGAATGGAAATTTCATTTTTATTCTGTTTCCCGCCGGTCGAGGCATCGCGCGCGGGGCCAGGACTCGTTTCTTTGTGCTGCTCGTCTTCGGGCGCCCAGAAAAAAAAATAAACGCGAAAGTTGGTTTCTGCCAGCGTGGAGGGTGGTAATTATCTTTACGTCTGCGTGGAGGGCAGAAAAATAAAATTTGAAAACTTATTTTAGTTAAGAAACTACGGAGATCCAAAAAAAATCCACACACACTATCCGGATTCCATCTCTAGGTGGGTGTTTTTTTCCCTTTTCCCTAAGTTCCTCCACTCACTCCTTATCCTGGCGTCTTTGAAAAGACGATACAGAAGAGGTGCTGCATGTCTCCAGAGGTACTTTTGTATCCCCAAAGATTTCTTGTCTCGTGCGATCTAATGACCCACAGTCTGATAGAATAGACGAGAACGGTCTCGATCTGATAACCATATCTCTGAGATCTCCGTTGCATATCCCTATTCTGTTTAGGTGGTGACCTTTTAACTGGGACATGTCGCGTTAGGTACCCTGTAAGCATTATTATCTGATTCCTGAGTTTTTTGGAGTTCCTACTAGGCATTTTACAAAAAAAACAAACGTAGTTTTCGACATTATTTTGCTTGTTTTTAGAATTAATAGAAAAATTCAGCATTTTAGAAAGCCTTGTGTATCAAGATATATCAAAATCATATGTTTGTCACTATCTAATCCTGTATATTATGATTTTGACTTATTCCGAACGATCTTTTTAAATCCAGAGCTCATAATAAGAAATGCCATTAATGACACAGTCCCACAAAAAAATGTAGTTAAAAGTTGAGGTACCATACGGGATGTTTTTTTTGGTGTGATAAAAACGAATCCGAGGTCAGAATTCACCTTTAGATTTTGACATAACCTCACTTTTACAAATACAAAAAGAAAGATCCAAAAAAAAGAATCAAAATCTGGAAGGTAGACCTTACTTTTTATATTACGTACATATTTGGGTGTGCTAAAATAATATCTTCCAATAAAAATGAGTTTTAGTTGTCCACTTCTTCGTTCATTTCTTATAAAAATTCAAAATTAATACATATTCCTAGGTTCTTCGGTGTACTAAAACTGTTAATATCGATAAAATCCTCAAAAAACTAACACCACCCCAGTACCTTATTACACCTCCCCAAAGGGTAAAAAATTCAAAATGAATACATATCCTCAGGTATTTTAATGCACTAAAACTCATAATGTCGATAAAAACTGATATCAATCTGGGTGCTTTTTTTGAGTCCCCTCGCCTCTAACAATCGGGGTGCTTTTTCTGTGAGTCCTCTCGCTTTTTTTTAACGTATTTGTAAAGTGTGATGGACGAATTCCAATTCGATCTCGGATTCGTTTATACGGTATGTTTTTTGGTATGCTTTCCTTTCCATACATATGGAAAGAAAAGGAAAACATTTATTTGAAAATAAAATGAAAACGATTGAATTTAGACATCTAAGAGGATTAGGATCTAATAGAAAGTCATGGTTATTTTGAGAGGTGCATACAAATATACATTATAATACAAACATTTAGAAACATCTGGAATTTCCGCTTATATTGATGTCAACTTGGTAATTTTAAATGGAAAAAGAAGCATTTCATGTACAAATCCTATTCCTATATCTAATGGTTTTAGAAATATTTACAGTGAATATTCGAAGGAAAGGAAAAACTTAATTTGAAAATAAAAAATTCCTGTTCCTGGACCTGTTCCCGTTCCTGGACCTGTTCCCGTTCCTGGAACCGTTCCCGTTCGTCGATGTCCGATACTATCGAATCGATGTCCAATACTATCGTATCATACCATCGATATCGAACCGATGATTCGATACCATCGATATCGAATCAATAGTATCGAATCATCGATATCAAGATTCGATACTATCGAAATCGACGATTCGATACTATCGATATCGATGATTCGATACTATCGTTATCGATTCGATATTATCGATATCGAATCGATGATTCGATACTGTCGATATCGATTTCAAGACTTGTGGGCCTGTGTAATCATTACATAAGGGCATACTTAATAACGTCAGTAATACGTACTTCTAATATGATGTAATGTCTTAATTATCTAAATTATTAAGTATTATTTAAATGAGAAAGCCTTAGAATCAGTACAAGTAAACTATGATCAGCTGTGTATACTGGTCACATTCTCTGGAGTTTATTAGGTCATTTCGTCAGGATAATATCTTTCGGGCGTAGTCGTATGGATGGTACGTGTGCGCAATTCGCGGGCAAAGCTATTCTTGGTGTACTGTGCCTAACTTAAAACGGATCAAAGTCGAAGTATATGATGATATAGTGTTTCTGTACAACCAGTTGAAACGTCGTTACACTTTCATGGACATATATTATATTTTACTTTAACTAAAATAATAATTGATTTAACAGTGTAATTAAACTAGTTGGTTTCGTCGAGAAGCGAGTTTCAACAGTCATTGTGAGATAGTGCAAAAACCGTATAGTATTGTCCAGTCAACCGCGCGCTGCTGACAAAACAGACGCCGGCTTTCACCTCGAGCGACGTTTTAGTTTTGGTAGCAGCTCGCAATCGAATTATTCGCAAACATGCCGCTTAACGAGTACACAAAAAACCTTTGAACTCGCGCATTCGGAGGGCAATCCGGCGAGTGTTCGCGAGAGCAAACGGTTTTAATGAGTGCGCCCCGACATCACCCTAATTACCTTTTGGTAATTTCATAATGAACAATTTTCCATAGTTCCATTCGTCGAATGGCGCCGACCAATTTACATTGTGTTCGTACGTGTGCCGCGGGTTGCTGCGACCTGTGCACATATCCGGTCGACACGTGTGGCGGCGGCAAACGCGCCCGTGCATGCCGTGCGATCCCTGTTTCGATTTGGCAGGTTTCGTGATTCCCCGGCACGGGCGGGAAAATATCGATAGTCGCGACTATCGATACTATCGAATGAAAGTGTTGATAGTTTAGATTCTATCTATCGAATGACACTACCGACAGTAATATTAATAGTTGATATGTAATATTATAGATGATTTTTCGATATCGAAATATCGATAGTCATGACTTTCAATACTATCGAATGAGAGTATGGATAGTTTTGATTCTATCTTTCGAATGACACCATCGACAGTAATATCGATAGTTGATAATGATTTTCCGGAAATATCGATAATCACGACTATCGATACTTTCAATACTATCGAATGGAAGTATCGATAATTTAGATACGATAGTCGGTAATTATTTATTGAAAATATCAATTGTCACGACTTTCGATGCTATCCAATGAAAGTATTGATAGTTTAGATTCTATCTATCGATAGTTGATAATGATTTTTCGGAAATATCTATAATCACGACTATCGATACTTTCAATACCATCGAATGAAAGTATCGATAGTTTAGATATGATAGTCGCGAACGATTTTTCGAAAATATTGATAGTCACGACTCGATACTTTTGATTGCTATCGAATGAAAGTATTGATAGTTTCGATTCTATCTGTCAAATGACACTATCGACAGGAATATCGATAGTTGATAATGATTTTTCGGAAATGTTGATAATCACGATTATCGATACCTTCAGTACTATCGAATGAAAGTATCGATAGTTTAGATGCGATATTCGCGAATGATTTTTCGAAAATATCGATAGTCACGACTATCGATTTTTCGAAACTATCGAATGAAAGTATTGATAGTTTTGATTCTATCTATCGAATGACACTATCGACAGGAATATCGATAGTTGATAATGATTTTTCGGAAATATCGATAATTACGACTATCGATACTTGCAATACTATCGAATGAAAGCGATAGTTTATATACGATAGTCGCGAATGATTTTTCGAATATATGGATAGTCATAACTTTCGATACTATCGAATGAAAGTATTGATAGTTTTGATTTTATCTATCGAATGACAGTATCGACAGTAATATCGATAGTTTATAATGATTTTTCGGAAATATCGATAATCACGACTATCGATACTTTCAATACTATCGAATGAGAGTATTGATAGTTTCGATACGATAGTCGCGAATGAGTTTTCGAAAATATCGATAGTCATGACTTTCGATACTTTCGATGCTATCGAATAAAAGTGTTGACGGTTTAGATTCTATCTATCGAATTACACTATCGACAGTAATATCGATAGTTGATAATGATTTTTCGGAAATATCGAAGTCACGACTATCTATACTTTCAATACTATCGAATGACACTATCGACAGTAATATCGATAGTGGATAATGATTTTGTTTGTACTTATTTTAGTACGTAGTTTATACTAAAAAAAGATTAACAGTAGATACCTCTGTCTTGAACGCTTTGAGGAAGTGTGGGGTTTGTTTGTTTGCTGCTGACATAATCTACTTGTTTTCTCAACGACACAAACATTTTATCTAGTTAATAAACATAATAATATCAATTTAAATCTTTCACACGAGTAGGTACCTTTATAATTGTATTCATGATTAATAAGGCTGATGATTATCAAATTCCAAACAAACTTAAAATTATTGAAACAAAAGTGTTTGTTTGACCAGATGACGACATCCTAGGTATAAAACAACAAGGCCATTACTGTAGAATTTTTTTGTGGTTTCCGAGATTCATCTCTGAAAAGAGTTGCTTCCAAGCTTGTGAAGTTTAGCGGAAAATTATCAAAACTATCGATAGAGTCGATATCAATGGTATCGATAGGGTTATATAACTTGTGTAATAAATAATGACATTGTGATCTCAACGAATTCAATAACACGCCTTTTTTTGTTTTTCAGGTGAGTTTTTCGTTGGTCGTAGTTCCTCTACAATACCTGTAAACGTGAGTATTAAAACGCATTCCTAAGTGTTTTAAACATAGAATACCTTAAATGTTTATATTATAAAAAAAAAAATCGGTGCCCACAGCGTTGATCTAGAATCTCTAGAGCAGAAACTGCCAAAATACTTACTCATTGGTTAACATCGTAGTATGGACAAAATATACATTAATAACATTAAGAAATATTTACAAGTTTAAAATAGGGGGTAACACTACCTTGTGGGGTTAAAATCAAGGCGCATTTTCTCGAATTTATTGTATAAAGGCAAAACAGTTGATTGAAATTCGTTTTGACATCATTACACATCTCTTAAAGTACACAAAAATATTTTTTAGTCATTTAAAAACACAATGGCGACACAACACTTTCGGAATGAAACATCTTTTTTATGACCTCCCTGGCCGTAAACCTACAGGTTGCAATTATGCATTTACAACAAAAAAAAAAAAAAGATTATAAAATTACATCGAAAAAATATAATGAACGACCGTAGGACTTTTCGAAATATTGATTTTAAAAAAAATGGCGTCAGTTTAAAGAAGAAAACAGTATTTTTTTTATTTTTCTTAATTTACTTTCATCTGGTAGGTTTAGTTTTTAACAATTAAAGTCGATTTGTCATTGTATTTTGGTAAGTGACCAAAAAAATTTAAGACTCCATTATCAAAGAACGGCAGTTCATATGTATCTTTTGAAGTGTTCGTGTGATTTTTTCCGAAACAAAATTTCCCTGAAATTTTATCCACAATACGAAAACACCATATAATGGGGAAGTAAATAGCAATGACAGTTGGTGGATTAAAAAAATGCTATTCCTATTTACTCGTAAGGAAACATAAGACCGCAATTATATTTTAGGGAATCCTTATTAAGCTTTAATATAAGGCAATAATAGCAAAAAAAACTTCAAACGAACCTTGGCCAAATTAAAAATTAAAAAACAAACATTTTCCTCACCAGGAAATCCTGGAAACATCTTATAGCATATGTATGTGCGAAATATAAATAAACCACAAGTGAATATAAATAAACCTATACCCATCCGTTTCGGAGACTCGTTTTTTTAAAAAAATGACAGATGTCTGCGACTGAAATAACCATCATAAGTTTAGTTAGGTTAGTAAGCTTCAATTTTGACATTGCGTTAGAACTATAAAAGCTCCAGACTGTATGTATTTCAAATAAATTCGTAATTGCCAATTTCAAATCGAAATTTGAAAAAAATTTCAGACAGAACTGATTTACTTCAAGTAGAAAACCCTGTATTTTTTTCAGTCCAAATCGTCTAACTTTCAATTCTCTTTTTGCTCATATGCACATCATGAGAGTTGAAATAACAAATTTCGCAAATATATTTTCGATTTTCTTTTTAAAGATTTTTTTTAGAAGTTGCCATCTGAGAGTAGACATGAATGAAAACGACAAACTTGAAAAAATAAATTTAATGAGGAGATCAAATTACTTCTTTTACTATAATCGAAAAAGTCATAGTAAAATATGTACATACAACGTTTTAAAATATAAATAAAAATAAACATCGAACATGTCTTCGAAATTGGTAACTTTGTTCATAGAAATAGAAATGAAAAGAAAAAAAAAGAAATTAAATTTAGATAATATGGAGTGAAAAAATATCGATTTGAAATTGGCAAAATGTAACATCAAGCGACACAGTTTGTATATCCATAACAATATTTCTTTCGGAAACACCCTGTCTGTACAAGAACAACCAATTTTTATTGACAAGTGAGACTTTCCTTATCAGTATATGAAGTTCAGAATTATATGAACACCCAGTAGAGTCTGTTATATTTTAAAACGATGGTAATAAATATACCTCATATAAGTTGACTCATTGATGCATTCAGTATCGACTTTCCCTTTTAAAATATATTTTTGTATGTACAAAGTGGACAAAAATACGCGTTTTCTTCGATACACGTCCGTTTCGGGTGATCGCACAATCAATACTATGCATTGTCCTGTGTGGACTGACCTTTAATTTTGCCGTTAACTCCATGATTAAGAACCCTCCTGTCTGCACAGTGCTTTAGCATATTTGCTTTTATCGGCAACGGTTTTGTTATGTCACTAACGACTACTTTGTATTTCACCGATACATGATGAACGTAAAATCTACTAGTCGAAGAGTCGAGCTCAGTTGAGCCATCACGTGTGATCCGCTACTTTCTCGGGGGGGGCTAAGGGGGGGGGCGTCTCTCCCTGCCTTCTTTCGAGAACGGTTAAGGGGGGGGGCGGGAGCCCCCCCTACCCCTCGGGTGAGTAGTTGGTATCAGTAAATCGTGATTTTTCAATCTAAATCAAACAAAATTAATATTTTCAGGTATCAGACACAACATAGTATCAGACTGATATGTTGTACATATAGTCGACATACAAAACAGATTTAGTGTAAGTGTTTCGTAGGTTTTGTACGAAAATGTATCCGGAAATTTTTCATTTGTCAAAAACTTGTATTGTGCAGTAGTGCAGTGGTTACAAAGTGTTATACAGTGCGTTCGAAATTACACCGACAACATTTAAGGAATACGACCACCCGAGGTTAAGGAATATATACGGTCTTCCAGGTAAAAAGTTTTGATGTTATGACGATTTTGCTGAGTGGTAATTTTGTTCGCGGTCGCGTCACGTGTATTGAATTTTTTCAATGACGTTAATTGAAAAAAGTCCTAGAGCAGTCGTTTTTTGAAAACAACAAGTCGGTATAACTATTCAGACAGCCTGTTATAGTCTGCTAATAAAAACAATTCTCAAAGACCAACGCTGGAATTTATTTTCAAACGTAACTTAATTTTCTAGTCTTATTTTGTGGTTCGCATTAGTTTCGTATTGAAGGTAGCCTGTTATTTTAAAGACAAATATATATTCTTTTCCCTTCTTGGGAAAATGAAAGTTGTTGTTATTTCTTAATACCAAGTACTAGAAGGCTGAAATTAAAAATACCATGTTTAATCATCTGTTTGTACTATTATTGAAATTATTATAGTTATTAATACATCGTGTCGTTTATGTCGATATGTTCTCTTTCCTTCTTGGAAACGTCTCACCAAATACTTGAGAATTATTTTCTACATAAAGTTTTCTTTATAGTGCCTTTTTCGAATTTACGGAAATTTTTATTTCCTATCGCCGTTTCGTTTCTGACATTTTAAAGCTAGGTTAAGTTAGAATACGTTTTTTAATCGCATGATATTTGTGGAAATAAACTGTATTTGCGTATTTACGTAATTGCATTGTTTTGTGTGATGTTCGTTGGCAAAATATTCGGCCGAAAATCGGCTATAAAATAGGTGAATTTTCATGAATCAAAAAGTTCTACGGGCGTTCACTAGAAAATTTATTTTTTTAGCTACAGTTAAAATTTCAAGTCGATTGGTTGAAAATTGTAGGTGCTAGCTTTACGGCCAGCTCGAAAAACATGGTTTCGAGAAAAACGCGTTTAATATTTCAAGTACGTACATACGTCCAACGATGTCGAACGCGCACAAATTACTAGTTGGAAAACCGAATTTTTCGACCCCGACCTTTCGTCGAAAAATTTTCCCCCACATAAAATCTTTTGGATATAATTTTTGGATAGTTAAGGAAGCATTTAAGCCAATAAAAAAATGGTCAAAAAAAATATACAGGGTAGTGTTACCCCTTAATTCGATTTAATTAGTTCGATATATTTGAGAGGTTTACCAGTTTTTTAAAATGTTTTACCACTTCTACAATTTCTAGGCATATTTATAGCTATTCATGACATCTTGTCAGTGACGTAGGTTCGGGGAAATAGGGGATATATCCCCCGCAACAGAGCTTACGAAAAAATATACTTTTCTGAGTGATACTTAGTATTTAAGATACTTTGTGAAACATCTTGTATCTTTTATCTTAACTCTTTTCGGCCGAAAACGCCACTCCCGGTACATCGCTCTTCAGCGCCTCATAACTAATACTGTTTGCGACAGAAAAATTTGATAAGGACATATTTTTTAAGTTTAATGCGTGCGATGGTGTCCATGAAATTCCTCCAAAAAATTATTAAACATGAAAAAAAAAACAGTTTAAAAAAAACATTTTTTGTACTTTTTTTTTAATCAAATTTCTAAGGGGTTTCCTGTCTGCAATGGACCTCACTAACTCAAAATTGAATGATTTTAACAACTTTTCATTCTTGACAATTTATTGTAAAAATGCATTGTTTTCGAGAGAAAAAAATTCTAAATTTCGATACTAATTTCATCTTTAGAATTTTTTTTCTCGAAAACAATGCATTTCGATCGAAACAATGCAAAAAAATCGATCTTTAAACCACGTATACTTAAAGTTAAAACATTTAAAAACTTTGAAAATTTGATTTAAAAAAAAAATCGTGTTTAAAAAAAAACTGCTTTTTTTTCATAATTAATAATTTTTTGGAGGAATTTGGGGGAATTTGGAGGAATGAACGGGCGTCTTAAACGGAACCATAAGGGCGTCTTAAACTTCAAAAATATGTCCCTGTCAAATTTTTCTGTCGCAAATAGTATTAGTTATGAGGCGCTGAAGAGCGGTGTACCGGGAGTGGCGTTTTCGGCCGAAACGGGTTAAAAAATTATCATAGATACTCATAAAGTATATACATACAAAATCACAAAATTATACCATCCTTAGTATCGTTTTCGTAAAAATCACTGTTCCTGAAATTTTAATAAAACACAGAGAGATCTAGAGGGATATTAATCCTAAATTTTTGTTGGAGTAATGTGTGGCGTACAGGGTTTTTTTGAATTTTCGTGATATTTTTGGTTCAATTTTTGATTTTGTTCATGTCTAGGAATTTTTTTTTCAAAATGACTCAGTTAGTCAAATAGATACACTGAAGATTTCCCTTTAAAACGAGTCCAACAACTTCGAAAGGGATTTACTATTTTCGAAGTTATTTACGTTTCTTTGAAAACGTTGAGGTTTTACTTTTTTAGCGATATCTTTTCACACAATCGACATACCCTCTTCAACTTCGGCTTATTAGACGCAGAATATCACAAGCTATAATCCTGTCAGAAGTAAAAAAATCAATGAACACCAATGATTTTTGTACGTAATAGAAAATTTATCAGAATTTAAGCAAACTTCAAAAAAGTGTGTGTGTGATGACTTTCGTTGCTTACTGTATGTATGTATACGCCAGCGTGTGGCAAGCACCGCAGACAAATAAAATAAAAACAAAATGTACAAACTGTCGCCCCAACACACGACAAACGTGCCGTTTTTTTTTTCTGGAACAAGTTAATAAACTGCGGTGGGAAACTCCGGGCCGGGTATTTTACGAGGCCGTCCATTTGTTAGTATACATAAACACACACACACACACACACACACACACACAGAGCAGAGAGAGGCGGGTGACGTTTCCATTATAATCGCCTGTATTTATGGCGCTGAGAGACATAATGAAAGTAATCATGATTTGGGCGAATAATGCGCGCAGGTGATAGCGAGTGACCCCGCTCGCTGCCGAGATAGCGCTTATCAACTGCCGGCGCGCCATCTATCATCGCGCCGCTCCCTTATCTGGCGGCGGCGGCGGCGTCGTTTGCATAACTTCTAATCTGCATACGCTTACAGCGTCTTCGCGCCCGGCAGACGAGGCGGCGGCCGGCCGAGCTTCTCCGGATGCACTAATTTACTTTTTCCGTGCGTTTCGGGAATTAAACAGAACTTTTCTCCTGCGTTTATACTTAATTAATTTGCCTAATTATATTTGCTATCTCCGTTAAAGCCCCCCTTCTCTCCGCGCCGCGCCGCGAATGGTTCCTCCTAATTCGGTGTGCGACTCGAAACTTATACAGTGAGGTCCATAAGTAACGTATAAATTAATTATCTACGTAGGTAATTTACAATTTATGAGTAAAATCCTAAACACGAAACACGTCAATTTTTAATTCTAGAATGACATTTTTTTGCACCGTGGGTTTTTGAAAAATTGAAAAACTCGATTTTTGGCAGGAGTTTTAAAAAAAATCGATTTTTTCTCCACTTAATTGTTAATAATAAACAAATGTAAAAAGATATTCAATTTTTCAAAGTTTTCGATATACCTTGAAAAGTAATATAGCAATCGATGTATTAAAAAATGCGAATCGATAGGTTTTTTTAAAACCTACAACTTTCTCATTTGACTTTCTCCGATCAGAGTTCGTTTTTTTTTTATTAGCGAAAAACCGTTTTTTTGACTTTTGTAAATTTTTTAGTTTAACCGCCGTTTACGAGCAAAAAGGAAAAAACGCTATCTTAGAATTTATTTTCCTATATCACCATATTTTTTGTTTCGTGTTAGGATTTTTGGGAAATTTAACATTGGGTCGTGACAGATTGATTGGATTACTACGAGGATTAACGTTTTCTGAGATCTGATCTAAAAAATAATGTAAGTGAAAGTAGTGATTCTTTAGGCGGCGTGTTTTTTTTTGGTTTTCTTTATTTGTTCTATTAGCCGTCCTTCCTCGGTACGCCCAACGATTTGCAGATCCATGAGGATAATCCGGGATCGCTCCGACGAATATGATAAATCCCATCCGAAGTAAAACGGCGGATTAGCCGTATCGCCGCCGCTATCGTAAGGCATAGAGTCCTGGAGTTACGGGCGCGCCGTTCAAAGCTCCTTATCCGCGCCGTATGATACGGCGACGCGACGCGACGCCGCTTCATAAACACAAAAGACATTTACGTACGTACGAGCAGCGATAAAGCCTCCGCGTTATCCAAGCTGGATGTTTTATAGTCCAATTGCTATAATGCTAATAGCATTTCGGCGCACTTATTTACTCCTCCGGGGGTTGTCGCGTTTAGCGCCGCCGCCGGCGAAATTGGATTATTACGGACCGGGAGACCGTCTCCGTTAATATGCCAGGCCCGTTGTCAAAAATACCTCGTTTTTTTTGCCAAAATTAGGGACAGCACGAAAATATACATAAAAAAATCGGAAAAATTCCGTGGAATTGAATAAACTAGGTGCTTTTCCCGAGCTGAATTTCGCCGCGTTATATTCAAAATGGCGTCCAAAGTTGGCCAAAAACCCTTTTTTTCCATTTAAAAAAAAACTATGCGTCCGACAAAAAAAAGTTTCAAATAAAAATTGTAGAATTTATTAAAGCAAACAATTTAAGCCTAATCCGACTTTAATAAATGATTAATAAAAATTTTTATTGCAAAAAACAGCTAAAAACCGCGATTTTTTCAATTGCTTATATCTTTGAAAAAGATATAATATTTTTTCATGAAACTTGGGGAATGTATAGTCCTCGATAAGTAGAATAAGCTGATATTTTGAACATTGCAAAATTCCTGATAGTTTTTGAAAAAAAAAATTTTTTTAAACTCCAATAATTCATACACAATTTGTACTTTCGTGTCCAAATAAAGCGCAAAAATCGCCATTTTTTTTTTTGTAACCGAAAAAAATGTTATTTTTTCAAAAAGTTTAAATTATATCGAAATGGTGTTGTTGCCATTCGATAGCTGCTATTTTTTTATACATATAAAAAAACACTACCCTATGACCTTCTGGATCCGAGATAATTTTTTTTTTTCGAAAAATCGCCACTGCCTCATTACTTAATACTAAGGGCTGAAATTTGCACAAATTTGTAAAGGAGGAAAAAATCTAATAGAGGTTTGTTTACAAACAAAGGTATTTTGGTTATTAACAAATTTTCCACGTTTTATTACCGTTTATAGTTTTCGTAAAAATCATTAATCACCAGGTAATCACATTGCGAATAGGGATTCTTTGAATTTTTATGGTATTTTTGAACTTTAAAAAATGTTCATATCTATACATTTTTTTCTTAAAATGTATAGATATGAACATTCTATCCTCGGAAAGGGATTTAATGTGGCCGAAAACGCCACTCCCGGTATTTCGCTCTTCAGCGCCTCATAACTAATACTATTTGCGACAGAAAAATTTGACAGGGACATATTTTTTGAAGTTTAAAACGTGCCCTTTCCGATGGTGTCCATGAAATTCCTCCAAAAAATTATTAATTATGAAAAAAAGCAGTTAAAAAAAACACGATATTTTTGCATATTTTTTAAATCAAATTTTCAAAGCGTTTCCGGTCTGCAATGGACCTGGAACCTCACTAACCGGTGGAATAAATGTTTGAACTTGAAGTATACGTGGTTTAAAGATCAATTTTTTCCCTTATGCGTTCAAAATGGCGCCTGAACTGCAAAATTTTTGCGTAGAATTTCAAGAATTTTTTATTGGAAAATAATGCACTTATTGTCAAGTAAAAATGCATTTTCGAGCAAAAAATTTCTAAAGATCAAATTAGTATCGAATCGAAAATTAATATCGTATCCTAACTTTTAAATTTTTTGTAAGTGTATAATTTTCCAATAAAAAGTTCTTGAATTTTTACGCAAAAATTTTGCATTTCAGGCGCCATTTTGAACGCATCTTTAAAAATCACGTATACTTAAAGTTCAAACATTTATTCCACCGGTTAGTGAGGATCCAGGTCCATGGCAGACCGGATACCCCTTGAAAATTTGATTTAAGCAGCTTTCAAAAGGTGATGTTTGAGGACTTTCCCTGCTGACTGTCTGTAAATGTTTTATTTTATTTAGTGTGTTTTAAAAAGGCATAATGTTCCTCATGTGTATAGTAGGGTGATTTTTTTTCTCAACTATTTTTTTATTTTTACAGTCCCCACTTTGGTAAAATTAACAATTTCGGAGATAACAGCAAAAAAAAACGAGAATTTTGGGTAAAAATCAACTTCAGCGACCCGTACCAACTCACCAGTACAAGTTACATTTTCGCTGCAATGGGCACTTTTGTAAGAGTGTTTTATTCTGAGTAAATCGAGACCAAGACCAATGTAATAGCATAAAATGCGACTGTTATAGAAATTTGAAAAAAAAAAATGTCGATTTACGTGTATATTAAATGGAAAATCTTTTCACGCTTTGGGAAAGTACTGAACATTAATATTAAGGGCTGTAACTTTCAGGGATTTGTTTTCGACATATTCAACAAAATTTCAAGTGCGGACTGAAAAAATAAAAAATAGTTGAAAAAAAATCACCCTAGTGTATAGAATGTCTCGTGTACCTAGGTCGTTCTGTCGCTGCAGCACCAGCGAGCGAATAAATGTTAGACGAGAACCGGCGACTGCACAGCCTTTTCATATTATAATTTGGCGGCGGAAATAAAAATGTCACAGCGCCAATGGCTCGGTTCGATGGATATTTCGAACGGTTCGAAGTGTGCCGAGTGTGCCGCGCCATTATTAAGTGTCCTCAGGTGCACGTGCATCGGAATTATATGTCGAACGTGGCTGCCAGCCACCGCCGTTATTGCATATTTGAAGTTGCGTTTCGCCATCGAGGAATTCATAACCGCCGCTAACTTTATTGCAATTTTCGATTTTTACTCGTATCATGTTCCGTATGAATCGTGTGCCCTGTTAACACTGCGGATTTGTCGTATGAAACGTTTCAGAATTCAAATTGGTTTAGGATAAAGTTGCGATTCTCGCAGAGGTGTATCAGAATAATATACACTAGGCGCAGAAATTAACGGATATAAAGATATCCCAAATTTTTTAGTGATTTTCAAAGAGCTGCAACTTGTGGAAAAATGGACGTAGAGAAAAGAATAGAGCTACAATTTGGTCCCTACGACTTTCGTAGGTTGAGTAATTAGATAGTAAAATAAGGGCAATTTTCGAAGGTTTTTATTTTTTTGCAAAATGTTGTGAATCGATTTTAATTTTTAAGCGCTATAACGTGTTATTTTTTGTTTTTCTGAAATAATTTTTTTTGGTACTTAAAAGGTGAAAAAAACCGGTTTTTCACACGTTTATGAATTTTTTTGGTTATGTTCCTACAAACCGATTTGATCCAAAACTAGTGCACTCAAATTGCACTATTTTTTACCTAATTATCAAAAATTTTTAACGCTTGAGGAATTTTTTGAAAAAAATTTCTATCTTTCCTAGGCTATTAATTTGACCTGTTTTCAAGTCCTGTACGATGATTGTTCGCCGATCTATCACCGTTTAAAAAAAAACAGTCATTTTTGACTTTGGTAATCAATTACTCGGGAAATAATGAACGTGCAGAAAATTAAAGTAGGGTTTTGAAAACTGCAAAGTATCCTATACAAGTTGTAGCTATTTTTTTTGGTAAAAAAAAATTTTTCGAAGCGAAATTGTTTATTGAAAAAGAGGTAAAAAATTGCATAATTATGGATATTTGCATAATTTGGCATAACATTATAAATAATGGATAGGCTAAGGTATTGACTGCAACTTTTCAGCCTCAAAGTATCCCAAAGAAACCCAAATAATTTCAAAGCGCTGCAATTTTTTTTCATGGTGCTTGGAATGGTTGAAATTTTTTGTCGTTTGTGCTAAAAATCAATGTAATGATTGATTTTTCACGTTTTATTCTTAAAATGATTTTTTAAAAGAAATCCATATTTACATTTTCAAAAAACCAAGCCAAATTATGCAAATATTCCTAATTATACAGTTTTTTTTACCTCTCTTTCAATCAACAATTTCGCATCGATTATTTTTTTAGCAAAAATCAATCACTACAACTTGTAAAGGATACTTTGCAGTTTTCAAAGCCCTAGGTACTTAATCCCGAGTAATTGATTACCAAAGTCAAAATTGACTTTTTTTTGGTTTGAACGGTCATAACTCAGCGAAAAATCATCGTACGGAGGTCAAATTAAAGAGAATTAAATTAGCTAAAAGAGATTTATGATGAAATTATCGAAAAAAATGGTCCGGAAATGGAAAAGTCCGTGGACCTCTTCACTTCATTCCTCAGAATCGAATTTGTTTTTCGATGATTTCCTAATGACTACTCAAAAACTGCTGACTTTAAAAAAAATTAAACTTACGGTTCAAAAACTAGAAACTTGGAGCTTCAATTCCCTTTAATTTTCTTTTTCTCTACGACGAATTTCCCTCAAGTTGTAAGTCTTTGAAAATCACTTGGAAATTTGTGATTTTTTTATATCCCGTTATTTCCGAGCCTAGTGTATCTCGAAGATTTTAAGGGCAGGATAAAGTATTTGAATAGTATAAGTTATTTTCTAAATTATACGCATTTAAAAAATATATAAAAGTGGGGACAATGCACAATAAAGGTGTGCACTTCGATTGTTTCATCGCAACTTCAAAGGATTTTACACCTCTCTTTACGTTTCGAATTTTGACACAACTTTGTTTTGATTAGAGTTTTCGATACACACAGTGCTTTCACAATGAAGGAAACGAATTTCTAAATTCTGTTAATTTTCCACATTCACCCCCAACAATGAATGTGTCTCCGCGTTTCAAAACTGTAGTTTAACCCCAACATAAAATTTCAGGAGTGGGATTTAACCTCCGCGAAACACAAAGTATCTCTCCGTGTTCGTTGCCTCGAAACAAGCTACGTACGTGACATTAGTCGTCGCGATGCAAATCTATCCATATTCTACAGCGAGACGACGGCGTTTACATTCGCCCCAGTATATGCAAATGGTAATGCGACACACAGCATCACCGTAGGCTGTGTCGCGTCGGGAACAATCAGTCAACCGAAATCTAGGAGTGGGAGCGAACGAACACACACACACACACACACTACGAGGCAGATGTTTCTTATTAAAGTTTCCGCCATTCATCAGATATTATGGAAATAAGTTCGGTTGTCTGCGGGAAATGAGAAGATTAGGCGAGCTGCCGCTTGCGGGCCTGAGGTCTAGATGGAGCTGCAGTCTGACAAGCAACCGAGACAGTCTCGAGGCTACGAGCGCGATGCCAGGACCGTATTGGATATTACATTTCGTTTTTTTACTGGCATTATAGTTTTGCGACATCTAGTGGGGTGTTGTAGAGGCGGCGGCAATCTGAGTTGCCCAATCATAGTCTTTATAATCAAGACAACAACTAATAGTCCAGTAGGCAGGTGTTAAAATCATCAAAAAGTGTTCTTGAAACATATATTAGGGCTAGTTTTGACGGTTTCTTATGCATTTTTTTTTGCGTAGAACAAGTGCGAGGTCTGTAGAGCTGAAACCGTCCGCTAATTTTTTAAATTAACAATTTATGAAAAAAATCGTCGTTTTTTCACATTTTCTCTTATATCTCCGTTCCTTGGCATATTTTATATAGCTTATGCATTTAAGAAGTTGTAGCGTATTGAATTTCCAAAATTTTAAGCCCAACCCGAAGTCTCCAAGTGCTATTGTTAACTTGCAAATGAGTGCTGAAGTTTAAAAAGTGCATTTTTTACTATTTTTTTACTTCGAAAGTAGGGCGACTATGACTGCCGCTTCGAAATTCTCGGAATTGTGATTATAATATCTTAAAAGTACGCTTCAAGACGCGTATTTAAAAAAAAATGGGTGTCAAGATTTTATCGTCACAATTCCGAGAATTTCGAAGTGGCAACGCTAAAACAATATATACGTCGCGTCAAAAAAGGTAGTCGCGTAGAAAACGTTACAAAACTGGCCCAAATTAATATTTTTCAAAATCTCAAAAGTCTCGCAAACTTGAAGATATTTATGATATTTCTAGCCCAACCCGGTCAATATTGTACAATAAACAAAGATATGGCGTCATTGTTAATTAAGGCTTGCAAAAAAAAATCGATCATTAATTACTTGAAAAGTTATTAACGGATCGAGCTGATTTTTTTTTAACTTCATACTACAAATAGCAGTCCCTCCAAGAAATTTCATGATCATAGTCTCCCACTTTCGAAGTAAAAAAATAGTGAAAAAAAGAGCACTTTTTCAACTTCAGCAGTAATTTGCAAGTTAACAATAGCACTTGGAGACTTCGGGTTTGGCTTAAAATTTTGGAAATTCAATAGGCTACAGCTTCTAAATGTATATGCTATGTAAAATATGCCAAGGAACGGAGATATGATCGAAAATGTGAAAAGAGGACGTTTTATTTTTCACAAATTGTTAATTCAAAAAATTAGTGGACGGTGTCAGCTTTACAGACCTCGCGCATTGTGTTCTACGCAAAAAAAATACATAGGATACCGTCAAAACCCCTATAGCCCTATATGTTTCACCAATGTATTAGGTCAGCACACATACGATTGAGTATTCGGAAAACACAATATCGATAACACAAACGATTCTTTTTATTCTAAATTGTCATGTTATCATGCTTTTAAGTTGCATAATCAACTAAATCGTTAAAGTCAACTCGTATTGTATCGTTTGTGAACTGCTTGACGGAGCAGCTCGCCGTGGACCGCACCGCCTAATCCGGTCCTGGTTTCTAATGCAGCTTTCTTATCTGTCTCGACCAGACTGTCGATACTGACGAGGTCGCTCGGAGATGCATTGCATTTCGCATCAATTTGGTTGGGAGCTTTTTGTGGCTTTGTTCTTTTAAATCTTTCTCCTATTTTCGGCGTCATTTGTATCTGTCGTGGCCGGAAAATGTTTGCGTTCCCGTTTCTAGTTTTATTTACAAGTTTGTCGAATTTGATCCATTGCGTTATACGAGCATTTTAAATATGCGTTTAGTAATAGGTTTAGTGTGCATACAGTGCAGTCGTAAAGTTCGGTACCCCTTTGGGGTACCGGTTCGGTAATAAATTCGATACCCCTTTTTTTGCGAAAGTTTTTACGAAAAATGCTGAGGCAC
Organism: Aromia moschata; assembly: GCA_029963805.1. NCBI lineage: Eukaryota > Metazoa > Arthropoda > Insecta > Coleoptera > Cerambycidae > Aromia > Aromia moschata. The sequence continues at coordinate 1,299,711 of JAPWTK010000009.1, forward strand.
GTCGATTTTGTTTTTCAGAGACATATTTTGCAAAAATTACCGTTTCCAGCTCGTCTTTTGTTTTCCAGCTGTGACGTCATTGGTAATTTTTTTTAAATGACGTCCCGAAATGTGGACGGATTTGAAAAAGGGCCGTGTTTTTGCGTACGGTGGTACAAAATAAGTAGTAAGCTGAGAAGGAAAATATTCGAGATATTTGGCTTTAAGATAATTGTATCAACTATTTTAGATTGACAGAATAAAAAAGAATTTGTCTTGCAAAAATATATTTTAGACAAGATGTAATACAA